>CM056376.1:58754383-59354383 GCA_029718625.1 Synaphobranchus kaupii | reverse complement strand
AAAAAAACCAGTGGGAATCATAATTTACTAAAAATGACTCATGATGCATTTATGTTTACTTAGAGGGGACTGCAAAAAAATAAATATTCATCATTCAGACTGTGATACTTTTTAAATAACGAAAGCAATGTTAATACAGACAGGCCATTTCCACATTTTTCTCTCTGTCTCTGGACACATTGGTTTGTTTGACATAGAAAATAAGTATATACCCTTTGGAAATTAAATACAAGCAGTGCTTTTTCAAAGCTGTATTTTGTCCTTACCAAACAAGATGAAGAGTCCATGTGGCGATATACTCTGTATGAAAGAAACAAAAGAGCTGTCAGTAAAAAAAAAAAGAAAATTCTAAAAGGCAGAGAGAGATATGAAGATTATTATATTTTTTGTGTGGTGTATCTTTGTGCAGAAATAAACATGTCAGAAAAGTAAAAAAATAACTTTTTTTTCATTGATTGGTTTGACTTGAAGTGTTAGAATTTAGCCTCGATATTCTTTTTCATCATGCTTATTCCATTTGCCTATTCAATGTTCCTCTTCCTGGTTGGATATTTCCCATTTTGACATTCAACCACAAGTTCACCATTAGTAGGCATTTTATGGAAGCAATCCAGTTTAGGTACTAAGAGTTCACAGAATATTATGAGTTTTTTGTTTGCTGGCACTAAAAAGACTAGGGCTGGTTCCGAATATTCGAATATTCGTTCATTAGGTAGACATTCGAATCTCAATTCAGGATTTGGATGATTAGTTTTATTAATATTATATTATATAGGCCTATACATTATTATTATTATTCGTATTACTAAGACTACTTCAATGAAGGCGAACTGCACAATAGGCTACATTCAGTCAGAATATCCCAGTACTATATTTATACTTTGTCTTTATAATAAAATATTAAAGGGCGCCTGACATCCCTTGGTCCAAGAACGCTTCAGTTCACGTGGCCATTAGTATAATGGTGACTGTGAAGATATCGGCAGTGTGGAATCACTTCTAACTTACTGATAAGAAAAAAGCAAAAATCCTGGAAAGTTTCATAAATCTTTCACCTATCTTTTCATGTCACCTACACTCAGTTTAAAATAATTTATATGCTTTTTAAAAAAAAAATCTTTTTAAAATCACGTAACTAAATCGTGTTAGTTTCATAATGACAGTAAATGCAAAAATGCTGCAAACAAAATATTTAGGCTAGTTGAATTAAATGAAAAATACTTTATTGGCAAGATCGGTATGAGTAACAACAATCCCAAAGTAAACAATTATGATATCTACCAATGTTAGTCATACATTAGCCCAACATCAGAAATATACTACAAGGCAAAAGGGGGAAATGTGTCACGATTCATACTGTCATGTCACGTTTTCTTTTCTTTTCTTGTCTGTTAGATTTCTTGTTTATGTCACGTATTGTGTTTAGTCTAGTCACGCCACGTTTTATGTTTTATTCTTGTTACGTTTCATTTTCATGTCATGTCACGTTTCTTGTTTGATTATTGTTACGATTTATTTTCTTGTCATGTCACGTTTTATATTTGATTCATGTTACGTTTCCCATTCATTGTTTAGCATACACATTTCTGTGTTTTTCCGCAGCCTTGCGTTCATGCTGTTTCTCTCTCTCTCTTGCTGTCGCTCACACTTCCCTAATTGTTTCATTCTCCCATGTCTAGTTTACTAATCTACTAACGTTAGATCAGGATTGGGTAATACTAACTCTCTAACCATGTGTTCATGTTTACCTTACGTTTCTCGTGCATATCATTTACTAATTTACTAACACTAGGTTAGGATAGGTTTATTACTAATGATTACTAATTATCTTGTTACCTTGTCAGCCTTCCACACCTGATTTCCCTTCGCATGCTGCTCTCAAGCTAAGTGTCTGCACCTGTCTACACCTGCATTTAAGCTCAGTGTTCATGTCTTGTCTCTGCGAAATTGTTGCCTCCTGTTTACAGTGCACTTTTGAGCGTTATTTTCAAGCATGCCTTTTGTTACGATCCAAGCCTGTTATTGACCATTGTTTTTGACCTGTTTTGTTAACCACTGCCTGCCTGTACCACAAGTTTTTGCCTGCTGTCTTTTGTACTTTTGCCCCGCGGTGTGGACTTCGGTCTTGATTCTTGCATTGCCTTCGACCCCGAGCCTGCCTACCGTCTGCCTGTACTTCTGCCCTGCTGACAGATACTCTGGTTACTGGACTATTGCATAGTGTACCGATTCTGAGACTGCCTTCTCCCTCGGTACTGTACTTTGGTTTTGGCTGGATTATTTGTGTATGAACTTTGCTTGTTTTTGGACTACGCTCATTGGACATTCCCTTAATAAAGCCCTGACGGGACTTTATCAGCTATCACTGTTTCTGAGTCGTGCATTTCGGGTCCTACCTTCATGCACCCGTTTCAGAACAATTTCGCCACCATGGACCCTGCTGACTCAACTGCCATGTTCCACGCCCTCCAGCAACAAGGCGCCCTGGTTCAGCAACACTCGCAAGGGATCTCCGAGCTTCGTCAGGAGATTCGAGAGCTGTGTGCTGAGATGAGGAGACTCGCCATCGCAGTTCAGCCACGCCCCATGGAACAGCCTGCTAACCCGCCTGCACCGCCACCTACCAGCCCCATGGGAACCTGGAAATTCCGGGAGCCACAACAACCCCCCCCCGGAGAGGTTCGCCGGAGAACCAGAGAGATGCAAGGCATTCTTGCTCCAGTGCGACTTTGTGTTCCGGCAGCAACTGCAGATCTACAACAGCGACGACCGCCGGATCGGCTACGTGATGGGGCTACTCAAGGGGGAGGCGTTGGACTGGGCTACAGCTGTGTGGTCCGGGGGTTCATTCCCTCCCCGGTACTCGATCTTCGCCGAGGAGATCCGAAAGGTCTTCCAACATGCGTCCAGCGATCAAGAACCTTCCCAGCGCCTGATCGCCCTGCGTCAAGGCAGGAAGACCACGGCGGACCATTCGATTGACTTTCGCACTCTCGCTGCTGCGACCAACTGGAATTATGCGGCTCTGGCGAACCTTTTTCTGGCCAGTCTGAGTGAGGCACTCCAGGACGAATTGGCGCGCCTTGAACCTATCACCCAGTTCGACCCACTCGTCCATGCTGCCATTCGTTTGGACAACCGTGCCAGACAACGCCGGACCGAGAGACAGGTTCTACCCGGCCAGCCGTACCCCAGGCGAGGATCTAGTTCGCGTCCCGAAGAGATGCAAGCGGAGGGAGTCGGACCCATGGATCTTTCCCATGCGGTGATGAAGATCTCACCCGAGGAACGGAGACGACGGAGAACTACCGGCTCCTGTTTCTATTGTGGGAGGTTGGGACACACCCAAGATCAGTGTACCCTCCGCTCCAAGAAGTCAGGCCCATCCGTTGAGGTGAGAGCGCTCGACAACCAGGAGGGGTCTGCTAGGAATGACCATCGTCCCACCCTTACTGCCATGTTGATGCTTCCGGACAGAATGGTCCAGGTGAACGCGTTGGTGGACTCCGGAGCCGATGCAAACCTCATTGATAAAGTGATGGTCAAGGAACTGGACATTCCCACCCTCCCACTGCCCCACCCCGAGAATGCTCGGTCGTTGGATGGCAAGTCGTTTTGCAGCATGACCCACATCACTAAACCCATCCAGCTAATCATTTCTGGAAACCACCTGGAGATGATTCAGTTCCGTGTCATCCAGTCCCCGAACGATCCGCTCATTCTGGGATTACCTTGGCTCCAGATACACAACCCCACCATTGACTGGAGTTCGAGCCAGATTCAAGCCTGGAGTCGTGAGTGTCACCAGTCCTGCCTGCGATCCGCTCCTGCACCAGCAGAGGTCTCACCCACTCCACAGCAAGTTCCCAAGCCCTCCCTGGAGAAGCTGCCCACCCCTTACCACAAACTGGGCACGGTCTTTTCCAAGACGCAGGCACAGACGCTCCCCCCTCATCAACCCTACGACTGCGCCATCGAGCTGCTACCCGGTTCCACACTCCCCTCAAGTCGTCTTTACAAGGTCTCCAGACCTGAAAGGGAGGCCATGGAGAAATATATCCGGGACTGTCTAGCCAATAATCTGATTCGCCCATCCTCTTCACCCATGGGCGCCGGATTCTTCTTTGTTCAGAAGAAAGATGGCTCATTGCGTCCCTGCATCGACTTCAGAGAACTCAACAACATCACTATAAAGAACAAGTATCCTCTGCCATTGATGGACTCCGCCTTTCACCCGCTACACGATGCCACCATCTTCACCAAGTTAGACCTACATAATGCCTACCACCTGGTTCGTATTCGAGAGGGTGACGAGTGGAAGACCGCCTTCAATACCTCCCTCGGACACTTTGAGTACCTAGTCATGCCGTTCGGCCTCCTAACGCACCTGCCGTGTTCCAGGCGTTAATCAATGACATTCTTCGGGACTTACTGGGCCGACACGTATTCGTTTATCTCGAAGACATCCTAATCTACTCCACCAATGCCAAGGAACATGAGGTCCACGTCAAGCAAGTTCTCCAGAGACTATTGGAGAACAAACTGTTCGTCAAGGCAGAGAAATGTGGCTTCCACATATACACCATACAAAATAATCCACCGTCTTTGGTAGGCTATAGGCTTAGGCTGTCTCATTCCGATCGCTGTCTCAGGCTTTCTGTGGACTATGTTACCTTTGCCCTGCACATACGTAGCCTAAGGGTAAGGCTATCTAAAAGAAAACAATAATTAATAGAAATCCTGATGGAAATGCCCACGGTGAAAATAGCAGCATATTTATCAGGCATAGCCTGCCATGAATAGCTGGCTGGTTTTGACCACACAAGCCCGTAACATTAGACTATCGGCTAGTTACCACACCGGATTAACGAAAGCAGGGGAACTAAATTAACGTAGTTAACATTGGGCTGGCTATGGCTCGTCATAACTTTTAGGCTACCTCGTTTCCTTTTTAATTCTTATCATTTAGTCTATAATCCCCAAACACAGAGAACTAGGAAATATCGCTATCTAGCCTGTTAACTGCCTGACAACCGAAATCACAGACAACATTTTGCATTTTCAATGCCATTGCAGTGGCAATGCCATTGCATTTGAATTATGTCACTCTTATGCCGCAAAAGCATGAAAACTATATGTTAAATGGCTAATTGAATTATCATTTCCTTTTTTTCCATGGGATTACAATACAAAACTGCTAATGCAAATATGGTTTTTCATTTTCATTTAAATTATGGCAGGGTTGTAGGGCAAGAAAAATTAAATGTGAAATGGATTTGCATTAACATTTTCAAATTGCCAGATAAAGTGCGAACATTAACTTGAAAATTAAAACACAAAGTGGCCTTTTGCATTTTCATTTGAATTATGTCATGGTTTTTGCACACATCGAATGTAAACAAAATGCAATCGCGATCTGTTGGACCACCGAGCTAGTGTTTTTACAGAAAATGGAAAGTACTGATTTATTGGATGCTGTATTTCAGACATGAAATATGTAGCCTATGGTAAATGATGCAAAATTGTTATAGCCTAAAACATATTCATTGGTTTTGTCCACATTAACTTTGTATCCTGAGCGGTATCCAAATAGGGAGATTACCTCCTTGAGGTATGGTATGCTCATTGTAGGTTACGCCAAATAGAGTAGCACATCATCTGTGTAGAGTGACAGTTTGTACTCTTCCCCATTTATCACTGTGCCCCTTATGTTGCCATCGTCTCTAATGATCTGAGATAGCAGTTCGATACTGATGGCAAACAATAGAGAGGACAATGAACAGCCCTGTCTGCACCCGCGTTCTAATGTAAAGGCCTCGGACCTGTATCCATTTACTTTCAGTGAGGCCTGTGGGTTCGAGTAAAGTGTTTGTATCCATTTTAGAAAGTTAGGGCCAAATCTGAATCGCTTTAGTGTCCGGAATAAAAATTGGTCACACGGTCAAACGCCTTGTGTGCATCAAGTGATAAAATCATTGCCTCCTTCTCTTTAGCTTGCGAGTGAGTCATTATATCCACCAGCCTGCGGATACTGTCCCCATAATACCTCCCAGTGATAAATCCTATGTTATCATCAATTTAAAGCACTCATTGTCCGAAAGGATACAATCATTCCCCAGTTTCGGTTACTTGGGTAAAATTCTTCTTCACATAGTCCATTGCTGTGGCTGCATCTAGAAATTCCTTTTCCTCGCCGTTATGTGTAATCCGGAATCTGGCAGGAAAAAGGATGCCGTAACGTACTCCTTGTCGACCCCAGAGCAGTTTCCTAACATCCGTAAATGTGGCCCTAGCTTTTGCAACGCTGGCTGTGTAGTCCGGTTAGATGGCTACGGATCTCCATTGAATTTGAGTGGAGCTCGATCTCAAGCTCTTTGCAGAATCTCCACACAGTCCCCGTCATAATGCAATTTTGCGACAATAACTTGTGGTTTGCCTCCCGGTTTCCTTGGTACAAGGCTGCGATGAGAGCGATCGACCCGAATATCTCTGTCCATGTGCAAACCTCTCTGAGCAGTTTGGAAATGGCTGTAGTGGAACTCTAGCCTGGCTCCTCCACTATTCCCACAATACGAATATTGCATCTCCTCATCCACTTCTGTTTTAAGGCTAGCCGCAGTAGTTTGCAGTGTGACAACCTCATCCGACCATGTTGATAATCCCCCTTCTACGTCTTTAATATTAGCTTTCACTTTATCAATCAAGCGAATTGCTGCTGTATGATTAACTATTTCAGTTCTCACTGCTCGCAACTCGCTTTTCAGAGTTGCAAAATCCTCAGCTACAGCGTTTTTTAGGTCTGTCTTTATCACTGAAGACATATCCGTTCTTAGAGAGAATGTCTGATTTTACCGCTGAGATATCCATCTCTGTGCATTCCGGTCGGGGGTTGGGCATTGCTTGCTCCGGGTTACTTACGACACTCATTTAAATTTACATCGGATTTTTCAGTAAAGGATCTAAATGTGCTTTTGCCGTAATATGAAAGCTATAGTGCCATTTGACCCTTAATTTAATGGCGATTCCACAGGAGCTCTGGAGAACACGTCTTACTCCATGTCCGGCCGTGCAGCACCCGGGATTTTGATTGGTTTATTGCTTGTTATGCCCAAGACACACCTATAATTAATGAAAAGAATAAGGCCTTGACCGAATATGATCCCTTCACCCCTTTGAGGGCTCATATTTGAGTCAACTTCATCAAAAGTTTTTGCGTGGGTGACTTTTTCTCACAAATGGGGGCACTTAAAATCCCAGGATGAAACCCTTATTTCCGGGGTTTGGAGCACACTCATCTACAGAACTGTGCACTCATCTGACAATTTCGGGAAGTAACCCAGAAGTAAAAACTACAACTTGTAGTACAGGAGCGGGACATATTACAAACTACTCTCTTTTTATTTTTGTTAATTCTAGCTTCATTCATAATCTACACTTTGTAACCATTGTCATTTGTAAACTGATTGATATTTTTAATAAAACTAATTTAAAAAAAATATATACAGTCAAGCCGGAAAGTCTCCCCACCCCTTTCACCTTCTCCACGTTTTATTACGTTACAGACTTATACTACAATAGATTGAGTTCATTTTTTGCCTCAAACATCTACACACAATAGCCAATAATGATGAAGTGAAAACAGGTTTTTATTTTACTGACAAAAATAGGTTATTTAGGGGTTACATATCTGTACACACCCTTAGCCTAATACTTGGTTGCTGCACCTTTGGTAGCGATTACAGCTTCAAGGCATCTTGGGAAAGAAGCTACGAGCTTGGCACACTTGTTTCTGGACATTTTTGCCCATTCCTCTTGGCATATCCTTGCAAGCTCCGTCAGGTTGGATGGGGAGCGTCGGTACACAGCCATTTTCAGCTCTTTCCACAGATGTTCAATTGGATTCAGGTCTGGGCTCTGGCTGGGCCACTCAAGGACATGCACAGACTTTCTCCGAAGCCACTCCTTTGTTCTCTTGGCTGTGTGCTTCGGGTCGTTGTCATGTTGGAAGGTAAACCTTCGCCCCAGTCTGAGGTCCAGAGCGCTCTGGAGCAGGTTTTCTTCAAGGATCTCGGTGTACTTAGCTGCATTCATCTTTCCCTCTATCAGGACTAGTTGCCCCGTTCCCGCTGCTGAAAAACATCCCCACATCATGATGCTGCCACCGCCATGCTTCACTGTAGGGATGGTATTAGCCAGGTGATGAGCGGTGCCTGGTTTCCTCCAGACGTGACGCTTGGTATTCAGGCCAAAAAGTTCCATTTTGGTTTCATCAGACCAGAGAATCTTGATTCTCATGGTTTGAGAGTCCTCTAGGTGCCTTTTGGCAAACTCCAAGCGGGCTGTGATGTGCCTTTTACTAAGGAGGGGCTTCCGTCTGGCCACTACCATAAAGGCCTGATTGGTGGAGTACTGCCTGGATGGTTGATCTTCTGAAAGGTTCTCCCATCTCCACAAGGCTATGCTGGAGCTCTGTCAGAGTGACCCTCGGGTTCCTGCTCACCTCCCTGGCCAAGGCCCGTCTTCCCCGATTGCTCAGTTTGGCCGGGCGGCCAGGTCTAGGACGATTCTTGGTGGTTCCAAACTTCTTCCATTTACGAATGATGGTGGCCACTGTGCTCTTTGGGACCTGTAAACTGTAGAGATTTTTCCGTACCCTTCTCCAGATCTATGCCTTGACACAATCCTGTTTCTGAGGTCTGCAGATAATTCCTTTGACCCCATGGCTTGGAGTTTGCTCTGACATGCACTGTCAACTGTGGGACCTTATATAGGCAGGTGTTGGTAATCCCCAATCACGTCCAATCAATTGAATTTATCACAGGTGGACTCCAATTAAGTTGTAGAAACATCTCAAGCAGTATCAGTGGAAACAAAATGCACCTCAGCTCACTTTTGGGTGTCATATCAAAGGGTGTGCACACTTGTGTACATATGATATTTAACATTTAGATTTTTTATAAATTAGCACAAATGTCTAAAAACCTGTTTTCACTTTGTCATTATGGGCTATTTTGTGTAGAATTTTGAGACAAAAAATTAACTCAATCTATTGTAGAATATGTCTGTAACGTAATAAAACGTGGAGAAGGTGAAAGGGGTGGGGAGACTTTCCGGCTTGACTGTATATATATATTAGGAACTACTTCCTCACTAGTTTGGAAAGAGTTTTGCAGGATTTCTTTCACACACTGCTTGCAAAGTGAGGGGACAGGGCAGGGAAGAGGGATCATATTCGGTCACGGCCTAAGTTCAGTCCATTTTCAACTTGTGCCGTACTTAACACTCAAATAACACGCAAGCAAAAGTGGACTTGGACTAAAATGCACTTGCGCCATGCGTTTTAGACCAAGTGCTAAGATTGTCCAGATAGAGCCCTCTTCATCTTTGTAAGGTGGGAGAGTAGGGTCGGACTAGACGCGACAGAAGGAATCTAAAAGTCTTCACGAATGAAGGCCACTGGAACTGAAGAACCTTCAGTACAAGGGAAAGGAATAAAAGGACAAAATAAACAGTCTCCCACTCTCGATATCAGACAGCAAATAGGGGAGAGACTGGAAACAGGGAGAAAATAAAGCAACCCACAAATAAACGGGCGAATAAACTTGTAGAGTCGCGTACCGACAAAATAAAAGAAACGTAACTAAGCCTCTCGCTCTCATTAAGAGAGCAGTCAAAGAGAGGCAGCACAACCTGTAAATAAACGGGCGAATAAACTCATAGAATAGAGTACCGACAAAACAAAAGAAACTAAACTAAATCTCTCGCTCTGTAAGAGAACAGACAAAGAGAGGCAGCAAGAGAATGTTAAAACACTGTCTTAGCAAACTAACAAAGACACCGAAGAAAACAAAAGACGAACAATGCTACAGAGAACGAAGAAACTCCTAAAGAAACTCGAAGGCACTGTCGGCCTGACCCGCATTACACCCAAAATAAGGCTAGGGTGTAAAGCGGTCTTCCTAAAGTGCCTGTTCCTATACCGTACCGCCTTGTATAAAAAGAATAAGTTCACATTATTTATGCAGTGCAGGACAGGTAGAATGGTAAGGGAATTGGGCTTGAGGTTGCTGGCGCACTCCAGTTGTACCCTTGAACAAGGCACTTATGCTGAATTGCTTCAGTATATATCCAGCTGTATACATTTTATGTAAAAAGGGAAGCTGCTTTGCATTAACTGCTAAATGAAACTGCCTAAAATGTAAATACAATTAACCCCAAAATAGATAAGGTCCTCCAGTCTCTTGGGAGAGGAGGGGAATTGTGGGTCTCACATTTGGGTTGAGGTTGGAGACAAGAAGCACAGAGTTCATGGCAGTGGGTGGCATCCCGTGGATGGCCATCCGGCCGGTCATGGCTGAGGTGGGGATGCTCAGGGGCTCCAGGGTGCCTGGCACCATCTGCAGAGACAGTCCTGATAGAGGGGAGGGGAGGAAAGATGTGAAAGGGAGGACCAGGACAATGAAAGGAGAGGGTGAGTGAAGGAAGAGGGGAAAGGGTATAGGTGTTGGGAGGATTAACTTTTATATTTAAATAAATCCATGACCAGCAAGACAGCAAGACAAGGTGGTCATGCAAATAGATTACTTTAGCATGTATTGTATAAAGTGATTTACTAAGCCTGAAAGGAAGTTTAGGAAAGGTATTTTCAGGTGCATTTTAGTACAAATGGAAAGCAGGTATTAAAAGACACAGAATCAATAAGTTGATGGCTGTCAGTGTAGCAAGACAGTACGGGTGTGTTTGGAATATCCATAACTGAATGTTCTGAATAATGGCGTAACAATGGGGGCTCATTAACTGGCCCATTCTAGCTAATGCTCAAAATACACAAGAAGAGAATTTGTAGACAGGCTACATCACGAACAGTATGAATATTTTTTTAAATCATGAAGCAAATCGTGTTACAGAATACAAGAGTAACTAGTATTTGAATCAAACAAACAATACAACCTCTATTATAACAAACAGTCAATAACAAGCAAATCAAAACTTTATCAAAATAAAACCCATGATCAAATGGGAATGTAATTTTATGTGACACTTACGGGCTGGCGCGAATAGGCTTAGTGCTAGTAAGTATAGTTATGAGCATTTCAGTCCTGACAAACATCTGTAACTCCTGGCAGAAACTAAGACACATCCAGTGAAACAGTTCATAATAAAATGCCAGCTCGTTCAATGTAACAGTAGTCTATAGTATACCCTACACTAAAAAAATCCCATAAAAACGGCAACATTGCTGCCAGTCTTTTCACAATTTTCTTACAGTAAAACTATTCCAAACACGCAAAATCTCTCATTTAAATATGGCTGTTTGCGGCTGGAGAAATTTACATAATGACTCTTAGTTGATCAACCGCAAAGTGCAATACTTTGGCTGTGCCCGTAAAATAACACCCCTTATTTGGGATCTTAGTAAATCAACCCCTCAATTTGATATCTAAACATAAGGACAAACAGTATTGACTGGGCCTAGAAAATATTTGCGTCAGGGATGCATTTCAAAGAAGGAATCACAATGCATTAAAGGTTTCCAATAGTAGTTCACTGATTAAACCCCTACACAATTTTAATATCCTCGTAATGGACTGTAAGCAACTGAGTTCACATTTGTGAAGAGAACTAGAAGTCTGAATTACCAAGTGTAAATCTTGATGATCAGAGATTATCAATAATATACAAATGTGCAAAACGGCATGATAACATACAAATGTGCAGAAAGTAAAAATATCTTTTTGCATATTTGCATTTCATCATGTAATAAACTGAGAAATATATTTTTGTGTAATGTCTTACCTTCCTACCTTTTCGTAATAGTGTGTGGGTCTCCTTCATTCCCAGTTTCCTATATTTTTTTTAATCTAGTCTCCTACATTTCCTACAAGTTAACATTTTGGCTAGTTGGCTAAGACCTTTCCATGGTATTTGAAGTTAAAAACCAACACGTGAATGACTGAATTTCAGCCTGTATCTTTCAGATTCACTCTGTGAAAGACAAGGCCACAGTAAATCGCCACCTGAGCATGCCGTACCTGCAGCGTGGGGAAAGCCAATGGTGTGAGCAAACCCCGCAGCTCCGCTGTATGGTGATGGGATTATCCCAGGGGCCCCTGTGAATGAAACGCCCACAAGACACAGGGACACCATTGATGAAGGGGACTTTTAAAGATAAAAAATGGCAAACGATTTACGTTACATTTCATTCATCTGTTACCAAAGTCACTTACAAATACAAGTTCAGAAACATGTTCAAATAGATAAATAAAAACAACAGCACTACAGTAAAGGATACACAACACTAGTCAGCAACAATGGTAATGCTCAACTCAACTAGCAACTACCATGAGAATTTACAATGAACAATTTAACATGTTTTGTTGGACCTAAAATAAAGGTTGAGGTTAGTCTATAACATTAAGGTTTTTGTGCAAAATTATGTGTCTGAGCAGTTTGGAATTGGCATTTAACATAATGACATTTATCGTCACCATCACATAATGGTACCTGAAGTGACATCAATAAATGCTCAACCAGCTAGGCAAGGTTCCCTATAAATTTTTACTTCCAATAATGAGAACCTTTCCCCTCAAACCAGTTAAATATTTCACAGAATATATGGTGTTAAGAAAGAATGATTGCAGCAATGAAATGAAAAGGAAGGTCGCTCAGTCTTAATAAAGTACGGTGCAATTTGGGCCAATCTGGCTTTTGAGAGAGGCTGAGTAGATGGGCTTGAGCCAGCCCTCTGGGTGTCTGTATCTAGGGGGAAGAGGTGGGGGTGATTTACAGGCCCCAGAGAAGACCCAGAAGAAGGTAACAGTGTGGCTGCATCCCTGAGTGAGACTGGCCTCTGCCGCCAAGCTTATCGGCACCTGCAACAACTCACCCCCACAGACTTTGCAACTGATTTACAGGGTCTGGGCCTACGAGATGCGCAGACATTCCCTTGGCCCACCAATCCCTCATAAATAAAAAATGTTTTCCCTCTGTTGTCCGAGCCCATTCAGAAACTTTCTGCGGTTGCGATAAAGGCCTCTCGCTTCCTTTTAACAGCGAACGTGCTGGAAGCTGATAACATTAACATCAGAAACCACACTGGACTCTCATCCATCAAGAGGGGAGGAAATAGATTGGGATTTTAAAAAAAGGTACAGAGCTCTCTCCCCTGACCAGTTCTCCTGCCCTATAGCTCTCTCCCCTGACCAGTCCTCCTGCCCTATAGCTCTCTCCCCTGACCAGTCCTCCTGCCCTATAGCTCTCTCCCCTGACCAGTCCTCCTGCCCTATAGCTCTCTCCCCTGACCAGTCCTCCTGCCCTTATTAGAAGGAAAAAACAAAACTACTTTCTAAAACCTTGACAGTGGAAATCATAACTTAAATCATAACTCAAATCATAACTTAACACATCAAAACATATACATATAAAACATACATACATACATACTTGGATACCAGGCTGGGTGTGGGGGTGGATGTATTAGGTGGCATATTAGATAGATGCAAGAATATACAGAACTTCAATCTGTCCTGAGGGGTGTTTAAAAAAAAATCTTCACATCTGGACATTTTTTCCTCAGGACTGATGTTTGCATAATGGGTAAGGATAGGCCCGATTTAATTAGATGTACTCGACAAGTGAGAAACTGTCAAATTTCTTATGTGCATCAAGAATTGCTGTAACCTACAGTTTCGCTCCTATAGTCAAAACCTGCTAAATTAACAGACTCTGCTAATTAGCTCTGCTCTGAAAGCAAAAGCATACCATTAAGTCAAGCTTATCACCTCAAAATAAGGAAGAAGAATGTGGTTTGTGCTGACCAATGGTTGGGGTATCTGCCCTCACAATGCAGCTTTAAAAGTTTAGTACAAAATGATCTGAACACTGTATCATATGGTGTGTGCAGTACACAATGCTCAACTCTGTCTCTGCAATCATTGGACCACAGCCTCACACCCAAAGCCATCTAGATGGGACCATCAGGCAGGATGCCTTGTCATCCACTATTACACAACAGTTTTTCCAAACCTTCCCTTATAGCAATGGAATATACTGCAATATATTGCACAGACAATATATTTCACAGTAGTGTAATATATTGCAATATCTTAATTAGGGTGCCTACAACCACAAATTAACTATCTAAATCAATTCAATTGCTTTTCTGGCCACAATTTGTCAGGACAACTGTAATTCTAGACTAATTTACCTTAGTACACATGCAATTAATCTGCCATAAACCACTTCCACATCATTCCGCTTAAAAGTTTGTATATTTGGATAATCACAACTGCAACAAACTGGGTTTTATTTTTTGACAAAAACAGTTACTCAATAAAAAAACTACATCTTGCCAGTGTGTTTAGTGAACTTTGGTATGGTAGGCCGAACAGTTCAAAAGCCGACGCAAACTAGACACCACATATCCAGTTGGATAGCGCGCGACCCAGTTGGACAGCGCGCGCCGCCCAGCTAAATAGCCCGCGCCGCCCAGTTGCACAGCCCGCGCCACCCAGCTGGATAGCGCGCGCTGCCCAGTTGGACACCCCACACCACCCAGTTGGACAGCTCGCGCTACCCAGTTGGATAGCTCGAAGATACCCAATTTGATGTCACTGATTGGACAGGAATTCACTAATCTCTCACATGTAATGAATGTACGTAAAACCAATGTTTGTAGGGTCATTTGAATCATAACGATAATCAAAGTTTTTCGTTATTTGCCATTTTAATTTTCACACTGTAATTCCAAAGACATAGAACGATATTTGGAAGAACTTAACCAATTTTAAGTTTAGGAATATGGGAAACAGTCATTGAACATGAGCAGAGACTGGTTGGAATGCAGACATGAAGGAGCAAACACTATTGTTTTAAATAAAATAAGTGTGTAATTAATCACATTCATAAAATGAAATAGGCCTAGTTAGTTCAAAGCGCCGTTTTCTGGTATTTTTAAAACAAATTTGGAATATATTTTAGTTGGAATACAACAGCAAAAATGAAACAACAGGCTAAATATGCAATTTATTTAAAAGAATAATCCCTGTTCTTTCATATATATTTTGCTAGCTTCCACGTTGCTCGTGTTCTCTAGCCTGTGTTGTCCAAGCCTGAAATGGGTAGGCTACTCACTGTCAACCCATAGCTACGGTTTGCCCGTATAAAATATGGGTTTCCACCTTTTCGAAGGTATGCGGGCGTATAATGTTATGATACCGGAAATCTAGATTATATAGGTTTTTTGTTTTCAAACGTTTTCTAACATAATTCATTCAAACGCAGCAATCATATTTTATTTCTCCCTCTCTCTGTTACTACTCTCGATTTCTGAGGCTGCGGGGAAAGCAAGTAGCTAGCCTAGCAGCATCAGCACTGTAAAGTACTTTATGACAACCACGAAGACGCAGTAGCCCACAAGATACCCATCAACTATCTAACGTTAATTAACCTAGCGAACAGTTAAATGGTTATGACTGTACAATGTTAATGTTTATGCAATTCTGATAATTAGATAATGTTCCATGACGTATTAATGTGGTGGATGACTCAATTTAATGAAGCTACTACAAGTTCCATTGTAAAGTAACCCGTCTAACTTAATGTTAACTGTTATTAGAAAATTATTCAAAGTAAGATGAGAGCTAACTTTTATAACCATATGTAGGCTAAATTAATGCTATCATTGCCTACTTAGGCTATCAAAGCTGTTATGTAGGCTAGTAAGATTGCAAAACTGCATTAAAAGTGCATAACAACACAACTATTTCATAATTTAGGAAAGGTGGTATGTATCTCTCTCCTGCGCTGGGTTGTAAGTGTGTGGGGTCAGTCATTAGGAGTGTCTGTTTACCTGTTTTAAAATGAGCACCTTAATGAATTTGTAGCTACACAGTTATTATGTGAAAAGCTAAATACAGGAATATATTAAATAAACTTGAATCAGACAAATAACTGTGGTGGCTAGTGATTTTAATAGATAAACGATAGATAATGTTCTATACGGTTTTAGTGAATATACAGTTTTGCAAGGATGAAAATAAGTGCAGCTCTTTCCAGAGGTTGACACCTATGCATTAATAATATAATGCGACCGCATCTAAAGACAGACCTGGCGGATTCACTCGTTGCTTCTATTGCAATTCAATGTTCTCAGTACACAGAGGTTTACACTGACTCAAATGCACAGACTTCAAGTATTAGGCTATACTGGACTGGCGATTATACTGCAAACTGTCATCATAAACATATTGCATATCCTAGATAGCTCTACTGTGGCTATCTAGCTACATTACTGTCAACAAAACACACATAGGCCTATGCACTTTATACACACAATAACACTTAGCTAGCCCTGGTGACCAGACAGCTCCGCTAACAAGCACCATAACTAAACATTTAACCAATGAGTAAATAGTCTATATGATATAATGGCGTCACATAAATTGTAGTTGAAGACTTTTTTTATTTTTATAGATTAGACAAATTCTTGCAAGCTTTGTTCGTTTAACAATTCATACGGCCAAACGAGATACACATATCCGGTAGGCTAATTCTAGAGAGATATCCAGCAGGATAGCGCGGCACTACCCAATTTCACATCTCGTGCTACCGAACCGGACATCACGTGCGACCCAGTTGAATAGCGCAGCCCAACTGGATATGTGGAGATGCCCACTGGGTGGCGCAGGATGACTGGATAGGTAGTGTCTTGTTAACTGGATATATCTCGCTTAAAAACTGGGTAGCGCAGAGCAACTGGATATACGGTGTCTAGTTTGCGTCGGCTTTTGAACTGTTCGGCGCGCTTTCCAACTGGATATGTGGTGTCTAGTTTGCGTCGGCTTTTGAACTGTTCGGCCTACCATACATTGGGGTATTGTGAAGCTTCCATGTTAGATTTTTGGAAGTTTAACCCCTTCGCACAGATGCTTAGTGACAAAGATGCCGGTGCCAAGATTTTGCTCAACACAGTCATTCATTTCTCCTGAAAACAAACTATGAGTGGAAACAACAAACTCTATGTTTTAGCTTTATCAGTACATGATTTGTGACAACAATACCAAATACATAGTTTCTAAATGCCACTGTTGTCGCGTAGCAAATGCATTTATCGAGCAACCCCCCACCCAGTCTCACCTGAAACTGTACCTACCAGTGGCGGCTGGTGGGTTTGGAAACAGGGAAGGACAGAAGTATATTTGTGGAGTAAGTGTGTAGGGGTGTGGGTTGGGTCCAAAATAAACATTTTGGCTTACCAGCCAAGGCAGATTTTTTACCGGCCAAAAATGATAAATTGGATGATATGGATGAAAATACCCTCAAATTAAAGCTGACAGTCTGCACTTCAACCTCATTGTATGCTATAGATTTATTAAACAAACTCAAAGTGCTAGAGTACAGAACTAAAATAACAAAAAATGTGTCACTGTCCAATGTATGTAGCTCTCAGTATTTCATCGCAAACTAAAGAAAAACGTAATTTTTTTTTGGCATTTTTCCAAATTTTTGGAACATTTTTTTTGCCACTTTATTTTGACTTAAATTATGAAAATAAACAAATCTCCGTGCGTACTGTAAATGGTACAACTGTCTTGTTTCATTTAAGCCATTTACAAAGTTTCTGTGATGCTCACACCTGGAGTTATAAAGCCTTAAGAGCACAACAGAGCACCCCCTAAATAGGTGAGAGTTGACCAAATTTGCCATCTGCGCGAAAGGGTTAAGCCATTTACCAAGTTTCTGTGATGGTCATACCTGGAGCTATAAAGCCTTAAATAGAACCTTAAATTCTCTAAATAGGTGAGAATTGACCAAAAGGCTACATGTTTTCTTTGACATATTTGTCAAATCCCTGTTGGCAAGATTTGATACCTGCAAATGGAAACTTTTTGAAACTGTACTTTCCAAAGACTTGGAAAAACTATCCGTAACAGGCTGAATAATAATTGCTTGGTATTCCGAACTAAATCTCAAGGTTTTTCATCCCCATAGAACCACCTTAAGAGGCTTTTATAGTTTTTTCTCCTTTACTTTAAATGCTTCTCCTCTTGAGATAAAATAAACGTATTAGCAAGACAAATGGCATCTACGATAGTAACACGTACACAAAAACAGTAATTAACCATAAATACAATTTCACCCAGCAAAACTGATCATAAATCAATGAGTCCAATCTCACACGTTGTTTCTATTTCATACCGGTCAACACGCCACAGTATGGGTCATCCTCGCTGAGAGGGTGAGCTATTAGGAGACTGAATAGCAAATTAACCACCACCACGGGGCAGAACCACGTCACGCCATAAATATCCTCAAGCTTGAGCGTGAGACTGTGTTTTTCTTTGTTGTCGCTGGACCCTCAGAATCATGGCTTTTCTTGCCTTCTCCCGCTGCTGACCGGAGTTTCTGGCCTACTTCCTAAGAAGGAGTACCCTACCTGGGGCTTTTCCTCTACCCCAGCAGGGCAATTAGTGGTTTATTGCTGTCCCTGGTTAACACCTAGAGTTTTTTACCGTTGTTGTTAGGCAGTTCGCCGCTGTTTTCCTTTCTGAAATTATATCAGTTTTGAAACTGATACTTTTCTGTTCATAATAGCCCATGTTAGGGTATTGGATTGCATTTTCTGTTCAGGAATGGGGTCAGTTCCGAAAACCTCTTGGTAAGCAAGCGGTTTGAAGCTGGTACCGTCGCTGACGGTTGGCAGCCTTGGGTGCTCAGCACCTTGGAGTCGGGGTACAGGCTCCAGTTCAACACCAAGCCCCCCAGCTTTCATGGGGCTATTCCAACCAACCAGGTGGGAGACGTGGCTGCTGTGTGAGCTCTCTCTGACCAGATTCTGGTGTTGCTGAAAAAGGGAGCAATAACACCCCTGCCCTTGGAGACAGCAGGATTGGGGTTTTATTCAACATGTTTTCTGGCAACAAAGAAGGATGGAGGCTTCCGCCTCATCCTAGACCTAAGAGGGCACAACCGCTTCCTAAAGCGTGTAGGGAACATGCCTCTATATTCCTACATGTGGAGTATTACTCATGCAAGGTGTTTACATATACATTTAGCAGTAATGGTGATAGACATATAAAACATGTTCGTCTTACCAGTCTTCATCCGGGCACCATAAATGTAGAGAATACATACAAACCTGGTAGCAGTGAGCAAGATGATTAGTAATATGATTTCTGAATCATCAGAGTCCTCACACAGGCACCAAATATGTCGAGACATACGGACAGGGCGCCAATAAATGTAAGGAATATGCCTCTGTATATATATATATAAACTCTTACATGGGATGCCAGAAATATAGGCAATAACTATGGAATACTGAAGTTGCCCTTATTATTCTTAAGTTAGGTTAAAATTAAATCAGTCTCATTTGATTATTATGGATTATAATTACTACTACAATTTAACCATCAAAGCACTAATAACTAATAATTCATAAGGGTTGAAGGTATTACGTTCTAATGATTAGGTTTGACTCAGCTCTCGTGTTCATACGACATCAAAACATAAGTAGATTTATTAAACAAGGAAAAACATGAATATTACATTCTACTAAATAGACATATTATGTTGTGTGCGTATTGTAGCATTTGTGTGTGTATGCACATATGTGTGTGTGTGTGTGTGTGTCGGTGTGTAGGCCTATGCCACGTGTGCGTTCAGGGAACAAAGGAATAACATGGAGCAAGCTAACTGTGTCGCAGCACGATGGTGGTTATTGATCTCAAATCTGACGTTACTATAAATAAGTTCACGCAATTCTTTCACGAAATAACGTATTTATCTACAGTAAGTTGAATTGAGACCATATCACGCAAAGGTTAGTATGTGTTAAAGAAAAGAGGAGCAAACCATGAGGCCTGCTTTGGTTACTTAACAGTACTACCACATTAGCAATGAAACGGTAGGCCAGCCGGCTAGCTTGCTAACCAGCACAACAAGTTTATACAGCTATTATCGCACAACGTCGAGATACAATCAAATCACCGATAAACAATTCAGACTAAAATCCTAAGCTATGCCTGGGATGTTCGATCAGTCTTACTGAAGTCCGTGGTGAGTTGATTATAGCTGGCTTGTCCGTGGATGGCCAGGGCGTCTCCTTTGGCCTTTCTTATCCTGGTAGGGAGTTCTGCTGGTCGCCTGGTTATCGCCTGCGTCTTTGTCCGTGGCTGGAATGCACCTCGGTCGGAGTTGCGTTAATTCAGTTCTATGGTTAGATGCTGTAGGCAAGCTAATGTCGCTTGCGTCTCTCTCCCCTGCCTTTAATGCTGCTGCCGCAGTGTTGCTCGTGCAATGGAGATCCACCTTTGTAGCTGTGTAGCTATCAAAAGGGAAGAGAAATTGGAGTGCTGCCTCTTGTGCAGCTGTATGCAGCACGATCGAGGAAGAGAAGTGGAAGTGAATTGGGGAGAGAGACTGGAATGACTTCAGTCTCATCTGTTTTAGTTTTATGACCTTTAGTGTCTCATATTTCCAAGAGACATGATTGGATCAGTAAAAACGGACGTTACGCTGTGGCCGTGTTTTAAATGTGCCTTTCCGTATGCTCTGCCTTGATGAGAGACAGTGACTGGTTCACCTCGGTGGACCTGCGGGATGCGTACTTCCACATCTCCATACACTGGGATCACCGTAAATACCTCTGCTTCTTCTTCCAAAGCACAGGGTACGAGTACTCGGTCCTTCCCTTTAGCCTAGCCCTGGCCCCATGTACTTTTACAAAGTGCATGGGGGCCACGCTGAGCCCACTCCGTTGCCAAGGGATTTGCATTGCAAATTACCTGGACGACTGGCTGATCTGTGCTCCAACAGAGGAGCAAGCTAAAAAGGATACAGAGTCGGTGCTGGCTAATTTAGTCAGCTTAGTCAGAGAGGGTCTTTCTGGGCCTGGTTTTGGACTCTGTGTCCATGCGGGCCTCTCTGATCTCAGAGTGGTAGCATGTTTTGAGGGAGAATCTGTCGCACCTTGCTGCAGAGAGGCAGGTGACGGTGATGCATTGCCGGGGGTTGCTCGGCCTGATGGCTTCAGCTGCCAAGGTTGTGCTACTTGGGCTGCTGCATATGCGTCCATTACAGCGTTGGGTGGCAGCACAAGGAGTGACCCCGCACGAGGATGGTCGGCGAATCCTCCCTATTACCCGGAGGTGCCTGAAGCTGGACAGGGTGGTGTTTGGTCTCCAACCCTACACGTAAAAGCATGCTAACTCCTGCTCTGGGCACATGCCTAAGGCATGTCCCTGAGGGCAGTCCACGTGCCAGGCACAACCAATGTGACAGCCGATCTGGTGTCCAGGGGGTCCCGAGACTGGGGGAATGACGCCTGCACCCGGACATTGTGCAGTCCATTTGGTCCCTCTTCGGGATGGTGCAGATGGACCTTTTTGCTTCCAGGGAGAATGCTCATTGTCCCCCTGTGGTACTCCTGGTGGGGACCTTGGGCGTGGATGCCTTGGCTCACCAGTGGCCCCTAGCCCTGCTCTATGCCCCAGACTGCCATGAGCGTATCGAGGGCCTGATGGTGGGATCTCACCTCTCGCCAGCCAGTTTCTCCGAGTCTAATTCAGTCCCTTCTTGCAACTTACAGCTGGTCTTGAATGCCCTCACTGAGCCGCCCTTTGAGCCCCTGGCCGGACTCAGTCTAAAGCTGCTCTGCTTGAAGACTGCCTTCTTGCTTGCTATTGCCTCCGCGAGGCATGTGAGCGAGCTGCACGCGCTGCCGGTACACCTCTCCTGCACTATCTCTGCTTCCTAATCCCGCCTTTTGGCCTAAGGACCTAATGTGTTGGAGGCTTTTCATCCTCCTCCCCATGAGACCCCTGAAGAAACCAGGCTGCACTCACTGTGCCCCGCCTCTTGTCTTATATCTACCGCATAAGTGCGGTGAGGAAAACCAACAATCTTTTTTGTTCGTTATGAAGGGGCTATGTGGGACTTCGCCCTATCTAAACAGCGCTTGGACCACTGGATCGTAGAGACTATTTCCACGACTTACAGCAGCTCTGATGTGCCCCCTATGCCATGTGTGGTAGCTCACTCGCTTGACTATGATTTGTGATGATTTAGGGTTTCAATCACCTGGTGTTTATTTTCACATTTACACTTTACGTTTGCTCTTCTAGTAGAACAGCATCTAATAAGTGGATTACGTTGGAACCGCACTCTTGTAACATGATTACCCCACAACATCCCCCACCTGGCTTTATCTGCTATACTGTGACCCATACCGCGGCATGTTGACCGGTATGAAATAGAACATATGGGTTACGTATGTAACTGCGGTTCAATGAATACGGTCAACACGCCACAGTGCGTGGTCATGCGGGGGAACTTATGCCCCTTCAGTTGGCAAAAGAGGGTGGGCGGCGAGCACGTGCCATATTTATGGCGTGATGTGGTTCCGCCCTGTGGTGGTGGTTAATTTGCTATTCAGTCTCCTAACAGCTCACCATCTCTGTGATGGTGACCCATACCGTGAGCGTATTCATGGAACCGGGGTTACATACGTAACTCATACGTTTTCTCTTATCATACAGATTATTCATTGTTTATACACCTACTGTATGTATGTTTTTAATTGTTGCACTGTTGCAAATTCATCGCTTTTGAAATGTGTTTGGGCCAAACAGCGTGTCAAGATTGTCAGGTCTTACCGAAGGCAGCAGCCATAGCGTGATCCAGGGTTGGCTGACTGTCGCCAGATGGGAGATCAAGGCGTGTGAAGTCCCGGCTCTTGTCATTGTTGTATTTAACATTAAGGCTTGACAACTTGGAGTACTCCACACGTAGGGTGCAGCAAGCATTGTAGATATTCTGGCCATCTAAATTCTGAGTAAGAGGATCAAAAGTCTTGAACAGAATGGAAACTGGAAAGTAAAATCTCTCCTAATGTAACAGCAATCATCCAGATAATAAGGAATGGGAAAATATGACAAACACTGATTTGTACACCAAATAATGATGTACAGATATAGGAGTTGACTTCTAATTTTTTGTGAAGGGAAAATTTTCATTTATAGAATTGGATCAACAGGGAATGAGTTCCTTCCTAACAGAGGTCAAGTTTGCATTGCTTAGGGTGGATTCTAAACTATCGATTGAGTGTCTGATCTACTAAATTACACCTGAGGCTAATTGAGACGACCAATGTTTTGCTCCGTTATCCATTTTTTCTTAAAGAATCGATACAGCACTGTAAATGGCACTTTTCTTTGCTTAATCCTCATACTACGTATATGACAAAAGTATGGATAAGCCCCATCATGTCATAGAAAAGTATTTTTCTTCTACACAACAAATACTGAATTGCACATGACAATGGCTTAACTTAACTTACTTTGCAGCAAAATGAAAAAACTAAAAAATACAGTTAGAACTAATATTAATTGTCACTTGATACACTGTGCTGTGACAGTCTTTAGAGAGGAATACTCATTAGAAAGAGCACAAGAGTGCCAGAGGGAGGGGTTCTGGAACTAATAAGGAGGGCTGCCAATTAGCTAAACCCCTAATGACCAGCATTCATCAGTGGAATTCTTCCAACAAAACCAGCAGAGCACACATGTGGCACATCTGTACTTTCATTATAAAGTTAAGGAGAGTTGTACAGAACTACTGCTGTCCCTCTTGAATGAAGGGCACTGATTTAATAGAAATATTTTGAGATGCGTTCACTGTGCTGGGCACTGACATATTGTAATGTGACATGAACACAATGATCATACCCATGAAGCAAAGCAGTAATGACTTGCTCTTTCGTTCCAGTAGTGCTAATTATATATCTGATGGGGTGACAAATTAATCATAGGGGACTAATTGGCACAGAGAGGAAAGGCTGGTTTTAGTGGAAGAGAACAGCAGGCAAGCTGGAAATCCTCTGTCTCGCACACAGAAAATGGGAAAAACTCTCCCACATATTATCAGGCAGGTATACTTTGATCTGTGCGCCCTGGGACAACAGGGGGGGAACCAGAGGGAAGAGTCACTTGAAAAAACCAAACCCTCATTGACTGACGTTCTGCTTCTAAAGTCTAAGTCTACATAAGCATCCAATTTGTGGTCAAATACAAGGGGATAATGGCATTGCCTCTATATGATTTCTATTAGAACATATTTTTTGTACAAAATGTCATATTGCATTCACTAGATTTAAATTTTTTTCTATAAGCATATTCACACACATGCATGCACACTCACTTTACTCACTACACATTATAAGGTTGACATCGAAGTACACAACACAAAAAAAAAACAGTGGAACTACTTTACTTGCCCTGCCTTATTTAATACATCAAGGAAATATAATAACCAAACTGACTTAGTTGATGGTGAACTCTGTATTGGGCTTCAGGGTAGATTTGCCAGCCATGTCAGCCAATAAGAAGAATTGCCTATTTTTATGACGGAAATTCAATTTCCCCCATACTTTCACTAGCACACAGTTCTAATAAATATGGTACAGATAATTCCAGTACTGACCAGTTTTGCATGGTGTGCATTCACTGGATCACTGTATTGTAGTAAGGCCTGGAACTGATTATTCTTGGTGAAAGTGATGATCTTCAAGACTGTCCCAAACTTTGAGAAAATCTGTAGTGGAACAGAAGAAAATGTATTAATTGAATGAAGTACTCTAATGCACTTCTCAACATTGGCTTTACTTATAATCACCCATTTACTCCACTTTACAGCCACTTTTCTCTACCATAAGCAAACTCCTCAAACCTAAGCTCATCTCCAGCTACTTCACCATCAGTAAATGTGATTTATTCCTATCGCATTTTAAAACAAAAATCGATACAATATACAGCCAACTGGCCACCTTCTCCACCACCACCATCTCTGGTCCAGAACCCATCTCCCCTCTACCTTCCAATAACATATTCACATCCTTCTCTGAAATTATTGCACCTGACCTATCCTCCATAGTCATTGGCATGAAGACCTCAACCTGTGTCCTTGACCCTATCCCCTTCACCCTAGTTAAAGCCTGTCTCACCTCACTTTCTCCTCTTATTACCAAAGTCATAAACTCCTCCTTATCCACTGGCTTCATCCCCTCCGCCCTAAAGCTCACTGCTGTCACCCATATATTGAACAAAAACTGGTCTTGACCCCAACACCCTTGACAACTATCGGCCTATCTCCAACCTCCCCTTCCTTTCAAATATTTTAGAGCGAGCCGTCGCCTCCCAACTAAAATCTCACCTGGACTCCAACCTCTTTGAACCTTTCCAATCCGGCTTCCGCTCCAGACATAGCATAGAAACTGCTCTGTTAAAAGTCACCAATGACATTCTCCTCTCTGCCGACTCTGGTTTCCTCTCCATCCTGATCCTTCTTGACCTCAGTGCCGCTTTCGACACCATTAACCACTCCATCCTCATCACACGCCTCCAGTCCTCCCTTGGCATAACTGTCACCGCCCTCTCTTGGTTGAAATCATATCTCTCTGACAGACACCAATTCATCTCCATCAACAACTGCAAATCCTCCACTGCCCCAGTCACCCACGGTGTCCCCCAGGGCTCAGTGTTTGGTCCCCTTCTTTTCATTTTGTACATTCTACCACTTGGACAGATCCTCCACCGTCATGGCCTCCGGTTTCACTGCTACGCAGATGATACGCAGTTATAGCTCACCACCAAGTCCATCACTGCAGCCACCCATTCCACCCTTACCATCTGCCTCACTTGAAGTAAAAACATAGATGCAAAAGAACTTTCTCAAACTCAACTGCAATACATCAGAAATTCTCATCATTGGCCCAAAATCTCTCACCCACTCCACCCAGGATTTCTCAATTAACATTGATGGCTCCATTGTCACCCCCCTCCACCCATGTCCGCAACCTTGGACCCCTCCCTCTCATTCCTCCCTCATGTAAACCAGATCACTAAAACTGCCTTTTTTCACCTAAGGAACATTGCCCGCCTACCCTCTCTATCTTTCTCTGCTGCTGAAACACTGACACATGCTTTCATAACATCCAGGCTTGATTATTGGAACAGCATCTTATATGGTTCATTAAACAAAATCCTCAATAAACTCCAATATGTACAAAACTCTGCTGCCCGCCTGCTCACCTCCACCCGTCACACTGATCACATCACCCCTGTCCTCCTTGACCTCCACTGGCTCCCAATCAAATACAGGATAGATTTTAAGTTACTACTCGTCACCTTCAAAGCCATCAACGCCCTACCTCTCTGACCTCCTCCAACACCACACCCCTACCCATCACCTCAGGTCCGTTGATGCAAACTTACTCCAAACCATCAGGACAAAGCACCGGACCAGGGGTGACAGGGCCTTCACTTCTGTTGCCCCCTCCCTCTGGAATGCTCTCCCCAGTCACATCCGAAAGGCAGACACTCTGCCATCCTTTAAAAAAGCCCCTAAAACCCCAAATCTTTTCACCATTGCTTTTAATAACTAACCTTTTACCTCACACTTATACTTCTCTTTTTTCTTTACTTCTCTATTTCTTAAATTTTTATATTGATCCAATAAATTTAGTTTTATCCTGTGTATACTTATGAAAAGCGACTTTGAGTACCTTGAAAAGCGCTATATAAATATAATGTATTATTATTATTATTATTTTATATATATCTTTTTTTAAAACACCCAGAGCAGACAAAAATTTTTGAACGATTGAAAGACTACAGATTTCAATTAATTCATCAAAAACAGTGCTGAATATGAATTTATTTCTAAAATGGAGTATCCACAGGGAGCCAAAACATCAAGATAAATCTCTCCCGTTTCCAGTGCTAAAAATAAATAAAATTATGGTGTTTGATTACCCAGACAGGAGAATCCATGTTCAATTCCAATGGCCTGTGCTGCTGTAACCTTGACTCTAAAAATGGTACTATATGACAGCCCTTTAGAAACTAACAGGAAGTGAATAGTGTGGTGAGACTAACCTGGTGTAGTACTTCAAGAGAGACAGAGTAGAAAAGATTTTCCACAATGATACGAAGCACTGGGCTCTGTCCTCCCATCATAGAACCATTGCTGGCTGATGCCGACCTAGACAGGCTCATGCTCCCAGAATGCACTGCATCTGCTGTCAGTAGTGCTGCATTTGCTCTCTGGAAGAGACATTATTACAGTAAATTACATTATACATTTAGCAGCCCCCCCCCCCATCCAGGGCCATTTACTGTGCACTGCTCAAATCTTGCAAACTGAATACGGATGAAGTGCCTTGCTTGATGGTAATTTTGGTCTATTCTCACAAAAATGATTGGTGGCTTAGAATTTAAGTATCATTTAATACTGTACCATGAAAATGCATTGAAAGTGTTCGAGAAAATATGTGAGCAAGTATTTCAAATGAACTGCAAGCAAAGTTTCTAGTTGGCCAATTCTAGCATACCCTATTTTCTAAAGTCCTTTCTCTGGGTTATATTTTTTATAGAAACAGACCATAGGACATTTCACAAGGGGGGAGACACTATTGTGCCAAATTTAAAATATCTGGACAGTGTCCTCTCCCGGCTTATGGGTCTGAATGTTTTTAAACAATGCACAATAAAACGGATCAATTGACAAAGCGGCTAGCATATGGTTCACGTTTGATATGAGTGTTGTTTGTTTGATATGAGTGTTGTTTGTTTGATATGAGTGTTTTTATTCAGACAATTGCCCTGCCCATACGCAAGCAACAAGCAAGCACAGCAGCAGTGTGAGTGACGTGTTTCTGTACAAAAGGAATGAGACTAATCATAGCATTAAGAGTAAGATTCTTGATCAATAGCTAGCTCCCGGTTAGAATGTAGACAGCAGTGAATGCACGTGAGCTCGACAATACATTTCCGACAAAAAAACCTTTTTTTACATCACTGCAGTGGTGATAAAACTTACAAGAAGTAAATGCTAGTGTGTTGTTAGCCTTTATTCATCACCGTATGAGGCTAGAATGATGAAGCTACCAGAAACCAATAGCACTAACCCATAAAAAATGTACTTCTAACGCTACTTGTTCAAATGAATGGTAAAAGTTGCTACCCAAACGTTACAGTAGCCTACGCTCATCTCCATTAACATGATTGGAGCCTGAAATCTTCGGAATCTGTTTAAACCTTTCACCAATAAGCTGGGACTTTTAAGTTATAAGACAGGATATGCAGTGTCCAGCAAAAATATTGACCTGACAGTCTTTCAGAATTCTGACAGTTGAACAAATCAACTGACAGAATGACCACGAGACAACTGAATGGAACAGTAGTGATGTGGTCAAAACCCCTCTTTGTGAGCACTGAAAGCCCTGAAATTGAGGAGTTCAACTCGCAGAGGGTGGTTGAGAGATGGCTGGGTGCTGGGGAGAGGGCATGACGGCTGTAAGGTAGTTGTAGTTGGCAGGGAGGGAAGGCCAGGATGTATATTTATTGTGTATTTTTCAATAAAATGAAAAAAAGTTGAATATATAAGCTCTGTTTTTTTTTACGGGTTTATAAACTACGCCATATCCAGGCATGTAGAAATTGAGTTTAGGCAAGTACAAAGCCCAATTCCAAAAAAGAGTTGGGACAGTATGTAAAATGCAGATAAAAGCGGAAAGCCGCGATTTGTAAATTCTCTTTTACATATATTTAATTGAAAACAGTACAAAGAAAAGATATTTAATGTTTTACCTTATCAACTTAATATAGATATTTGTAAATATACACTAATTCCGAATTTGATGCCTGCAACACGTTCCAAAAAAGTTGGGGACAGGGGCAAAAAAAGACTGGGAAGTTCAAAAAACACACTTGTTTGGAACATTCCACAGGTAAACAGGTGATGCTATAATGACTGAGTATAAAAGGATATCAAAAGGTACTCTCAGGTACTCTTACAAGTGATACTATATAACCTCTCTGCATTTGAATAGATCTCTATGGGAATTGGGGGGTGGGAATAGATTAAGCTGTAAATTACACGGAAATAGTATGGAACCCATGGTTGGCTGAATCAAACGAGCCTCAAACCACCACTCTGCTGCCAGATATGCAGTAGATATGGAGGATCCCTTGAAGGGTTGTTTCTCCTGACTTATTTTTCCATAGAGTTCAATAGGATTAAATAGGATTAAATATATTTTCTTTGTACTGTTTGCAATTAAATATATGTCAAAGAGAATTTACAAATCACTGCTTCTGCTTTTATGTGCATTTTACATACTGTCCCAACTTTTTTGGAATTGGGGTTTGTAGATTTCAGACCTACTTCTATTATCATGGATATTGGCTGTTTTGACCATGCTGGTCTTTAAGCCCTAGAACCTGAGCCGACCAGAGGAGGATGGGTTCCCCCCTTGAGTCTGGTTCCTCCCAAGGTTTCTTCCTAGTTAGTTTTTCCTTGCCACTGTTGCCTTTGGCTTGCTCTTGTGGGGGGTTTAGGCTGGGTTTTGCTGTGAAGTGCATGGTGACAACTAGTTGTGAAATGCACTATATAAATAAATATTGATTTGATTTGCCTGACCGGGCAAGTGCGAAAAATCCTTAATGTTGAACCCTGTGTTGTCTTCTATATTCCATTCCCACCATGGGTTCTGGACATTCACATGTTGGAGTTAAACTACACAATACACCCTATATTGCATTGTGCTGTTTGTAAATTATACCAGTCAAAGAAGTAATCCGTGCAGTGATCTGAAGTTGAGGAACAGAACTGACTAATGTTCATAAAGCTGTTACTGACCACCCTATAAAACCAATTCCGGCTGTATGGCTCAGTCAGTTGAGGTGCATAGATGAGCCTCAGGTCGAATCCGGACCATGCCAGTGCCAACTGTGGCCAGTAGCAATTAGTGATTGCATTGCCCAGGAATGGGAGGGTACAGATGTATAGGGTTCCGTGTGCATTTGTTATCTAGTGACCCCTGCTGGTCAATCGGGCACCCTTAGATTGCAGTCAAAGCCACATGTTGAAAGGTCTCTCCTTCGACTCTGCTGTAGGCAAGCTTAGCTGTAGTCTGCAGTGTGAAAATAAGCAGCTGGCAACACCACGTGTTTTGGAGGAGAACCGTAGATTAGGGCTGGGCGATACATCGAATATACAAAATTTTTTGTAGAGGATACAAAATGAAGCTACATCGAGAACATCGCGTTGTGCTTATACTGTGCTTTTTATGCGGCCAAATTAGTTTCTTGAAGACCCGGCTAGTTGGTTGCGTAACCACGCAGCACATTGTAGACATAACTGTTTGGGATGCTATTGGGAGCAATCAACTAGCCATAGAGAGATACAGAGGAGAAAAACGACCGCCCCCCTTAAAAAACCCACAATTGGTGATATGGAGATGGTTTGGCTTATAGATCAGACGGAGAACAAAGCATCGTCTTTGGTAAACAGCGCTTGAAGAAGATATTTACCAAAGCTAGCAGCACAACTAATACAGTGAGCACCATAATTCATTGGACAGTGACACATTTTTTATTTAATTTTTTTTCGTTCTGTACTCTAGCACTTTGAAGTTTGAAAGGACACAATGACAATGAGGTTGAAGTGCAGACTGTCGGCTTTAATTTGAGGACATTTTCATCCATATCAGATGAACCGTTTAGAAATGATAGAACCTTTAGTACATAGTCCCCCCCATTTCTGGGCATCAAAAAATATTGGACAGTTTAAAATAATGTAGAATAAAGTAATAATTTTTTATATTTGGTTGCATATCCTTTGCATGCCATGACTTCCTGATGGCTGTGACCCAACAATATCAAAAGACATTATATGAGCGTCGTGAACAAAGTTCGCAAAGGAAAATTCTGTCAGAAAACCTCTCGCTGTAGCCGACCATGGTCGGCTAGCAATCGCGCGTCACATACTCAACCAATCACATGCACACACCTCTAATGGAGCGCCATTTTTAAGCCAAGAATTTGTTTTCTCTGTACTGCTTGAATCCTGATGCGCTGCTCTTTGTTGCTTACGGCTTGTGTTAAAAGAAATTTAAAAAAAAATGTTTTGCACAGTTGTTTTTGCGCTGATATTCTAGCTTGTGTCTGGTTGCAAGCTCTGCTGCGTGACTGGCGTCCTATGCTTTCGTCAAGGCGGAGGTCTTCTTGGAGTTTACTAGAAGCTGATTCCTATGTCATGTAAAGCTAAGGTGACGCCAAATTCAGTATGACCATTTAAGACGTGTGGACCATCCATGTAACCCAGTCTTTATTATCCCCTTAGCTCGGTTGCTTCAATGTGTTTTTTATTCAAAATGTGCCAACCGGTTATTGCTATTATTTTGCTAGTAGCCAAATACGCCTGTCAGCATGCTAATGTTTTACATGAGCCCTCGGGAGCTACACCATCTGCTTTAAAACATTAATTGCAGCTATGTGTTTATATGGGCTACTGTGCTGTGTTGACGCCCTCCAGTAAAACGGGACTTTGGTAAAGTTACATTGTGGTTGTTGGTCGATTAGCTAGGCTAACGTTACTCAGTAGCTGATTCACTGTCAGGAGGTTCGTAAAAGCTAATACGTAATTGTGACTAATTCTGGATATTTTGATAGTTTATACTGCTGCTGTTTTGTCGCGTTAAATGTTAGGTATTTGTATCCTGTTGGGAAACGTTATGTTGCACATTATTATCGAGAGCTACTCGTTGTTGTTGTAGCCTAGCTACTGCAAAATAGAACCCGGAAGCTAAACTGGAATTCTTAAGTTAGGCTATTATGGCTCATGATGGCTAGCGCAAATGCTTATGTTACGTTACATTACATTACATTACATTACAGGCATTTAGCAGACACTCTTATCCAGAGCGACTTACACAACTTCTTATTACATTTATCCATTCATACAGCTGGATATATACTGAAGCAAGTCAGGTTAAGTACCTTGCTCAAGGGTACAATGGCAGTGTCCTACCTGGGAATCGAACCTGCAACCTTTCGGTTACAAGCCCAGTTCCTTAACCATTACATTACACTGTTTATGTAATTATGTAATGCTATGCATTCTCTGGCAGCCTACCCTGCACACAAATACGTGTCACCTTTTCCCGTCTAACCTCCGAGCCGTAGTTGGAGACACGGGGGAACCGAAGTTGCTAATAATGGTTTTCTATTTTCCGGTTTCAGGACCGAGCTGCAAGCTCACATCTTCGAGGTAATGCCCAACTTATCAATGTTACGGTCCCATGCAAATGGCGAGGACGCAAGTTTCGTTCATGTGGCTCTTTATTTTCACTAATGAACATTGTACAGCTTACAGTTTAGAGGGAGAGACCTTAAAACCAGCCGCAAAACACACTCATACGCTAACTAACTTTGTTTGTGACTGTTTGTTTTCCTTCCATCATGTCCATATCTGCCCTCACTCACACAAACCAATCAGGATCTCTTAAGCTACACTGCCATGAACCCTCGTTAAACCTGCATACACCCATTTACCATCAGACGGCTTAACAATTATGCTGCATTTACATCAAAAAAAGGTAGGCGGAGCAACTTCAGGGCAGGAACGTCCGCAGTTGGAATTTATTAGACAATCTACAGGCACTGATTGAATGATGGGAGGTCAATTGAGTTTTTAGCGCCGGTCTGATGCGTGCACTCTAAGCATAGGTTACGTTATGTAACTTCAGTTGCTAAGATAACTGAAAACACTACTGTACATGCCTGATCACTTCCCCTTGTGCAATAGGGCAAAGCGCCAATTGTATATCTTGTCAAATCTAAAATCTTTCGTTCACATGGTAGCAGTATCATCGAGATGTATACGAACTGAAGGCGGTTTGCCGGATCCGTGGATTCCTATGGGAGCTGCTCATTGGCGCATGAAGCCAATTCATGGAGGCTGCCATGTTAGACTATGGTGCTTTTTGGAACCAGAGCATGCGCACTGGCTAAATGTAAACGCTGCATTACTGCAGGAATCGTTTTCACATTTCGTATTTCTCAATGCGTGCTCAATGCAGCTAAAGCAAAAGCAGCATTAGATAATGGCTGGAGTCAATAAAAATGCTGCCTTCTTGCAAAATAAATTTAGAATTTGATGTGCAAGATTTATGAACAATAAGGAGCTTGCATTTTGTTTTCAACATGCGATTTATTCTTGTAAATGAGTATGGCCCATGCGTAAGACCTTTAGTTTATGTGCTCTCTGCAGCTAACTAAAATAAATGCTAATGTGTGCGCTATCTGTTCTGAAGCTAAAAGCACCATTTATGTGCGTGTTATATGCATTTGGAGCCTGCATTGGTGTATGCGGTGTCTGCAACTGGTGCTGGCGGGGCACCGTTGGTGCGTAGTTTACACTCTAAAAGCAAGGGGCAAAAACCGGACTTCATTTTGGCGCTCAGTTCCTGCCTGTTGCCAGCACTGTTTGCTCCTGTATAAGTCTTTCAGGCTATTTCAACGCAAGTCAATGCTACCAGGGGTCTGGTTTTCCGCAAGTCACTCCCTCTGCATAGGTGCTACTTCAACTGCTGCTCTGCGCGTGCCTGCTATAGGTGCACATTTCCTTTTTGGAGGAAGAGTTGTTAGCGTTTGGAAAGTACGGAGGAGGATAAGATTGTGCTTCAGTTTGTAATCGATATTAGTTAGAGTTCTAAAATCCTATCAAACCAGTTAGACTGATTCACTCCTAGGGTTGCCGCTAAGGGGCAGAGAGGGAATTTTCCAATGTTTCCTCCGTTAAGCACTCGACTAGCAGCCGGTTAGCTAATTTGGCCACCTTCTTGCTGACGGGATGTTTTTATGTGGTTTTTCGCCCTCTCAGGAGCAAAACCTAACACTCATAAGTGTCTGCTTCCATTATTAATTGGCTAACTGTAACCTACTATAATCCGCTCTCAGCTAAACTTGATTTTTTCCTGAGATATAAATAAAATATTAACAGTTCTTAAAACAATTCAGAAGTGGGTGGGAACCTGGCAAATGAAATGTGAAGCTGTGGGAATAAACACGCAAGACAATACATGAGGGGAACAAATCGAAATGTGCTAAATTTGAAAAAACTTGGGAAGACTGAGTATTGGATTACTGCCTACATCTTATAGCTTTAACAAAACAAACCTTTATTGTGCTCAAAGGCTCAGGAGCTCTCATGCATCATAAAGCTGCTGCTATTAAGTTTCACCTTGCCACTTCACATTGCATATCTGATGGATTGCTGGATATTGCATATTGCTGGATCGCCAGGTTAATTTCTAACAGCAAGGCTTATTCTGCTTTATAGGCTATGTACATATAATGGAATGTTGGGCTTATTGCTTTATTCTAAAGGTAAACCATTTCTAATGGCAAATAATTCAAATGGCTAAGCATTGTAATGTTAATCAAATACTTATGGCAAGTTGACACTACTAGCTTGCTTCTGATGGTATTCCATACGGCCACAGTGGCCTGGCTTCAAATTGGAAGGTTCACATGAAAATTTGAATGACTGGGTAAATTCAGGAATACAATAGCTTTGCATTTCGTCACATCTCTTGAAGCGAGTGGGGTATTGGCCGTGTTGTATAGTGGTAGCTCCACTAGTCACATAACATATCCCGGTAAGACTTTTGGGGGGTTTGCTACCGATATCCAATGTGAGTGTCGCTATGACCACGACCCCTCATAAGCCTCTGTTCATGAATGATGCCGGCAATGGCTCGTCCAGAGGGTTCTGTGCAAAATTCTGTCATCTGTGCTGTTGCCATTTGCTATTTGCTTTAAAAAAAAAAAAAAAACTGTATATAATAATGATAAATAAAATATGGTGGTATGTCCTTTTTTGATCCCGCTGTCATCAGGTTTCTCGTGCAGTGGTTAATGGGGATATCGATTCATAACTTCCTGATCTTCAGGAGGCAACAGGTGCCCTGTTGTTTCACATAGCTTTTCTCACTAGATAGTATAACATTACATTAAAATTACATTACAGGCATTTAGCAGACGCTCTTATCCAGAGCGACTTACACAACTTTATAGCATTTTTTACATGTTATCCATTTATACAGCTGGATATATACTGAAGCGATTCAGGTTAAGTACCTTGCTCAAGGGTACAACGGCAGTGTCCTACCTGGGAATTGCCCTACCTACCTTGCAACCTTTCGGTTACAAGGCCAGTTCCTTAACCATTATACTACACTGCCGCCCTATAAGCCACATGGCTAGGGCGGCCAGGCTACACATAGCCTACTTAGGCGTCACATTGCGTAGTATGGCTAATGCCTGATCCAAGAATACAGCCGTGTTCTGTCTCTGTGCTGGAGGGATATCGATATGGTGTTCCTGATCTGGAAATGGAAATGGCAGGTGCTCTGCTGTCACATAATGTTAGTATAGCCAATGTCTGATCCAAATTTGCTACTTGCTTTAAAACTAAATAAATAAATATATGATGGTTGCTGGGTACTGACTAAAGATTTGTATGTCCTTTTTCGATCCCGCTGTCAGCAGGTTTCTCATGCAGTGGTTAATGGGGATATCGATTCAGGACTTCCTGATCTTCAGGAAGCAACTGGTGCCCTGTTGTTTCACATAGCTTCTCTCACTAGATAGTATAAGCCACGCGGCCAGGGTTGCCAGGCTACACATAGCCTACTTAGGCATCACATTGTGTAGTATGGTTAATGTCTGATCCAAGGATACAGCCATGTTCTGTCTCTGTGCTGGAGGGATATCGATATGGTGTTCCTGATCTTCAGGAAATGGCAGGTGCTCTGCTGTACACATAGTCTACTGTCACATAATGTAGTATGGCCAATGTCTGGTCCAAGATCACAGCTGTGTTCTAGCTCCATGCTGGAGGGATATTGATATGGTCTTCCTGATCTCAGGAGATGGCAGGCGACGTTGGGTACTGGATGATCTGCTGTTGGGGGGCTGTTGGGCTTTCTGGTCATCTCCTGTTTAGCAGGGGGAGATGCCCGTGCTCCGGAGCAGTACTAAAGGAGATCCATTCACCGCCAAACTAAAATAATTATGCAGCACATTCATTCATTAAACATGTCATTTAAATACGTGAGTTGTCCTGACAGAACTTATTTTCTGGTACTCTTACAAGCGATACTATAACTTCTCTGCATTTGGATCTCTATGGGAATTGGGGGGTGGGACTAGATTTAGCTGGAACATTATGGAATACATGGTTGGCGAAATGGCTGTAAGTGATCAAGGGTCTGCGGTATCAAACAAGCCTCAAACCATCACTCTGCTGCCAGATATGCAGTAGATATGGTTGGATCACTATAAGGGTTGTTTCTCCTGACAAATTTTCCTATTGAACTCTATGGAAAAATAAGTCAGGAGAAGAAACCCTTCAAGTTATCCATCCATATCTACTGCATATCTGGCAGCAGAGTGATGGGTTAAGGCTTTGTCAGGTTTCTGCATTCTGTCTCTGTTTGTACATTTATGTTTCTTATTGTGAGCTTGTTTGTTTATTCTTATTAGGTTCTTCATCATTTTTCTTATCTTGCATTTATTTTCATTTATGGTTTCACTGTTCCGTGTTTGTATTACCATCACTCCCCTGTCTTCGTTACATTATTCGGGAGCCTTTGGTGATTTTTGGTGATGTATTTCCACTCTCGTTTACTTCCTTCTTTACTAATGACCCTTGTTAATACTACTAATCCACGAATTACTACTAACTGCTTAGAATTAGGTTTCTTACTAATATACTAACGACTAACTAATTTACTAACGTCAGGGAATTAGAGTTTCTAATAACCTACTAATTTACTAATGCAATCTTAGTTTCCATCTGCAGCTCTTTTTCGTTTCTTCTGTTCTATCTCTGAATATCTTTCTGTGATTCTCTACTCGCTACAGCTGTACCTCATTTCCACATTCCTCTGTCTCATTGTGTGCACGGTTTCTCTCAATCCAGGTCATGTCTTTTCTGTATGTTAACAGTTCAGTCCAGTCCGTGTCTTTCGTCTTCCCTTGTAATTGCATTATCAGCTTCCCTTATCGTTTCATTGTGCTCACCTGTGAACAATCTCCCCTCCCCGCCTCTGCACACCTGTTTCCCATTTTGTCTGTCTTCCTCAGTGTATATAACTCTGTGATTTAGTCTTTTCTTCACAAGTTCGTCACCGTTGGTTTTTGCTTCAGTGTTCTTACTATTTTCCTGAGTATTGTCTGTTTGTTTTCTGAGTATCTGTTTCTTAGTTTTGTTATCCCGAGTCTGTCTCCTGTCTTTATTTTATTTTTGTATTCTGTCTTCGGTTTGTTTTCTTTGTGTTTCCCTTTACACCTCCCTGGTTTTGGACTTCTGCCTGTGTTATCGCGACCCTGATTTTGGACTCTGATTTTGTACTTCTGCTGTGCCTTCCCGGTTCCGACCCCAGCCTGTTCTGTGACTATTCTTTGGACTCTGTTTTTGTACAGTTGCCGTCTTCCCGCTTTACGACCCTGCCTGTTTTGTACCACGGATTGCTGCCTTGCCCCTATATTAAACTTTGGTTTTCGTACTTCCTGCCTGCTATTGGGTCCTGTTTCCCAACTACCCTAACTGGCTTGCTTGATACGTCAGACCCTTGATGACTTAGAGCCATTTAGCCAAGCACGTGTTCCATACTGTTCCAGTGTAATTTACAGCTGAATCTAGTCCTACCCCCCAATCATATAAGGCTTAAAAATATCGAGATATAATTCTTTTGCCATGTCACCCAGCCCCTACCGTGGATGCCCTACACTCTCCCAAATCGGCAGTGGGGTTTATGCAATGTTTGTGGCAGCAGTTGCAGATGATCGGCCCTTCCAAATTGGGGTGGGAATTGGATATGCTCAGCCCCGTGTTGTGCACCAAATGTATATAGTAAAACAAAAGTTCCAAAACCTCCGTTTATAGAGATATAAAACAGATAATGCCGAGCTCACACTACACGACTTTTTCCCCGATTCTGACGTCAAAGACGAACTCCTGACAAATTTTGCATTCCTATGATAATCTTTAAAAAATCTGCAAGAAACATTGGTTCTGTCAGCTGGAACGGTCTTTTGATGAGAGTTGGCCAAAGATGCGATTAATTCTGTCCATTCTGGACCTCGTCGGGAGAGCCCACGATCATATCAAACTCGTTTGATTTTGTCGGCTGTCCTGGCTGACCTGCAGTGACGAACGAGCCAATGAACGAGCGCACAACAAAAGCAACGAAAAACTGTTTGATTTCATCCATACCTCCGTAGCCTTGGCAACTGTGCGTGGAAATTCGACCTCCTGATTTAGTCCTGTATCTGTCGTGTAGAAATCCTGTGATGTGCGACCCCCAAATAATTCTCTGTCTTCCTAAAATCGCCTAGTGTGTGCTGTATCGCGCAGCAATTTTTTAAAGAATGTCATTTGACAGTCGTTTGATGTGAGCTGCTCTCCTCGGACGGGATTTTGTAAAGATTTAAAAGTTGTGTAGTGTGAGCTTGACTTAAGGCAGCGATCATGTCTTCTTAGGCATTCCCAGGGCCCTTTCTGGCAGTGGAGGCTCCTCCAGGGAGGCAAGGGAGGCACTGCCTCCTCAAAATAAAAAATATTAAATATATTTGAAAAACTCCATATGAGAATTAATCGTAATCAATCAAATTAAGAAAACAAATACAAATAAAAACATGTGAAAGGAAGGGGGTGATTATTTTGCATCATATTTTAAGTTTGAATTGTGACAGAAACAGTGACCTCTATCAGCCAAAAAGGGAAAGAGTAAACACGCTCTTAGAGGCAATCTAAAATTAGCCTCAGAGGAGCTCGTCGTCTGTTATACTTATGTATCAAAGACTGGGAGGCTGCCGGCTTTTTAAAAAAAAAATTTTTTTTATTCAGTAGTCATTTTAAAAGTGAAAAGTCACATGAGGGGAGGCAGCGCTTTAGCTTTATCATAGTTTCCTAAAAATAACAGTCATGCCATGACTTATAGTGGATTGAATAACAGCACTGTCAATTAAATATATGCGTCCCTCCCACTCGGTTGCTGCCAAATTTCTGAATACAGGACCTGTAGTGAAATTTTCAAATATTTCATTCAACATTTTTTTTTTAATCAATCACACCTAGACACATTTTAGATCAGTTATTATTTGTATTTAGTAAGATCAACGGTAGCAAAAGGTAAATTGTACGAGCGTACTAACGTTAGCTAAATTACGTTAAGTTGCTTAAGTTGGTAGCTGGCAAGCTAATTTTGGCACAATTTCGACCAGAGTTAACAACCTTTTTAGCTAGCTAGCAAGATACTTTCTAATTAAAGTTGACCATGGCAAAGGGACCTGAAGTGGAGGATATTGTAGACAAGTTAAGGAGGGTGTCCTTTGAAAATTTTACATCAACAGGAAGGTCATGGACTCACAGTCTGCAATTGACACAGAGGCAGAGCGTTTACTAACGTTACTGTATTCGCGGGTGGATTGCTGACTCATTCTGCTGGCCTGCCTTCTGTTCTGTGGAACATCGACATGGACAAAACATGGATTTAACATAAAAAATCTGGATTGTACTGTCACACAGCATGCATAATCTATAATCATGAACACATGAGTGCACTGGTAAAGCTTAATCTTTGGGTACAAATTCGTATAGCTATAGCATGTTATTGACGAGGGGCAAATTTGGCTTGAGGTGTAAAAACCATAGACCGTGAACAAAAATAATTAAACCGTAAGATGAAATAGACCTGTGCTTAACTTTATTGACACAACAAAGTTACTTAGCCAGCAAGAGTTAACGTTAGCTTTCAGAAGGCAGGATGAACGAAGCAGTTCACAGTTAGGCAGTTCGTTTTTTGATGTGATGGCCAGCTATGACGCATGCCTTTCTGTCTCAGCCTCCGTTTTCCTACTATCCTGATCAATTTGATTTAGCTCTTTGTTTGTGTATTCCCGTTGAAATAAATAGGGGTGGGTAACGTTAACAGCATGTTAATTATAATGATTGTTCTGCCATTCTACAGCCAATTGCTGAAAGTAAGCAATTTGAAGTACATACTTTACATACTTGCAATAAATATTTTTCCATTATGGAAATTGTTTACCTGTGTAGTCTTTCCTTTTATATCAGATAATATCTATTTAATGCTGTGTCAAAAAAGAACAGCAGTTTGGCCCAATTCCCCATACTTGTACCATACTAGTACAAAAGTAGGCAAAAACTTTCCACACACACAATTCACTGCTGCTCATGCTTTTATTGGTTGATGTTTGAAAGGTCTTTATCAAAACATTTCAGTAAATTTCTGACTACTATTGGTTGTTGTAACCCAGGTGAAAAAGTAGTATACTTTAGTGTAATAAAAATATAATTTAAGTATACAAAGGTTATTACAAGTATACTTTTCCTTTTTGTACTTAATTTTTTTTCTTAATGTTTAAAAAAGTGTACTTCAAGTATCGTCTCAAACACACCGTAATACTTTTAAAGTTTGTTTCAAATACACTGGTGACAATGAAATATTATGTTAAAAAAAAAGTGTATTTAAGATACCAACAAATCATACTTTTTGTTAATGCACTTAAATATACTTAAGTGCAGTAAAATAGTCCAATTTTAACATACGTAGTGCACTTAAAGGAGAAGTTTGGTATTTAGCGTTATAAGCCCTGTTATAAGGTTATTTACGATCATATACAACGGTCCATATCAACATTTTGACAAACTGTGCAGTCTTGAGATATATTGCTCATTGCTCATGTCACAGCTAACTTACACAATGGATCTGGATGGGCCTATAGAATATCCTTCAAAAAACACCATAAACTCCCGTTTTCAAAGACTGGAAACTCACCGAGTGGTCACTGGTGTCCGTTGATGTTCTGACACAAAAATCCTCGGGTTTTACTTATCATCCATTGACTTGTATAGACACCAAAGGAGGTTTAGATGGATACATCCGCAGCCGGAAACCGGAAATACTTCTGAATTGTTTTGGAAAGTTTGTAGTTTTCTGTTGCTCACTATAGGTCTTGTGCACTCGCAGTGAAGGAATCAGTCACATAAACGTACACTAATTTAGCAAAATAGATCCTTTTGAAGAGTTTGTACTAGCTGCAAAGCAAACCCCAACCTGGTGACCCGGAAGCGGCTCTTCTTCTTCTACGGTAGCCTTCAAACTCAGAAATTCCCAAACTCCCAAAATTTCAAGTGGAAGTTTACAAACGTATGGCTGTACGGCAACTGAAAATAGTTATAAATCTTTAAACGGTTATTTAAAACATGTTTTAAACCTAAACGTTAATTACAAGAAGACACCAGTGACCACTCAGTGAGTTAGCTGTGACATGAGCAATGAGCAATATATCTCAAGATTGCACAGTTAGTCAAAATGTTGATATGGACCATTGTATATAATCGTAAATAACCTTATAACAGGGCTTATAATGCTAAATACCGAACTTCTCCTTTAAGTATACTAAAAATAGTCCCATTTTAACATACACAGTGCACTTGAAGTACACTTAAGTACGACTTAAGTTCTACTTTTGAACAACTTTAGTGCACTTAGTATACTTAAAGCACTGCCAATTTAGCAGAAAGTACATAATTAGTACAAAAACTACTAAAAGTAGACTTTGAAAAAGTATATTTCAAGTATAATCTTTTTTCACCTGGGAAAATATGTTATATAGGTTTGCATTAGCACTTCCAAAATCTCTGGTTGTACCTGTTACCAAGCAGTAATTGGAGATCTTTGAAGATACATTTCAGTTATAAATGGTTACTGTTGTATGAAAGCTCTAACAAATACAAACAGATACATACGTAGCATTAAGCTCTGTAAAAACAACGGTTGGGGCCTTTTTTGCAGTGGAAATGTAACTCCATTACTTTTTAAATTACATTTTATTAGACTTTTAAGGACCTGGCTTGTATTGTATTATATTTAATTTGTTGTCAAACTAATAGTAGAATTAATGGTATCCTCCCCCAAAAGTCACCAAAACTAACCATTTTAGAGTGATTACATCAAAAATTTTCTTCCGGGGGAACATGCCCCCATACCCCCCTACTTAAACCTCGTCCTGCCTCCTCAGTTTTGCAACCCACCAGCCGCCACTGCTTTCTGGTTAAATAACAAGACTGTCATGACAGACATTGACAAGTAAATTCCTCCTTTCTTCCTGGGCACAAATTTACTGCCTTATTTTTTAATACTAGATACCAGGCTACTTGAATATATTCATTAGATTAGGACATATGCTAACAATACAGTTGTTGGTAGCAGTACATATTCTGGTACATATTCTGGATGGTAGCAGTACATATTCTGGATGGTGGCAGTTATACTCTTACTGTCTGGCTCTAAGAACATTCATTATTCCTTCTTGTAGTACTGCTGCTCTTATGAACCTATTTCAATGCACTTTGGTACATTGTTTTAGTATTTGCTCTGGAGCGTTGGCTAAATGCTAATGCAATGTAATGTGATGCAATGTAACGTCAAGCAGCATAGCGCACTCACTCCCTGGTTCGGCAGGTTGTCTGTCTTGAGCTCGCGGTGGTTTGAGTACTGGACGAAAACTGGCTGGTTGCGGAGCTGGGGCGTAGCAGTGGTGTAATAGTTCAGCATCGTGATGGCTGCTTCTTCTGAGGCCATTTCTATTAAAGCCTGTTGGAGGCGGAACAGCGGAATCATGTTAAATTGACTCTTTAACCATCAAAGTTTCACTCAGCTACAAAGGTGGAAATACTGCACCAAAAAAAAAGATATTTGACAACAGGAATGATGTCAAATTAATACTGACACACTATTGTTATTTTTTTAATAAAAATAACAATAGTTATTTTTTAATAACACCCTCCTTTCGTATTTTTATTTTTTCTGGGGTAACAGACAGATAATGGGATGACAACTCCGAAGGTATACCATGGTGGGGATCCAAACCTAAACCACATGGGGGGTTTCACATACGGCTCAAGAATTGGCCATGAAGATAAGACAAGGACCATGCATTTGCACTATTATTTGGGAAGTTGACCGTTTTTGACATAAACAAACAGGAGACAGAAACAAAACACTGAAAAGGAGATGTATCATGTGAAAAGTTCACCTCCATTCTCAATGTGTTTGTCTCCCCCAAGATTCCACTGTATGTCTATTTTATGACACATTTACAAATAGACATTTACAACCTGAAATGTTAGAATGTCATCAAACCTAAAAGTAAATACAGCAAGGTCCCAAATGTGAGCTTTGAACAAACAAAACAGATATTGTATTTGTGTGTCTGCAACAGTCAACAGACAGAAAACTGACTCAAATCAAAGATTTCTAGTGTTATAAAGGTAATGTGCATCCATATAAGACTCTGCACGCTATTCTATTTTCCACAAAGAGGCATGCAGACAAAAGGATCTCAATATGAAATTTGATGTAAGACACCCTGTGGAGATTACACTAGATAAGGAAACATTCATACAAGGATGTATTACAAGTACCTGACTAGAAGATTACATTTTTAGTGCAAATATCACTCCTGTGTGACCTCCAAAGGGAAAAGTGACCAAGCTGAATTTGAAGTCTGTTCTAGAGCAAGTGTTCTGATGAGCTGCCATTTCAGCTGTCTCAGATATCAGCTATTGGGATAGCAGGTATGCCATCCTCCAAATTACGGCTTGGTGGGGCATGCCCCATACCTATACAGCACTGAGAGTTTGGCACTTTTCAGGGTTTCCTACAGAAGTAACCACAATGACCATAGACTCTCAGCCCTGAAAAACATTAACTTCTGTATGTTCTGACCTCATGTAACCACACAGCATTCAGATACAACTTCACACATCCACACAATAAAGCCCCAAACTTGGGTTATTTTGCCGTTTTTTCTCCTTCCTCTTCCGCTTCTTCTTCCTATTTTTCCTGCCAAACTGCCGAGACTCAACTGGCTGCAGGCTTGGAGAAAGCAGTTCTGGACGATGCATGCGCACTTTAGACAAAGCAGTTCTGGACGACGCATGCGCAGTTTTAACTCGAACATGGCATCGAGAAAGACTGTAAATTATGGAGTAACGTTACAACAATTATGAACATCATTATTATGGAGTGTAATGTTGTAATATAGTAAGCTAGTAAATGTTTTTAAAACTATAAAATGCCTAAATTGTAATATTTATATCACAATGGCGTATTGCTTAGTGTGCGCTCGTAACGTTATATTTTTAGCGATGATGATGGACTAGCTTGCAACTATCTTGGGTTAGCTTGCAAGGTAGGCCTACTGTATGAATGCCAGCGACGTCAGCGTAGTGCAGCCCAGGTGCTTATTTGTTAGTTGAATGCCACCTGTGAGGCTGGGAGATCGAAGAAAAGCCAAGAGATGGCACAGCGTCCTCTCTCTTCTCCCTGGCCAATCCGTGGGCGACTTCAATTTTGAACGTCTTTGCGGGATTATATGATAGGTTGCAGTAGCAAAGGTCCACTGAAATGTTCTCTTTGTCCTATTTACCTGACAAGGCATATGATAGTACTGAACATGTCACATTAATGTTTACTATCACTAATTATGTTTTTATTTTATTTATTATTTGCTTTAGATCCACGATGCTACAGTCTGCAAAAGCTGCAACAGCCCGTTTTGCAGTCCGCATTTTTTTAAGCCGACGAGGCAAGACAAATTGGCCTTATATTCCGAAGACAGTCATCCGGGAGGGCTGGGGGAGTGAGTGATGGAAGGAGTCAGGGAGGGAGGGAATGAGTGAGTAAGGGAGGGAGGGAATGAGTGAGGGACTGTTTACTATTTTGTTCTAATAAATGTTCATTATTATGATTTGTGACTCATTATTAATTTATTTTTACTTGGAGGGGTTTTGGGTTTGAATGAGAGTAAGTTGGACATGGCTTGAGTAATATGTATCCATTAAGAGCTCAGGTGTTAACATTAGCTAACTAACTAGCGAACTTTAGCTAAATGAACACTACTCACTGTAGTCGGGTGCACGCACCCTTTATGATAAGACTGAATGGCTGTGTTGGTAACATTAATCGGCAATAAAAGTATGAAATAGTCCATCATCATCTGAATTTTAGCTAAATAAACACTGCTCACTGTAGTCGGGTGCACGCACCCTTAGTTATGATGAGACTGAATGGCTGTGTTGGTAACATTAATCGGCAATAAAATTAGTCCATCATCGGAACTTTAGCTAAATTAACACTGCTCACTGTAGTCGGGTGCACGCACCCTTAGTTATGAATGGCTGTGTTGGTAACATTAATCATCTATAAAAGTATGAATTAGTCCATCATCGCTACAAATATAACGTTACGAGCGCACACTAAGCAATATGCCATTGTGATATAAAAATTACAATTTAGGCATTTTATAGTTTTAAAAACATTTACTAGCTTGCTATATTACAACATTACACTCCATGTAAATGATGTTCATTGTTGTACTCCATAACTTAAACTGCGCATGCATCGTCCAGAACTGCTTCGTCTAAACTGCGCATGCGTCGTCCAGAACTGCTTCGTCTGAACTGCGCATGCGTCATCCAGAACTGCTTCATCTAAACTGCGCATGCGTCGTCCAGAACTGCTTTCTCCAAGCCTGTAGTAGCCAGCTGATATAGAAAGCGCCTGCCTCCGTCGCGATGTTATCCAATGGGGAGAATTATTCTTTGAGGGTATGGTCCGTATACCTGCTCATCAAGCTTATCGCCCAATAAAAACGCTTCATACTAATGTTTTTTAATGTTAATATAGCTAATGGCTTCATGCTTTCTAAGAAGCTACTGTGGCCTAATGGTTAGAGTTGCTGTCTCTCACAGAGAGGATTGTGGGTTTGAGCCCAGCGGGGCACATGCTTATTTTCCACAAAAACAATGTCCAACTGTTAAGTACTTTTAATTTATTAGACTGTTATTATTTTCACATTAACACAGTAACATATTTTTATTGCAAAGGCAAAAGAGGTTTCCAATATTAACTGTTCAATGTTTCACTTGTATTTCACTTGTACGATATCACACCCTCCCAAAACCGGGCGCTCGCTCTTGTCTGGTTTGGGGAGGGTGTTACGCTCTGCTCTTGCGGTCATGACTGACTGACTGTGGAAACCGAACCTCAACGTGCCCTTGCCTCGGCCAACATTTCTTTATTCATTAATTTCTTCACTTCAGCTCTGTTCACTTTATCCTTTTCACACATAACACAATGTCACCATAAAATTAACTACTAGGAAAATTAAGAATTTACGATAATAGCCTACATTAAGAATTGATAATAGCCTCCTATAAGCTGCAATCCTTTAAGAGATCGGATTTATAAACCGCAAATTCCCCAAACATATCTGTTTCATGGTTAGTCACTTAAAAAAAAGAAAAAACAATAGTGTCCGACCAATAATAATAATAATAAGAAGAAGAAGAATAATCTCTGGTATGTACTTTCTTAGTAGTATCTATTGTTTTGTTTTGCTAAGATTCCTGGGAAATATACGTTGTCCAATTAAGCTTGTTAGCCAACGTTACTGTTGCCAGAGAAATGTCAGTCTGCTTCTAGTCAGGAAGCAGGTACAAGCTAGGCTACTACGAAGCGAATCAACATGCCTTATAGCCTGCATTCATTGCACTACCGAAAACTAAACTAAACCTAGCTGTCCGGTATGAAAACATTTCCCGCAGGTAACGTTCTACACTACCGGAAAAAAAAAACTGCGAAGGAATTCTGCTGTGCTTATGAACTCACTAGCTTGCTTGCTAGCTCGTAGCCCACACATGGAAGGTTGGAGTTACGCATCCGGCAATCCAGTGTTGAATAGCCTAACGTTAAATGTATTTAATTTTCTATAGAATACTAATAGCCCTATTTTAAAACTGTATTTCCATATTTTACTGATGCAAACTATTTAGGCTGTACTAGCTATTTAGGCTGTATGTCTTTCAGCTAGAATGTGTTTGCGTCTAGTCCATTGTGCATGCATGTTTCCATATAGACTTGGTTCATTAATTTACATGCTTCTTCATGATCCATAGCTCAGGTGGTGCTGTTCATTGTATATCATTATACATTAAATACTGCTCATCTACAAACTCTTTTAATGCAATTGTGTGCTGTCTGTAATAGGATAACTGTTCTCATTCTTGTCAATGGAGGGTGTTAGGGTTACGCAAATGTCTGCATGCATTTCTTTGGAATGCATGTCTCTCTCCGTGTTTATCTTCATGTATTATTCATCATTAGTTAGCTATAAAAAATAAGTGATATCAGATCAAAAATGTCTACGACATAGAAAAAGCCAAGTTACTCACGCATAGCCTACATAGCACTGTCTATAAGTCCTTAATTCCAACTTGCAAAAACTAGGCCTGCCTTTAAAAGTATTGATATCAAAATGTGTTACAACTAACAATATTGCCTATCGTAGCTCACACTAAATAAACTAGCTCTATTCCAAAGCAATGCTATCCAAACTTTTCTAAATTATTTCATGCAACTTGGCCCTGTGTTTCTTCATCTTACCATCTCAAGAGAATGTGGTCAATGAAACTGTATGTGCCACATCAAACTGCAAAATAAAAATAATTTATAGTGCAAATACTCTGATTCAGATGTGTTGCACTTAGAAATTAAACAGAAAAATTACTACACTATAGGGCATGTTTGGGTCTATGAAAAGCACAGAATTAATAAAATGTATTATTATTATTATTATTATTATGTATTTATTGATTTATTTATTTGGATTTATATCAAAACCTGTGTGGTCCTACAGAGCATAGATATCCTTGTGTTCACAAAATTCTGTTTGCAAATATCACAACTACTATTATGTTAAGAAAATTGGCAGTTTGGTAATTACTTATTTGCCACCATCTGACCTCTGAATCTGAATCTCATCACATGCAAAGATGAAGAAACACAGGGCCAAGTTGCATTAAATAATTTAGGAAAGTTTAGATAGCATTGCTTTGGAATAGAGCTAGTTTATTTAGTTTATTTTACGATAGGCAATATTGTTAGTTGTAACTTGGCCACATTTTGATATCAATACTTTTAAAGGCAGGCCTAGTTTTTGCAATTTGGAATTAAGGACTTATAGACAGCGCTATGTAGGCTATCCGTGAGTAACTTGGCTTTTTTTTTTTTTTTTCAATTAAATATATGTAAAAGAAAATGTACAAATCACTGCTTCCTGATTTTATGTGTATTTTACCCACTGTCCCAACTTTTTTGTTTTGAATGTTTCATATTACACTATATGCAATCCGGATTATCCAAACAAAAACGTTCTGTGCTATCAACAGCCTGGAGGAGGATCAGAAACTAAAACTAAAAATAATTTATGGTCATTTTTATTTTATTTCAGTTCGTTTTGGAACACTACATTAGAGTTTTAGTTTCGTTTTAGTTTTTAAAGTAATTTCAGTTTTTTTTTAAATTTTAGTCAACTAAAATGTTTTTTTTAATTTCAGTTTCAGTTAAATGTAATAACCTTGGTTCCGATCATCACTAACCCAGCTATGTTTGATTCTCAGAACATTCCAGGAGCAGTAGGAAAAGTTGGCTTCCCAGCATGCACATTTTGTCCAGTTTCCTGGATGTACGTACCTTGAAGGTATGCCACAAGGAAAGTTACAACCTAACAACTAGTTTAGTTGTTTCGGGTTGTGTAATTGTTGAATTGTGGATGATCATTCATGTTAATTCTATCAGTAATCTTAGAAATGTTAAATTAATCTGCAATTTCAATAATTTATTTAGGTTTATTCTTTAGATGTATCCTCCAGATGTTTTTTTCACAAATAAATGATAAACATCAAGGGCCTGATTTACTAAGACCTTTAGCGTGTGCAAAACCTTTTTGCACATGCAAAACTAATAACACAACCAATGATTGGTGCAAAACAAATACTATGACCAATCTTTGGTCATGTTATTGGTTTTGCACATGCTAAAGGGTTTTGCACACGCTGAAGGCCTGAGTAAACACACATACTTTTGTCCGGGGATTGCATTTTTCTGTTGCAATTTTTTATTTTTATTTTCCTATTCATAATGACTCCAAGGAAATTTTTACGTTAATCTACCACATATCAGTAAATTGGAATGAGCATTTGTCATGCCCTCAGAGACAAGTATTTATGCCATAGCCTATATTATGTACGATAACATGAACATAAAATAGCATTCCACCATCTGCAAAATGCTGCCAAATGTTCTATCTTCAATGAACATCGGTAGCCTACATCAAAGTTTAACGATTGCACTACAGTATGTGAAATGCACTCAAAATGCGAAAATAACAATAGGGCTATCAAACATATTGGAAAGACAGTGCTCGAGTGGAAACACGAACGTACATATGTAGCCAGCGAGACCAATGGTATTTTAGACGCAAAAATACTTACATATCGGAAAAGGGAATCTCCCCTCCCTAATGCGTATTCTATAGAGCTTGCGTAATACTAGACCGTTAAAACAAAAACTGCCAATACGCTGGGCAGTAGTAAATTGTTCAAAGCACCGAAAAAGACATGACATATACCATTGCTAAGGTTATAATATTGGATAAAAAATAGGGGTGTCACGATTCTCCAAATCCGCGATTCGATTTGACTTTCGATTTTAAGGTCACGATTCGATTCGATTTTCGATATTTTTTCAGCACAATTTTTTTTTCCAGCACTATAGTCTAACTAATGGCTATGCCATTGTTAGACTATCGAGTCTTGACTTGTAAAGAAAAATACTTGTTTCTCAATAAGTAACTTTTATTTGAATAATAACAATTATAAATAATAACAAAAATATGAGAATATTTAAACACACCTAAACAGTTAAGAGCTTTATCAAAACTAGACTCTAGAATAAACAGTTGAACATTTACCACGCTATTAACAATTTACACATTGGTTTTATGCCCTGACAATGGTCATTTACATTTTCAAATTCTTCTTTAAAAAGATGAGCGTGTTCACATTCTTTGAACAGTTAAGAGCTTTAACAAACTAATATCTGAAATAATAAACAGTTGAACATGTACCACGCTATTAACTATTTATACATTTTTTTCATGCCCTGACAACTGTCGTTTGGGTTGTCATTTGAGTTGCCTGTGTCAATGTTTTTTTCCCAGTCAAATCTATTTCTTTGTGATGCCTGCGAATGTGTCCTGCCATATTTGACATGTTGGTGCCTGAGGTGGCGTATGGTACTCACGTGTAGCATTGCCGACAAACTGTCGTTTTTTTGTCAATGATGCGTTCGTTGTTTATATAACTCACGGGGAAGGCAAAATGTTGCCACACCGGTGACTTGAGGGAAGCAGGAGGATTTTCCAGTTCTGTTTCTCCATCTCCGACTCCGACAGTGGCCATGGTGTGTCAAAAAGTAATGCAGGCTACCGGTAAGCTAACGTTAACTATCAGCTGTGTCTTCTTTGAAATATCGTTGTTTTTTTTTTCTTCGGACGCACGCCTGCGTGGACGAACAAAATGCAGTGGAAGGCGTCAAGTTTCGTTTTGTCGGAAACGCTTACATTAGAGATAGCCAAGTAGGATACTTTTTTTTAACATTTTACCCATACATGAAAGGCTAAGAAGAGCGCGCGGGGGGCGGGGGTGGAGAGAAAAAAAAAAACTTGGAGAATCGCGAACCAGCTTGTGATTTCGAAGTTCGAAATCGAACACTCATTTCGATCGATTTTCGATTTCGAATCGGTATCGTGACACCCCTAATAAAAAAGCAGACAATTAAACCAGAATGAACTGTAATGAATGAGACAGGCTTACAGGGCATGGGGTATTACGCGTCGACGTTTCAGATAGTGTAATAGTGGTATAAAGTGTTGTATATTTCTCAAACTGATTGTACCAGACAATAAATGACCACTGAATTTTGAAAGGAACATCTCGATGTGTAAAACCGATGGTAGTGTAGGGACAATAAGAACTACAAGTCCATAGAGTCCACAGGAGGCTCCTCCTCCACGTTGGAAGTGACGTAGGACGTTGTACCAGTTGTGATTTCCGCACTGTAACGTGATCCTGCACAGCGGAATGCGCGACTGGCAATAAAGTTGATATGTAGGGGCAACACAGCCAGTTCATCCGAGTTCTTCCCGCAGTTTTCTTCCGGGCCAGTTGTCCGCTGAACGTGTCTCGTCTCTGGGCCCGTGAGGCCTGGAGCACGCCCGGGGTCCGAGCCCTCGCTCTACAGGAAGCATCGACCGTCCGTGACGTCGACCCAACCGAGCGAGGCGGGCTCATCTACCCCCGGCTATCGGCCACGGAGGACCGGAGATGAGGCGCAAGGAGGCAACGCGAGCACCCGGTGGTCAAGAAGAACCAGCAAGCGGACCATGCAGCCACTGATCCTGTAGCAGAGCACCGCCAGTGAGTCCCCAAAGAGGCAAGCGGTCTGCAGTAGGATGGCGCTGCATAGTTCGGGAGAGATAATGCGACCGGTGCCATTATCCCGTAAGAACGACGAAAGAAAGCTGTTCCAGGGACCCAAGATGAGGCGGACGTTTCCCCTATCTTCCACAACCCCTGCGAACTCGCCAACACTGGAAAAGGGCGACCGGATTTCCCCTTTTCATCGTGAGTGTGTGATCCAACGGGGGAACCAATTTAACGGACTTTAATTCAATAAGGCTGTAACATGGGCAATAGCATATTAGTTAGCAAAAGAAACATGTTTGTGACTGGATGTATGTAACTGCTATTGAAAGGTTAATGTGTTCTGTAAAAGTTTTGCGTTACCGTTTTACTTTGGATGGTGTTATGCCATCCACCGCGCTGCGTTAGGTTTAATGCATCCACGCACAGAGCGTATCTTGCATGCAATCTATCTTTAAACACTAACCAGCCGTAATCCTAACACTGCACGCTGATCTCAACGCACACGCATTTAAGCTTACGGCTATCGCTTATGTGTGTGGTATGGTTCATGCGCCGCCATTATTAGCTAGCTCCAGCAAAAGCTAGTTTCAAACCTCCCTCCAGCTTAGTTTCTTTGTTCTCATTGAACACGTGTCCGTGGCAACCCCCACACGTAGGAGAACATGGAAATTCCACACACACGCACGCACGCACGCACGCACGCACGCACGCACGCACGCACGCACGCACGCACGCACGCACGCACACACGCACACACGCACACACGCACACACGCACACACACATAGTTTGTTGTACATTATAGTAGTGAATCGTGCCTTGCTCTGTTTGGTACTTTGTGTTCAATAAACTATTACATTTATCCAAGATTGCCTGTATTAATGTTGCTCTTGTGTTGAACTGAATCAGCCAATGCTAATCGCAGGGATTCCCCAAAATGCCTTCACCTTCTAGCTGGATCATTTATATTAATTCGGTATCAACTGAGTACATGATATTGTGATTTTGCTAAGACAATTATTAATGTGTAATTTTATTGGTAATTAATTTAATTATTAATTGAAGTTACCCATTTTTAGTTAGTATATTCTCTTTTGAGAATAATATATAAATTTTATGAGACTGATTTATAATACAAAACCATGCCACCAGTTGTATAAGGATGGTAGTGGCGTATCGCAGTACATAAGTGACGCCCTGTGTATAAATAGAGGTATGTCCCCTACATTTTTGGTGCCCCGCGTACGGACTCTGATGATTGAGAGATCATGTTACTGATCGTCTTGCTCACTGCTATCAGACTCGTACCTGGTCGCTACATTTTGGTGCCTCGTGTATTAATTAAATGAATATTCCCTACAGTAGGATTGAATATTTATTTAATATTTAGTAGCATATATTGCTAGTAGAATACATGGTATAATGAGACAATACTTTCACCGTTTATTTTGCATTTGAGTGAGCAGGGCTTTTCAGGCATATGATCAGGCTATTGTTGGGTTTATCTCATTGCTATGACGTTATTCTAATTTTATATAATGAATAAAAATATTTATGAACTCAAACATAGACGCTATTGTCCACTATGTCACGCATGGGTAGGTATAGAATCGGTGGGGGGTTGCTTGTTAAATGGACTTGCTACGGGGAAATAGTGACACTTAGAAACTCCGTATTCAGCAGAAATCGTCACGAACCGTCTACCAATAAAGTTAAAACACAGAGTTTGTGATTTCCACTAATAGTTTGACTGCAGTAGCAATGAATGTCTCAGTTGAGCAAAAAGGTCCCGCCGGCGGGACCTTCTACGCAAAGGAGTTAAGTGCCTTTTTATTTGGCATCAACCACGCGTTTTATGCGCGTATTGTCGAAAAAGCAGACTTGAAGCATAAATAAACGCTTCAGGTCGCTTTATGTTCGTGAGATGGAGCTGAGACGCAAGCCTGACGCGAGCCTGCATGGAGCCGGTGCAGTCAGCTGCATAGATTCCGAGAGACGGACGTCTACAAAACCCAGCTAAAACGTGTCTGGTCTAGACTAGGCTTTATATGCGCCATTAAAATAACACGTAAACAATTGCGACATGACTTCAGACCAGGTTTGTGGTGGTTTTAGCGCAAGCGATTTCTGTTGGCTCAATATAGCAACACGTCAAAAATTATCCTGGCCACACCTCATCTTAAGACCAACACGCCCAGTTCACCTGCAATGGGCGCAAGAATACGTGGTATTTAAATGACGTGAGCGCTAGGTATTATAAGGAACCCTGCGCCGGGTGAAAGATAGCAAAGACACCTGCGTTTGGGTTAGCGCCGCTTAGCGCCGGGTGTCAGATACGGCTCCAGGTGTGAGCACAAAAAAACTTGGAAAATGGCTTAAATGAAGCAAGACAGTTGTTCCATTTACAATACTAACTTAGATTAGTTTATATTCATAATTTAGGTCAAAATAAAGTGCCACTTCAAAGAAATCCTGAGGGCTACAAGTGTAAAACAGGGAAAACTATACATTTCCTGGATCATACACTCCTTGTCCACAAATATGCAAAATCGGAGGGTGATATGCAGAAAGATCTATGATGCAAAATGTAAGCAGTGTACCCTGTTTTCCCTTAGTGTCTCCAAATCTATCCAAAATGGCTAAATCATAAAATAGTCACAAATTTTACTACAAATCAACTGTTTTGGGTCATAAATCCAAGTGGGAATTTTGCATAATTTCCAAGTGGGAATTACTAGTTCTTAATCAGTATAAGGGGATAGATATATATGGTCCAAAAACCTAAGCCAGTCATAAAATGAATAAAATATTTTTGTCCATTATAAAGCATTTGCCCCTTATGATGGTTTAAGATGAAAACATTGATATCACACTGGTACACAAACCTAAATATGTAGCCTAATCATTCACTCTTGTACCTCAATAAAACATCACTTTTTTCGGTACTCTATACAGTATGTAATCTTTTGCTGCATGCCTTGGGATTATATTTCTTATATTTTTTTAAATGTTGCCATTCATAATCACATTTAACATTCATCTTACACACATCCATGCACAGTAAATTGGAATGAGTATTTTCCATGCCCTAAGTGACAAGTATAGCCCACAGAGATACTCTACAGTCTACATTACGTATGATAAGATTACAATAAAAAAATATTCCACCATGAGGAAAATGCTGCCAAATGTTCTAGCTTAACAGCAAATCAAATATAAAACATGACTGAGCCACATATGAATGCTTACACTACAGTATGTGAAATGCACTCAAAATGTGAAAATAACAATATCAAACATATGGCACAAGACAGTGGTGGTGGTGGAGTGGAAAAACTAACATACATATTTGAAATATTGCAAGCAGTAATACATATCAAGGAGGAAAATCTCCATCATGGCCTAATCTTGCGAAAATAGCAGGAAAACAACAATTACGCCTTCGCCAGCGAATGTACATTCTTGCATTTTCTGTAGTTGTTTGCATAAAACTAAACTAATAAAAGTAAAAATGCTGTTACACCCAGCTGTAATTTATTCTTCAAAGCATCCAATAAGACATTGCAAACACTGTTGTGAAGGTTATAATACCCTCTATTGGATAAAATAGTTGTCATTCAAGCCAGAATGAACTGGAACGTATGAGACAGGCTTGAACAGCAGGTGGGGTTTTACACGTACATGTTTCAGATAGTGTAATAGGGTTTGAAAGTGGTGTGTATTTCTCAAACGGATTGTCTAAGATAATAAATAATCACTGAATCTTGGAAGGGACATAAAACCAATGGTATAGGATTCTATATTTATTTCATATTTAGTACCAGATATTGATACAAGAATGACGTGGACTAATTAAACAAAAATTTCACTTGTTTATTTTGCTAGTGAGTAAACAGGGTTTTTCATGGCATACATTCAGGCTATTGTTGGCTTTATCTTGTTGCTATGATGGTATACAAATTTTTGGTGATGAAATAAAAATATTTTTATATTCGGCAGAATATAAAAATACGCATTCGGCAGAGTTGTCATGGAACGTGTACTAATAAAGATAAAACATGGAGTATGTTGTTTCCACACATAATTTGGTTGCAAGATCAATTGTCTGAGTTGAGCAGTCTTATGGTGCCAGTGCAATGGCCACTAGGGGGTCTGCGCGTAGGGGTTAAATCATTGTCAGGTCTGAAGTCTCTGCACACCATCGGTGGATTGTCATTGAGGCTAACGGAGGCTGAGCCTCCTAAAGGGATTAAAAATAAAATAAACAAAATCGTCTGAAAAAATATATATACTTTTTTAATAAGAATTCGGTCCATATTTAGGCTATAGCGAGAGCGCATCTGAGTCTAATTTCTGCTTCTACAGGTCTGTGCACATGCACATTACGCTTGTGAGGCTATTTTGCCTAGGGTGACGTTCAGCCTCATTCAGAAGCATTTCACATTGCAGTCCCTCTAAGCGGCTCACGCGGAATGAGATGGTACGAGCAGAGCCCATTGAAAATACTTGTCTGTGAGGCTAGCCTCAGCCACACCCCCATCCTGTGACAGGGCGAGTAGCCTACATAAATTAAATCTCATTTGCATATTGCACTCTGATTTGCGAAATGTTCTGACTCCGCCCACTTTTCCCCCTTGGCAGATTGCTTATGATGGCGAAACAGACATGCTCGTGCGTGTTTAGTGCAATCAAGGAATAGGCTATATGGATCAATAGTAGCCTATGATCAATATTGTTTGGGCTAACCATTATGAGTTCCCGGTAATTCCTGACAGTGCTGTTTACAAAATATATGCGGTTAAAGTTTGTTAAAAGCACCTGCAACAGCTGAGAATAAGCGACCAATTGCTTCCGTCTCACCTTAGAAAACGCCAAATTAGCCTGCTTGTTTAACGAATTTCGTTTGATTATGCAATGAACTCATGTTCAAGCTTTATCCGAAGATCATTAGGCTACCTGCATTCTAATTTTGATTAATAACATAAATAACGTTATTTTGCCTTAATGATGACACTAAATACAATAAATCTGTCAGGTTGGCAACCCCATAGGTTCAGCATATTTTCCCTTGTTTTATAATGTCCTGCTTATGGAAATGTGACCAACCTGTTTTACTGGTAGCTTTAAATGCTTTAAAACGATCCACTTTCCCAGGAAGACCGTGAAAAGTGTGATTTACAGCAAGGGAAACAGACCTGCTCCTGTAAAGCGCCCATGCAGATAATGGCATTAAAATTAATTGTAAATTAATTGTGTAACGTGCTGCAAATTTAGTTTCTAATTAGACGCTCTCTTTAAAATCTTTTGTTCAGTTATGGAATAACAGGTGAAATCAGCGGGGTTTTAATAAGCTGAGGGTATGGAAACCTTGTCACTGTAACTTAAAAAATATGAAGGACGAAGAATAGCTAAGGTTACAATTCAGTTAACATGATGATATTTATCTCCGTTTTTTAACCATAGGCTATCGAAAAAACCTTATGCACAGCGAGTCCGCTGTAGCCTAGGCTATTTGAAAAACAATATTTACTGGACAAGGTTTTGAACTTTTTTCAGTCACAAACCATTCTATTTACTTACAGGCTGTATTCCTAGATAAACAGAGCTGTATTGTAATGACATCTGAAGCGCATTTTCAGAACTCAAATGTCCGTCTATTGCAGTGCAGGAGTTTTCCATTGAATGACAATTCATGCATTAGGTGCAAATGACAATTCGTGCATTAGGCTTGATATAGGTGTTATCAGCTCCTTTTTAATGGATAGCCATTGTCCCGTACCATCGCACATCGCCTGGATGTTGATGGAGTGGGCTGAGAGCAATGTAATTGTCGCTGAGGGAAAGGTATGTGGACCTATGGAACCTTTTATTATTATGCATTTTTGATATAGCCTACACAATAATATTTCACATTGTGATCTAGATATTTGTCATGCTTGTGCGCCTGTGTGTAACAGACAGGAGGGTACGCGTGTTGTGCACACGCCTATGTAGACGCACTTATATGCGCTGTTAAAATAACATGTAAACAACTACAACATGACTTTAGACCAGGTTTGTGGTGGTTCTAGCGCAAGCGCTTTCTGCTGGCTCGAGATAGCAATACGCCAAAAATAATCCTGGCCACTCCTCATCTTAAGACCAACACGCCCAGGTCACTTGCAATGGGCGCAAAAATACATGGTAGTTAAAGGACGTAAGCGCTAGGCGTTATAATGAACCTAGCGCCGGGTGTAAGATAGGGCCCATGGTCAATTCTGGAATGCCCAATTGTATATAGCCTTGCTAATGTTGCAATCTCCGCAGCCAATGTTGGAGAGTGTAGACAAGCACACACTCTCCTCCGAAGGACATGACACTGCCAGCTGCTTCTTTTTCACACCGCTGCTGCAAGTCAAGCATGAATCGGAAGAAGGCACTTCAGCAAACAAACCTCCCACAGTCTAGCACAGTCTGCATTGGCATTGTCCAGTCTCAATATCAAACTGTGCGGTCCATCCATGCACTAGAAGAACCTTAACAGAATGGGCACAAGTAATGTACAAATACTGATAAGATGCGTCATTATTTGTACTGTTTCAAAGGATATGCTTACACTGTCATGCTTCAGTGCTGTCCTGAGGGCACTAGAGTTTTCACCAGAAATATTGCTGAGGGTAATCAAACCGCTCTGTGCAATTACGTAAATTCTGCAAGAACCAAGATAAGAGGTAGGAAGAACCAAAACACACAAGAGCTTGCTGATACAAGCAGATACCCAGCCTACAATAAAGACACAACAACTGGAGTTGCACAATATGGAAATTCTCTGCCAATATCTAACCGATATCTGGCAGGCCATGCTGACCGATAACTGATTGTTTTAAATTATAGCTAAAATGCTAACTGCAAGCAAGTTTTCACATTCATCGAAGAAGTAGATGAGCAAAGATCTCAGAAAATAAAGGAGGAGAAATGTCACTAGGTATCAAACGAGCCTCAAACCATCACTCTGCTGCCAGATATGCAGTAGATATGGATGGATCACTTTAATGGTTGTTTCTCCTGACTCATTTTCCTATTGAACTCTATGGAAAAATAAGTCAGGAGAAACAACCTTTCAAGTGATCCATTCATATCTACTGCAAATCTGGCAGCAGAGTGATGGTTTGAGACTCATTTGATACCTCAGACCCTTGATTTGACATTGACATTTTCACTTAATTTACAGTATGAGAAGTGTTACATCTGTGGCCCGTGTATGTTGCATCAACATATCTGTCATGATCCTAGCATCAGTCTGATACCGATGAGTTCATATTAAGCTGTTATCGGTGGATCCAGATATGACACAAATATTATTGTGCATCCCTAATGTAGGGAATACGTACAGATCTGGTAGCAGTGAGCAAGATGATTAGTAAAATTATGTCTGAATCATCAGTCCTCACATGGACAGCACCAGAAATGTAGGGGACACACCTCTACCATCCTTATACAACTGGTGGTGTAATTTTTGTATAATAAATCAGTCTCATAAAATTTTATATACTATTCTCAAAAAAGAATATACTAACTAAAAATGGGCAACTTCAATTAAATTAATTATCAATAAAATTACACATTAATACAAAATCACAATATTATGTACTCAGTTGATACCGAATTAATATAAATGATTCAGCTAAAAGTTGAAGGCATTTGGGGGAATCCATACGATTAGCATTAACATGACTCAGTTCAACACAAAAGCAACATTAATAGAGACAATCTTGGAAAATGTAATAGTTTATTAAACACAAAGTACCAAACAGAGCAAAGCATGATTCACTATAATGTACAACAAACTATGTGTGTGTGTGTGTGTGCGTGCGCGCGTACGTTGGGCACACGTGCACATAAGCATGTTCTCCGGCATGTAGGGGTTGCGTGTGCTTACCTCGGACACGTGTTCAGAGAGAACAAAGAAACTAAAATGGAGGGAGGTTTGAAACTAGCTTTCGCTGGAGCTAGTTAACAATGGCGCATGAACCATACCAAGCACATAAGGATTAGCCGTAAGGTTACAGCCATCCAAAGGAAAATAACACAAAACTTTTACAACAAAAACATTAACCATTCAATAGTAGTTACATACGTACATCCAGTCACAAACATGTTGCGGTCGCTAACTGATATGCTATGCCTAGTGCTACAGCCGTACATGAGTCAAGTCCTTTGAATTGTTGGAAAGGTTTGCAGGGTTGCGATAGATAGGAGAACCGGTCTGCCTCATCTTGGGTCCCCTGAACTGGCTTCTTTCGTCATCAGGAATGCAAGTTCGCAGGGTTGCAGTTCGTAGGGGTAGTTAATGGAAACGGTCACATTATTTCTCCCGAAATACGCAGTGTGATCCTGGTGCAGACCGCTTGCCTCTAGGGGATGCTGTGCAGCAGGATCAGTGAGTGCATGGTCCGCTTAGTGGTTCTTCTTAGCGTTGCCTCCTTGCATCTCGTAACCTTCCCCAGTGCGTGCAGGCCACACGGAGCGGTGAGACGAGCCAGTGAAGGCCCTGGCATGCCTAAAGCGAACGGACACAACTAAAGAACTGGACTGAGAGGGGCCATGTTGCCCTTGTAATAAACTTTATTGCCAGTCGCGCAATAAACGAGACAACGTCCTACGTCACTTGCAACGTGGAGGAGGAGCCTCCTGTGGACTTTATGGAATTGTAGGTCGATGACCCTACACTAACAACAACCTTCCTTGTAATTCTAATCTGCACTTAGAATGGAAGGAAGAGTGTTTTTCAGTGGTACTAATTTTACAAAGTTTTCTCTCCCAACAACATAAAACAGAAAGTCAAAGGTACAAAGGTACTATGCATGCAGCAGGTTTCCCATTGCACCATAAGGAAGTAACAGAAATTAAACCAGATGCTGCTGGCAAGGAAACTTGAAATGCTGAAATTGCGTAGGTCAAGGGTCTTCTCAGTTTATGCTTAGCTTGGATATAAGTAAATTGCAAAAAAAAGCATATAGGACAACTCGATTAGCAGAAGTCTAACAGCGTACCATTTAGTCTGAAATGAAGGGTTATCCACATGGGCTGTACATAAGGTATCTAAAGTCATAATGGATACAAAGTTCATCTCCATTTCAAATGGAAGCTTTATTAGCTTTATCTTTCTTTGAGTTTGTCGAGCTTCTGTCTTTACAAGGACAACAAAGTATTGTTGCAGTGTGATGCAAAATTTATAAAGTTGATGATCTGTAATCATCATAAACATCAAAAAGTAAATGTGACAGAAAGCAAACAAATAATAGGAATTCATAAGACGTTTTGGATGTACACCCTTAAAATACAGTCCTTAATGTTATCATTGACAGTAATACAAAAATGATGGAATATGGGTACACAGCACATAGTACCAGACCGTTAAAACGAAAACTGCCGTTACGCTGGGCTGTAGTAAATTGTTCAAGGCACCCAAAAAGACATGGCATATAACGTTGCTCAGGTTATAATGTACTCTATTGGATAAAAAAGCCGACAATTAAACCAGAATGAACTGTAATGAATGAGACAGGCTTACAGGGCATGGGGGTATTACGCGTCGACGTTTCAGATAGTGTAATAGCGGTATAAAGTGTTGCATATTTCTCAAACCGATTGTACCAGACAATAAATGATCACTGACTTTTGAAAGTCTCAATGTGTAAAATCAATGGTAGGATTGTATATTTATTTCATATTTAGTAGCATATATTGCTAGTAGAATACATGGTAGAATGAGACAGTACTTTCACAGTTTATTTTGCATTTGAGTGAGCAGAGCTTTTCATGGCTTTTCTGGCATACGATCAGTTGGGTTTATCTTGTTGCTATGACGTTATTCTAATTTTATATGATGAAAAAATATATTTATGAACTCAAACATAGACGCTATTGTCCACTACGCATGGGTAGGTATAGACTAGGTGGGGGTTGCTTGTTAAATTGACTTGCTACGGGGAAATAGTGACACTTAGAAACTCCGTATTCGGCAGAAATCATCACAAACCGTCTACCAATAAAGTTAAACCACAGAGTTTATGATTTCCACTAATAGTTTGGCTGCAGTAGAAACGAATGTCTCAGATGAGCAAAAAGGTCCTGCCGGCGGCACCTTTTACGCAAAGGAGTTAAAGCTGTAGCCTAGTTTATAATTTCAGACAAACATGAATACTGTCATTGGGACGGATTAGCCTACGTCTACCACTAGGGCGCCAACATGGATCGGGTTAAAGCTTTTACTTTTTCAGAAGTTATGGCTTCAAAGGTCATTCAAAATTGGAGCATGTTCCATCCAACTCGCTGCACACGCTCTCTCTTTCTACTGAGTCGTACCAAAGATTTTAGATATGATGGTCACACTGTCCCACAGAATAGGGGTGCGTCCCAATACTCGAAAAATGCACCCTCCTTTCCTCCACTACCACCTCCTCTCCTCCATGCCCCGGAAACAGATCTTTGTGTTTTAATCTAATGTTGCGGATTACATCTTAAGTACATTACATATTAATTAACATCTCTACGCAAACCGAAATGTCAGGTACATTGTATACTGTACATGCAAATACATGTACTCAAAACGTTCAGGCAGTTTTGCATTCTTCCGGGTAGGAGAGGAGTGGTAAGTGGGGGAGTGGAGGAAAGGAAGTGGGGAGTGAAGAATATTGGGACACAGCCTAGCTGAGCCGTGGTTCTACGCTTCTTGTACTCTTCTCCTAGTACCGACATCGTAAAGTCGACTAGTACAAATATCGCCATCCGCTGGCCGAAACACCATATTACACCAAAAAAAAAAAGTATTAATTCGGATATGATTTTATTTGCCGTTTTCTCAATTATTGTCAGTTTGGCGGTCTTGATAAGAGTCCAAAAAATCTGTCTGCATCCCTCTGATTATGGGACATTCTTCATTTTCATTGGAGAAACACTGACACAGGTTTAATTTGAAAAGAGAATAATGAAATCACCAGTAGGTATTATGGTATTCCCTTATGGAAATGTAATATACTGCAGTATATTGTAAATATATCACAATTATCATCACAATATATTTAAAATATACTGTAGTATATTACATTTCCATAAGGGTTGTGCTGACTACTCCAATCAAGCGTTTTCAGACTCTAGCTTAGTTTATCTAGCTCCCAAGCAATGGAAAAGAGGCTAAAACTAATGTAATACTCTGGAATACTCTTCTGATATTATCATATAAAATCACTGAGTTTGATGTGTTTACAAACCTTGGCAAGAACTATTTACTAGCCTCAGAAATTCTTCCATCTCTATCTATCTGAAGTTTGCCAGAGGGGTAATAAATGTTTTATTTTTTTTATTTATGTAATTTTTATTTAACCTTTATTTTTACAGGGTAGGTTGACTGAGCATGTATGCTCTTTTACAGCAAAGCCCTGTTAACCAGTTAGCCTAACATGTATAGGGGGTGGACAAAATATCAGAAACACCCCTGAAAAATGGCTTTACCTTTGAAGCATCTAAACCACAATTACAAAAGCATCTACACAGGTTATTCCTATTCATGTGAATGCTAATTAGCAGCATGTGTCTGCTTAAAAGAGGTCTAACCAGCAGCACTTTGCTAGGTGACGAAGATGAGGATACTAACAGAGTTCCAAAGGGGCCAAATAGTTGGTGCCCGAATTGCACGGTGTGTTGGTCACAAAAAAAGGTGACAAGGGGAACAGTGTCAAAAATTATGACAACATATGCCCAACACGAAAAAATTGCATCAGAAAAAAAAGAACTGTGGCCGCAAGTCAAAGCTCTCTGACAGGGACAGGTGGACACTTGGTAGGATAGTTGCTAATAATCAGCTCTAAAAATCACCACAGAATTGAATCAATCCATATCTGAACCAGTCTCAACAAAAACAGTACGTCCTGAGCTTCACAAAGCTGGTATTTATGGCAGGGCTGCCATTCGGAAACCATTTGTATCCAAGGCTAATGTACAAAAACGCATAACATGGTATAAGGAACACAAAACCTGGACCCCTGAGCAATGGAGAAAAGTGATATGATATAATCTGATGAGTCATCTTTTAGTCTTTTTAATACATCTGAACGGGTTTATGTTTGGAGAAAGCCTAAGGAGGCAATCAATTCACAATGTCTGTTGCCAACTGTTAAGTATGGTGGTGGTTCTGTAATGGTATGGGCAGCCATTTCATTGGACTCAATGGGTCCAATGATTGCTCTCCATGGACGTGTAACGGGCAAACAATATGAAACCATTTTACAAGACCAGGTGCACCCTATGGTGCAAACAATGTTCCCTCATGATGTCCCCATATTCCAACATGATAAGGCCCCCATAGACACTGCTAAAAACATTAAAGAACATCAGAGTGCAGACAAAATTTCCACCTCTTTCATCCCTCAGAGAAATGGAGACTGTCCTTCTTGAACAATTGGCCAATAATTGTATGACAGCATTCCTAGAAGGATTGAAACTGTTTTGAAGGCAAATGGTGGGCCTACTCGTTATTAGTTACAAGATATTCAGTTTTTGTAGGTGTTTCTGATATTTTGTCCACCCCCTGTATGTCTTTGGACTGTGGGAGGAAACCGGAGCACCCGGAGGAGACCCACGTGGATACAGGGGGAACATGCAAACTCCGGACAGAAAGGCCCCGGCCGGGTTTTGGAACCCGGGACCTTGCTGTGAGGAGACTGAAAAATCAAAACTGGGACAGGAAAGAAATTCATACTAAACTAATAACACAATATTATACGCTGGTCCAGGGTCATTGACCTTATGGCCTTCTTTTGCTAAAATGAGCCCAGAAACTTGTATTCGGTGAAGAAAGAAAAGGATGTTTATTACTATGTGGTGCTAGAAGGCAGGACAGAATACTTGAGTCAGAAATGTACATAGTAAAGCATTTTGACCGGTGTGATCTTCTTCAGGAAGCACATTTACTGTAATGGCTAGCAGTTTTAAACAGGCGCAAATTATAGTATATGGACTGCATGTATGGCATCTACTAAAAATCTCTTCAATCATCATTACACATCAGAATAGACGACCACTAAATACCTGAACTGTAAATTTTTTGGGGAATACTTCACCATAAAGTTTCCCACCTGTTCATTATTACAAGAAAATAATTTTCTAAATACCATACCTCAAATATTAGAGACAAAAGTGAAAAATGACAAGGAGGTTAATTTATTTATTCCTAAAATGTTGCATAATGCATACCATAAATCAACAATGATATTCCTAAATTAATTTAATTATTTTTAAACATATTTTCCAAATTGTTATATTTAATTAATTACATTACATTAAAACAGTGAGGGTGGAGACAGACACCATTACCCAAGATACCACAATTGTCAGACCATACCCTTTCCTGTTTCTTAGAGTCTTCAGTCTTTGTCACCTTTGAAGTGTTTAATTTAATTTAATTTGTTTAATACGTTTTGTTTGATTGAATTGCATATGCCCTGAATCTAGGGATGCATTTGCAAAGTGCAAATGTAACTTATTTTATCCTTGTCAACATGAGAGATTTTACATAACATTTTTTTTTTTTTTTTCAATACTGAGTTGCTTAATAGCTTAATATATAAAAAGCCTAACCAAAGTACAAATGGAAAAAACAGAAACCTGATAATGTGCCTGTCAAATCATTTTGTGCCTGCATGCTTCACCAGAAAAGAAAAATCTGTTACACTGTGTACAAATGAAAATAAGGCATACACTAAGAGACAAATATGCCATATTTTTAAAAACAACAATAAGTAATCAACTCTCTATATTCAGGACATGGAATAAATATCTTTAAAATAAGAGGAAGAAGGTCTTTTACTGCACAGTAAAAAAATTGGCTGATAAATGATCACCTTCACAGTAATCTGTAAACCTCCATAAATGACATAGAAATTCCTGTTCATGCTTAACACAGCGGATATCAGATATGAAATGCAAAGGACTTAAATACTTTTCCCCTGGTTGCTACTATTCTGTCATAGTGACATTGTCACACCGGAGCACTCCTGTGGAAGTTTTCATAGTGATGAAAACTTCCACAGGAAGTTTTCATCACTATGAAAACTTCCACAGGAGTGCTCCGGTGTGAGTTTTCATAGTGATGACTTTGCAATCAGACAGGCAAATTTTAAGACTTCACTGCTTAGAGGCAACACTGGCAGAGCCCAAGGGTGGAGAGACAGTACCTGTATATGAAATAGAACTGCTCATGACAGTAGGGCCAAAACTGAAACCAGAAGATCAAAGCTCCTCATTTCCTTTCTGAAACAAAGAAAACAGAGAAATATAGCCCATTGGTCATAGTCATGCAAGTCACTGTAAAGATTTGAACCCTTCCACCTTTTAAAGCTTATTTTTTCATTGTTTACAGTGAAATGTTAAAGATCTTGACAATGTCCCAGGAAGTTCTGTGAATATAATCATAGATTATTTAATGTAAAATGGCAATGAAATACAATGCAATATGTGTTTTGTTTTTAATTATGGCATGTTAAGTGCACATCCTTATGTAAAAGGAAACGCAGATACAGTTGAAGTCGAAAGTTTACATACACCTTAGCCAAAACCATTTAAACTCAGTTTTTCACAATTCCTGACATTTAATCCCAGTAAACATTCCCTGTCTAAGGTCAGTTAGGATCACAACTTTATTTTAAGAATGTGAAATGTCAGAATAATAGTAGAGAGAATTAATTTGTCATGGGCTACGCAGCCTTTATTTCTGCGGTCGTTCATTTTCTATGCGACGATAGGGCACTCTATCGGATTTTCTTTCCTCCGTTCCGTCTTTTTGTTTGCTCTGCTACTCATTGGGCGCACCTGTGTTCATTTACCCTTCAGGTATTTAAGCCCATAATTTCCTCTTCCGGTGCTTCTGAATGGTCTTGCGTTTGACTCAGAGCCGGTAAAGGTATAGGATACGGAGACTGCTTTCCTAAAATTCCTAGTCACTGATGGCATATGGCAAAATTTGTTGTTTAGGAAAGCATGTGAACACAGTTCATTTGTGAGATACTTTTGGTCCAATACAGCAAACTAATTTGGAAATTTTCTTTCATATTTTTCTTTAACATCAGTGGATTTGTCTTGTCTAAGAGCATTTTTAATTCCCATGAGGGAGGTTCTCTAAAATGTTTATTTTTTATATTTCTTTTATATGACTATAAATACATGTGAGAGTTCATGTTATTCATTTTAAACAAAGACTATTGTTAAATTGAAGGTTATTGATAAGATATGCCACTTTGTGAATTCATGCTATTCATTTTTATTTATTTCAGTTGATAAGAATTATTCTCCATGCTATTTTCCAACATACTGTGGCCATGTTGTAAGACTTCCTGCCCTTACACAGTCACGTGTTGTTTTTGTTGTTGTTGAAGGAAAACACCTAATTTTTAAATCGATATAGTCATATTTATGCAACCGAAATGTTTGCTTACTTCTTGAAAGGTATGTTCCCTAAATATACTCAGTGAAACCCTGGAAGAAAGTATATCATCCCAGGGGTTTTAAGTATACACCATTTAGAGAAATGTTCTCAGACTTAACTATGTGCTCGTCCAGTGTACTCAACAAGCCTACTTAATAATATGGAAGGTTACTGATTCGGACACAGCCCTGGGCTTAAGAAATACCACATAAAAACAGGAGAGAGGCCTTTTTATATTTAATTTCCTGGTCAGCTTCCTCATTTCTCTTTGTTCGGTCATTTCGGCATCTCAGGGATTATCTCAACTAAACATTGTAAACTTGTGACATAACCAACCACAAAACAAATCTGCAGTACAAATTTTGTGTACTGAGTGGGAATTACGTTTCAATGAAACAGCAAAGACATAACCAGGCAGAAAGCTAGTGAACTCCAGTTGCCTGAATCAATAAAAGACAGGCCAAATTTATCCAAGTGAAAACTATGAGTTAAAACTAACTGTACAGTAATTATTTATTTGTGGATGACAAACTGATCATAGATTGCGTTTCCCAAGTTTATATCAGTGTTTGACCAAGCAGGAATCTGTCAAAGCTCTTGGCAGAAGAATATGTGCTTAGAGAAACACAGCATTGTAAAGTAGCAAGTTAAAAGGGTTGGATATCTGCATATTACATTACAGGCATTTAGCAGATGCTCTTATCCAGAGCGACTTACACAACTTTTTAGCATTTTTTACATATTATCCATTTATACAGCTGGATATATACTGAAGCAATTCAGGTTAAGTGCCTTGCTCAAGGGTACAACGGCAGTGTCCTACCTGGGAATTGAACCTGCAACCTTTCAGTTACAAGGCCAGTTCTTTAACCATTATACTACACTGCCGCCCTACACTGCATATCATTACCTCAAATGTCACACATATACTCCTCAAGGCATATGAGCTTCCGCCAACCAAATTAATAAAAACAGTTAGAATTTCCACAGAGGAGTTTAAGATATTAGTTGATAAAGTGAAACAGAGTGTTCAGTCTCACACCCTTTAAGGGAGTGATTTCATTGTACATTGGCCTTCATTCCATTCTGGTTTGCGTTTACAGTTCATTTTCTCCCCACCCCCAAGAAGGAGACATACATGGTAGATACTTTCAGATTACATTCCAGTCCCTGCAGTCCCCTGTAATATGCAAGTAGTGTAGTGTCTTACTGTCCAAAATCAGCCATCGGATTGACAAAGGCATAAATTAAAAACAATCTAGGGATAACCACCTATTTTTCTGTGCAGAATGATGTGGCAATGGTGTCCAAACTGAATAAAATTTCCTGACAGATTCCCCCTGTAATTAAACCATGAAATAATGATTTGTTTAATAACATACAGTAATGTTAGAGCTTATGGAAATATTAAGGACCTGCTGTATGGTGTGAATCTGTAAACACTAAACACTGCAATAATATTTTTCATTTTAATTTTTAAAGTATACACTGTCGTACAGAAAATAAATAAATAAATGTGTTGTCAATTCCCATGCTGAACAGGAAGCCATCTCTTTATATTCATAAAGTCAAATTTACTCAGAAACACAATATACCAGAGCAGCTTTGAAAAGGAAATGCATCATAATCATTGCACATAGCAGCTCATGGGAGGAGAAGCCTAAACCTTGTAAAACATACTTCACATCTTTGAGCTCTGGACCTAACTTGCATAATTCCCTATACACAATGATATGTGGCATTCAGCCGACATGAGTGTGACGACATGCTGATCTAAAGAGAAGAATCCTCTGATCTGTTACCAAGGTTGTTAGCCAAACTACTACTTTACTTGACGTGTTGTCAGTGTCAATCACCTTACTCTCCCTCTGCCTTCACTGGAGAAATCAGCCAGACGAGTTACAGTCAGTCCCTGATGTCAATATTCCTTGTACAATCACTTATATGCATTGTGATAGTGGTGAGTAGGCGGGGGTCTCACAAACTGGTTAAACTGTTAATAAAGCTACTGTGTGGCATCACTGCTAAGAATCCACAGAACTGCTACTTGGGTACATAATAATCAAGGCTACCAGGTCCCCAAAAAGAACATTCTGGACATTACAATAGATAAGGCGAGAAAAAAATTCCTCGGATTCGCCATTGCTTTGATTACTGATAAAGGCCACAAAGACTGAACAACAAATTGATTTTGTACACAGTTTCTCTACTATTACTTCAAGGAGAGAGAAAGTAGTCCAACTTCTAAACAGATGATTCTACTGCTCCCATCTAATATGTTTATGCTCTCTAAATTATCTGGGGAAACAGGTACTACATTAATTGAGGTTTCTTCTATCAGGCAAATGCCGTAAAAAAGAAGGAGGTCAATATATGTCATATACTGTATAAGGGTGAACAACAATTTAATAAATCCTCAATGCATCAGCACCTAAATTTCAGCAAATAGGATAACTAACAGAAATTCACCACCACCCTCACCATCCTCCAAACCCCACCAAAGAAACAATCTCACCCCAAAAAAAATTAACTACAGTGGAAAACTCTTAAGCCTCTTAACTATAATGTGATGGACCCCACTTTTGTGGTGTTTAATAATTTTCTACCCAGTGCACAACCTCTGGAAAATAAAAAAGGGAGGAAGGAAATCTCCATAGCAACAAAGTATACTGAGCACTAGTGGATTATAGTGAACAGACCATCATTGGTCCCTTATTGTAGCTCGAAAAAGAGGCACTGTAAAATGAGGGATTCTTCCAGCACAGGGACAACATATGAATTTTGGGAAGAAAAATAAATAAATAAACAATAAATTAAAAAAAGCAGGGAGTGGAAAGAAGATGAAGTTCGACTGATCAGATAGGACCATATCCTCTTGAGGACCATGAGAATGTACTGAATGGAACTCCCATTGTGAGAATGTACCAGAGCCAAATTAGGGTTCAGTGAATTACTATTTAAACACATAATTTTTACTACTCAGTAACATACACATGCTAGTCATTTCTATAATAGCTGTTATACTAAGATACATTTCTTAAATTGACACTTCCTTTTGCCAAATAAAAAACAGACAAATTCCGAAAATTGTTTGCCAAACCAGACAAACAGACAAATGTGTGTGTGAAATCTCATAAAACCATGACCTTCCTAAATGTTGTATAATCAAATGGATTTAAAAAAACACTGTAGGTGCAAAGTGCTGGAGAAGTAGTAAACATGAGCCAGCTTCAAACATGATATATTCCTCTTTCCCTGAGATTGCTGTCTGGCAGCACAGAAATCAATATCCCAGGATTCAATCAAGCTGCCCAGATGCAGCTAGCCAATTTGTCTGTAGAATTATCAATTAAGTTTATTTTTTATTTTTATCACACCAAGGTTTCCCAGGGTGTTTAAGTTAAAATCAAGTTACTTGTTCTGAGCACAGAGATCATGTTGGCACATAACGTGCTAATACCTATTGAAAGTATAGGGCCCTTTGTTATTTAAGGCATAATATGTTTTGACTGCTACTACTATTGGTAATCCGTTTTATGAATGAAACAGGACTGAAATTAAATCCCATGCATAACCAAAATCACAGATCATTAGAACATTGATCATTAATCAACACAACATTAGAACAAATTCATAAATGTTGTGCTACAAGAATTAAAATTTTGTTCACTTTCATCTGTTTTTATGGATACACTCTGACTTTGCCACCACATCCTTTCGCTCAAGGTGATAAAGTAAGTCAAATGCGGCCTTTAAAAACTAACTTACATTCTGACCTCATGTAACCACACAGAACTTCACACATCCACACAATAAAGCCCCAAATTTGGGTTATTTTTTGCAAATGTTTTTTTTCTTCTACTTTTTCCTGCCAATTTCATCATCAAAAATGCTCCATACCCTCAAGGAATAATTCCCCCATTGGATAACAACATCTCATCTATCAATGTTAACGTCTGATCAAAGTACTCTCATCTCAAAGTACACAGCCCCACATGTGCACTACAGTGAAATTCATTTTCGACAAAAATGAAATACACGTCATGCTTAAGTTTTCACATATAAAAAATGTTATTTTCACATTAAAGAATGTCACTTTTATTGCAAAGGCTAAGAAATTCAACAATATTAACTATTAACTGTTTAAATTGGGGGTGGCAGGTGATCAGCCAAGTTACGACTGGGCAGGGCATGCCCCATACCTATACAGCACAGAGTTTTCTACTTTTCAGGGTTTCCTACAGAAATAACCACAATGACCATAGACTCTCAGCCCTTAAGAACATTAACTTATGTACCTTCTGACCTCATGTACACAGAGAATTCAATTACAGCTTCAAACGTCCACAAAATAAAGCCCCAAACTAGGGTCATTTTTATATTTTTTCTCTTTTTCCTGCTGATTTCGTCCACCTGTAGATTACGCACCCCCTTTTTTTAAGTGGAAAAGTAAAAGTGGGCCTGTGAGGCTACCAGGGTTATCAATCATAACTCTACTCAAAGTCTTCTGACAGAGACTGACTAAGATTGGATAGCCTTGTGGAGTGGTTACTCACGGCATGCTTGCTATTTAATCTACTCAAATGACCAAGCTATCCTCAGAAGAGCTGAAGAAGCTTTCTTCAGATGTGGCGTCTTCCCCATCAGAGTCATGCTTGTGACTCTCAAGCTTAGGCCTACCTGGTCTGTTTTCTCTCCAATTCTGGCTATAATCGGAGCGTGAGAAGCGACCACGGTGGCCCTTAACTGGGAACCTATTGTTTAGCCGTCTTTTTAAGTCCTTAGGTTTAAAAGTGGAAATCTGGAAAGTGCCAGGGGGTTTATTTAGAACATCCTGCTTTGATGGTTCTACCCTCTCGTTCGTGGGCACAATCCTCAATGTGTCCCAGACTGTTTGAGCCTCACTGCGTAGTTCAAGAGCTGAACACTGGCCTCTTGAAAGCAATGAAACATGGGTTCGTACACATGGGTGCAGGTTGTGCACAAACAGGGATCTGAAGGCTTGGTCTTCGTCTAAGCCTGGCCCGTTTCTACCTTGGAAGAACGCATTTTTGAGACGTTGGTAGTAAATGCGGGGTGGTTCTGTGCGACCATGTTTGATGTCCACAGCTTTGATCATGGCTGCTGCCTGATCAACCTGGGGCATGTATTCTGCTACTAATGCTTCAAGGAGCTTAGGGTAGCTAGAATGAACAGTGGATGGAAGTTCTTCCATGAATGTATGCATCTCTCTGGTAGAGGTTTTCCAGATGAGTTTGACCTTTTCTCGATTGGTTGCCCTGGGCAGATCAGAGAGGCAGTTGTCAATTTGTCTCAGGTACCTCTATATGCTATAATTATTTATTAATTTGGTTGGCGGAAGCTCATATGCCTTGAGGAGTATATGTGTGACATTTGAGGTAATGATGCTATATTCAGTGCTCTTAGGGTTAAACTGTTCAATATCCCTAGCCATGGATTCTTGCTGTTCAAAGCGAAGTTCATGCGAGGGTTCCCGAGTCTGCCTCTTTGTGGAAGGCGAGACTGACATCACATCTGAACGTGAGCGCGTTTCATACTGAGCTCCTCTGTTTGGTTGTGAGGACGGAGCAGTAAGGCAATCATCATTTTCTACATGGCTAGAAGCTGAATTGTCGCTATCTGGGCAATACACAGAATTGTTATATGTTCTCTCTGTTTTAGAGGGAAAACTAGGGGCATGAGCATTAAGCTTTGTTTGCCTAAGAGGTGAAGTGGAACTTCTTTTGCCATATTCAAAGTGAGATTCTCTGGTCCCCCCTTTGGAGGGAGCAGGGAAGGTGCAATCATGAATTGGCCTAGCTGTCTCTCCTCTGTGGAGATGGACAGAAGTTGGAATTCTGTGCCCCCTTTCCCTGTCTAGGGAGGAAGTGGACGAACCATTGCAACAGAAATCTGAAGCATTGCGATCTGAATAGTCTTGGTCAGAGCAAGCTATCGAACAGGGGTCTGAGAAATCTGAATCAAGACTGGGTGTCCCTTTCCCCACCTTGTGGTGTAAGGGGGAAGTGACGGTTCCAGTGAAAGCTGAATGAATTAGCTCTGGGAGATTTCTCTTGTCTATGTATTTTGAGGTCAAAGTAGGTGGCAAGGTGCTCTGGCCACTAGGGTCTTCCTGCTGGGAGGAAGTAAGAAAACCTGGAGATGGGAAAGCCTGAGAAAGCAGGTTCGGAGATGAGAGTGGATGCGGTAGCATGAGATGTCCACTCTTAAGCCTGAATAATTCCTCTCGGTAGGAACTGAGATCTGATTCGGCCGAATGCAGATCATGCAAATACCGTATTGCTTTCTTACCAACAGTCTGGAGCTCGAGAAGAAGGTTAGCCTGTCCATCTCTGCTCTAAGTTCATTGTTGATCTGAAGAGCAAGACTAGTCTGAGAAATTCAAGATCAGACAAGAAAGAATTGGGTCTTGTGACTGTGTGAGGGAGTCACCCTTCTCATTGATCAATGAGAGAACTTCTTTCCTACAATCAGTGAGGTTCAGCTGATTCAGGAAGTCTATGTAGCCAGGTGCTAACCCTTGGGCTAAAATGGAAAGGTAGGCTTCAGTAGATATGGGTTCCATATCTAATGCACTGAAAGCTAAAGGCTGAATATTAATAACTTGAGGGGAAACTCGAGTTTTGAGGCAAGAATTGATGTCATGAGAACACGGATTTTGCGTCAAATACCAATCATCCTCGCACGGCGCCAAAAATGTACGGGACACGTATAAATTGATAGCAGTGGCGATGATTCTTAAATCATTCCTCGTACAGGGCTCCAAAAATGTAAGGAACATGTATGAATCTGATAGCAGTGAGCAAGATGATTAGTAATATGATTTCTGAATCATCAGAGTCTGCACGCGGGGCACCAAAAAATTTAGGGAACATGCCTCTATATTCCTTTTCCATTTAGCAGTAATGGTGATAGACAATTAAAACATGTTCGTCTTAGCAGTCTTCACTCGGGCATCATAAATGTAGAGAATATCCTCGACGGGGCGCCAATAAATGTAAGAAATATTTATAAATCCTCACACCAGGGCACCAATAAATGTAAGGAGTATGCCTCTGTATATACAGTCAAGCCGGAAAGTCTGAACACTCCTTTCACCTATCCACGTTTTATTACGTTACAGACATATTCTACAATAGATTGAGTTCATTTTTTGTCTCAAAATTCTACACAAAATAGCCCATAATGACAAAGTGAAAATAGGTTTTTAGACATTTGTGCTCATTTATTAAAAATCAAAATAGTAAAATATCATATGTACACAACGTTTTTTTTTCATCTACTTCTTGTCGATAATAATAAAAAGAGATTTAGTCACTACATTTTTTAATATTTTCGAACATCAATTTCCTCATATAATATTTTGTCGTATTCATTAAAAAAAAAATGCCATTGACTAAAATGTTTTTATTTTTTTCAAGTTGACAAAATGAACACTGATGTGGCATGTTCAAAAGGCCAAAGTTGGGTATTTCAAAGAACAATTCTCCCTCTGTGGTTCTGACCCAAAAAGATTCTGGAAAACGGCGAGAGATCTTGAATATAAACCTTCTAGTCAGCTGCCTTTGTCACTTAACGTGGACAACATTATAGTCTCTGATAAGATGCGTATGGCTGACATTTTTAATCAGCATTTCATAAAGTCAGGTTTTATTTATGAGTCTGCTAACCCCCCCCTGCCTGGCCAATAGTTCTTCTCCCTTAAGCCCACGCCCCAACTTACCTGAAGCTTCTCCCCCCCCAATTAATTAACAAAATTAATAAATAAATTATTTTATTTATTTCTAGGCTGTGAGAAAGACCGCAGCCTTGTGCTTGACAGATGGAGGCAATGCGCTCGTCCGATGCAAATAGGCTTGAACTTTAACAGCTTGTGTGATGGGAGATTCTGCATTTCCTGCGAGGTCTTTTCCCTTTACCATGTAGGCTACTTTACTATTTACTTTATGACAACGGAACAAACAATACAAATTTTTTTTTTCTAATAAAACTTAATAAATAAATTTCTTTTTTCTAATAAAACTTACATTTCAGTGTAATTCTTGCTTTAGCTTTTTCTGGGCCATTTTGTCTTCGTATGGACCTTTAAATGGAAGTGACAACCTCCATATAAGGCAATTCATGGGCATGGATTTATGCTAATCACAAAATACCGTGAATGTATATGTATGAACATACTTAAGTGAATACGAAAAAATCTGCCTTTCCTACATGGTTTGATGAATCCTGCGTCAATTTTTCGTACCAACTCATTTCGTACATAAATGTACGCACATATTTAGCGCTTCATGAATGAGGCCCATTGTCTGACTAGAACCAAAATGGGTGAGACATAAGTTGTTTAACAAATGGCACAGAGGCATAAACCATACAAAAGTGGCCTGCATGCATTAGGTAAAACAAAGATGCTGTCTGTTTTTTATTATGCGCCGCTGACAAAGAATGCACAAGTACTGCTCCAAACAGACAGCAAACAATAAACAATCAATGACTATCCACTTTTGTTATTTTCTCCAGCGTGACATGAATTCCCTGCCAAAGACAGGAAACCCTTATCTTCAAGGTCAAGTCTGCTTGCATTCCAGCTCCATTGGAAGAAGGAATCTGCTGCATTTATATCTTTATGTTTTTAGAACAGACCTAATTCTTCTGTGAGAAGGCAGACAATTGGGCACCTGGTCTGTCGATATGGATACACAGGTCTGTAGACCTGGTCGGTGCATCACTGAATCCTTTGAATTGCATATATAAATACGGTTAAAGGTTACTTCTCAGAATATGATTAGCACACTGGATACACTTTATCAATCAGATACCTATCTGTTGCAATTGGCATGTTGCAAGTATGCATTGATGTGGATGTCACTTACTGATTCAGCTTCAAACCCAAAAACTGACTGATACTCAAGATTCATTCTGACTACTTAACCCCTTTGTGCAGTGACCCTAGTGGCGTAGACCCTGGGGTCTTCATCACAAACATCCTACTGGACCACATCAGAAAGCGAGGGTACCATGGAAAACTGCATATTGTCTTCATCAGCCCAAGTTGGGCTATTATTGAGAAAAATAAGAAGTTCCTACATGCCACCAATCTTCCGTATTTCATAAAAGTATATCGACCACTCTACAGTGTGATCTACATGAGAGCGAATCGGGTTGAAGATACTGGACATTTAAATATATTTAGGAGTTGGTTATAGTTCTTCTTTAACCACCAAAACATTTTATACTATCACAGCAACATTAAAAATGACAAAGTCCTGGATATAGGTAAATTAAACTGTTATTTTGCCTGCTCACTTATTAGAGTGACGTTCTGTCATCATCACATAATTTCCTTCTGCTATGAAAATCTCTTCATAAAGTATGGAATAAAGTCATAACCTTACCTGCAAAAGTTGGAAATGATCTAATTATATGCAAATATATTTCCAAGGAGTCAAAAGTGTTTATTTGTTGAAAATGTTTGATTATCTCCTGAATTACTATGATGCACAATTATCCATTTTGGGTAGATTTTTGGACACCAAGGTGCACCGTTTCAAATTGCCTCATAGGATTTGAGCAGTAATACATATCACTTTCATATTTTGTACACATGCAGACAGGAGGTTTGCAAACCAGAAAATGTAAAGTTTAACCTTATTCACATATCTCAGGTGTTCACTGTAAACTAGAGTGGTGGAACTTTGTTTCTCACCAGGGGTTGTGCATTCACTGCCCATAATTTACATCTGAGTTGTGAAAATAAGGCATGACATATATTGATTGTTATGAGACAAAGCATCAATGTTCCCAGGAAAGTTGCAGGGTTGTGTTCAAGTCTTCTTCTTTTTCTACTTCCTTGTGGCTCCTAGCTTAAAGCATAAAAGGTCACATTGAATGGTAGCTTTCTTATAATGTGCCCCAGCCAGTTATAGTTCCTTCTTTTTTCTCTCCCCAGGTTGGAATTGGCAGTAGGGATGTAAACGATTTGGGTAATCGGTTACTCGTTCAAAATTTTAGACTCGGATAATGCAAACAAATAATGAATAATAAAAATTACGTTACACCTCCTGACCTTTTTACTTGACAAGTGTGTTCTATCATAATCGTGTTCTATCATAATCAGTCGGAAGTCGCAGTTTAAAAATATAGTTTTGAAGCTTTTAAACGTAGCATGACAAGCTAGCGCCGTAGCTTTGTGTCGTTTTGTCTTGCCAGCTTTCACCATCAGTCACACAATCATATTGGCTGCTTTCAAGGGGACAACTGAATTGGGTTTAATCTGATTTTACTTGAAAAATATCTTGGCTTTCATGATATGCGTGTTTTAATGTCAAATGCATCGTGAAAATATCGCTTTGAAGCTTTCAAAAGTCTTATCACAAGCTAGCACTGGTACTTTGCATATAGTTTGTAGCCAGCTTGTAGTCACACAATAACATCGGCTAACGTTAATTTCGCGGCGACAAGCTAATGTAAGTTATTCGTTTTTATCTAATTTTACAGGAAAGATGTCTTGGCTTTCATGATCTGTGTATGTTAATGTCATATTCAGTTTAAAAATATAGTTTTGAAGCTTTTAAACGTTGCATGACAAGCTAGCGTCGTAGCATCGCGTCGTTTTGTCTTGCCAGCTTTCACCATCAGTCACACAATCACATCGGCTGCTTTCAAGGCGAAGATTTAATTGGGTTTCATATGATTTTACTTGAAAAATATCTTGGCTTTCATGATATGCATGTTTTAATGTCAAATGCATTGTGAAAATATAGCTTTGAAGCTTTCAAGTCATATCACAAGCTAGCACTGGTCCTTTGCATAGCTATAGTTTGTAGCTAGCTTAGGCAGTCACACAATAACATCAGCTAGGCTACTTTTGCGGCGACAAGCGAATGTAAGTTATTCAGTTTAATCTCATTTTATTAATAATGATAATAATAATAATAATAATACCTTGCATTTATATAGCGCCTTTCTCAATACTCAAAGCGCTTACAGTGATGAGGGGGAAACTCGCCTCTACCACCACCAATGTGTAGCACCCACCTGGGTGATGCAGCGGCAGTCATTTTGCGCCAGAATGCTCACCACACATCAGCTGAGGTGGAGAGAGAGAGAATGATTATTAGCCAATTAAACTGGGGGATGATTAGGTGGCAGATTGAAAGAGCCAGGTTGGGAATTTAGCCAGGACACCGGGGAAACCCCTACTCTTTGCGATAAGTGTCATGGGATCTTTAATGACCACAGTGAGTCAGGACTAAATGTCTTGGCTTTCATGATCTGTGTGTGTTAATATCATATTCAGTTTAAATATATAGTTTTGAAGCATTTAAATGTAACATGACAAAACACTGAAGTTCGGTTATGAGACCCAGCTCTATCCAGAAACGTTAACACATAGCTAGCTAGTAACTTTCGTGGCTAAACTTTGAAGGCGTTTTTCTCAAAAACATGGTTTGATGGCATTCCAAATGTAACGCGACATAACTCGCTTGATATTTGGATTAGATAGATCATTTTGGTATCATTAGAAAGCTTACATTTTCCTCCCTCAGGTAGTATAGAAAGCCCAAAATGTGTTTGGGGGTCAGTGCGACTGATTTTGATAGAGCAGGTCACTACAACGGTCCATATGAACATTTTGACAAACTGCAGCCGCTCACCCGCAGGTATAACGGTCAATAGACTACACACACATTTGACTCTGGAGCATGTCGACATGCTAATATTTTTGAACAAAAACATGTAAGTTAGACTAGCTACGTTATCTAGCTGTCAGCCCATGTTTGTTTGCAGCTTGTGTTTAAACTGAGTTAAATGGAAAAGAAAAGAAAAAAACAATGCTTTGATATTTTTGTTATTTGCAATTTAACGCATTTTAATGTATCTTTTTATTTATTTTATTTATCTGAATTCATATACCTTAAGGTTATTCTATACTTTTTGTTGCCTAATGGTAAAAGTAATACAATAAACATTATTTCTTGATCTGAACTTTAGCATAGGCTACTGTCATTTCTTTCATCTGCCTACTGAATGTTTCTGTCACTTCTGCATGTACGTACGCACGTGAATTGTTTATTTAAAAGCTGTTGTACAAACTACAGTATGGGCAAATGTTATCGGTACGAGCACTGATTAATCAAAGAATATATCAGAAGAATACATATAAAAGGTCAATATTTCACACTGTAATCAGCCAACCCAAAGAATAAACCCCAGAATACATATTCACTTTTCTGATTTTCAGAGACTGCGCACTACTTTTTTTCAGGCAATACTGCTCAACAGGACAGATGTCTGTAAAACAGGTTGATACCACCGAGTAAACCAATAATATATTTTATTTTATTAACTCAGTAAGTGCCACGGTCGACATAAGTTGACAAAAAAAACAATGTTCTAAAGTGCCAAGGGAAACTTATGTCGACCTAAACGTGTAAACGGTGAAAACTTCCAATCAAAATTTGGTGTTACTTGCTAAATAAACCATGACATGATGCCCAAACATTATCTGTAGCTGTATGAGTGGGCCAAGCTCATAGCAGAATATTTTTTTGACTCCCAGCAGATGTGCGAACTATCCAGAGTCTCCCTCTCCTCGCGCATCTCAATATTTAAATGAACCTCTTCACAACACAAACGGAGCGTAATAAAAAAAAATAGTTCTCTCCCCGTACATTTTTTAAGACCTTTGAGTAATGAATTTAAGACCATTTTAAGACAATTTAATGAATTTAAGACTTTTTCAGGCCTTTAATTTAGATAAATGAATTTAAGACTTTTTAAGACTTTCTAAGGATCCGCGGACACCCTGCAGAGTGACAAATAAATAAATAATAAGCCATCCAATTCAAAGCATTTACTCATGTTTTTACTCATTTACGGTACGGTGACCAGTTTAAAACCATGCCTAGATTGTGCACATAGTCCAAGATAACTTAAAAATGTTGTAAGAATGTTGTTTATTATATATTGGTTACATGGGAATTGATCATGATTAACAATAACATTGCAATGTAATAACTATATTAACTGATTTGAACAATCAAGTTATTATTTTTTATCTTAGTATCTTATTATTAGCATCTAAAGTAAATCAGTATTATTAGTGGTTGCACTGCTCTGATAAGAGTTACAGACATTCTAAATTAGGCCATGTAAAATTTTTTTTTGTTGATCGTCCTTTTTTTTTTTTTAAAGTCATAGGGAGGGAGGTTTTTTTTTATTTTATTTTTTAAATTTAAGCACCAGGTACAGCGGACCGTAGAGAGAAATAAAGAGGACAGAATATATAGAACATTGCGTCTCTCGACCAAATTGCTTCTGTTTAATTGTAGCCTGTCAACATCAGTTTTGCTCATATTGATTGTAATGTTTCATGTATTTTTGGTCAATAAATGTTCCTTGATTGAATTCATCAAACACCTGCGATAAAGTCATGTCGACCTCCACCGAACACCCAAACCAATCTTTAATCGGTGTACTGCACCCAGAACGGACTATTGTTAGCACAATAAAAGGCATTGTTGTAGAACGTTTTGTTAATATACCATAGACAATCGCATGTGTGAACTCTCGCTATTGTTGATCAAAGATGGCGTGCATTGTTCATTAGCAACCCGTATGCTGCACATGCGCTCTAACAATTTTGCGTGGTGGTCGATAGAGGGCTAGGCCTACTGGATCGGATAGGATCTCCTAGTGCGGTGTGAGTACGATTTTCTATCCAAATGGCTTAGAACTAGGATTTCCCAGTGTTTTCTGCAACTTCTGGCCATCGTCACGAAAAAATAAACATTTTTAAAAAAAAGTCGTCGGGGCCTTTTTCGGATGTCAGGCGGGGACGATCAACAACAATTTTTTTTTACATGGCCTTATATAATTTATGTACATTTTGACTAGAATTTTGACTTATTTTACATTTGGCCTACAAAACCCTGTTAAGATGCTATTTTTATTTCAAGATACATAACTTTAAAAAAAAGTTGTGTTTGCTCTTTATGATTAGGCTACCACTCAACCTCATCATTTAGCCTAACACAATAGGACTTTGGAGGAATATATGTCAAAATAGTAGCAAGGATACCTTTTTTAAAGTGGCATTGCTTTTTTTCTTGTTAAGTCATGCTATACCTGAAATGTTATATGTGGAACTTTTCCTTGAGAGGACAAATTGGATATGAAGCAATGATAGCTCTCCAGTAACATGCTGATTTGTTTGCTGTACAACAAAGTGAGCTAATTAGGGAAACTATTTTAAGAGATATTCAAAGTTTATGACATGAATCCTGTCATTGGATTTTCCACCAATGATGTTGTAGTCAAGAATATTAAAATATTTAACCAACAATTCTCTGCTAACACATAACAAAGCATGTACTGGTATGTGAGGGACAAAGCAAGGTATGAGTGACATAGAGCATCAGGTCATTACACTGGTTCTCCAATTTGCTTGTTTATATTAGGTTACCATACAATGTTGTTAGACGGAGTTAACAATATATTTAAAGGTAGATCCTGGGATAAGACGTAGAAGCAAAAGGAGCGGGCTACTACCACTCCAATGAATTTGCCAAAATGTATAAAATTGCTAGCCCTAATGGCACTCATGAGTGCCACAATGTGAGCATTGCAAGTTAAATGAACCCCTTCACAGCCATGAAAAGCCCTGCAAAATAAAAATGTGAAATTCTTGTGTAATTATACCACATCATTCTACTACCAATGTCTGCTACAAAATATGAAAGAAATATCCAGTCCTGCCATTGGTTTTACACATAGAAATTCATTGGTCATTTATTGTCTGGGACAATCCATTTGAGAAATACACAACACTTTATAACGCTATTACACTGAAAAGTCAATGCGTAATACCCCCCACACTCTGCAAACCTGTCTCATTCATTCCAGTTCATTCTGGTTTAATTGGTTCTTTTATCCAATATAGGACATTATAACCTTAGCAACAGTGTTTGCAATGTCTTATTGGATGCTGGGAACAATAAATTACAGCTGGGCGTAACAGAATTTCTAGTTTTATTAGTTTAGTTTTACGCAAACAACTTTAACTGTACATAAGCTTGCCGAGGCGTAATAGTTGTTTCCTGTTATTTTCAAGTTTTTACTGATTTGCTAAGTCGTCAGCATGGCAAGAGAAAATCCTCGCCCGCTTACATGGAATTTGGAAGTGGGTCAGAAGAAGACACCATAGTTACCAAGATACCATCTTGGTATTCTGTCAGAGTATATGCCTGAGGGATATGCATGAGGGACATTCCCTCCTGGACATGTAAGTATATCCAGGAAATGTATAGATTTACCTGTTTCACATATGTAGCTCTCAGTATTTCATTGCAAACTAAAGAAATACAAATTTTCTTTGCATTTTTGCCAAGATTTATTTGCATTTGTGGCACTTTATTTTGACCTTTAAATTATGAAAATAAACTAGTCTAAGTTAGTATTGTAAATAGCACAACTGTCTTGTTTCATTTAAACCATTTTCCAAGTCTCTGTGATGCTCACACCTGAGGTTATAAAGCCTTAAATAGAACACCCCCTAAATAAGTGAGAATTGACCAAACCAGAATTTGATGCCAAAACTACATTTGGCATCAAACCTTGGAGGGTTTAATTGTATGCTTTAACTCTATTTACTTTGGCCCTCCAGAGGCAATTTTCACCTGGTTTCTACTAGTTTTATTTAAATGTCAATATCTCAAAAAATATTCCCTGCACATCCATGGTTCGAATTGAAGAAGAAGCTGTATCATTCAGAAATTTGCAACAGAATACATTTATTTCAGAATAGTCACATAAAGTATATACGTACGTATATAATAACCATAACATACGTCGCCTAATGTATTTAAATACGTTTAAAAAAATTAAAAAAAACATACAAAAGCCCGCGTGTATTTACACAACAGCAGCAACGTATTTCAGCCCAAAGTGCGACGGGTGGTCGCTGTGGAAATGTCAACTGTACGGGACTTTGGCGGAATGTAACAAGATAAACTCTTCAGGGTTAATCAGAAAACAGAATATACTGGTAAGTACTTGGTTTCCTAAACATATTTATATGAGAGATTTTGGAGGAAAAAATTAGGTGTCTTCTAAACCGAAAGTGCATCAGGTACTGTATATAGTACAGTAAGCAAGGGAAAACGGCGAATGCTCATTTGTACAACGTTTTAAAAAAATATTATTGTTTCTATACGTGAACGTGATTTTCTTAGCATGTATAAACGGTGCATTTTAAAGTCTGTGGCGAGAGGACGGTCGTAAGTGCTTTGGGCTATCCTATTTTATGGCACTGCAGTGTAACGAGCTGCTCAGGTTTTTGCAAGCAGCTACCCTTTTAAAAAATACTGCGGCAAAATTTACGGGGTTTTCTTAAAGCTGTAATTTATAATTTCAGACAAACGTGAATACTGTAATTGAGACGGATACGTCACAACCACTAGCGGCAAAGTTTATAGAGTTAAACATGTACCTTGCATTATCCAAGAAAAATGCAGGTACGTTGTTGAAATCTCAAAGTTCAATAGGCATTGTTTGATGCCGGCAAGAATACCTTTTTAATCGGATACAGCTGATTTTCCTTGTAGACTAAATACAATGTGCAGAACATGTAGGCTAATTGTCTGTGGCCACAGCATGCTCTCACTTGACTTGATCAGCTCTACCAGTTCTTGGATGGATGTTTAGAAATACATGCAAGGCAATTTAGCTGACATCTGGCCTCTGTTAGTTTTTGTTTTCACTTTTTTCCTCCCTTGTTTATTTAATTTTATGCCAGTCTCTTACTGTTTTTTGTGCCCTCATGGATTCGTTGCAAACTTCGTTGCAAACTCCATTGGTGTACATTGTACCAGGAAGGTACTGATACACCAGGTTACTCAAATAACTTTTTGTGTTTGATATTCCATCCATGTCACATTCCTTCCTCGACCTGGTGTATTATGTGAACTAATTTATTTTGTGAGGGTCACAATTGATCACAAATTGTGACAATCCAATCATTTTGGGTGACCCGCCCTAGATCAGGGATCTCAAGCTCAAATCTGTGTCTGGTGGTTTTTGATGTGTTCCTGCACTTAAAGGGTAAGTTCGCTATTTTGGACCTTGGACCCTATTTGCGGTCTGTCTTCCATGAACCTGACACATTGAGTCCATTTTTTCGCTGATCGGTCCAGTATTGAGTTCGCTACAGATTTCCTGTAGGCTCTCACTGGGCTACAATAGAAGTCAACGGGGCAATTATAAATGTTATGGAAAAACAACGATAAATGTGCTTTCTTGTACAATAAATGAGACGGGAAGCTCAGGGTGTATTGTTACCGGTCTCAGTATGCTCTCCTGTGAAATGTATCTCAATCCGAACATTTTTACGTGCTTGGCATGGCTTGGAAGTAAGCATTTCTCTGTTGCTTGTTTTCGCTGCTCCCGCGGAGTACTATGTGTCGGGGGTAGGGGAGCGGGAAGGTGTGCCGGCCGTTTACGAAACTATCTAGGTGAGCAGTCTGCGTTTGTTTACCTGCAGCAACGTAGGCTACACTTTGCACAAAAAAACTTGGATGATGGATTACTATAATGATTACGAAGACGAAGAATTCGATTTTGACTGACGTTACTGGCTACAGATTTGAGCCAGAATACACGGACACGGAACTACAAGAGATGGATGATAAGAGAGCAAGAGAAGAGAGAGAGGCTGAAGTTGCGCAGGTAATGTTATCCGAAGTCAGTGCGAGGTAGTGCGGTCGGAGAAATAGTTGTTTCAAATGGAACTGTTGTTTCAACGTTCGGTTTGCGTTTGCGATAGCCTACATTTCACAGGAGAGCATACTGAGACCGTAAGAATACACACTGAGCTATAAAAGCACATTTATCGTTGTTTTTCCATAACATTTATAATTGCCCCGTTTACTTCTATTGTAGCCCAGTGAGAGCCTACAGGAAATCTGTAGCCAACTCAATACTGGACCGACCAGCGAAAAAATGGACTCAATGTGTCAGGTTCATGGAAGACAGACCGCAAATAGGGTCCAAGGTCCAAAATAGCGAACTTACCCTTTAAGTGCTTAATTTAAGTCACTGATTGGTGATGAGTCCGCACATCTTGTTTCCAAGGCCTAAATTGGCTGCTGATTGAAAGGAAATCACAAAAACCAGAAGGGACAGTAGCCCTCCAGGAGTTTGAGACCTGTGCTCTATATGAACCGGTGTCCCTATTCATGACTATTTATAATAAATGTATGTGTTGGTGGTTGTTAATGTAGAATGGCAATCTTTGACACTAATCGAGGTCGACGTAGGGTTTTGCACATATCACCACTGTAACAGCTTTAATCGCCTCTAGCCCATTTGCCCATTTCACCACTGAAAACAAGTATGAGTGAATCTTCAAGACCATCTGTATGAATTGGAATATAGACTTGGGGCCCTATCTTACACCCGGCGCAAAGCGGCGCTAACCCAAACGCAAGTGTCTTTGCTATCTTACACCCGGCGCTGGGTTCATTATAACGCCTAGCGCTTACGTCGTTTAACTACCATGTATTCTTGAGCGCGTTGCAAGTGAACTGGGCGTGTTGGTCTTAAAATGAGGAGTGGCCAGGATTATTTTTGGCGTATTGCTATCTTGAGCCAGCAGAAAGCGCTTGCGCTAGAACCACCACAAACCTGGTCTAAAGTCATGTCGCAGTTGTTTACATGTTATTTTAACGGCACATATAAGTGCGTCTACATAGGCGTGTGCACAACGCGCATACCCTCCTGTCTGTTACACACAGGGGCGCGCATAAGCATGACTGAAATATCAAGATTACAATGTGAAATATTATTATTGTGTAGGCTATATCAAAAAATGCATAATAATAAAAGGGTCCATAGCCTACCTTTCCCTCAGCGAAGGGGAATGCCAAATTGAATTGCTTTCTGCCCACTCCATCAACATCCAGGCGATGTGCGATGGTACGGGACAATGGCTATCCATTAAAACGGAGCTGATAACACCTATATCAAGCCTAATGCGCGAATTGTCATTCAATGGAAAACTCGCGCACTGCAATAGACGGACATTTGAGTTCTGAAAATGCGCTTCAGATGTCATTACAATACAGCTCTGTTTATCTAGGAATACAGCCTGTAAGTAAATAGAATGGTTTGTGACTGAAAAACGTTCAAAACCTTGTCCAGTGAATATTGCATTTATTGTTTTTCAAATAGCCTAGGCTACAGCGGATTCGCTGTGCATAAGGTTTTTCCGATAGCCTATGGTTAAAAAACGATTAAAAAAAAGATAAATGTCACCATGTTAACTAAATTGTAACCTTAGCTATTCGTCGTCCTTCATATTTTTTAAATTACAACGACCAGGTTTCCATACTGTCAGCTTATTAAAACCCAGCTGATTTCACCTGTTATTCCATAACTGAACAAAACGATTTTAAAGAGAACTAAGCGTCTAATTAGAAACGAAAACAAATTTGCAGCACGTTACACAATTAATTCACAATTCATTTTAATGCCATTCTCTGCATGTGCGCTGCATGTTCTCTGTTTCCCCTGCTGTAAGTCGCACGTTTCACGGTCTTCCTGGGCAAGTGGATTGTTTTAAAGCATTACGCTACGAGTAAAACTGGTTGATCACATTTCCATAAACAGGACATTATTAAACAAGGGGAAATATGCGTGAACATATGGGTTGCCAACCTGATAGCTTTATTGTATTTAGTGTCATCATTAAGGCAAAATAACGGTATTTATGTTATTAATCAATATTACTATGCAGGTAGCCTAATGAACTTCTGATGAAGCTTGAACTTCGAGAACTCCATGAGAACAGCCTCATGGAATTGATGTTTGACACTTTCATTCGCTGAACAAGCAGGCTAATTTGGCGTTTTCTAAGGTGAGACTGAAGCCATTGATAGCTTATTTTCAGCTGTTGCAGGTCCTTTTAACGAAATTTAACCGCATATAATTTGTAAAATAACAGCCCTGTCGGGAATTACCGGGAACTCATAGGCTAATGGTTAGTCCGAATAATATTGATCATACTCCATTTAGCCTATTCCTTGATCACACTAAACACGCACGAGCATGTCTGTTTCGCCATCAAGCAATCTGCCAAGGTGGAAAAGCAGGCTTTTAAAGGGAATGGGATATGACATTTGGATTGGTTTATTGCATGTCACGCCCAAGACACACCTATAATTAATGAAGCGACTAGGTTCAGCCTATTTGCACCTTGTGCCGTGCTTAGCGCCCAAAAAATACGCTGTTAAAATTGCAAAAGTGGACTTGGACACGCCCAAAATGGACTTTACGCCATGCGTTTAGACCAAGCGCCAAGATCGCCAAGATCGAGCCCTTGGTGTTTCATCTGACAATCTGCTACAGCTGCAGCAGGAAAAAAACTCACTTCCCTCCTCTTCCTCCTCCTCCCACCCCATATGTACAGTAAATCAACATGACTCCCTGGAAAATATGAGGCAGTGAAGGACAACAGTGTTCACAAAAGACAGCTCCACAGCCAAGTCATTATAGACAGACAAAGAAAAATGTTTCTCTTCTTGTACTCCCAGCATTCATTGAGGGATCTGGATGAGTTGGAGGATGACCCTCAACTGTGACCCAATATGTCATCCCCAGCTTCAGTGTTTAATGGCAAGATAATAGCAAACATTAAATGTTTGTAAGTAGAGTAGCCTAATATGTTAAGTCATTGCATAGTTATTGGAGTATATACAAACCCCAATTCCAAAAATAATTCCACAGTATGTAAAATGCAAATAAAAGCAGAAAGCAGTGATTTGTAAATTCTCTTTTGCATATATATAATTGAAAACAGTTCAAATAAAAGATATTTAATGTTTTACCTTATCAACTTTATTGATTTTTGTAAATATACGCTAATTCCGAATTTGATGCCTGCAACAAGTTCCAAAAAAGTTGGGACAGGGGCAACATAAGAATGGGAAAGTTGTGGAATATTCAAAAACCAGGTACTTCCACAAGTAAACAGGTGAATAGGTAACAGGTAATGCTATCATGACTGGGTATAAAAGTAGCATCCACAAAGGCTCGGTTGTTTACGAGCAAGGATGGGTCGAGGTTCACCACTTTGCGAAAAACTGCGTGAGCGAATAGTCCAACAGTTTAAGAACAATGTTTCTCAATGCACAATTGCAAGGAATTTAGGGATTTCACCATCTACAGTCCATAATATTATTAAAAGTTTCAGAGAATCTGAAGACATCTCCGTGCTTAAAGGGCAGGGCCAAAAACCAATATTGAATGCCTGTGACCTTCGATCCCTCAGACGCCACTACATTAACAACCGACATGCTTCTGTAATGCATATAACCACATGGGCTCGGGGAATATTTTGGAAACCCGTCGTCAGTAAACAGTTAATCGCTGCATCTACAAAATGCTAAGTTAAGACTCTACTACACAAAACGTAAGCCATACATCAACAACATCCAGAAACGCTGCCAACTTCTCTGGGCTCAAGCTCTTCTGAGATGGACTCACTCAAAGTGGAAACGTATGCTGTGGTCTGACGAGTCCACCTTTCTAATTGTTTTTGGAAATAATGGACGTTGTGTTTGAGCAAAAGGACCATCCCGATTGTTATCAATGTAAGGTTCAAAAGCCAGCGTCTGTCATGGTATGGGGGTGTGTTTGTGCCATGACATGGGTAACTTGCACATGTGTGAAGGCACCATTAATGCTGAAGGGTACATATGCATTTTGGAGCAACATATACTGCCATCTAGACCAGGGGTTCACAACCTTTTTCATTGACAACCCAAGGATATCAATACATACTTTTCGCGACACAAACTAATGTAATTTTCATTAATTAACAATTCATTGTTAAACTGCTGACAATAGCCATGTTTTTATAAAAGCTAAATTATGGGACAAATTACTGAAATTAGCAGGCAATTAATCACAAAAAGCATATAGTGCAATTAACAGAATTTTATGCCTTATTCGCAATGGTCTAGTATTACCCGGGGACCGCATGTGATTTTGGACCCCCCCGGCTGTGTTTCGTGCAGAGCATTCGGACGGGATAAACAATGTCTATTTCACTCGAATGTAGCCTACTGATCAAATCCCAAGGATTTTCACCGGATATGATTGAAACGTAACATTACTTCCACATCAGTGTCAGTTCGCTAAGTTATTTCTGCACAGTTAAAGTATGCAAATTGGTGCGTTGACGGTGGATAGGGTTGGATACAATTAACTTTCAATTCAGTCAATTCCGGAGGAGGCCTAGCCTACTAAAAACGTTTGGCATAAGAACCGCACCCAAAATGTTGGCAAAATTAATAATTTCCACCACAGCATCCATAATTATCCACCCAGAAAGATGCAGAAAAAGACAACGTATCCTTGCGGGAGATATACAGTATCACCCCAAATTACTGAGATGCTGATTCACACGGGACTAATAGGCTAATAGACTAATATCAGATGACCTCTGTGTTTTGCGAAATATGGTAGCCTATTTTGCGGATTCGCACAGGATTAAGATCACAAACAACTGCAATTATTAGCCTACAAATCACACGAGGTCCCCAGGTAAAACTAGTCCAGTGCAAATAGGGCATTTGGTTTTATCAGTGAACATCAGTGCGTCTCTTTTTGCTGGGATGCAGCCTATTAGCCACTTCTCCTTTTCCCAGTATAGGAAACTTAAAACAAATTATCTAATATTTCAATAGCCTACAGACTTTTTTTATGTCACAAAAAGACTGGATCACGATGATTTGGTAAAGCTGGTACTATCTAATGTTGTAATAAAAGTAATTCGCTATAGCTAGCTAGTAACGAAGAGCATTAAGAGCAACTGTTCTCACCAATTTGGCGAATCGGCGCGATCTCGTGGAGTGCTGTGAGGAGTAGTGACGCGTCAAGGTCAAGATTAAATAAAGTACGTGATCATATGCGGTCAAATGTAAACAGAAAAAATTTATTTTCAGTAGTTTCATTATTTAATTGTACAAACGCAGACTAACATTACTGAATACTAAATCTTTGTCCAATATTTTTTGATGCCCAAAAATGGGGGGGGACTATGTACAAAAGGTTCTATAATTTCTAAATGGTTCATCCGATATGGATGAAAATACCCTCAAATTAAAGCCGACAGTCAGCACTTCAACCTCATTGTCATTGTTTATTGTTAGAGAGTATAATGGTGTATGTGAGAGAGTATAATGGTGTGTGTGTGAGGGTATGACGGTGTATGTGAGAGAGTATTATGTGTATGTGAGAGAGTATGATGGTGTGTGTGTGAGGGTATGGCGGTGTATGTGAGAGAGTATGATGGTGTATGTGAGAGTATAATGGTGTATGTGAGAGAGTATAATGGTGCATGTGAGAGAGTATGATGGTGTGTGTGTGAGGATATGATGGTGTATGTGAAAGGGTATAATGATTTGAGAGAGAGTATAATGGTGTAGGTGTGAGATCAAGTATGATTTATGGCCTAAAAGGCCTCTTATACATCTGGGCTCCACCACACAGACACACACACACACACACACACGTTAATGTAATATTACATTCACCGTATGAATTGTTCAGTTTTTAACCATTTTTCAAATGAATATATACAAAACATGATGAAATAAGGTAAATAAGTGCTTCAAAAGGTTTTTAAAAAGTTGTAGTAAGCAATTCTAGAAATAAGTCAATTTCTGAAATGTATACCCTAAATGGGCAACGTATCCCAAGAGATAGACTGTAAAATAGAAAATAAGTCATATTTTTAAAAAAAAATGCATTGTATTTTAATGTATTTTGTATAATTTTAGCCCAAATGTGTTAGAAAATAGCAATTAGTGAATTTTCTTAAGTGTTTTTATATGTTTGCCCATTTAAGGGTTAAAGTGCATATCTGGCAGCAGAGTGATGGTTTGAGGCTCGTTTGATACCTCAGACCCTTGATGACTTCCAGTCATTTAGCCAACCATGTGTTCCATACTATTCCCATGTAATTTACAGCTTAATCTAGTTCTACCCCCCAATTCCCATAGAGATCCATTCAAATGCAGAAAGGCTAGAGTATAGCTTGTGCGAGTACCTGAAAATAAGATATCAAGACTCTTTTGATGTTGTTGGGTCACAGACATCAGGAAGTCATGGCATGCAAAGGATATGCAACCACATATTAAATATGATGACTTTATTTAAATTTAAGTTAATTACTTTTGGTGCCCTAAAATGTGGGGGACTTACTATGTGTAAAAAGTGGCTACAATTCCTAAAGTATAAATAAAATGAAATAGTAGTTTCTAACATTATTGATGTCTTGACTGTATTTTTTAAAAACTATTTAATGTTACCTTGGTAAATAAAAGTAGGCTATCAATTTCTTTCAAAAGCATAAAAATGTCTCAGTGATTCTAAACTTTTGATCGGTAGTGTGTATATATAGACAGACACGTAGAGTTTTATTTCCTCATGTTATCAGTTCTCAAAATGTCATGAGACCTGCAATAACGGAAGTTGAACAAAGTCACTGGCTGTAAATCGAAATTTAAAACGTCGGAATTTTAGTTAATATCTTTCGATCATCCTTAATTTAAGGAGGTCTAATGCAAATATTTTCGCAAGTAGCCTATTGTGTATTGGACACTAAAGCGCTAAAGCAAATTTACTACCATTTTCCTATGCCTTTCCTCCTTAGTCGCGATGTTAACATTACACGGCCATATACAAACGAATTGAAAATTAGATTGAATAGATTTGTAGCTTTAGTAACAAAGTAACTTATTTCTATTTTCACATTTCACGAAATCTTAAAAATTGAACCATAATGCTATAGGAAACACGAAAACCACGATCCCCGCCCACAAACGCATGCCTTTCTCATGTAGCCAAGGCTAGGCAGCCAAATCCCACCAACAACAGTAGACGAGCCTAGCTACTAGCTATTTCCTTGTTCTGATTTGGAAATGATAACCAATAATCCAACCATTTGTTTAATGAATTTAAAGGGTTCGACTGTGTGTTAATTGTGCGTAGGTTGCCGAATTAAGCAGGAACCAAGAAGAAGAAAAAACAATAATCCGTAGCCTAAATACGTTCTCGTTAATGCACTTGATTACTTTAGTAAGCAAATGTTCGGCGCTATACATTTTTTTTTATTCTACTGACTTGACAAATAACCACATTCACAGAGATATGATCGCATAGGCTACTTTCTTAACTTTTAGTAAACAGCCAGACCCACATAGTTACAGACCACCGATTGGCGAAGTAACCCACACATATGGCCTATAAGACTGCTTTAATGCGTGTTGAGTCATATACGGAAATAATACAGGCTCAAAGAAAGTAGCCTAATTGCCGGTGGCATAAATACAGCCTACCATTAAGAGGTGAGCTATGAGTTTTCTCCCATGTTTTTCACTTCCTCTTTCTCCGCGTTAGCTTTACAATGTTCGTTTTAAAACATTACCCATTTCCAAAACATGTTCAGTGTAGAGTCTACGCGTAAATGATACATGCATGGAAAAAATAACCTACCAAACTGTATGCTAGGCAACTAAAAATACATTTTAAAAGACACCTACCCATCCATTGCGCAAGAGGAGCAGATGGAGAATGAAGCTATAGCCAGGGTTGTGTAGAATGAGGGTGTTAGAACTCTGCTCCCTCGCACACGCACTTTCCGCTCTCTCATAGGCACAAAGAAATGCTTCCTGGGTCCTGACGTGAACACAGAAACAGACATGTAGGCGACTGTAGACTACACACACACTTAGCCGAACAAAATGGTTACCTTTTCTGCTATTAGGCAGCATATCTTAGCGCTCTTTAAAGCGACTATATACTGTTAAACATTATGCTTTTCTGAAGTTATTTAATAAATAAGGAAATCATAATTAATTGGACAGTGACACATTTTTGTTATTTTGGTTCTGTACTCTAGCACTTTGAGTTTGAAAGGATACAATAACAATGAGGTTGAAGTGTAGACTGGTCAGCTTTAATTTGAGGGTATTTCTATCAATATCGGATGAACCGTTTAGAAATTATAGAACCTTTTGCACATAGCCCCCCCCCCCATTTTCGGGCATAAATTTTTTTTTAACAGTTTAACATAATGTAGAATAAAGTAATAATTTTTTTATATTTGGTCGCATATCCTTTGCATGCCATGGCTTCCTGATGTCTGTGACCCAACAACATCAAAAGACTCTTGATATCTTATTTTCTGATACTCTTACAAGCGATAGCTACTATAACGTCTCTGCATTTCAATGGATCTCTATGGGAATTTGGGGGTGGGACTAGATTTAGCTGTAAATTTTAAAAAATTCTAAACGGTATGGGGCGGCAGTGTAGTAGCTATAATGGTTAAGGAACTGTGCCAGGGCTGGGGAACAATAGGCTGGGTCGCACGGGGTAAGGAGGAAAAATGGAGGGAAGAAGGGAGAAGAGGAAAAATGGAGGGAAGAAGGGGGAAGAGGAAAAAGAAGGGAAAAGTGGAAAAGAAAGACAAATTGAAAGAGTTTATGCTTCTTGTGCACGTGTCTGGTGTTTCGGTGAAGCGATTAAAAAAAAGAAAAAACACGGTGAATTATTTAAAATCAATATTTTACCATTTTTGGGGAACAATCAGTGGGGACCCAAAGGTTGCAAGTTCAATCCCCACCTGGAACATATAGAAATCTGATTAGATGGATCATATAAACTGTTTGCCTTTGTTATTCCATACTCGATTACTTTCATCTATGTAAATGGTTGTAAAATAAGAAATTAATAATGTGTAGTTTCTAATGAAGTAGCCCCAAAGTGTTGCTTTGATTAAAAGTAAAGGCTCTTTCATTAAACAATTCAGGACAACTGCATAAGAAGTTAAACACTTTTATTTAAATAACTTTGAAAAACGAAATAAGAAAGCACAGTATACACTGAAAAGAAATCCATTGGATCTACTCAATTGAATTGTGGACAGTGATTTGACAAAAAACCTGATATATTTGTGTTGTTCTTGTGTTCACAGCTTAAGCATTCAATTATTGCATTGAGTAAACATCATCTGATTAAATACTTTCTAGAGATGCTCCTTCTTTTTTGCCTTTCTTCAGTGTAATGGCCAGTCGGGGTCAGATCTTATTAAATTACATAAAATATTAATACATAGATTATGCTCAAACAATTCAAAAGAGGAACTATTAAAAAAGGTTACGTACAAAAGATTTGTTATATAGTAGAGATTGAATACAAAATAAATAAAAAAAACTATGAACAAATATTATTTAGAAATGGGTATAAACAATGCAAGTTCCATTTGCATTTCTTTTCAAGTTTTCCAGCCGTTGTTCCTTTGACACTGTCTCTGTGTTTTGGCAGCGTATTGTGCCTTTGTACTGGCTGTGCCCTGTTGCCTCAGTTCTGAAATTGCCCAAATTTTCTGCATTAATGTGCAGTTACGTTCTTACTGGATGACAGGTGGGCTACTCTGCAGTCAGTAAACCTGTGGGTAATCATAAGGTAGCACTGGTCAATGCCCAGGACCTGCTGCACCCTCTTATGAATGCCACTCCCAGTTAGCACATTCTGGATAGAGTAACCTGACCTTCCGCTGGTGGTAGGCATCCACACCAAGACCCTGTGGTTGAAAAAGCGCTCTGGTGTGGGAGCCTGGCTGTAGATCAGAGCTGGGGCGGGTGGTTCGTACCACAGCTTCAGGTCACTCCGTAGCCTCTGGTTTTCCCCACAGTGTGGATGCAATCCATTTCTGGTCTTGCACAGTGATGCCTTGCCTCGTTATTGAGGGCAACCAAAATGGATCTCTTCCAGAAGTGAAGAGAGGGGATAGAGCTGGAACATCACCTGGAGCAGCAACTGCAGGCAGGACAGCACTGGGAGTAATCGCAGTGCTGGTGGGAGCAGGTGCAGGACCAGTAGCAGCAGATCCACTGTGACAGTATAGGGCACACACAGGCAGTGTGTCACATGCATGCTCACTCACGCATGCACGCATGCATGCATGCACGCACGCGCACACTATCAGTTGAAAAATAACCCAGGTCTTACATCTTACATCTGCTTGAAAGGAGAATAAAGATAAACTTACAGAACTGTTAGTGGCAGAGGTCAGTGGCAATGGAACGCGAGAAGCTTGATAGCGAATGGTTTTTAGACATTATTTCTGGCACTTTTAGGCACAAACCAGAAATAATTTGTGTACAAGAAACATGGTTGAAGCCGGTTTTGGATTTTGTAATTCCAGGGTATGTTGCTCTCAGGGAAGATTGGCTAGAGAAGGCTGGGGGTGGTTGTGTGTTGTTTGTTTTGGAAGGCATACAGTATCGGAGGATAGGGTTACAGACGAGGTTGGAGTGTGTGGCAGTGGAGGTATGGGGTTCGCAGGGGAGGATTAGTGTGATTCATTTTTATAACCCATGCCTCCAATTAAACATTAGGGACTTGAACTACATTATGGAAGCAGTGCGGGGTGCGGTGATTTTGGCGGGGGATTTTAATGCTCATAACCCGTTGTGGGGTAGCATGCACAGGGATCGAAATGGCGAGGTGGTTGAGGAATTATTGGATTTATATGGATTGGTGTGTTTAAATGATGGGAGACAGACTAGATTTCAGTTGAATAGTGGGACAGGTTCATGTATCGACCTGACGCTGGTCTCAGGGAAGCTGGCGAGGAGGGGGGTTTGGAACACTTTGGATAGGTATTCAATGGGGAGTGATCACTGTCCGATTCTGTGTAGGTTTGGGGTTCGGTTACCTCTGGAGAAGGATGAAAGGCCTAGGTCATTTGATTGGAGCAGGGCTAGGTGGGAGGAGTTTGAGGAAAGGTGTACTGAAGGAATGGGTAGGGTTGAGGATGGGTCTGTGGATGTTTGGAATGAGACTTTATGTAGGGTGATTACGCAGGCAGCGACTCACAGTATTCCTAGGAAGGGGCCGGCTAAAGTGTGTCGCATAGTGCCATGGTGGAACAGGGAGTGTGATGAGGCGATCAGGGCTAGGAATAAGATGTATATGAGACTCATCCCTTGATGAATAATATAATTGAATATAAAAGGCTGAGGGCGGTGGCTAGACTGGTCATAAAGGCAGCTAAGAGGGATTGTTGGAGGAAGTATTGTGGGACGCTGGGTATGGAAAACACGCAGTAGTGGTGCCAATATTAAAAGCCAGGTAAAGATCCAGCCTGCCCCGGAATCATATAGGCCTATAGCACTCACGTCTGTGCTTTGTAAAGTGATGGAACGGATGGTCACAGATAGGTTAGTTTACTACTTGGAGAGGAGAGGGGTTTTTTTTTTGCTAACTATCAGAGTGGGTTTAGGGTTGGGCGGGGGTACTATGGACTCGGTGTTGACATTGGAATATGATGTGGAGAGGGCATTGGCTAACAAGGAAGGAGTGGTGGGCAGTGTTCCTGGATGTTGAAAGGGCATATGATATGTTGTGGAGGGAGGGCCTGCTGCTGAAGCTATATGATGCTGGGGTAAGAGGAAGGATGTTAAACTGGATCCAGGAATTTTTGAGTTGTACTATTCAGGTGAGGGTGGGTGGGGCGCTCTCCTCAAAGGTCGCCATAGAAAATGGGACGCCGCAGGGCAGTGTTGTCAGCCCAGTGTTATTTAATGTCATGGTGAATGATATGTTTCAGGAGGTTGGGGAGGGTCTCGGGTTGTCCCTCTTTGCAGATGATGGGGCATTGTGGAAAAGGGGTAGGGAATATGCCTTTTTTTTTTGGGAATATTTTATTTTAGAATTTTCAATATACAAAAACATTACATCTTATTCCCCACTGAAACTAATAACACAATATACTGATGACATAAACCAAGGAGGTGAAAAAAATAAAAAAATAAAAATAACAACAACGATAACAAAAATACTTAAATAATAAAATTAAATAATATTAATTAATTTCTCATGTAATAACGTGTTTGTATACCTCAACCCATTGTACCTGGACGTCAGTATTGGCCTACATTGGAACCAGTTCAAGAGTTACAGCAAGTCCACAGTTGCTAGAGGTAATGTTTCCATGTATTCAATAAAAGGTTGCCAGATCCTCAGAAATACATCATGTCTGTTTTTCAAGACATACGTGATTTTCTCTAAGGGCATACAGGTAGTCATTTCTGAAATCCATCTTGAAATAGAGAGGGGGGAATCCGACTTCCAAGTTAATGCGACACATTTTCTAGAAACAGCTGGAGCTATATCGATGAATTTTCTGGAACTTTGGGTTAATTTCAGATTTGTTACGGTTCCTAGGAGACAGAGCTCCGGATCTAATGGGACTGGTGTATCCATAAATTTTAGTCAGCGTGTCACATAAATCACACCAAAATGTTGTGACTTTGGCAACATTGCCATGTGCAGTGCAGCATTGTACCCTCAGCAAAACCACACCTGAAACACATATTTGAGATTGTAGGTTTGTACCGGTGTAATTTCTGAGGGGTGAGGTAAAGCTGATGAAGGAAATTATAATTGACCAACTTAAATCTGGCGTTTACAGTGGCGAACATGCTGCTCTGACATAGATCAGACCAAAGGTCCTCATCTATAGCAATGCCCAAGTCAGATTCCTACCTCTCCCTTGATCGATGTATTTTTTGTTTTGGACATTGATCCATCATTGTTGAATATATCCTGCTAATAAATTTCCTTAAAACCTTTGTTACTGTGAAATATCTCCTCCACCTTTGTCATGTCAGGCAATAACATTTGTTCACACCAAACGTTTTTTCAGGAAGGCTCTCAATTGCAGATAACAAAAGAATTGTTTGTTGGATAAATCATATTTCTCTTTTAGCTGTTCAAAGGACATTAGGATGCCATTACTATAACAGTGTTCAAGGTATCTTATCCCTCTATCATGCCATAGCTTGAAAAGTTTATTATCAGAGATCATTAGTATGAGTTTGTTTTTCCATAAAGGTGTTTTGGGTGACAAGTCATACTTCACCCCAAGAATTTTGTGGACCTCATACCATGACCTAACCAGGTGGACAGTGAGTGGGTTTTTGGTTTTACTAATAATATTTTTTGGATTCCATTTATAAATGAAGTCACTACTTGCTTCTTCATCAAGTTCTTGCAATTCGATTTGTGTCCAAGAGGGGGCAGAGTCATGTTTAAACAGTGATGACAGAAACCTCATCTGAGATGCCCAATAGTAAATTTTGAAATTAGGGAGTCGGAGGCCACCCATCCCGTAGTCCCATGATAATTTCTCCAAACTCACCCTGGGTACTTTTCGATTCCAGATGAATTCATTTATGTTTTTTATTAAGAGTTTTAAAGATACTGTTGGGAAGAGGGATAGGGAGTGATTTAAATAAGTACATCATTCTCTGCAAAATGTTCATCTTTATGCAGTTGACTCTGCCATATAAGGTTAGGGGTAGATCTGTCCACCTGTTTAGGTCATTCTCTATTTTTTGAATGAGCACGGGGTAATTGAGTTTTGAATAGATTCTTCAAGTTGTTATCCACCTGGATACCCAAATATGTAAATCCATTTGGAGCCCATTTATAAGAGGCTGATTGGCACATATTTCCGTGGTCGAATTTAGTTAAAGGGAGTATCTCACTCTTTTCATAGTTCACCTTATAGCCGGGAAATGCTACTATATCTATTCAGAAGAGCTTGTTAACTTAGTGAGAGATTGGGCTGAGTCTGTCAGAAATAAAATTACATCGTCAGCAAATAAACTAATTTTGTGATTTAATTGTCCCCACTTGAAAGCCTTTAATGTCTGGGTCTTGTCTCACCGCCTGAGCCACTGGTTCTATTGCTAGGATGAGAAGCCCGGCAGAAAGAGGGCAACCCTGTCGGCTAGATCTTTGTAGGTGTGATAGGAGTTGACGTTTTACTATTTGTGACTATCTTTGCTTGTGGTTTATGATATAGGGTTTTCAACCCAATTAATGAAAGACACGCTGAACCCAAATTTGTCCAGGACCTTAAGCAGATATGGCCATTCTAGGCGATCAAAGGCCTTTTCAGCGTCTAATGACAGCGCAATACTGGGTTCTTTTCTGGCATTCGCCAGGTGAATAATATTAAAGAGTCTGCGGAGGTTATCGGCCGAGATTCGATTGTGAATAAAACCTGTTTGGTCCCATATTAATAAGATTGGGAAGGAGCTATTTAATCTATTGGTTAGGGCCTTGGAGATAATCTTAAAGTCTGCATTAAGGAGGCTAATTGGTCTATAGGAGGAGCATTTTTGGGGGTCTTTATTTTCTTATGAATAACCGTTATTAAGGCTATGGAAAAAGAGTCAGGTAATGTTTGTGTTTCAGTTTCCAGATTTAAAACGTCCATAAAGAGAGGGACAAGCAGATCTTTAAATTGTTTATAAAAATTCATGGGGAAAACCATCTTCACCAGGCGATTTATTGGATTGTAATGAGAAGATGGCTTTTTCAATTTCTTTTTGAGTAAAAGGGCAATTTGTCTCCTCCTGTTCCTCCTGTGTTCATTTTGGCAGTTCAATAGTTGATAAGAACGTGTCTATCGTGTTAAGATCGTTTGGGGATTCCGATGTATATAATGAAGAGTAATAGCATTTAAAAACCAAATCATTTTCTTTTGGGTTTCCCGTTGCAGTCCCATTTTCAGTTTCTATAGAATTGATTGTTCTCGATTTCTCCTCTGCCTTCAACTGCCAAGCCAAAACTTTATGTGCCTTGTCCCCCCAATTCATAGTATATCTGTTTAGATCTAAGAATGTTTTTTTTCTATTCTATATAGTGTTCAGCATATTGTATTTGAGCTTTTTGTTTACTAATGTTCGATATGTCTCTTTGGAGCGTGACATTTGGTGTTCTTTTTCTAAAACCAGGATTTCTTTCTCCAGCTCAACAATTTCAGCCATATGTTTTTTCTTTAAGCCATTGGTATAGGAAATTATCTGCCCCTCTTAAATAGGCTTTCATTGTGTCCCATAGTACAAAGCTGTTGGAGGAAGAGGCACAATTCATTTCACAAAATAACTTAATTTGGTCTCTCATGAACTGACAAAAGTCAGGTTTTTGGAGCAGAGTTTGGGTTCAGCCGCCATCTGTATGGTCCCTGCACTTTCTCCGGTATCAACACTGAAAGTGTCAGTGGGGAATGGTCGGAGAGAATCCTAGGCAAGTATTCAGTTTCCAGAACTAAAAAAAAAATTATCGATCCTTGTATGAGAGATGTGGGGGCACGAATAAAAAGAATAGTCTCACGCATACCGGCCCTGGGCGAGCTGGAATCACGGTCAGGAGCTCGGAGGAGTCGCGCCCTGAAGAGGACGTGGCGCCCTCCCATCCTACCGCCGGCTGACGGGGTTGTGTAGCAGTGATTCTCTAGCGGTTGCTACATGGGGGAATTGAATTAGAATAGGGGTTCAATTGGCTACTAAATATGGGAAAAAAAATGTCGGGTGAAAGTGTCTCCAAGTGTCACTAAGATTTAAATCTTTCATAAAGGCCAGTGTGGATCTGACTGCCTTGGTCCTTGTCATTGCGGTATCTGAGGACCTATCAAGAACAGGGTCAAGGCAGAAATTAAAATCTCCTCCTATCAATATATTCCCACAGCATTCAGACACTCTAAGAAATATTTCTTGAATGAAGGAATGGTCATCATAATTTGGGGCATATACATTCATAAATGTCCAAGTTTCAGAGTACATATTGCCCCTGAATCAATACATATCTCCCTGCAGAATCAAAAAGTTTTTTCCACAGAAAAGGGTAGGTTTTTCTGTAACAATATGGCCGTCCCCCTCGCTTTTGAGTTAAATGATGATGCATACACTTGTCCTACCCCACTCCCTTTTAAGTTTTTGATGTTCACTTTTGGTAAGATGGCTTTCTTGTATAAATACTATATCAGTTTTTAGTTTCTTCAAATAATCATATACTCTTTTTCTTTTAACTGGTCCATTCAGCCCCATTCACATTAAATGATGTAAACTTTACTACCTTAGCCATATTGTTACTGTAGGATATCTAATATTTCCCCTCTTCTCTCTATCTCTGTCGCTCTCTGTCTCTCTCTCTCTCTCAACCCCCAACATCAAAGATAAGCCCGTCTTTGCCATAAATGACCCCTCTCCCCCCCTCCCCATACCTTAACCCAATCAGGACAGGGATGGTCTTCCTGTGGAGGTATTTTATGAGTGTACCGCAGAAAAAAAGTTAGTCAAGTTTGGAGTTTGTTGGTGAAGAAGTCATTCTTTTTGGTTCCTCGTTGCGTTTCCTTTTGTTCCTGTTCCGCTGGAGGGTAAATAATTTGGCAATTTTTGGCTTATCTCTCTTTTTACTGGTATTTCCTAATTAATGTCTGGTTTAATGTCTTCCATTTTGTAAATTATAAGTAGTCAGCCTACATTCCTTAGTGAATGTATGATTTCAACTCATTATTCTAATTGAATGTTTTCATTTAATAAAATTACTTAATCTCAAGACCTGATTTAGACTTTGTTTTGGCTTGTTGGTTGATCCACCAGGTTACTGTTCGACTTACCTATCAAAGAATTCGGCGATTTAATTGATGATTGTCATTTTTAATAATAATTATTAAATTAAATCACGTAACGCTTATTTTGAATGTAGGTTAAGTGAGGGGTTCTAGCACGCAATATCGCTTGTGTTCAGTATTCAGAGTGCTGAACGTTTTAACAAGGGCATTGACTGTTGGAACCGCTGGAGTCAGAAAATACACATTTTACCTAGTCCTCACTTACCCGACATAATTGGAGGTTCCACCGAGATAGGTTGTCCTATAGCATACTAAATTTTGCTATTGAGTAAACTGCGGTAAACTCTGAGACAAGTTCAAATCTTTTTCTAATCGACTGGTCTTAGATTTATTGATTTTATTTTATTTTTATTTTTTAAAATTTTTATATTATTATGGCATACCAGACAAAGAGAGAGATGCCTCATTTACCCTCCACTGCTAACCTACCAGCATTCTCTGGCCAGTCAAGGCTGGATCAGCAGTGGTATCTCATGTTATCAGAACGGCAATATTTGATAGCCCAGTGCCCAAAATTTGCAGAACAGCTCAAGGCAATGGACCAGCTGAAGGAGGAGGCCCTTTACAACCTTGGGACTGAGTATTTGGACTATCTGATTTCTCCAGATAGTGATGAAACCAAGCGCAAGATTGTCCAAGGGATAAGGTCGTACCTAGAGAAAAGACAACATTTTCTCTACCTCTGGCGGTCAAAGCAGGCATGGGAGGAGGTAAACCAGATGTGGAAACTGGCTTGGGAAAAGCACCACTCTAAGTCAGGAGTTACTGCCAAACCAGTTTCTTCTGTGGCAGTCCAGCATGCGCTGGAAGGAGCAGTGCATGGCGCCATTCCAGCCATAACCCAGGCACCACCCCCCACCAAGGACAATACAGCACTCTCCATTGACTCATCCCCACCCCCTTCAGGCTTGGACAATTCTGTGGATTTTGTCACCTCCACAGACAATGTAGCCGCCCCCCCTGGTGAGCCCCCCTTCCCTGGAGGAATTTGGGGGAAACAGCTCTGTGTCTTGTATCACACCAGCCACCACAGAGGATGTGACCCCACAGGACGTGGAATCCGCTGCTGCAGTCCTCTCAGCTGAGCCAGGTGAGGAGACCGTCGAACCCCTGGAGGCAGAACCTGCTACTGCAGACACAGCAGCCCAGCCTGGTGAGGAGACCGTCAAACCCCTGGAGGCAGAACCTGCTACTGCAGACACAGCAGCCCAGCCTGGTGAGGAGACCGTCAAACCCCTGGAGGCAGAACCTGCTACTGCAGACACAGCAGCCCAGCCTGGTGAGGAGACCGTCAAACCCCTGGAGGGAGAACCTGCTACTGCAGACACAGCAGCCCAGCCTGGTGAGGAGACTGTCAAACCCCTGGAGGCAGAACCTGCTACTGCAAACACGGCAGCCCAGCCTGGTGAGGAGACCGTCAAACCCCTGGAGGCAGAACCTGCTACTGCAGACACAGCAGCCCAGCCTGGTGAGGAGACCGTCGAACCACCTGGGGGCAGAACCTGCTACTGCAGACGCAGCAGCCCAGCCTGGTGAGGAGACCGTTGAACCGCAGGACGCGGAACCGGCTTCTACAGGCCCCATCAGCCCTGCCCAGGTGGAGAGGTCTACGCACCCCAACAGGTGGAGTCAGCCCCCACAGAAAAGTCCCACCCAGGCCGAGGACCCCCACCCCACCCCCTTGTGGACTTTTCTTCCCCTCCTGCTGCTTCCCCTCCTGCTGAATCTGGGGAACCTCTGTCTGCTGCACAGACAGAAGGGGTGTGCTCTGTGGACTCCTCCCACTTCCACAGTTCCTGTGATGGAGGAGATAGGGGGACTTCTGCGAAAGTCTCGCTCCCCTATCAGAGCTGTAAAGAGACCCCGGGAGAAACGGAGCAGGAAGCCAACCCCCGGCCCGTTTTACGACTCCTCTGGCCCTCAAAGTCTCCGCCAGAGTGTTGTCTTGCAATCCAAAGCAAGATGAAAGCAGCCAATTTAGCACAACAGTTTCCCCCACCCTCGTCTCTCCACCCCCGAGCCACACCTGCAAACTTCGCACACACACGTCATCCAGGGAGAGTGCAAGAGCCCTTTTCCGACATCAGAAGTGTTCGGAGAGCAGTGATGGACTGCATGCCTACGAGCAACGATCAGCCCAGCTGCCCAGAGAGGGAACCAAAGCCAAAACTGGCATAGACCCCCTGCATTACTTTAGATTTTTCAACGACAATTTCCACGACTTCTACGTTTTCCAACTTTTGTGACTACCGCTCTAAGTTGATCACATCTAACGACAACTAAGGATAATGGTAATGGTATATGTGCAAAGTGTCAGCTTAACTCAGGAATTAGCACGGAAAATAGCTGAGCTAGAAGGAGAGTGACAGTTTGATAGATTCCCTCTTACCTGAGCCGGATGCCAGTTTAGATGCTAGTATTTCTCCCCCGTCAGAGTCCTCACTGCGGGACGATTTTATCACGGTGCAAAAGAAACATAGCTGTCGGCTTAGAGCCGCCGAGCATCACCCTACTCGCGTTTCAAACCGATATTCCCCACTCAGTAACACACCCACTGAGAAAGCCCTGATTATAGGGGATAGTATTCTGAGAAACGTGAGATTAGCGACACCAGAGACCATAGTGCAGTGTATGCCTGGTGCCAGAGCTACCGATGTTGAGGCTAGTCTGAGAGTGCTGGCTAAAAGTAAATGTAAATACTCTAAAATTGTTATTCACGTCGGCACAAATGACGTCCGATTGAGGCAATCGGAGGTCACCAAAAATAACTTTGTTTCGGTGTGTGCGGATGGCTAAAAAGATGTGTCGGGAAGTAATATGCTCTGGTCCGCTCCCAGTTCGTAGGAGCGACGAGGTCTACAGTAGACTCACGTCGCTAAATCGCTGGCTGTCTGAGTGGTGCTCATCTAGTGGCATAGGGTTCGTCAATAATTGGCCTGACTTCTGGAGAATGCCTGGCCTACTGAAGAGAGACGGACTCCACCCGAGCTGGAGAGGTGCTCTTGTCCTAGCAAATAACTTAGATGCTAGTCTTAGTAAGGCCAGATCCTGACACCTTATCAGGGCGCCGGCCAGGCAGCAGGCCTCTGATCCTACATCGGAGCCTGTGCGTTTCCCAACGCGTTTCCCAATGCCCGTGACTCAGACACATGGCCCAACGCCGTTGTCTGCAAGGTGCGTTTCAGAGCTAGAAATTGGCAATAGTACTCATCCCCATCCCATATCTGAGCTAGAAATGAGTATTCATTATATTGAGACTGTGTCTGCCCCACGCATATATGCCAAATGTAAAGCAAACCGTGGTGTCAACGCGGATAATCTTATTACTCTTAAATTAAAACATATTGCTGCTAGCAGCTGTTGTGAATCACTCCTAAAAATTGGACTACTAAATGTTAGATCTCTTGCTCCTAAATCACTTCTTGTAAACGAATTGATCACAGATCATAATCTCAAAGTACTATGTCTAACTGAAACTTGGCTAAGACCTGGTGAATATGTCGCACTTAATGAAGCGTCTCCTGTAGGTTTTTTAAGTACTCAGGTATCGCGCCAGTCAGGAAGAAGGGGTGGTATTGCAGCGATCTATCAGTCCACCTTAAGCTTAACCCCTAAGTGTGGACATACGTTCTCATCTTTTGAAGTTCTTTCTATGAACTGTGTACAGCATGACTTAGCTAAAATAAGGGGTAACATGCAGTCCTCTCTCCTAGTGTCTGTTTACAGACCACCTGGGCCCTATTCGGATTTTCTAATAGAATTCGCTGAGTTTTTTGTCTTGCCTTGCTATTTCGGCAGACATGGTTGTGATTGTTGGTGACTTTAACATACATGTGGATAAACAGGTGATCCCCTAGGAACAGCCTTTGCCTCTATTATTGACTCTGTTGGGTTCAAACAAAATGTCTGTGGACCCACTCATTACCATAGCCATACCCTAGACTTAGTGTTATCCTATGGTATCAATGTTATTAATCTTACTATTGCACCCCATAACCCTGTATTATCTGACCATTTCCTTATTACTTTTGAAATCGAGGCAACGACCACTTCTATATCAGAGCCAAGACACTATTACAGCCGGTCGTTAAACTCTGACGTCATTCCAAAGTTTATAGATATGCTTCCGGAATCATTCCTTTCAAACAAAGGAAATACCACTGAAGTATCGCTGGACGAACTGACTAACCAGTTAAGTTTTACTCTCAGAAGCACCCTTGATATGGTTGCCCCTCTAAAAAGAAAGTCTTGTCGGAAAAAACCGTACTCCCTGGTACAATGACACTACCCGTGCCCTGAAACAGTCCACAAGAAAACTAGAGCGAAAATGGCGGTCAGCTAAACTAGAAGTATTTCGTCTTGCATGGAAAGATAGCCTCCTCCAGTACAAGCAAGCTCTTGTATCAGCTAGATCTGCCTTTTTCTCTAAATTAATTGAACAAAACAAATGTAACCCAAAATTCTTGTTTAGCACTGTGGACAACTTGACTAAAAAACCATCATTAGAATTTTCATCCTACCCCAGCGTTTACAGCAGTAATGATTTCATGAATTATTTCAATCAAAAGATTGAAGCTATTAGAGACCAGATCTCCAAATTGCCTCCTCCTCTAGGCATCACTCCTCCCTTAATCAATGAACAGCCCAAATCCTGGTTAACACAGGAAGATGTATCAACAGTGGCACTAAACTGTTTTAAGCCAATTGACATGGAGGAGCTGTCTAAACTGGTTATGTCCTCAAAACCGACTACCTGCCTACTCGACCCAATCCCTACAAAATTAGTTAAAGAACTTTCCCCCATACTAGGCCAGCATATGTTAAAAATTATTAACACATCCTTAGTAACAGGATATGTACCAGAGCCACTAAAAATGGCGGTTATTAAGCCATTACTAAAGAAACCAAACCTCGAATCTGACAAACTGGAAAACTATAGACCCATTTCAAATCTTCCATTTCTATCAAAAATATTAGAGAAAGCTGTTGCTAAGCAACTTGGTGCATACCTTAGCTCAAACCATATCCATGAAATGTTCCAGTCAGGATTTAGACCCTACCATAGCACTGAAACGGCACTTGTTAAAGTTATTAACGATTTACTATTATCAGCCGACCAAAACTCTGTGTCTGTTCTTGTACTTCTTGACCTAAGTGCAGCTTTTGATACAATAGATCACAAAATTCTACTAAACAGACTCCAGGGCTGTGTTGGACTAAATGGTCCAAGCTCTTGCATGGTTCAGATCATACTTATACAATACAATAGGAAGCAGTTTGTTAAAATAAATGAAGTATCATCCAGTTACTCAGTAATGAAATATGGTATTCCACAAGGATCAGTGCTAGGCCCAGTACTCTTTTCATTATATATGCTACCCCTTGGTGATATTATTCGGGCACATGGGGTAGATTTTCACTGCTATGCGGACGATACGCAGATATACATTTCCATGAAACCCGGTGAGGCACTACCACTTTCTCGGTTAGAGGCTTGTATTGCAGATATTAAAGCCTGGATGCTTTCCAATTTCCTGCTCCTAAACTCAGAAAAGACCGAAATGCTGGTTTTAGGTCCAAAAAAACAAAGGGAGAAACTGGGTACATCTACTTTAAATTTCGATGGTTGTTTAATTGTTCCAAACTCAGCTGTGAAAGACCTAGGTGTTACTATAGACCCAGATCTAACCTTTAGCGCGCACATAAAAAACATATCTAGAGTAGCTTTCTTTCAGTTAAGAAACATAGCTAAAATAAGGCACTTCCTATCAATAGGGGACGCAGAGAAACTGATCCATGCTTTTGTTACGTCTAGGCTAGATTACTGTAATGCCCTGCTATCTGGCTGCCCTAAGTCCTTGCTAAATAATCTCCAGTTTGTACAGAATGCAGCCGCTCGCATTTTAACTAGAACTAAGAAATATGAGCATATTACCCCAGTACTAGCATCGCTTCATTGGCTACCAATTAAGTTTAGGATAGACTTTAAGATTTTGCTTCTGACCTTTAAAGCCTTAAATGGACTTGCGCCAGTGTATATATGTAATCTGCTCTTACCATATAAGCCAAAAAGATCACTCCGTTCCCAAGACGCAGGCTACCTAGTAGTCCCAAGAATATCTAAAAACTTGACGGGTGGTAGAGCTTTCTCTTACAGAGCGCCACTACTGTGGAACACCCTACCAAAACTTATAAGGGAATCAGACACTGTCTCAATATTTAAGTCTAGATTAAAAACGCACCTCTATGATCAGGCTTATAATGAGCTATAGTCTGGAGACAGGACCAGAGAAGCATTTAGCCATAGAGTAATGTGGGGTGGCATCCTTTCCTTACTGTCACCTGTCAACAGCTGTGACCCCATCTTCCTGGGCTGGCTCTTGATAGGTGGGTAGGACTGTTTTCCCTCTCATGACTGCATGGTTCCTCAAACTCTGTCTTCATAGCTATGCAGCCATAGATTACTCCTGGCGGGGGCACCTGTCCAACCCTCCCACCCCTTCCCCACCCCCCACTCCTCCAGTTGGTGCTCCTGCTGCTCTATTACACTTTCCCTAACTGTTTTCTCTCTCTCTTTTTTTCACATTCTGCCAGCGGGGCTTATGCCCCGCATCTCGAGAGTTGCTGTCCGGCTTCCTGTCCGTTGCCGCTTGCCCCTCCCTCCTTACCACCGCTGCCAGCTGCTCCCGCCGCCATCGGCGCCCGGTTCCCCACCATCACTGCCGCCACATCTGGACTGTCATCTAGCTGCTGCAAATTGTATTATCATGGACATTGGCTGTTTTGACCATGTTGGTCCTTAAGCCCTAGACCCTGAGCCGACCAGAGGAGGATGGGTTCCCCCATTGAGTCTGGTTCCTTCCAAGGTTTCTTCCTAGTTACACCAGGGAGTTTTTCCTTGCCACTGTTGCCTTTGGCTTGCTCTTGTGGGGAGTTTAGGCTGGGTTTTGCTGTTTTGCTGTCAAGTGCATTGTGACAACTTGTTGTGAAATGCGCTATATAAATAAATATTGATTGATTGATTGACAGAGATGAGACGGGCGTGGTTAAGGGGCATCCACGTGCGGAAGAAGCAAGATGACAGGATGCCTCCTGTCATCCCGGTTTGCTGAACGCTGTGGCCCTTCGCAGCCAAAGGACTGCCAGTAACCACGCTGGGGTTCTAGGAGGTAAAACTGGCACTCTGCCTGCCCCTGCCCCCCCCCCCCCCCCCCCTCACCACCCCCCCCACATCCCTACCACCACCTTTTAACATAAGACAATGCCCATGTTTTTAAGTCCCTTTTCTAAAGTGTAGGTGCCCCCTCCAATGCTGTTCCTGGACACTTGTGGACAAGTCTGCCCTATTCAGGTGATTATTTGGACTGGCAATCTTGTGGATGGTAAATCCTGTCCGTAAGGTTCCCCTGAATGGACTAAGTGCTTATAACATGCAGTGTTCCCCTCTTCACATGTTGCTGTGAGTGATAAGGCCTAAACCAGGGGTGTCAAACTCCAGTCCTGGAGGGCCGCAGTGTCACAGGTATTTGTGGTTTCCTTTCAATCAGCACCCAGTTAAAGCATTGAGAACAAGGTGTGTGGACTTCTTAGCCAATTAGTGACTTAAATTAATCACTTGTGCTTAAACGCACCAAAAACCAGCAGACACTGCGGCCCTCCAGGACCGGATCTTGACACCCCTGGCCTAAACCCTCAAGTCCCACAGTCTTCTCCTGCCACTCCCCGAAGGACCCCTAGAGGCACAAGTGCAACCGGACCCATACCCTGCCGCGGGAAGCTAGCCTAAGCGACTGCCGTCAGCAGTCCACCCAACTGGACCCGAGCTCAAGGAGCCAAAACGGATTCCGACAGGGAAAGAGGTGCTTCCCCGCCCGTCAGTAGAGAGGTCTTGACCGCACTTTTCCGCCGGTGGATCGTCCAGCTGCCTGTCACAGGAGACAGAGCCCCCCCGCACGCTGTGCAGAATTGGTAGAGACACTGTGGAATTAGGCCGCCTTTCACTCACACAGTTACAACATTAAGAGGAATAAGCACTGCATGTTATCCAAGGAAGTCCAGGGAGCCTCTTCCCTTGCCAGTCCAGATACCCTGACACTGGAGAAGGAATGGACTGAACCAAGGTGCCATGACAGCAGTGACAAAAATAAATAAATAAATAAATAAATGTCTGCACCACACCGGATTATCACAATGGGACTAGTAAACTGGACATGGACTAATTGTTTTAAAGATGGTTAGTGAACCATTAGGACACTTGTTTTCATGCAGCTATCATTGTACAATGATATATATAATGTCCAAATGTGTGGTTGTTATGATGATGGAACGATAGGCTCTTAGCAGCTGCATGCACCTATCGTTCCAAGAGAGGGAATGACGGGATGTTGCCTAATGTCTTTTGCTCTCTCTCTCTCTCTCGGCCTCTCTCTCTCTCTCTCGGCCTCTCTCTGTCTCCCCCCCCCCCCCCCATCCCTACCACCACCTTTTAACCTAATACCATGCCCATGTTGTGTTTAAGTCCCTTTTATAGAGGGTAGGTGCCCCGCCAAATACTGTTCCTGGACACTTCTGGACAAGTCTGCCCTATTCATGTGATTATTTAGACTGGCAATCCCGTGGACGGTAAACCCTGTCCGTAAGGTTCCCCGGCATGGACTGACAGCGGTCATAACATGCAGTGCTATCATTAATTGTTCCGGTCTTCACATGTTGCTATGAGTGTTAATGCCTAAGCCCTCAACTCCCACAGTCTTCTCCTGCCATTCCCTAAAGGACACCACAGACACAAGTGCAAACAAGTGCAACCGGTCCCACACCCTGCCGCGGGAAGCTAGCCTAAGCAACTGCCGTCAGCAGTCCACCCAATTGGATGCAGGCTAAAGGAGCCAAAATGGATTCCGACAGGGAAAGAGGCGCTTCCCCGCCCGTCAGAAGAGAGGTCCTGACTGCACTTTGCCACCTGTGGATCGTCCAGCTTCCTGTCACAGGAGACAGAGCCCCCGCACGCCGTGCACAACTGGTAGAGACACTGTGGAGTAGGTTGCATTTCACTCACGCAATTGCAACAATAATGGAAAAAGCACTGCATGTACTGCATCTCTTGTCCCTTGCCAGTCTAGATACCCAGACACTGGAGAAGGAAGAGACTGAACCAGGGTGTCATAACCGCAGCGACACAAAATGAGTGTCTAATAGAGATATCTCTCCGCACCACACTGGATCATCGTGGGACATACGTCAGTATGTCCATATATCTGCTGGCCAGCAGATCACAAAGGGACTATTAAACTGGGCATGGACTAAATGTTTTAAAAATGGTTGGTGAACCATTTGGACAGTTGTTTTTGTTGTTAGCAGGTAACTGCATCTTCAATGTTCAAATGTGTCATGTGATTCCTATTTGGTGATGTAAGAATAGGTTTTTAGCGGGTGCATGCACCTATTCTTACAAGAGAGGGATGTAGGATATCTAATATTTCCCCTCTTCTCTCTATCTCTGTCGCTCTCTGTCTCTCTCTCTCTCTCAACCCCCAACATCAAAGATAAGCCAGTCTTTGCCATAAATGACCCCTCTCCCCCCCCTCCCCCATACCTTAACCCAATCAGGACAGGGATGGTCTTCCTGTGGAGGTATTTTATGAGTGTACCGCAGAAAAAAAGTTAGTCAAGTTTGGAGTTTGTTGGTGAAGAAGTCATTCTTTTTGGTTCCTCGTGCGTTTCCTTTTGTTCCTGTTCCGCTGGAGGGTAAATAATTTGGCAATTTTTGGCTTATCTCTCTTTTTACTGGTATTTCCTAATTAATGTCTGGTTTAATGTCTTCCATTTTGTAAATTATAAGTAGTCAGCCTACATTCCTTAGTGAATGTATGATTTCAACTCATTATTCTAATTGAATGTTTTCATTTAATAAAATTACTTAATCTCAAGACCTGATTTAGACTTTGTTTTGGCTTGTTGGTTGATCCACCAGGTTACTGTTCGACTTACCTATCAAAGAATTCGGCGATTTAATTGATGATTGTCATTTTTAATAATAATAATTAAATTAAATCACGTAACGCTTATTTTGAATGTAGGTTAAGTGAGGGGTTCTAGCACGCAATATCGCTTGTGTTCAGTATTCAGAGTGCTGAACGTTTTAACAAGGGCATTGACTGTTGGAACCGCTGGAGTCAGAAAATACACATTTTACCTAGTCCTCACTTACCCGACATTACAAATGATGATATTGCAAAAGTCATTGTTATCATAGGCTTTGGTGTGATAGTGTGATAAATATTCAGGCTATGGTATTCAGTTACTGCACCAGCTGTTCTAATGTATAGCCCTTTGTTGGGTCTCTCAGATATTAACACATTAAGGATAGTCAAAATAAGAAAACAAAAAGAAAAAGCCGTTCCCCCCAATTCCAAATCCCTCCCATAACAGCACTGACATAAAACGAGTACAGTGCAAGTCCCTTCCTATGCTGAGCTGCGTGTTTGATGCCCTTACAGTACACATCTAACGCTCCCTCAAAGCTATCTCGACAAATACCCAGATCAGAGATTAACACATCACCCTTTTTGTGAGAGGTGGCTGACAGCCTGATTTAGTAATGCCCTACAGTCTTTCAGCCCATATCCCGTTAAGGCAGTTCAGGATAAAATTTAAAACAAAAACAAAACTCAGGTTATAAACTGAAAACAGTGATCAAATATCAACAATAGCAAACTAAAATAGCATGACTGGGGTTAAGCTATTTGCACACTCAGGTGTCAGTTATCATGTCCACCACACTTCTCTTTCTTTGAAGTAGAACAGAGAAGTAAATGAAAATGAAAACAGAACTCAACAGCAGGTTAAACCAACCATGCTAAAATGTCCAATAAGGCTTAATTGTCCTTTTGTATTAATCAAAGCAGCCAACAGTCGAATCAGTCACTCAGGCTCGTTCTCACCTTCAAGACGGTGCTTATGGAGGAATGTCATAGCTTCTTTTGGTGATTTGAAAAATCGCCGCTGGTTGTTATGGAAAATCCTCAGCGTTGCAGGATGGAGTAGCGCGAAAGGTATCTTCCTGGCTGTCAGCTCTTTCTTCACTTGGTCGTATTCCTTTCGACGTTTGGCGACAGCAGGGCTCATGTCAGGGAATAGCATGACAGGTGTGCCAGCGTGTCGAATGGTGTTCCTTTCCTTTGAAGCAGCGGTGCGTAGAACCCTCTCTCTGTCTTGGTACTTCAAGAATCGGATTATGACGGGTCTCGGTTTGCTGCCAGGCGGTGGTTTGGGGTATAGTGCCCTGTGAGCCCGCTCTATGATGATGGGGTCGGAGAAGTTGTCTGCGCCCAAGGTAGAGGGGAACCAGTCAGTGAAAAATTCCACCGGGTTCGTGCCTTCACATCCCTCCGGTAGATTTATGAGTCGGATGTTGTTGCGCCTGCTATAATTTTCAAGTTGGTCAACTTTTTCAAGTAGGTAGTCATTCTGTTTGCGCAGTTGAAGCACTGTTTGGTCCAGTCCGTCTAGTTTATCTTCTGCATCGCTGATGTGATTCTCTGTCTCTGTGACTCTCGTGACCAGTCCGTTTATAGTTTTATCCAGATTGGTGATTGCATTGTTGATTTCGGTCATTTTGGAGTCGAGTTGTGCTGCGAGCTTCTGGTTTCCTTCCCGGATCTCTTTCAGTATGTGAGTCGAGCCCTCATCTGTATTGTCTTTTCCTCCTCCTTGCTCGCCATGCTGGTTGCTGTTAGCATGTGGTTGGTTAGAGCTAGCGTTAGCAACTTCTGCTTCCATTGTAGGTGAATTGTTTACTTGTTATTGATTTTGGTAAAAAGTCTGGGTGGAATAAGTCGGTTAAAAGATAACTTTATCTGGGTCTTGTCGGGAGCTCCCGGAGGCACGTCTGTCCACTCTCGCTGCATCACGTGACCCCAGGAATATGCCTTTTGTCCTGAAGAAGATCCAGGAAGCGATGGGCAAGGTGGAGATGTGGGCTGGTAAGTGAGGCTTCCGGCTGTTGGTGGAAAAACAAAATATGTGGTATTTGGCCGTAAGAGGAATGGACTGGATGGGGGAGTATTGTTGTATGGTGTGCCATTGGAGCGAGTTAGGGTATTTAAATTTTTGGGGGTCTGGTTCGATGAGTGGCGGGTGCATGTGGAAAAAATGGTGGGAAAATGTGGTAAAGTGATTAACGTAATGAGAAGCTTGGCAGGCAGCGCTTGGGGGGCATCAAGCGCAACACAGAATATGATATACCAGGCTATGGTGCGTTCAGTCCTGGACTATGGGTGTACGGCGTTTGGGTCAGCAGCGGAAACTACGCTGCGCAAACTGGATGTTGTGCAGGTTAAGGCACTGAGGGTTTGCAGTCGGGCATTTCGCACCACCCCGGGTCCCTGCAATGCTGGTAGACGTGGGGGAGTCCCCGCTGAGGCTGCGGCGGGCCAAACTAGGCCTTAATTATTCTATCAAGGTGCGTGGATGTCCTGCATGCACCCATGGCATCCTGCAGGGAGGCTGTTGATGGAGGCGTGGGAGTGGGGAGGTAGAAGGGGAGGGCCGGGTAGGGGTAGTTATGTAACTTAACTGGGTGGCTGGGGGAGAGAAGTGGGGTTGGAGGGTGTGGTGGTGGGGCCCCCGGTGTGCTGGCCATGTGTGCCTCCGTGGCTATTACGCGAGCCGGAGGTAGATATGGCTGTTAAGGTAGCATTACAGGCTGGGGACATGGGTGGGCCTGCAGGGGTGGTGGATAGGTGCCTGCGGCGGAAATGGGGATCTCACCTGCACATCTACACAGATGGGTCAAAAGATCCGGCCAGTGGGAGGGCGGGGTTTGCGATACATATCCCAAAATTGCAGATCATCCAGGGCAGGCAGCTAACAGACAGGGTTTCAGTATTCACTACTGAGATAGTGGTGCTCTTGTGGGCATTAGAATGGGTGGGGGAGGTGGGAGTAGACAAGGCAGTCCTGTGTTCGGACTCTGCCGCTGCATTAGCAGCCCTGCAGGATGGGGAGAGGGGGGCGAGGCCAGACCTGGTGGCAGAACTGCTAGTGGCATTGTATAGGGTGGTTCAGGGGGGGGTGTGAGGTGGGATTCTTGTGGGTACCGGCTCATGTGGGGGTGGGTGGGAATGAGGCCGCTGATGCAGCTGCTAAGGCTGCACTGAGGAGGGAAAGCATAGATGTTGTGGTTTCCCTGCGGGTGTCCGAATGTAGGAGTATAATAAGAGAGGGGATTACCCAGATATGGCAGCGGGAATGGGACCAGGAAAGGAGGGGTAGATTTTATTTTAATATCCAGCCGTCTGTGAGAGGGAGCACAGGATGTCACTGGTCTATGAGGAGGGATGAGGCCATTATGACCAGGTTGAGGATGGGGCATTGTGGGTTGGCAGGGGGCTTAGTGAGGGTAGGAAAGCATAAGGATGGGTTGTGTGGTGAGTGTGGGGTGGTGGAGGACGTCCAACATGTGTTAATGGACTGTGGGAAATATAGGGAGAAATTTATTTATGTAACTGGCCTGCACCTGAGGGTGTGAGGCGGGGAGTGAGTTAACAGGGGATGCTAATAAAGACCTGTGGAGGGCAGCAATACACCGGAAGGTGTCCAGTCTGCCGGAAAGAAAGAAAGGGCACGACGAGTGACGCGGGGATGGAGAAGGGCCTGTGCAGGAAGGCGGTTGGTGGAACTGGACTGTGAATGGACAGGAGATGGCAGAGGGAAGTGACGGATCAGGAAGTGAGATGGGAGGAATTGAAGCCGGTGGCGGGAAGGATGATGATTGTAATATTGCAGGCCAATGGTCAAATAATAATAGACGAAAACGGAAAAAACAGAAACAGCAAATTGGAAATTTCAGCGCAGAGGACACTGATAGTGAGCGAAGTGTTATAGAAACAGCAAGGCAGAGTGAGGAATATGAAGTGAACATTAAACTTTCTGAGTGGAACCCAATTCAGCTAACAGAATCAATAAACAGGTTGCTGGGCGAGGTTAAGAATGCTAAAATATTACGAAACGGATCATTGTTGATTTTTTGTAGGGATAGCGCACAACAAAGGAAAGCCATACAGCTGAAAGAGATAGATGGTAAGAGAATGCAGTGTTCACTGTTGGAAGATAGAAAGTTGATCCGAGGAGTCATTTCAGGAATACAGTTCCTGAACAGTTGTGTCAGTTGAACAAATTAAAGATAATGTGGTAGGTGCAAAAGTGTTCGAAGCAAAACGTCTGAAAATAACTAGGAATGGAGAGAGATGCAATAGCCTGTCCGTCATGATCAAATTCGATGAGCCTAGACTACCATGCAAAGTATATATGTATATTCCTCCACCGCTGAGATGCTTCAAGTGCCAAAAATATGGTCATGTAGCAGCAGTCTGCAAAGGCAAGCAAAGATGTGGTAGATGTGCAGGAGAACATCCCATCCATCCATCCATTATCTAACCCACTTATTCCTGGTCAGGGAAGGGGGGTGCTGGAGCCTATCCCAGCATGCATTGGGCGAGAGGCAGGAATACACCCTGGACAGGCCGCCAATCCATCGCAGGGCACACACACCATTCACTCACACACTGCCTGGCCAAAAAAAAAGTTGCCATTGCACCCGTCATGCATAGTGCCCACTGTACAAGCCTCTGGAGGCAGTGTTATGATCTGGGGTTGCTTCAGTTGGTCAGGTCTAGGCTCAGCAACATTATGCAGCAATAAAATGAAGTCAGCGAAGTACCTGAATGTACTGAATGACCAGGTTATCCCATCAATGGGCATATGCCAGGATGATAATGCCAAGATTCATCGGGCTCAAATTGTGAAAGAGTGGTTCAGGGAGCAAGAGGAATCATTTTCACACATGAATTAGCCACCAGATTCCTGACCTTAACCCCATTGAAAGTCTTTGGGATGTGCTGGAGAACACTTTACAGAGTGGTTTGACTCTCCCGTCGTCAATACAAGATCTCAGCCAAAAACTTATGCTACTCTGGATGGAAATAAATGTTGTGACATTGTATAAGGTTGTCGAAACAATGCCACAACAAATGCGCGCCGTAATCAAAGCTAAAGGCGGTCCAACGAAATATTAGAGTGTGCGATTTTTTTTTGGCCGGGCAGTGTACCTATGTGCAATTTAGAGACTCCAATTAGCCTAACCTGCATGTCTTTGGACTGTGGGAGGAAACCGGAGTACCCGGAGGAAACCCACGCGGACACGGAGAGAACATGCAAACTCCACACAGAAAGGTCCTCGGCCGGGATTTGAACTCGGTACCTTCTTGCTGTGAGGCGACAGTGCTAACCACTGCACCACCGTGCCGCCGCAGGAGAACATGAATATGGGAAATGCGGAGAAGGAACTAAACTAAAGTGTTGCAACTGTGGAGGAAAGCATAGCTCAGCCTATTGAGGGTGCGAAGTTAGCAAGAAAGCAGCAGAGGTACAGAGAGTTAAAGTCTCCCAGGGGATTACATATTCAGAGGCAGTGAAGAAAGTGTCCAGGCAGGCAGAGGTTACTAAACCAGTGGGAGCAGACAGTAACAACAGACCCTGTGGGGGATGTGACAAATTTGCCGTAAAGGACGATACGCTAATAGTGGACAAGAGTGAGTTTGTGTTGTTTATGGTAGATGTGATAAATTGCTCAGCACAGACAGACAGGAAGAGGGAAAAAAATCAAGATTATAGTGAAATCAGCTGAGAAATACCTTGGGATTAAAGGGCTAAAATGGGAAGCAGTGGAAGAAATGTTAAGCGGAGAAACGTCAAACACGCAATCACGGGCTGGTGGCTCTTCATTCTTAATTATTCTACAATGAAATGCAAGAAGCTTTATTGCCAATGGACAAGAATTTTAAAAAAAAATTCAAATTTATCAGACAAACCTCATGTAATATGTATACAAGAGACATGGTTGAAGCCACAATGGGATTTTGTTATATGTGGTTATACTGCAATTAGAAACTATAGGAAAACTGGGAATGGTGGAGGGGTGGCAACATTTGTAAAGAATGGGATGAGTTATAATTTAATGAATATAGGAAAAGAGCAAGATTGTAATCTATTGTAATCAAAGTGTGTACAGGAAAGAGCAGCTTAGTGATAGTCAATTACTATAACCCTTGTAATAAATTGAGTTCTGACATATTGAATGCAGCAAGTGGGCCAACACAAGGGGAAATAGTATGGTGTGGGGATTTAATGCACACAGTACATTGTGGGGGAGTAATAATACGGATGTAAATGGGTTTGTAATAGAGGAGTTCATAGATGATAAGGGATTAGTGTGTATTAATGATGGAAAGGGTACAAGATATAACAGTACTCAGAATACAGAAAGTGCAATTGATCTGACACTCACATTGTTATGTTCTGAGAAGGAACCAAACGCAGACTACAGGTAACAGGCAAAAAACGTTGTTTATTCAGTCCGAGTTCAGAAGCCAGGTAATCAGAGAGAGACAGTACAAAATCGAAATACAAAAGAATAGTAAAAAAAAACATAGCAAAAGTCAAAAACCAGAAAAACACGGCAAACAAAACAGAAGGGAAAGGCAGGCTCGAAGTCGTACAAAAGGGTGTCTCAGGAATCTCAAATGACAAAGGCTTACTAATAATCGGCACAATGAAAATTTGATCAACATTCTGACAAGGAAAGACTGCACACTGAGGGCTTATAAACACTGGGGAAGGATAAGACAAAGGAGGTACAGGTGTGAGAGAGGGCGGGGTTACAAACAAGACAAAGGTGATAACAGTGGGAATCGATAATGCAATCATGAGGAAGTAACAAAGACGTGGACCGGACTCACGAAAACACATTGAAGACAACATAGCCTGGATCAGAGGCAGACTCGTGCTCAGATTGGTAGGCGGAGTTACAGGCTAGAGACAGGTGAAGTCAATATGCAAAGGCAGCAGGAGTCAGGTAAAGCACACGAGAATGGAATGTTAAAGCGTAGAAGATATGTTAGTATCAATTAGTAAATAACTAAAATACGGGGGTTAGTCTTGTTTAGTAACATATACATTAGTCGATTTAGTAAGTGTAATCTAAACTAGATAACCACAAGTGCAATAAGTAATTGTTAATATTATCTACAGTTTAATACAAAAAGACTGAAGAAAGAATACGAGACATGAAGGAAGGCAGAAATCCCGAATACTTCCGAAATCACCCGAATAGTGCCAGCACGATACAGGGGAGTGACAACTAGGAACACAGCACACAGACAGACGGGGATCTGAGGGAAATGTATACTGTACAGGGACCAGGGCTATGGGCAATGAATATGAAAAATAATAAAGTAACAGAAAACAATACACAAACAAAACAGAACCATAACAGTACCCCCCCCCCCCCCCTAAGAAACGCCTCTTGGCGTTTTAACTGGAGGAGCTGGATGAGTAGCATGAAAGTCTTTTAACAAGTCCTTATCCAACACAAAGCAAGAAGGAATCCAGCACCTCTCCTCGGGACCGTAGCCCTCCAAGTCCACCAGGTATTGAAGGCCACGGCCCCGACGACGTACGTCCAGAATTTTTCTGACGGTATATGCCTCGCCACCGTCAATGAGTCGGGGGGGTGGGGGGGGGGGGGTTCAGGGGCGTTGCACAAAGGGTGGGTGACAACAGGTTTAAGCCTGGAGACGTGAACGGTGGGGTGAATTCTTCGCACGGATGCAGGGAGCTTGAGGCGAACAGCGGTGGGACTGATGATACTAGCAATGGGGAAGGGGCCAATGTAGTGGGGAGCAAGCTTACGTGAGTCCACTTTCAGGGGAATTTCTCTGGTAGTGAGCCAAACGTGTTGTCCCACCTTGTACTGGGGTGCCTTGGATCGCTTACGGTCAGCAGTCTCCTTCATGCGTGCGCTGGCCCGGAGCAGATTGTGACATGTGATCCTCCAGGTACGAGCGCAGCAACGGATAAAGGCCTCGGCTGAGGGGACCCCCACCTCCTCCTCCTGACTGGGGAACAAGGGTGGCTGGTAACCTAGAAAGCATTCGAAAGGGGATAGCTTGGAGGAGGAAGAGGTGTGACAGTTAATGGCATACTCTGCCCATGGCAATTGGTGGCTCCATGACGTGGGGTTATAAGAGCATAAACAGCGGAGAACGGTCTCAATAACTTGATTGGCCCGCTCAGTCTGGCCATTGGACTGGGGATGGAAACCTGAAGAGAGACTGACTGATGAACCTAGAAGAGTGCAAAAGGCTTTCCAGAACCGTGCAGTGAATTGGGGACCTCTGTCTGAAACTATGTCAGTGGGGATGCCGTGGAGTCTGATGACGTGTTGTACAAGTAATGATGCGGTTTCTTTGGCTGAGGAAAGTTTGGTGAGGGGAATGAAGTGAACTGCTTTAGAGAACCTATCAATTATGGTGAGAATTGTGGTGTTGTTGTTGGAGGGGGGGTAAACCAGTGACAAAATCAAGTGCGATGTGTGACCAGGGACGGTGAGGGATAGGAAGTGGCTGTAATAGACCTGAAGAGGGTTGATGTGAAACCTTATTTTGGGCACAGACTGAGCAGGCAGAGACAAAGTTTGTGACGTCCTCTTTCATGTCGGGCCACCAGAATCTTCGTTGTATGAAGGTGAGGGTGCGGTTAATGCCAGGGTGACAGGTGAGTTGAGACGAGTGACCCCACTGAAGGACTTGGGACCGGACAGCTTCGGGCACAAAAAGGCGATTGGTGGGACAGCGACTGGGACCAGCCTCCCCATTCTGCGCCGTCCGAACAATGTCTTCAATCTGGAGTTGGACCGTGTTGATGAAGACACTCCTGGGGAGGATGGTGTCGGGAGAAGGATCCTTGGTAGGAGGGTTGAAACGGCGGAAAAGGGCACCGGGCTTGGTGTTCTTGGCTCCTGGGCGGTAAGCAAGGGTAAAATTAAATCTAGAAAAGAATAGTGACCATCTAGCTTGTCTAGAGTTCAGCCTCTTGGCAGTCTGGAGATACTCCAAGTTCTTAGGGTCAGTCCAGACTAAAAAAGGTACTTGAGCGCCCTCCAGCCAATGCCTCCACTCCTACAAAGCCAGTTTGACAGCAAGTAACTCCCGGTTGCCTATGTCATAAGTCTGCTCAGTAGGAGTCAAGCGGTGGGAGTAGAACGCACACGGATGTATCTTGTTATCCTTAGGAGATCGCTGTGATAGAATGGCCCCCACTCCGATGTTAGATGCGTCTACTTCCAAAATGAATTGCGCAGCTGGATCAGGATGGATGAGGATGGGGGCTGTGGTGAAGTGCTGTTTGAGAGCGCTGAAAGCTTGCTCAGCCTTGGGATTCCAATCAAACCTGACCTTGACCGATGTGAGAGCTGAGAGAGGCGGCCAGGGAGCTGTAGTTGCGAATGAACCTTCGATAAAAATTGGCAAAGCCCAGAAAACGTTGTAACTCCTTACGACTCTCCGGTCAGGGCCACTCCATGACAGCCTTGATCTTCTGTGGATCCATTTCCAGGCTCCCAGCCGAAATGATGTATCCCAAGAAGGATGTTGTGGTGCAGTGGAACTCACACTTTTCAGCTTTAACAAAAAGTCTATTCTCCAGCAGCCGCTGGAGGACCCTTCGAACGTGCTCCGTGTGTTCAACGAGGGAATTGGAGTAGATTAGAATGTCGTCCAGGTAGACAAAAACAAACTGATTGATCATATCACGGAGTACAACGTTAACTAGGGTTTGAAAAACTGCTGGAGCATTAGTGAGCCCGAATGGCATCACACGGTATTCCCAGTGTCCAGTAGGAGTGTTAAATGCAGTTTTCCACTCATCCCCCTCACGGATGCGTACCAGATGGTAAGCATTGTGAAGATCCAACTTCGTAAAAACAGTAGCATCCTGCAGAAGCTCGAAAGCTGACGTCATGAGGGGGAGAGGGTACCTGTTCTTGACAGTGATGTCATTCAGGGAGCGATAGTCAATGCAGGGGCGAAGTGATCCATCCTTCTTCCCCATGAAGAAGAATCCTGCTCCAGCAGGTGATGATGAGGGACGGATAATGCCAGCAGCCAGCGATTATCAGAGGTATTTCTCCATAGCCTCAGTCTCTGGGCGGGAAAATGAGAACAGTCGCCCCCTGGGAGGAGTGGTTCCGGGCCTCAGGTTGATGGCGCAGTCATAAGGGCGATGAGGAGGCAGGGAGGTTGCTCGGGATTTACAGAAGACCTCTCCTAGGTCCAGGTACTTGGGAGGAACGTTCTTCAGGTCGGATGGTTTCTCGGAAGGGGGTCTCGGAACAGGAGAGTGAGCCTTTCGAAGACAATGAGCAGCACAGAATGGGCTCCAACCCAAAATCTCATGTCTTCTCCACTCCATTTCGGGATTGTGCTTAGACAGCCAGGGATGTCCAAGGATAATGGGCGAGTGGGGAGAATCGATGATGTGGAGCCGAAGCTCTTCTTGATGGTTGCCAGAGATGAGGAGTTTGATGGGTTCACTGGAGTGTGTTATGTTCGCCAGTGTCTGGCTGTATGCAACTCGGGACTCAGTGGGGAAGGTGGAAGGCTGCAGCTGGAAGACTAGCTGGCACTGGACCAAGAAGGGTCGACAACCTCCAGGCTCACCAGCGTACTTCTCTGGAGGAGGCAGTCGTGGCTCACGAGGTGGTGCAGGTAGGAAACCCGGAGGGGTTTGCACAGGCGGTTGCTGGGGGACGATGCCGGGTGCAGGTGTTCGCAGGGCAGATGTCAGCTCAGCCACACAGGACAACAGGATCTGGAGGTGTTGGGTTACTGTATCCAGATGTGACTGGTGACGTCCCAGCATCGCACCTTGGTGCTCCAGTGCGACACGCACTTGAGCTGGGTCTGCTGGGTCCATGGTGGTCAGAACGTACTGTTATGTTCTGAGAAGGACCCAAACGCAGACCACAGGTAGCAGGCAAAAAACGTTGTTTATTCAGTCCGAGTTCAGAAGCCAGGTAATCAGAAATAGAGACAGTACAAAATCGAAATCCAAAAGAGTAGTAAAAAAAACGTAGCAAAAGTCAAAAACCAGAAAAACACGGCAAACAAAACAGAAGGGAAAGGCAGGCTCGAAGTCATACAAAAGGGTGTCTCAGGAATCTCAAATGACAAAGGCTTACTAATAATCGGCACAATGAAAATTTGATCAACGTTCTGACAAGGAAAGACTGCACACTGAGGGCTTATAAACACTGGGGAAGGATAAGACAAAAGAGGTACAGGTGTGAGAGAGGGCGGGGTTACAAACAAGACAAAGGTGATAACAATGGGAATCGATAATGCAATCATGGGGAAGTAACAAAGACGTGGACCGGACTCACGAAAACACATTGAAGACAACATAGCCTGGATCAGAGGCAGACTCGTGCTCAGATTGGTAGGCGGAGTTACAGGCTAGAGACAGGTGCAGTCAATATGCGAAGGCAGCAGGAGTCAGGTAAAGGACACGAGAATGGAATGTTAAAGTGTAGAAGATATGTTAGTATCAATTAGTAAATAACTAAAATACGGGGGTTAGTCTTGTTTAGTAACTAAATCTACTAATGTATATGTGTAAGTGTAATCTAAACTAGATAACCACAAGTGCAATTAGTAATTGTTAATACAGTTTAATACAAAAAGACTGAAGAAAGAATATGAGATATAATAAAGTAACAGAAAACAATACATAAACAAAACAGAACTATAACACACATCCACTGTAATTGCAGGTATTAGTACTTGGTCAACAGTAGGCAGTGATCACTATCCAATTGTTACTAAGATTGGAATAGAGGTACATCAAGATGGGGGAGTGAGAACACCAAGGTGGAAGTTGGCTAAAGCTGACTGGGATGCATTCCAAGTGTTAAGTGAAGTTAGGTGTGCTGAGCCAATAGGAGAGAATATAACAGATGTGGAGGAAATTAATAAAAAGTTGGTTGCAGCCATTATACAGACAGCAGAAGAAACTATCCCAAAGAGTGCAGGAGGCAAACGTAAAAAGTGTGCCATGGTGGGATGAGAATTGTAGTAAAGCAATTAAAAGGAGAAATAGAGCATTTAGACAGCTAAAAGCTCACCACACACTAGATACATTGGTCAACTACAAAAGAGCACAAGCAACAGTTCGGATCCACAGCTCAGATAATTTACTTTTAAAAGCAGTATAGAGACAATACCCTTGCACAAAACCCAGGAGTTACCGAAAGAAGGGCTACATCAGGAGAAGACCCAGATTTACCATTCAATCTATTTGAATTAAGGAGAGCCTGTAACGTTCCGTTCCCTTCCTGTCCGTTTTCCATGTTTTACCCTTCCCCCCCGTGTCATGTTGGATTCCCTTCGTCCGTGTTTTCCCCGTTGCTACAGGCTGGGCGTGCTCCTTCTGTTTGTTTCACTCTGTTCCCTCACTTCGGTTTCAACCTATCTCCTTTCCCCTTTGCTGCATGCATTCCGCACCTGTCAATTAGTCAATCACCCTCGGTTACATTCCTCACGCTTTCCTTATTGTTTTCAATTTCACTCCCCTACTTAACCCTCCGGCTGGTTGCTATTCGGCGCCAGTTCGTTAACGTTCACCGTTTGTATCCTGGTCCTTTGTTTCCCTGTCCTGTGTGCTAAAGACTTCAGTGGGTTTAACCTGTGTGCTCCACTGCTCCAGAACCTACTGTTGGTATTTATCCATCCCTGTCTGCTTGCGGTTGTCTCTGCCTGAACCCTGTCTGCTTTAATTACCAGCTTCTCCTGTACCTGCCAGTCTGTAGCTGTTAACGACTCCCTGTGTGTGTTGCGGTACCTCTGCTTCCAGCTAACGTTGCGCCCGCAGTTGGGTGTTCTGCCTCTCCACCCTACAGTGGTTCCTGTCCGGCCGTGGCTACCACCATTGCTACGGTTACGGTTCCAGCCTCCACTGTGGCCCAGCTGCCCCAACCGGGCCAACCTGAGCTCCGCTACACTGCTCTGCCCTGTCGTGTCCTGCCATATCCCTACCTCAGCCTTCAGTCCAGTTCCAGCCCAGTTCCGGTCTGGGACATTACCGTGTTCCAGAGTTCCAGTCCGAGTTCGAACCGCTCCAGTCTCCTGTATCGAGTCCAGTTCCGGTTCGGAACTCTCGTCTCCCGTATCAAGTCCAGTTCCGGTTTGGAACAAATCCTCGTTCCCGTGATCCAGTTCCTGTTGGACCTCCCGGTCCAGAATCAGTCCAGTTCCGGTTTGGAACTCGCCTCCCGTATCAAGTCCAGTTCCGGTTTGGAACAACTCCTCGTTCCCGTGATCCAGTTCCTGTGGACCTCCCGGTCCAGAACCAGTCCAGTTCCAGTTTGGAACTCGTCTTCCGTATCAAGTCCAGTTCCGGTTTGGAACACCTCCTCGTTCCCGTGATCCAGTTCCTGTTGGACCGCCCGGTCCAGTACCAGCCCAAGTTCCGGCTTGGAACTTCTTGGGGTGATCTAAGTCCAGCTCCGGCTTGGAGCAGTTCGCTGTGCCGGAGAACTTCCTCACCTCTCTTTACCATTGTGTTAACCTGTGTACAGCTTGGGACTACCCCAAGCTCTTTAATAAATTACCCTTCTCTGTTCACCTGTCTCTTGGTTGTTGCATTTGGGTTCAGCCCGTGTTTGGTTTGTGACAGAACGAACTGGCCCAAAAAGATGGACCCAGCCGACCTCGAGCAGATTCGCCACGCCTTCTCCTGCCAAACCGCGGTCAGCGACCAACAGGGCCGTCGTTTGGACGACGTTTTGGAGGTGCTGAGGGGGCTTACGGAGCAGGTCGCCCAGCTATCGCTTCACCAGCCTCTTCCTCGGATCCCTGTGGGTCCGACCCCTCCAACACCCGAACTGCCTCCCGAGGTTCCGGTCCCCTCTCCGAGCCGGGAGCCCAGAGTTTAACACCCCGAATTATACCGCGGAGGACTGGGGAGGTGCCGCAAATTCTTAATGAAGTGCGACATCGTCTTCCGCATGCAGCCCACCTCCTTCGCCTCCGACCCTTGCAAGATCGCCTTTGTAATGAGCAGCCTGGGAGGCAGTGCCCTGGAGTGGGCCACATCGATTTGGGACAGTCAATCTCCAGCATGCAACAACTTCACCATCTTCACCTCTGAGATGCGGCGCGTCTTCGACCACCCAGTCTGTGGTCGAGACGCTACCCAGCGCCTTCTACAGGTTCGGCAGGGCAGCCGCAGTGTGGCGGAGATGGCTATCCAGTTCCGCACCCTCGCTGCTGAGGCGGGATGGAACGACACCTCCCTTCAGGGGGCCTTTCGTCAGGCTCTCAGTGAGGAGCTTAAGGACCAGCTGGCTACTCGGGAGGAGTCCAACTATCTTAACAGCCTCATCAGCTTGGCAATAGCCATGGACAACCGTCTCAGAACCCGGGCCCGTGAGCGAGGGAAGAATCCCTCCCGTCTTCCGCTCTCCACGCTTTCCAGTGTTCGACAGCCCTCTCCCTTCAAGGGGCCGAGAGTCTCTTCTGTGCCTTCCGAGGAGGAGCCTATGCAACTGGGCAAAATCACGGTGGACGCCAAGGAGCGCCAACGTCGGTTCCTAACCAAGTCGTGTTTTTATTGTGGCAAGTCAGGCCACCAGATCGCCACATGTCCTGTTCGCCCAAAAGAGGTGGCTCGCCAGTAAAGCTGGGCATACTGACGAGCCCTATCATTCCAGACCATGCTGCCCAGAACCGCCTTGAATTTAAGGCCACTCTCCTTTGGACCTTATTGACTCCGGGGGCCGATGCTAATTTTATCGACATAACCTTTGTCAAGAGGTTCGGGATTCCCACTGAAGCCTTACCTACCCCCATCACTGCTCTCGCTCTGAACGGTAGGAGTCTGGGGTTAGTCACCCACTCCACCGTTCCCCTTCAGTTAATTTTGTCTGGCAATCATCGGGAGACCATCCAACTCCTCCTTATTCATGCTAAACAGTCCTCCATGGTCCTAGGACAGACCTGGCTACGCCTCCACAACCCACACATCGATTGGCGTTCCGGTCGTATCCTGGCATGGAGCGGTCACTGTTTAGCCAACTGTCTCCGCTCTGCTCTACCCCCCCCGGGGGCCAAATATAACAGACCCATCCAACCTGTACCCGACCTAACTAATGTTCCCAGCCATTATCATGACCTGTCGCAAGTCTTTTCCAAATCACCTGCTCTGTCTTTGCCTCCTCACAGACCCTACGACTGTTGTATAGACCTTCTGGCTGGAGCCAAGCTTCCATCTGGCCGCCTCTACAGTCTGTCGGGTCCGGAGAAGTTAGCCATGGAGACCTATATCCATGAGTCACTTGCATCAGGTATAATCCGTCCCTCTTCATCCCCGGTTGGTGCAGGGTTCTTTTTTGTCGGGAAGAAGGACGGCTCACTGCGGCCCTGCATAGACTACCGGGGCCTCAACGAGGTTACCATCCGAAACAAGTATCCTCTCCCTCTGATTAACACCGCTTTTGAACCCCTCACCCAGGCAGTCACCTTCACCAAGCTCGACCTCCGCAACACGTACCACCTGGTTTGGATACGCGAGGGGGACGAGTGGAAGACTGCTTTTAATACCCCGCTGGGCCACTAGGAATATCTGGTGGTCCCGTTCGGCTTAACTAATGCCCCAGCAGTCTTCCAGGGGATGGTTAACGATGTTCTTCGTGACCTGTTGGGCAAATTTGTGTTTGTGTACATAGATGACATTCTCATCTTTTCCAAGAACCCTCAGGAACACGTTCTCCACGTCTGGGAGGTTCTCCAGCGGCTGCTGGAGAGCCAGCTCTTCGTTAAAGCCGAGAAGTGCTCGTTCCACGCCTCGTCCGTCCCGTTCCTCGGCTTCATCATTGAGGAGGGCAGAATTCGGGCGGACCCTGCGAAAGTCAAGGCGGTGATAGAATGGCCCCAACCTTCTTCACGTAAGCACCTCCAACAGTTCCTCGGCTTCGCAAATTTTTACCGCCGGTTCATCCGTAATTACAGTGTCATTGCTGTCCCACTAACCAAACTCACTTCCACGTCCATTCCCTACTGCTGGAATCCCGAGGCACAATTTGCCTTTGAACAGCTCAAGGTCCGGTTTTCCACAGCCCCTATTCTCTGTCACCCCGATCCCACCCGTCAGTTTACTGTGGAGGTTGATGCCTCCGACACCGGTGTGGGGGCCATTCTGTCCCAGCGAGCCGCCTTGGACAACAAGCTCCACCCCTGCGCATTCTTCTCCCGGAGACTGTCCTCCGCGGAGCGCAACTATGATGTCGGGGATCGGGAACTTCTGGCGATAAAGCTGGCACTGGAGGAGTGGCGTCACTGGCTGGAGGGGGCAGGTAACCCATTTATTGTCCTCACGGACCATCACAATTTGGTTTACATTAGGTCGGCCAAGAGGCTTAATGCCCGTCAGGCTAGGTGGTCACTGTTTTTTGCCCGTTTTAATTTCTCTGTAACCTTCCGCCCCGGTTCCCGCAATACCAAGGCAGATGCCTTGTCCCGTATTTTTTCCCCCCCTTCCAGTCTTGCTGATCCGGAGCCCATTCTACCGGCGTCCTGTGTTGTGGCTGCGGTGTCCTGGGAAATCGAGGAGATCGTAAAGGCCGCCCAGGCTTCCCAACCGGATCCCCGCTTCTTTGTGCCCGACTTCGTCCGTCCCCAGGTCCTTGAATGGGTTCACGCCTCCCGTCTGGCTTGTCACCCAGGTGTTGCCAGAACCATCGCCCTGGTCAGGAGGAGTTTTTGGTGGCCCACCCTCAAGGGGGATACCCGTGCCTTTGTCCTGGCCTGCCCTGTTTGCGCCAGGAGCAAGGCATCCCACCAGCTTCCCTCCAGTCTTCTCCACCCCCTCCCTGTCCCGGGCCGTCCTTGGAGTCACATTGGCGTGGACTTCGTCACCGGTCTGCCTTTGTCAGAGGGTAACACCACTATCCTGACAATTGTGGACCGGTTCTCCAAGGCGGTTCACTTTATCCCCCTTCCCAAACTCCCTTCCGCCCTCGAAACAGCGGAGCTCCTGGTGCTGCACGTTGTCAGGCTGCACGGGATCCCCTCCGACATCGTTTCGGACCGTGGGCCCCAATTCTCCTCCCAGGTTTGGAAGGCGTTCTGTGTGGCCCTGGGTGCATCGGCTAGTCTGTCGTCGGGATTCCATCCCCAGACTAACGGCCAGGCGGAGAGGGCGAACCAGGACCTGGGGGCCGCCCTGCGGTGCGTGACTGCTCGCAATCCCGCTTCCTGGAGCCGTTTTCTCCCTTGGGTGGAGTATGCGCATAACTCCCTTAAGTGCGCATCCACAGGGATGTCCCCCTTCGAATGCTCCTTGGGGTACCAACCTCCCCTCCTGTCGGTCCAGGAAGCTGAGGTGGCAGTTCCTACCGTCAAGTCCCACCTCCTTAGGTGCAAGCGGATGTGGAGACTCACACGCACCGCACTCCTTCACTCCATTTCCCGTACCCAGCGCCTGGCGGACCTTCACAGGACCGCAGCCCCGCAGTACAAGGCCGGTCAGCAGGTCTGGCTGTCCACAGCCAATATTCCCCTCCAAACCACGTCTAAAAAACTTCAACCCCAGTTTATTGGTCCCTTCTCCATTGTTTGCCTTGTTAACCCCGTTTCTGTTAAACTCTCCCTCCCTGTTTCCCTTAAGGTCCACCCCATTTTTCATGTAAGCCAAATCAAGCCTGTCGCCTCCAGCCCCCTCAGTGCCCCGGCGGTCACTCCACCTCCGCCCCGGATCATCGACAACGCCCCGGCCTACACGGTGAGTTGGATACTCGACATTCGCCGTAAGGGACGGGGCTTCCAATACCTGGTCGACTGGGAGGGATATGGCCCAGAGGAGCGGTCCTGGCCCCATAAGAGCCTCATTTTGGACCACTCTCTCATCCGCGACTTCCACAACCTGTTCCCGGACAAAACTAGGCCTCTAGGTACGCCAGGTGGCGTTCATTGAGGGGGGGTTACTGTAACGTTCCGTTCCCTTCCTGTCCGTTTTCCATGTTTTACCCTTCCCCCCAGTGTCATGTTGGATTCCCTTCGTCCGTGTTTTCCCCGTTGCTACAGGCTGGGCGTGCTCCTTCTGTTTGTTTCACTCTGTTCCCCCACTTCGGTTTCAACCTATCTCCTTTCCCCTTTGCTGCATGCATTCCGCACCTGTCAATTAGTCAATCACCCTCGGTTACATTCCTCACGCTTTCCTTATTGTTTTCAATTTCACTCCCATACTTAACCCTCCGGCTGGCTGCTATTCGGCGCCAGTTCGTTAACGTTCACCGTTTGTATCCTGGTCCTTTGTTTCCCTGTCCTGTGTGCTAAAGACTTCAGTGGGTTTAACCTGTGTGCTCCACTGCTCCAGAACCTACTGTTGGTATTTATCCATCCCTGTCTGCTTGCGGTTGTCTCTGCCTGAACCCTGTCTGCTTTAATTACCAGCTTCTCCTGTACCTGCCAGTCTGTAGCTGTTAACGACTCCCTGTGTGTGTTGCGGTACCTCTGCTTCCAGCTAACGTTGCGCCCGCAGTTGGGTGTTCTGCCTCTCCACCCTACAGTGGTTCCTGTCCGGCCGTGGCTACCACCATTGCTACGGTTACGGTTCCAGCCTCCACTGTGGCCCAGCTGCCCCAACCGGGCCAACCTGAGCTCCGCTACACTGCTCTGCCCTGTCGTGTCCTGCCATATCCCTACCTCAGCCTTCAGTCCAGTTCCAGCCCAGTTCCGGTCTGGGACATTACCGTGTTCCAGAGTTCCAGTCCGAGTTCGAACCGCTCCAGTCTCCTGTATCGAGTCCAGTTCCGGTTCGGAACTCTCGTCTCCCGTATCAAGTCCAGTTCCGGGTTGGAACAACTCCTCGTTCCCGTGATCCAGTTCCTGTTGGACCTCCCGGTCCAGAACCAGTCCAGTTCCGGTTTGGAACTCGCCTCCCGTATCAAGTCCAGTTCCGGTTTGGAACAACTCCTCGTTCCCGTGATCCAGTTCCAGTTCCTGTTGGACCTCCCGGTCCAGAACCAGTCCAGTTCCGGTTTGGAACTCGTCTCCCGTATCAAGTCCAGTTCCGGTTTGGAACAACTCCTCGTTCCCGTGATCCAGTTCCAGTTCCTGTTGGACCGCCCGGTCCTGTACCAGCCCAAGTTCCGGCTTGGAACTTCTTGGGGTGATCTAAGTCCAGCTCCGGCTTGGAGCAGTTCGCTGTGCCGGAGAACTTCCTCACCTCTCTTTACCATTGTGTTAACCTGTGTACAGCTTGGGACTACCCCAAGCTCTTTAATAAATTACCCTTCTCTGTTCACCTGTCTCTTGGTCGTTGCATTTGGGTTCAGCCCGTGTTTGGTTCGTGACAGAGCCATTTTAAATGCACGGCAAACCTCACCAGAGAAAGATGGTATCTGTTATAGCATGTTAGCCCATATGAAAGACAGCGCACTGGAAGCAGTGTTAAGATTGTTTAATAGGATATGGGATACAGGCAAAATCCCGTCGGTATGGAAGCAGTCAGTTATAGTACCAATACTAAAACCAGGTAAAGATTCATCAAATCCATCAAGCTATAGACCTATTGCATTAACATCACTGTTAGGGAAGACCATGGAATGGATGGTAACAGAGAGATTAACTCACTTTCTAGAGAGTAAAGATCTATTTTCGACATACCAAAGTGGATTTCGTAAAGGGAGAGGGACAATGGATTCTGTATTATGTCTGGAATCGGAAATCAGGAAAGCTCAAACCAATAAAGAAATGGTGATTGCCGTATTTTTTGATGTCGAAAAAGCATATGACATGCTATGGAAAGAGGGACTCCTTATCAAACTTAATAAATTAGGGGTAACAGGTAAGCTGTACAACTGGGTGTTAGATTTCCTATTTAGGAGAACAATAGAGGATAAGTGGGTACGGAATATTCTAATAGGTATTCAATAGTAAATGGAACTCCACAGGGTAGTGTGTGCAGCCAACTGTTATGTAACATAATGATAGATGACATTTTTGAACAGGTTGAACAAAATGTAGGTAAATCACTTTACGTTGACGACGGGGCACTCTGGGTCAGGGGTCGAAACCTAGAGTATTTAAGAAACAAAATGCAAGCTGCAATAGATAAAGTGGACGAATGGACAAATAAATGGGGATTTAAACTGTCAATTGAAAAATCACAAGTCATATGCTTTGCTAAACGCCATAAATCAGTACCCATGAAATTGTTTGGACAAGTACTTGAACAGGTTAAGGTGGTTAGATTTCTTGGAGTTCTGTTTGATGAAAAGCTTACTTGGTGTCAATATATTGATAAAGTGAAAAGCAAGTGCAAAAAGATCAACAATATACTGCGATGTCTGTCAGGGCGAGATTGGAGAGCAAACAGGACATCTTTATTAAATATTTATTGTGCTCTTATGAGAGCAGCCCTAGATTATGGCTGCATAGCTTACATGTCTGCAGCAGAAACTAACCTTAAAAAATTTGATGTCGAACAGGCTCAGGCTCTCCGAATTTGTAGTGGAGCTTTTAAAACATCACCAGTATCTGCAATGCAAGTTGAAGTGGGGGAAATGCCTCTGCGAATTACGGTCAAGCTTATGTTAGCATATTAGGTTAACTTGCAAGGACACAGCAGATCACACCCTACAAAGGCCATCTTACAGGAGTGTTGGGAACATAATGAGACTGGATTTTTCAGTTTTGGGTGGATAGGGAATGCTAAGGTGAAAAATGCAGGCCTAAGTAATCTAAAAATAAGCCCCACTGTTCCAACATCAGCTATACCTCCTTGGAGATTCATTATGCATGCATAGATACAAGTCTGCAGCACAAATTAAAAGAGAGACTTAAAATGGTACCAAAATCGACAATAGTACAAAACTATATAGATCAACACCAACACAAGATATTCATATTTACAGATGGTTGAAAAGAACCGGAGACTGGGCACACAGGTGCAGCATTCTTCATCCCTCATTGTGAGGTAGCAGTGAAAAAGAGATCATCAGACCATCTTTCAGTGTACACAGTCAAACTACTAGGAATATTATTAGCAATACAATGGGTGGAAGAGAATAGCCAACCCAGTGTTGTAATCGCGTCTGATAGTTTAGCAGCACTTGCAAGCATAAGGTCTGGAAAATCATCATGCAGGCAAGATGTTGTGTATGAAATCTTTCATGTGCTACTCAGGCTACATTATAGGGGATTGGATGTCTCCTTCCTTTGGGTTCCTGCTCATGTCGGGGTGGAAGGAAATGAGACGGTAGATATATTGGCAAAACAATCATTAAAACTACAGTTAATTGACATACTAATACCACTAAGTAAAGCAGAGGTTAAAACTATCATAAAAGATTATATGCGTAAAACTTGGCAGGAATACTGGGATCTAATAGACACAGGAAGACACAGTATTCTTCAGTATCTTCACAGTATTCAAAAACATGTTGGCGTAGGTGGAATACGGGGCAGGAGCCCAAGGGAAGAGAAAGTTTACATTTACATTACAATCATTTGGCAGACGCTTTTATCCAAAGCGACGTACAATAAGTGCATATTGAAGGTCATTGACGCGACTACAAAGATAATCCGACAAAGCACAACTTTCTCACAGCGTAGGAGCTATCCCTAGTAATGAACATGAGTAGTACACATAGCTATACATTCTGAACTGAAAATAACCAAAAACATAAGTTAAATAGAAAACAAGCAAAAAAACCAGGAAGCGAGTACTATAGAATTGCCCTATATAGGTAATTTAGTCGAGGTGGAGTCTGAAAAAGTGCGTTTTCAGCCCACAACGAAAAACAGACTGTTTCAGCTGAGCGCAGCAGAGTGGGGAGTTTGTTCCACCACTGGGGAGCTAGGGTGGAAAAGCTCCACAGTCAGGACGAGCGGGAGCCGTTAACACGGAGGGAGGGAAGTGCAAGTCGCCCTGCAGCAGCAGAGCGAAGTGGTTGAGCAGGAGCATTGTGCTGGATTAAGTCCTGTAGTTAGGAGGGGCCTGACCTTTTGGCTGCAGTGTAGGCCAGGGTCAGAACTTTGAACCTGATCCTGGCCACGACCGGCAGCCAGTGGAGTGACCTCAGCAGGGGGGTGACGTGCGAGAACTTTGGGAGGTTGAACACAAGCCGAGCAGCCGCGTTCTGGACCAGTTGTAGGGGCAGAATGGCGCAGGCTGGTAGGCTTGCGAGAAGGGAGTTGCAGTCGTCCAGACGTGAGGTGACCATGGTCTGGACAAGAAGCTGGGCGGAGTAGGTGGTCAGGTACGGCCGAATTCTCCTGATGTTGTACAGGAGGAACCTGCAGGACCGTGCCGTTGCCCTGATGTGTTCTTTGAAGTCCAGCTGGTCTTCCAGGACCACCCCCAGGTTCCTTGCAGAGCGGGAGGCGGTCACCATGTTTCCGTCGACGGTGATGGACAGGTCTAGGAGCGGGGAGGTCTTGTATGGCATGAAGAGCAGCTCAGTCTTGTCGAGGTTGAGGTTCAGGTGATGGCTAGACATCCACTCAAAATGGACCTGGCCACACATATTGCGATGTCGGAGCTCTGAAGTAAACTTGTGAATTTGCGCGCTTTTCAACCACCACAAACAGCTAAGTTAGCTAACGTTAGTTTGCCAGGTAACATAAAAACACTATCATTTTACCCAACTTTACTAAATTTAGTGACAATGTTCTGCTAGCTAGCTAAATAAAGCTGCTGTTGCTGTATTACACACTGCTAACGAACCAACGTATGGTAAGCTAGCTAGCACAGAATTCTGTGGTAAATTTGTGAATTAGAGCTTTTCAACCACACAGATAAAGCTAAGCAAGCTAGTTTGCCAGGTAACTTAAAAACACTATCATTTGACTTTTTTAAATTTATTTTTTTATTTTTTTATTTCGGCACGCATATAGTCACACTTCATCACAATTTCTGTAATATGCCCTGAACAAACACAGTACTTGCCGAAAAGGGATACGGGAAAAAGCAGACTGCTTATCAAGGTCCCGCCCCAATTCCCAAATCAAATTTGAATGTTCACATTATACATTGTTTAAAACAGATTGTTTCATATCACAACAGCGTAGCTGACTTTGCTTTATAACAATCATTATCTTCATGCATTGTTCATCATTAGTTAGCTACCAAAAATAAGTGATATCTGAACAAAAACGTCTCCGACGTAAAAAAAAAAAAAGCAAAGTTACTCACGCATAGCCTACAGAGCGCTGTCTATAAGTCCTTAATTCCAACTTGCAAAAACTAGGCCTGCGTTTAAAAGTATTGATATCAAAATGTGGCCAAGTTACAACTAACAATATTGCCTATCGTAGCTCACACTAAATAAACTAGCTCTATTCTAAAGCAATGCTATCCAAACTTTCCTAAATTATTTAATGCAACTTGGCCCTGTGTTTCTTCATCTTCCCATCTCAAGAGAATGTGGTCAATTTATTTATTTATTTATTAAAAACTTTAGTTGACTGTCACATCGAAAATATTACTGAATTGAATGTTCACAAAGCTGCTGTTACACACTGCATAACAAGGGAACTAACGTTAACGCTAGCTAGCTAGCTTACGTTAACGTTAGTTCCCTTGTTATGCAGTGTGTAACAGCAGCTAGCGTTAGCTGTATTGCAGCGGCTAACATTGTCACTTGCACCTACAGATCTTCTTCTTCGTTTGGGTAGGATCTTTTTCCCACATCCCCAGGCTCGGGGCCGAGGGGCTATCCTTTTACCACCCCGAGCCTAGGGGGGGGTTCACCCGGACTATATTTCGGGGCACACCTCCAGTAGCCACGTCACCGTGTCATCATCCAGAACCGACAGACCATGCATCCCATTGGGTGCCCGATAAATCGGGCAGTCCAGGATGACATGGTCTGCGGTTTGTTCCTCCGCGCCACACTCGCAGGCTGCGCAAGAAGCCAAGCCCCATCTGTGCATCGATGAGCGGAAGCGCCCAACGCCGGTCCGGAGGCGGTTAAGCCTCACCCATGCCAGTCTAGGCAGGTCCACCCCAATAGGGGGAAAACCGACGTCTGGGATGAAGTCACGGAGTCTAGAGGTGTTCTCCTCCCACTCCGTGCTCCAGATGTAATCCGCCCACCGTGTCGCACTGATGTTAAGATCACTGCATTGCTGCAGGAATTCCTGTGCGGCAGGCACAAATGGGTGTCTCGACTTAAGGCGCCGGGGAGGCTCAGCAATTACAGTGAGCCTTTCGTGGAGCAGATGGTTTGGCTCCATGGCCCGGCACGCGAGACGCACCTACAGATGAAGCAACTAAATGACTACTACTACATGCACAATTATTTTAAATGCTCACACATACCTGACTCACGTGCTGCACTTTCTTGTCGTCTCTTTTTAATTTGACGTTTCGCAGCACCCGATGGATGTTTTTCGCTTAGATGGCCCATCATCCCATGTCATGTAGCAATTACGCACTTGCACTTGAACCTGACCCGAGTATCACATTCGGTTAGGGCCTCAGCCAATCAGATAAATCTATTGCTGTGGGAGGGGGGGCCTCCCCGAAATCTGTGATTTTGATTTGGTTTTATGATCACTGGCACATACTGTATCCAGAACGTTAACACTTTTTAGTGAGTTAAAAAAATTTTTTTGTGAGGCCCTAGTTAAAAAATATGTTTTGCGAGGCCCTAGGCATTTGCCTATTCCGCCTATAGGAGGTGCCTGTGCTGCCTGTGGGTAATCATAAGGTAGCACTGGTCAATGCCCAGGACCTGCTGCACCCTCTTATGAATGCCACTCCCAGTTAGCACATTCTGGATAGAGTAACCTGACCTTCTGCTGGTGGTAGGCATCACCAGGACCCTGTGGTTGAAAAAGCGCTCTGGTGTGGGAGCCTGGCTCTAGATCAGAGCTGGGGCAGGTGGTTCGTACAACAGCTTCAGGTCACTCCGTAGCCTCTGGTTTTCCCCACAGTGTGGATGCAATCCATTTCTGGTCTTGCACAGTGATGCCTTGCCTCATTATTGAGGGCAACCAAAATGGATCTCTTCCAGAAGTGAAGAGAGGGGATAGAGCTGGAACATCACCTGGAGCAGCAACTGCAGGCAGGACAGCACTGGGAGTAATCGCAGTGCTGGTGGGAGCAGGTGCAGGACCAGTAGCAGCAGATCCACTGTGACAGTATAGGGCACACACAGGCAGTGTGTCACATGCATGCTTGCGCATGCTCACTCACGCAGTTTCAGTTGAAAAATAACCCAGGTCTTAAATCTTACATCTGCTTGAAAGGAGAATAAAGATAAATTTACAGAACTGGAAGTGGCAGAGGTCGAGGTGGTTTTGCAGGACTAGACCGATAAGACCAGTTACGGTTAGCCAATTAATAATGGAAGCGGACTCTTATGACAGTTAGATTTTGCTCCTGAGAGGGCGACCTCTCGTCAGCAAGAAGGTGGGCAAATTAGCTAACGGGCTGCTAGCCGAGTGCTTAACGGAGGAAAAAGTGGAAAATTCCCTCTCTGCCCCTTAGCGGCAACAAAGATTTTTACCTTAGGAGTGAATCAGTCTAACCGGTTTGATAGGATTTTAGAACTCTAATATCGATTACAAACTGAAGCACAATCTTATCCTCCTCCGTACCTTCCAAACGCTAACAACTCTTCCACCAACTCTTCCTCCAAAAAGGAAATGTGCGCCTACAGCAGGCACGCGCAGAGCAGCAGTTGAAGTAGCACCTATGCAGAGGGAGTGACTTGCGGAAAACCAGACCCATGGTAGCATTGACTTGCGTTGAAATAGCCTGAAAGACATATACAGGAGCAAACAGTGCTGGCAACAGGCAGGAACTGAGCGTCAAAATGAAGTGCGGTTTTTGCCCCTTGCTTTTAGAGTGTAAACTACGCACCAACAGTGCCCCGCCAGCACCAGTTGCAGACACCACATACACCAATGCAGCTTCCAAATGCATATAACACACACACAAATGGCGCTTTTAGCTTCAGAACAGCATTTATTTTAGTTACCTGCAGAGAGCACATAAACTAAAGGTCTTACGCATGGGCCATACTCATTTACAAGAATAAATCGCATGTTGAAAACAAAATGCAAGCTCCTTATTGTTCATAAATCTTGCACATCAAATTCTAAATTTATTTTGCAAGAAGGCAGCATTTTTATTCTGACTCCAAACATTACATAACGCTGCTTTTGCTTTAGCTGCATTATGCACGCATTGAGAAATACGAAATGTGAAAACGATTCCTGCAGAGTAATGCAGTGTTTACATTTAGCCAGTGCGCATGCCCTGGTTCCAAAAAGCACCATAGTCTAACATGGAAACCTCCATGAATTGGCTTCATGCGCCAATGAGCAGCTCCCATAGGAATCCACGGAACCGGCAAACTGTCTTCAGTTCGTATACATCTCGATGATACTGCTACTATGTGAACAAAAGATTTTAGATTTGACAAGATATACAACTGGCGCTTTGCCCTATTGTTTTTATTTGGTGCACAAGGGGAAGTGATCAGGTATGTACAGTAGTGTTTTCAGTTATCTTAGCAACTGAAGTTACATAACGTAACCTATGCTTAGAGCGTGCGCATCAGACCGGCGCTAAAAACTCAATTGACCTCCCGTCATTCAATCAGCGCCTGTAGATTGTCTAATAAATTCCAACTGCGGACATTCCTGCCCTGAAGTTGGAACTCTTGCTCCGCCTACCTTTTTTTGATGTGAATGCAGCATAATTGTTAAGCTGTCTGGTGGTAAATGGGGGTATGCAGGTTTAACGAGGGTTCATGGCAGTGTAGCTTAAGAGATCCTGATTGGTCCGTGTGAGTGAGGGCAGATATGGACATGATGGAAGGAAAAAAAACAGTCACAATCAAAGTTAGTTAGCGTATGAGAGCGTTTTGCGGCTGGTTTTAAGGTCTCTCCCTCTAAACTGTAAGCTGTACAATGTTCATTGGTGAAAATAAAGAGCCACATGAACGAAACCTGCATCCTCGCCATTTGCATGGGGCCATAACGTTGATAAGTTGGGCATTACCCCGAAGCTGTGAGCTCGCAGCTCAGTCCTGAAACCGGAAAATAGAAAACCATTATTAGCAACTTCGGCTCGGAGGTTAGACGGGAAAAGGTGACACATATTTGTGTGCAGGGTAGGCTGCCAGAGAATGCATAGCATTACATAATTACATAAACAGTGCAGTGTAATGGTTAAGGAACTGGGCTTGTAACCGAAAGGTTGCAGGTTCGATTCCCAGGTAGGACACTGCCGTTGTACCCTTGAGCAAGGTACTTAACCTGACTTGCTTCAGTATATATCCAGCTGTATGAATGGATGAATGTAATAAGAAGTTGTGTAAGTCGCTCTGGATAAGAGCGTCTGCTAAATGCCTGTAATGTACATAGTCCCCCCCATTTTCGGGCATCAAAACATATTGGACAGTTTAACATAATGTAGAATAAAGTGATCAAATCATCTTTTATATTTGGTCACATATCCTTTGCATGCCATGAATTCCTGATGTCTGTGACCCAACAATATCAAAAACTCTTGAAATCTTATTTTCTGGTACTCCTACAAGTGATACTATAACCTTTCTGCATTTCAATGGATCTCTATGGGAATTTAGGGGTGGGACTAGATTAAGCTGTAAATTACACTGGAACAGTATGGAACACATGGCTAAATGGCTCTAAGTCATCAAGGGTGTGACATATCAAAGAAGCCTTAAACCATCACTCTGCTGCCAGATATGCAGTAGATATGGATGGATAACTTGAATGGTTTCTTCTCCTGACTTATTTTTCCATGGAGTTCAATAGGAAAATTTGTCAGGAGAAACAACCCTCAAAAGAGATCCATCTACTGCATATCTGGCAGCAGAGTGATGGTTTGTGGCTCGTTCGATACCTGAGACCCTTGATGACTTACAGCCATTTCGCCAACCATGTATTCCACACTTTTCCAGCATAATTTACAGCTAAATCTAGTCCCACCACCAAATTCCCAAAGAGATCCATTCAAATGCAGAGAAGTTATAGTATCGTTTGTAAGAGTATCAGAAAATAACATATCAAGAGTCTTTTAATGTTGTTGGGTCACAGACATCAGGAAGTCATGGCATGCAAAGGATATGCGACCAAATATAAAAAATGATTACTTTATTGTACATTATGTTAAACTGTTCAAATTTTTTTTATGCCCGAAAATGGGGGGGACTATGTGCAAAAGGTTCTATAATTTCTAAACGGTTCATCCGATATTGATAAAAATACCCTCAAATTAAAGCTGACAGTCTACACTTCAACCTCATTGTCATTGTATCCTTTCAAACTGAAAGTGCTAGAGTACAGAACCAAAAAAACAAAAATGTGTCACTGTTCAATGAATTATGGTGCTCACTGTATATTAGCATTCCTCACTTGGTTCACCTTGTATACTATTATTGAACTCAATTTGGTCTGAATTCCACTTCATACAGGAACATTGGGTAATATTGCATTACACTTTTACACATTTTGGAATATAGAACACTGTTAAAGTTTTTTTTAGGGAAATGCAGTTAGACATTGTGATTCTGAATGAAAACTCACATTTATAAACAAATATTGAATTATTTAATTAACAGTGGAAAACATTGTATTAGAATTTGTCATTGAATGCTTAAATTACAAATGATATTACCTCAGTATGTATTAGCCTGGTAACATTTCAAAGGTTATAATCCACTCATGCATTCCCACTTTTACTCTTTAAAAGGCTCTAAACTACTCTGTGCCAGCTCATATAAAATAAATGTTCACCCACATTTTAAAAGTTTTCCCTATGTCTGAAATCCAAAAGGCATTTATTCTTTCAAACTAAATCTGCTTTCAAAATGAGCAAATACGTTAAATTTCTGGGAATATTTGTGACTAACTGGGTTACTGTGCTGATAGGGCTTTGCGAGATGGTATTGAACATAAAAAAGAGCGGAAGTTATAGAAAGGGAAGAAACCATGCTCGTTAGTAACTATGGGCCAGATTCAGGGCCCTATCTTACACCCGGCGCTAAGCGACGCTAACCCAAACGCAAGTGTCTTTGCTATCTTACACCCGGCGCAGGGTTCATTATAGCCCCTAGCGCTTACGTCTGTTAAATACCAAATAATTTTGCGCCCTTAGCAAGTGAACTGGGCATGTTGGTGTGGCCAGGATTATTTTTGGCGTATTGCTATCTTCAGCCAGCAGAAAGCACTTGCGTTATAACAGCACTGTCGGGAATTACCGGGAAATAATGGTTAGTCCGAATAATATTGATCATACTATTGATCCATATAGCCTATTCCTTGATCGCACTAAACACGCACGAGCATGTCTGTTTCGCCATCATATAAGCAATCCGCCAAGGTGGAAAAGCAGGCTTTTAAAGGGAATGAGATATGACATTTTGATTGGTTTATTGCATGTCACGCCAAAGACACACCTATAATTAATGAAGAGACTAGGTTTAGCCCATTTGCACGTTGCGCCGTGTTTAACGCTCAAAAAACACGCCGTCAAACTAGCAAAAGTGGACTTGGACACTCTCTAAATGCACTTTACGCCATGCGTTTAGACAAAGCTCTAAGATTGCCAAGATAGAGCCCTCAGAGTTGAGATAAGCACGCGCAAATGGGATTTTAAGCGTCTCTCCAGTATATACGTGGCAATACGCGCACGGGGTGGAGATTTGATGAAAATGAGGCGTGTCTGCAAGTCATGCAAGATACGTGTTTTCAGTGTTTTCACTTCATAATTTTTTTCCGCGCAACTTTGTTCGAAAAAAAGGTCTTTTATGTCTAGCACCGCCAATAGATGATTATGAAAAATACAGCATCTTTCGCAAAAATGGATATTACAATGAATGCATGTTCTTTGAAGATAATATCGGTCTTATTTTCCTTTGCCTAGCCTACTTACAATTATCAAAGATTGTCATAAAAAGAAAAATATGTAAAAGTAGGCTATGATTGACTGTCTGGATGTTTGGATGTCTGGATCATATTCGCTGTGACAGAGAGACGATTTGTGTCAGCACAGCTTCTCCAAAATTATTAAGTTGAAGACGTCGCATGTACAGTAGGCTAATGTGTTCAACCACCGTAGGCTACATGACTTTATTAGGTAAATCGTTAAAAAAAGATTAGATTTTTAAATCTTTTTTTTTCTTTCAGTAAATCCAATGCTTTATTTGTTTACTTAATAATATTGCGTGCAAACCACTGTCCAGCGATTATTTCTTTTGATTGTGTGATGGGTATATCCAAGTCTTACGGAAGATGGATAGGGCCATAAACACTGTATTTTTTCCCCAATATCCGAGATTTTAAAGTCGTATTTATGAGATTAATCTCATATTTCCGAGATTTTAAAGTCGTATTTCCCAGATTTTAAAGTCGTATTTATGGGATTTCAAAGTCGTAGCCTAGTCTATAAAACGCAGGGCATAAAGTTGAGTGGCAGAATTTGAGGAACTCATTAGGCTAAACATTAAACTCTCTCATTAGCTGTCGGATACGATGGGTCTTTGAAGCAATTTGAAGCATAAGGTGATCATTATTATTAGTTCTATTTTTTATTATGTGTTGGCTTGTTTCATCAACTTGCAGCCTATGTCTTGTATTTTAACGTTATCAATTGCTAACTCAAACCGCCGTGAGCTCTGGTTCTCAACAGACTTCTTTTTCTTTAAAGTCCTTGCACCGAACATGTCGTCGGTTGCAGAGTTCCTAAGAGGAAGGGGAGTTTCCGTAGAAGCAATTGCATTACTCCAAGAGCAAAAGGTGATTTTTATTATTAGGCGACATGTGTTCATTTGTTTATTCATCGTGCTTCTGGCTAAATTGTAGCAGTGGTGTGTTCTGTGCTGCCTCTACATTAGTGCCTTTCTTACTACAATAATGAAATGCATATAAAAAATTAATTCAATAATAGCAAAATAAATAAAGTTCTCAAAGTGGTGTTTAGGGGCTATAGCCAGGGGGTCCGTGATTTGTTTGGGAAATTAAATATTACATTTCTGTGGCATTAAAAAGTACATAGCCTGTAGTCTGGGATCACACGCGCTGCATAATGTGCAATGCATAGGCTGTTATTAGGCTATATCCATCACTCTCACTAAAACATAAAATATTCTGAACCAATAGAAACACTGACATGATATGACCAGATGCTCTGTGCAAACGGCCACTGATGTCTATGATACTCGATTTCCACGTTCTGTGTTAAAACCAATGAAATGACTCAAACCCAATCGGAAGGGCTATCACATGCGTTCTCGTTTCAACTGCCAATCAGCGTTGGTAAGCTATTTTGTTTTACACATGCAGTTATCGATAGTTGTAACATTGGCTAACCCTATTTACTTTGGCCCAATTTTCACCTAGTTTTTACTAGTGTCAATTAAGTGCCAATATCTCAAAAACTATTCACTGCACATCCATGGTTGAAAGTTTCAATGAAAGAAGAGGCTTGTACCATTCAGAAATTTGGAACAGAATAAATGTATGTCAAAGGGGTCACATACAGTTTATACAAAATACACATAAGAATACCAAAAAAAGTACAAAATGCCTTGTGTTTTTATAGTTTATCACTGAATATCTCAACTTCAAAGTACTGGAGCAAGCCAGAATTGCTTATACTAGTGCACTAATATGTTGTCCACTTGTGTATACAATTTGGTAAAGATATCTACAGGCTTTCCTTATGCATTGGTATTTTTACCAAAACGTGGCCCAGCTGTCCCAAAACCTTTCCAAACCTCGCCAAATATAAAACATGTGCATATCTTTCTGTCTAGGCATGTCAATCATCAGAAAACTTTATTTTTCTTTTAAAACATTTTTTGTAATACAGAATGTGAAGAAAATTAACCTACACATGTTTTGTGTTTATGTGTATGAGGGCATTCTCTTACAAAGCGTGCCCAAAAGTGCCCAAATACCTCTCCGAAAAGGATTACTTACCCTAATGTTATCCAACCAATCTGCTTTACATTTAAAATGGCACTGTACTTCAAAATTAGATTTACCAGAGCCCCATAAGCCAGCAGAATAACAGGTTTATCTATAACAAGCCTTCAACTTGATTTTTTACAGCAAAAGTAATGAATTATACATCACTTTATTTGGCAAACCTGTCTGTTACTACCTCCTACGACAGAGGTGTCAGGTGGGGGAGGGGTGTCTTCACTGTCCTCCCTGAAAAAGACAGATTCAAGTACATTACTAAGTAGAATCACTAAAAAATGAGAACACAAATTATCTCAAAAATACATATGGCAAGTATTACAATTAAATGGAAAAAAAATGTATTTTATAAAAAAAAAATATATATATATATATATATATATATATACACACACACACACACACACACACACACACACACACATATTATATATATATATATATATACGTATATATGTATATACATTAAAAAATCTTACATCCACAGTACGTCTGATATTAGCTCCAACATAATTAGCAATCGTTGCTAACTAGGATTTATGAATTAGTTTGTCAGCTTGCACAAACTAAATTACATTATTATAATGCTGTAATGTCTTGACTGAACCGTGAAATAAATAAAATAAAGTGCATTTAGAGAGAATGGATGTAGTTTCATGCATGAATTCAACAACTAGCCCTTGTGTCGGTTGCTACACAAAGAAACTGCGAATGAACGCTACAAAACAAACCCCCTTAGCAGGAGCTCCTTACCAGCCTGTGACAACATAGAAGCTAACTAGCGAACTCCTGCGAGAATCCATTTATCACCAAACTAAAAATACTCTAGATAATAGCACTCCGTACTGTTGATGATTATGATGATGATGATAATAACAATAATAATAATAATAATAATAATTTGTATTATATATTTTTAAAAACACTTACATGTCCAGGCACGGGTCCATGCCACAGAGTCATTGCTATGCCAGAGCACAGACTTCTTCACCTCTGGGACACTGTGGTGGAGCACCTCCAAAACCTCAGCAACCGTGAAATAAGCGCTCTTCTTTCCACCGTTGATTGCCACGTTCGCGTATAAATGTATAAAATAATCGTAATCGTTGAAGCAGCAAAGACATGACCAGCGCAATTACACCATACAGCAAACCACGTATGCGTACAGAGAAAAACTGGCCTATGACGTATATTCAGCTCACAAAAAAGCTACACATTGCTAAATATCATCTGGATAAACTAAAAACGTACTTGTACAGCAATCCAGTCCATCCCTTCCAGGATAAACTCAGTAAAAATGGCCACAGGCGTAATCTGATCCTGTCTACAGCCGAGAGCGCACAGCCGATTGCCCTATGGGCTGTCGTTACGCGTGGATACAGCGCCGTTCCCATTCGCTAGAATATGACATATTTTACATCGTTTAAAAGGGCAGGAAACCCCGTAGAAGATAAACTACGTGGTTTACATTAGATCATCCCTGAAGCAGTCTAGTAATGTTTTAACACAACGGTAGTAACGTAGTACAAACGCAAATGCGATGGGTACGCACTATGGAAATCGAGATTTTTGGAGAATGGATAAATGGATTACGAAAAAACATAGATTCTTCAGAAAACTGCATAACCCGGTATAAAATTTAATTGATTAAACATGTTTATCAAGAGATCTTGTAGAAAATAAAATATATTGAAACAAAACCGGAAGAACATCGGTTGTATGCGTAGTGAAGTGAGCACGGGGAAAAAACACATAATGTTCATTTATACAACTTTTCAGTAACATACAATTGTTCCTAAATCGGATCTTGATTTTTTAGCGTGTAGAAACTGTACCAAGAGTTTTTTTGATATGCATTTTATTGCCTGTGACTGCGGTGAGGTGAAGGCTGTAAACAGTGGGTTGGGCTATTAGCACCCTGCTGCTTTATGGCTCTGTAGTGTAACCTGAGAGCTGATAAGCATATAAACGAATGTGTTCGCAGGCTGTGACTGTTTTTAACAATTTTGCGTCGAAAGTTCCGTGTTTTATTAACGTTATAATTTAGAATTTAAGAGAAATATGAACACTATAAAAAATTGGGACGCATGCGTCCCACCACTAGGGGGCCAAAGTCCATAGGGCTAATAAAAACAAAATGGCTAGTAGATAAACAAGTACAGTGCGTGAATAATTTGCCCAACATAACAAGGAAATATCATAGGCTTCAGTGGAAGAACTGTGAGATTATCTCAGATATAGGGTATTTCAGATCCCCACAGCTGACGAAACCCAAAAAATACTGTAAATAAGATACCGATTTTATTCGACACAATGTAATAGCCTACAGTTAAAAAGTACAGAACAGAGGCTTGATGGCGGTGATGGAATTCAGTCAATCCATGCCTGTCCATCAATTGCCCCAGGCCAAATTATAACTGATTCAGGCATAGATAGGGCATACTGCTTGCCAGCTTATCGATATCAGATATCAGATTTCTTTTGAACTGTGACACCACCACCATCACCATCACCACCACTACTAGCAGCACCACTACCATCACCCCCACCACTACCACCCCAGCTCCGCCAATACTACCTCACCACCACCACTATTCCTTATTGTGCAGTCACAAGAAAAATAACTTCATTCTTTTACTTTACAGATTGACAGTGAAGCCATCATGCTAATGGATGATGCAAGTCTTCCAAATTACCTCCCCTCTTTTTGGGACAGGATTGCCCTCTTCAATTTCAGCAGAAGGCCTCAATCAAAGCGAAAACAAGGGCTTTTTGAAAAGCTGCGTAACAAAATGAAAACCAGAAAGGAGTGCACTTCGGATCAAGAAGAAACCAATAATAGCTTGCCCAGCAATAATATCAGGCCAAAACCTAACCGCTTTGTAGAAATAGGATGGATACACTCAGATGATAATGGAACCAAACAGGTGAGGGCAAAGCAGGGAGGTGGCACCAGAAAACTCCAACTGGCAAATAGTACCGGACTAAAGGAGATTCTCTTCCCAGAAGGGAATTCAAAGAAAGGTCCAGAATCAGACTTTGAGTTTGAGGTCTGGGACTTCCAGCAGAACCACATTACTGATGACGATATAACAATTGGCCTGCACGAGACTTTGAAGCCAGTGAGGTTACGCTTCTACATACTGTACATACGCTTCTACTTCTGCAACCAAGCAAAAACAACATTAAGATGATCAAACAAGCATGTCATAAGTGATCACTGTCAATGCATCCAGTGAAGAGAATGATGCAAGCATGGCATCCCTGATCACTGCCACTGCATCCACTGGAAATGAAATAGAACCAGCGGGACATCAGCCTGATCTTTTAGGTCAAGCAATAGGCTTTGCAGGAGTAATTGAAGATGACACTATCTTTGATATCTCTGTTGATTCTGACATCACCTTTGGTCCCCATTATGGGGTTGAAGCTGACCTGAATGAAACTCTGGTTTATGATTCACCACCGCTACCTGCCAGTCCACTTCATCCAGAGGATGTGACAACGATAACCATACCATCATTGCAATACTTTGAATGACATGATTACTGCCTTCTCCATTGAAGAAATCTTGAGAAAACCACTAAATGTGAGACGCATACTTCCAAATGACAAAAAAGAGGCAGGCACTGGATCTGGGGTACTCAGAGACGTACTCAGCTGCTTCAGGCAGGAACTTGGTACAACGCTTAAAGTACCCTTCATTCGCCATGACTTTACTGCCAAAAAATGGAAAGCAGTTGGCAGAATTCTATTAAAGGGATTCCAAGATTGCCAGTATTTACCAAACAAACTGGCACTCCCGTTTGTTGAAGAGGTGCTTTTGGGTGCAGTACATAGCGATTTAATATCACATTTTTTGCAAGATGTGAGCCCTCAAGACCGTGAGATTTTGACACAAGCTTTGAAGGATTTCTCCGCAGTGGACTCAGATGAGCTTGTAGAAGTCCTTGGGCCCTATCTTACACCCGGCGCTAAGCGGCGCTAACCCAAACGCAAGTGTCTTTGCTAACTTACACCCGGCGAATGGTTCATTATAACGCCTTGCGTTCACGCCGTTTAAATACCATGTATTCTTGCGCCCATTACAAGTGAACTGGGCGTGTTGGTCTTAAGATGAGGAGTGGCCAGGATTCTTTTTGGCGTATTGCTATCTTGAGCCAGCAGAAAGCGCTTGCGCTAGAACCACCACAAACCTGGGGCCCTATGTTACACCCGGCACTAAACGGCGCTAACCCAAACGCAAGTGTCTTTGCTATCTTACACCCGGCGCATGGTTCATTATAACGCCTTACATTCACGCCGTTTAAATACCACGTATTCTTGCGCCCATTACAAGTGAACTGGGCGTGTTGGTCTTACAATGAGGAGTGGCCAGGATTCTTTTTGGCGTATTGCTATCTTGAGCCAGCAGAAAGCGCTTGCGCTAGAACCACCACAAACCTGGTCTAAAGTCATGTCGCAGTTGTTTACATATTATTTTAACGGTGCATATAAGTGTGTCTACATAGGCATGTGCACAACGCGCGTACCCTCCTGTCTGTTACACACAGGGGCGCGCACAAGCATGACTAAAATATCTAGATCACAATGTGAAATATTATTACTGTGTAGGCTATATCAAAAATGCATAATAATAAAAGGTTCCTTAGGTCCACATACCTTTCCCTCAGCGAAGGTGAATGCCACATTACATTGCTCTCAGCCCACTCCATCAACATCCAGGTGATGTGCGATGGTACGGGACAATGGCTATCCATTAAAAAGGAGCTGATAACACCTATATCAAGCCTAATGCGCGAATTGTCATTTACACCTAATGCGTGAATTGTCATTCAATGGAAAACTCGTGCACTGCAATAGACGGACATTTGAGTTCTGAAAATGCGCTTCAGATGTCATTAAAATACAGCTCTGTTTATCTAGGAATACAGCCTGTAAGTAAATAGAATGGTTTTGTCACGGTTCTAGCTGTTCTTGTCACGTTTTATGTTTCATTTCTGTCTTAGTTAGATTTCTTGTAAATGTCACGTATTGTGTTTAGTCTAGTCACGCCACGTTTTGTTTTATTCTTGTTACGTTTCATTTTTATGTCATGTCACGTTTCATGTTTGATTACTGTTATGATTTATTTTCTTGTCATGTCACGTTTTATATTTGATTCATGTTACGTTTCCCGTTCATTGTTTAGCATACACATTTCCGTGTTTTTCCGCAGCCTTGCGTTCTTGCTGTTTCTCAATCTCTCTTGCTGTCGCTCACGCTTCCCTAATTGTTTCATTCTCCCGTGTCTAGTTTACTAATCTACTAACGTTAGATCAGGATTGGGTAATACTAACTCTCTAACCATGTGTTCATGTTTACCTTACGTTTCTCGTGCATGTCATTTACTAATTTACTAACGCTAGGTCAGGATAGGTTCATTACTAACGATTACTAATTATCTTGTTACCTTGTCAGCCTTCCACACCTGATTTCCATTTGCATGCTGCTCTGTCTACACCTGCATTTAAGCTCAGTGTTCATGTCTTGTCTTTGCGAAATTGTTGCCTCCTGTTTGTCAGTGCATTTTTGAGCGTTTTTCCAAGCCTGTTTATAGACCATTGTTATCGACCTCTGTTTTGTTTACCACTGCCTGCCTGTACCACGAGTTTTGCCTGCTGTCTTTTGTACTTTTGCCCCACGGAGCGGACTTCGGTCTTGACTCTTGCATTGCCTTCGACCACGAGCCTGCCTACCGTCTGCCTGTACTTCTGCCCCGCTGACAGCTACTCTGGTTACTGGACTTTTGCATGGTGTACCAATTCTGAGACTGCCTTCTCCCTCGGTACTGTACATTGGTTTTGGCTGGATTTTTTGTGTATGAACTTTGCTTGCTTTTTTGACCACGCTCATTGGACATTCCTTCATTAAAAGCCCTCACGGGACTTTATCTGCTACCACTGCTTCTGAGTCGTGCATTTCGGGTCCTACCCTCATGCATCCATCTCAGAACAATTTCGCCAGCATGGACCCTGCTGACTCAACGGCCATGTTCCACGCCCTCCAGCAACAAGGTGCCCTGGTTCAGCAACACTCTCAAGGGATCGCCGAACTTCCTCAAGAGATTTGAGAGCTGTGTGCTGAGATGAGGAGACTCGCCGTCACTGTTCCGCCACGCACCTTGGAACAACCTGCTAAACCGCCTGCACCTCCACCTACTAATCCCATGGGAACCTGGCAATTCCGGGAGCCACAACAACCCCCCCGGAGAGGTTCGGCGGAGAACCGGAGAGATGCAAGGCATTCCTGCTCCAGTGCGACTTTGTGTTCCGGCAGCAACCACAGACCTACAACAGTGACGACCGCCGGATCGGTTACGTGATGGGGCTACTCAAGGGGAGAGCGTTGGACTGGGCTACAGCTGTGTGGTCCGGGGGTTCATTCCCTCCCCGGTACCCGGCCTTCGCCGAAGAGATCCGTAAAGTCTTCCAGCACGCATCCAGTGACCAAGAACCTTCCCAGCCCCTGATCGCCCTTCATCAAGGCCGGAAGACCGCGGCGGATCATTCGATCGACTTCCGCACCCTCGCAGCTGCGACCAACTGGAATGATGTGGCTCTAGCGAACCTGTTCCTGGCCAGTCTGAGTGAGGCACTCCAGGACGAGTTGGCGCGTCTCGAACCTATTACCCAGTTCGATCCGTGCCGCCATTCGTTTGGACAACCGGGCCAGACAACGCCGGACTGAAAGACAGGTTCTACCCGGCCAGCTGTACCCCAGACGAGGATCTAGTTCACGTCCCGAGGAGATGCAAGCTGAGGGAGTCGAACCCATGGATCTTTCCCGTGCGGGTATGAAGATCTCTCCCGAGGAACGGAGACGTCAGAGAGCTACCGGTTCCTGCTTCTATTGTGGGAGGCTGGGACAATACCAAGAGCAGTGTACCCTCCGTTCCAAGAAGTCAGGCCCATCCATTGAGGTGAGAGTGCTCGACAACCAGGAGGGGTCTGCTAGGAATGACCATCGTCCCACCCTTATGCGGCGTTCACACAGTGGGCGGTAGACGGCAGGACGGTAGACGGTACAACGGCAGGATGGAACAGAAATGTCCGTCGCGGTAACGCACTGTTTATATCCGTTGCCATATTTACGGTCCGTGCGAAACAGATTACCAGTGTACCAAAGTGCGCCTTTGCAAAATGGACTGCGACCGAAAGTGTATTTATACATTGTGTGTGTGTATTACTGCGTTGTTTCAGTCTTCATAAATGGGCGGTGTGTGTGTATGTATCATAATGTCAGCTAGTTTAGGTAGCTTCGCTAGCTAGGTAGTTACACCTCAAATCATACACAGAAAAGCTTCTGAAAATAAAGCCAATAATAATGTGTACCTGGAATCTGAATGTCAGTGCTGACAACACTCCATGCTGCAGCCTTTTTGTCAAGATCTCTGTATTTTTTTAACTTTTTGGTTCCATATTTCCTCCCACCTCTCTCGTTCTCTACCACAAAGTTGCACAAACTTCTAATACATTTTGAAACATACCACTTCCGTTCCATCGGCACGTGTTCCTACCGCAGCGGTAGACGGCAAAAATAAAAATATTTTTGCAAGTTCGTCCTGCCGTCGGCGGTTTTGCCGTCGACTGCCGTCTTGCCGTCGTTCTCTCATTGAAAAGAATGACATCTGATTTCATCCTGCCGTCTACCGTCCGCTGTGTGAACGGCCCTTTACCGCCATGTTGATGCTGATAGATAGATAGAATGGTCCAGGTGAACGCGTTGGTGGACTCCGGAGCGGACGCGAACCTCATTGATGATGTGATGGTGAAGGAACTGGACATTCCCACCCTCCCGCTGCCCCACCCCGAGAATGCTCGGTCATTGGATGTCATGACGTTTTGCCGCATGACCCACATCACCAAACCCATTCAGCTAATCATTTCCGGAAACCACCATGAGATGATCCAGTTCCGCATCATCCGGTCCCCTAACGATCCGCTCATTCTGGGATTACCCTGGCTCCAAAGACACAACCCTACCATCGACTGGAGTTCAAGCCAGATTCAAGCCTGGAGTCGTGAGTGTCACCAGTCCTGCCTGCGATCCGCCCCTGCACCAGCAGAGGGCGCACCCACTCCATCGCAAGTTCCCAATCCCTCTCTTGAGAAGGTGCCCACCCCTTACCATGACCTTGGCACGGTCTTCTCCAAGACGCTGGCACAGACGCTCCCTCCTCATCGACCCTACGACTGCGCCATCGAGCTGCTACCCGATTCCACACTCCCCTTAAGCCGTCTCTACAATGTCTCCAGACCTGAAAGGGAGGCCATGGAGAAATATATCCGGGACTGCCTAGCCAGTGGACTGATTCGCCCATCCTCTTCACGCATGGGCGCCGGATTCTTCTTTGTTCAGAAGAAAGATGGCTCATTGCGTCCCTGCATCGACTTCAGAGAACTCAACAACATCACTATAAAGAACAAGTATCCTCTGCCATTGATGGACTCCGCCTTTCACCCTCTACACAATGCCACCATCTTTACCAAGTTAGATCTACGCAACGCTTACCACCTGGTTCGTATTCGAGAGGGTGACGAGTGGAAGACCGCCTTCAATACCTCCCTCGGACACTTTGAGTACCTGGTCATGCCGTTCGGCCTCACTAACACACCCGCCTTACTGCGCCGACACGTATTCGTCTACCTCAACGACATCCTAATCTACTCCACCAATGCCAAGGAACATGAGATTCACGTCAGGCAAGTTCTCCAGAGACTGTTGGAGAACAAACTGTTTGTCAAGGCGGAGAAATGTGTCTTCCTCGACGACACTGTCGAGTTCCTGGGCTTCATTGTGGAGAAGGGACAGATCAGGGCGGATTCCAAAAAGTTCAGGCAGTCACTGACTGGCCCACGCCTTCCTCTCGGAAACACCTCCAATGCTTCTTGGGATTCGCCAATTTCTACAGGAGATTCATCAGGTCTTATAGCTAAGTTGTCTCCCCCCTCACCAAGCTCACATCCACGGCCATGCCATTCCGTTGGGGTCCCGAAGCGGAGGGAGCATTCATCAAGATCAAGAAATTGTTTTCCTGCCGTCGCGGTAGTACAGCGGTAAAAGCGCCGACTTTCAGTCAGTGCGGTTGTGCTCCGAGGATCGGGGTTCGCGCCCCGGTCCTGCCAGATCCAAGCATGGCCGGCGCCCTGTGGGAGCAGCAATTGGCGGCTGCTTCCGGGTGGGGGGAGGGGCTCGGAGAGAATCGCTGCACGCATAGCGGCCCTGGGCGAGCTGGAATCATGGTCAGGAGCTCGGAGGAGTCCCGCCCTGAAGAGGACGTGGCGCCCTCCCGTCCTACCACCGGCTGACGGGGTTGTGTAGCGGTGATTCTCTAGTGGTTGCTACATGAGGGGAATTGAATTAGAATAGGGGTTCAATTGGCTACTAAATTGGGAGAAAATGGGGGAAAAAATCAGAAACAAAATTAAAAAATTTAAAAAAAGAAATTGTTTTCCTCCGCTCCTATCCTGGTGCACCCCGACCCCACCCGCCAGTTTGTTGTGGAGACGGATGCGTCCGACACTGGGGTGGGAGCCGTGCTTTCGCAAGTTTCCTCCTCTGACAATCGGCTGCACCCATGCACCTTCTTCTCCAAAAGGCTTTCACCTGCGGAGAGGAATTATGACGTGGGGAACCGAGAACTCCTCACCGTCAAACTGGCACTGGAGGAGTGGAGGCATTGGCTGGAGGGGTCCGAAAAACCTTTTGTCATCTGGACAGACCACAAGAACTTAGCGTACCTCCAGACGGCTAAGAGACTGAACTCATGCCAAGCTAGATGGGCGCTATTCTTTGGAAGGTTCAACTTTGAACTCACCTACCGCCCGGGTTCCAAGAACGTCAAGCCAGATGCCCTGTCTTAACAATTCAACACCTACTCCGAGCGAGAGACGCCTGAGAACATCCTCCCTGTTTCCTGCACTGTCGCTTCCGTAACCTGGAAGATTGAGGCAGTGATCCAGAGGGCTCTACGTGAGGAGCCCGATCCCAGGTCCAACCCCGGCACACGCCTTTACGTCCCCTCAGCTGCTCGGACACAGGGCTCATTCGTCTCTTCTGTCCTGCCATCCCGGCTTTACCTGCACCTTGGCGGTGCTGAAGCGTAAGTTCTGGTGGAGCTCCATGATCCCTGACACCAGGTGCTTCATCAAGGATTGCACCACCTGCGCCAAAAGCAAGGCCTCCCACCAGGCTCCAGCTGGACTGCTCCAACCTCTGCCTGTGCCCAGCCGACCCTGGAGCCACATCGGGGTGGATTTCGTTACCGGACTTCCCCCTTCTGAAGGTAACACCACCATCCTCACCATGGTGGACAGGTTCAGCAAGGCGGCCCACTTCATTCCCCTGCCCGGACTACCCACCGCCCAAGGGACCGCTGATGTATTAGTCAAAGAGGTGTTCCGCATCCATGGCATCCCCGCGGACATCGTATCCGACCGAGGTCCACAATTCATCTCCCAGGTGTGGAAAGCCTTCTGCCTGGCCCTCGGTGCCACTGCTAGCCTCTCATCTGGCTACCACCCCCAGTCCAATGGGCAAACCGAGAGGGCCAACCAGGATTTGGTAGCCGCTCTACGTTGCGTTTCTGCCCAGAACCCTAGGCTTCATAGAGCAAGATGCTCACCTGGGTGGAATATGCGCACAACGCCCTACCCTGCGCCGCCACCGGAAAGTCTCCATTTGAGATCGGCCTTGGCTATCAACCTCCACTGTTTCTCGACCAGGAAGCCAAGATCGCTGTTCCCACCCTCGCCACCCACATGAGACGCTGTATAAAGATCTGGAAGGACGCCAGGGCTGCGCTTTTACGCACGGCAGACCGTAACCAACGTTTCGCAGATCGCCACCGCACACCAGCCCCAGTTTACAAGCCAGGTGATTCCGTCTGGCTTTCCACTTCAATCCACTTCCCACAAACTGCAACCCCGTTTCATTGGCCCCTTCAAGATTCTCTCTATCATCAACCCTGCATCTGTTAAGTTATCACTCCCTGCTTCCCTCAAGATCCACCCCACGTTCCATGTTTCCTGTTTAAAGCCTGTTTCCTCTCCCCCCCTATGTCCCCCCGACCCCCCACCCCCTCCTCCCCGCATCATTGACAACCATCCTGTTTATACAGTCAAGAAGCTTATGAACATTCATAAGAGCGGTCGTGGTTTCCAGTACCTGGTTGACTGGGAGGGTTATGGCCCAGAGGAGCGTTCCTGGGTCGCTCCCAGTCTTATTCTTATTCTGGACAAGTCACTGATCAAAGACTTTCACCGTGACCACCCTGACAAGCTCACGAGACCGCCAGGAGTCGGGGTCGTTAGGGGGGGGGGGGGGGGGGGGGGGGTCCTGTCACGGTTCTAGCTGTTCTTGTCACGTTTTATGTTTCATTTCTGTCTTAGTTAGATTTCTTGTAAATGTCACGTATTGTGTTTAGTCTAGTCACGCCACGTTTTATGTTTTATTCTTGTTACGTTTCATTTTTATGTCGTCACGTTTCATGTTTGATTACTGTTACGATTTATTTTCTGGTCATGTCACGTTTTATATTTGATTCATGTTATGTTTCCCGTTCATTGCTTAGCATACACATTTCCGTGTGTTTCTGCAGCCTTGCGTTCTTGCTGTTTCTCAATCTCTCTTGCTGTCGCTCACGCTTCCCTAATTGTTTCATTCTCCCGTGTCTAGTTTACTAATCTACTAACGTTAGATCAGGATTGGGTAATACTAACTCTCTAACCATGTGTTCATGTTTACCTTACGTTTCTCGTGCATGTCATTTACTAATTTACTAACGCTAGGTCAGGATAGGTTCATTACTAACGATTACTAATTATCTTGTTACCTTGTCAGCCTTCCACACCTGATTTCCATTCGCATGCTGCTCTCAAGCTAAGTGTCTGCACCTGTCTACACCTGCATTTAAGCTCAATGTCTTGTCCTTGCAAAATTGTTGCTCCTGTTTGTCAGTGCACTTTTGAGCATTTTTCCAAGCCTGCCTTTTTGTTTACGATCCAAGCCTGTTTATAGACCATTGTTATCGACCTCTGTTTTGTTTACCACTGCCTGCCTGTACCACGAGTTTTGCCTGCTGTCTTTTGTACTTTTGCCCCGCGGAGCGGACTTCGTTCTTGACTCTTGCATTGCCTTCGACCCCGAGCCTGCCTACCGTCTGCCTGTACTTCTGCCCCGCTGACAGCTACTCTGGTTACTGGACTTTTGCATGGTGTACCGATTCTGAGACTGCCTTCTCCCTCGGTACTGTACATTGGTTTTGGCTGGATTTTTTGTGTATGAACTTTGCTTGCTTTTTTGACCACGCTCATTGGTTAAAAAACGGAGATAAATGTCATCATGTTAACTGACTTGTAACCTTAGCTATTCTTCGTCCTTCATATTTTTTTAATTACAGTGACAAGGTTTCCATACCCTCAGCTCATTAAAACCCCGCTGATTTCACCTGTTATTCCATAACTGAACAAAAGATTTTAAAGAGAACTAAGCGTCTAATTAGAAACAAAAACAAATTTGCAGTACGTTACAATTAATTCACAATTAATTTTAATACCATTATCTGCATGTGCGCTTTACAGGAGCAGGTCTGTTTCCCCTGCTGTAAAACGCACTTTTAACAGTCTTCCTGGGAAAGTGGATTGTTTTAAAGCATTACACTACCAGTAAAACAGGTTGTTCACATTTCCTTAAGCAGGACATTATAAAACAAGGGAGAATATGCTTGAACCTATGGGTTGCCAACCTGACAGCTTCATTATATTTATTGTCATCATTAAGGCAAAAATAATGTTATTTATTTTCTTAATCAAAATTAGAATGCAGGTAATGAACTTCGGATGAAGCTTGAACATGAGTTCATTTCTTCATTGCATAATCAAACGAAATTTGTTAAACAAGCAGGCTAATTTGGAATTTTCTAAGGTGAGACGGAAGCTATTGGTAGCTTATTCTCAGCTGTTGCAGGTGCCTTTAACTAAATTTAACCACATATATTTTGTAAAATAACAGCACTGTCGGGAATTACCGGGAACTCATAATGGTTTGTCTGAATAATATTTATCATAGGCTACTATTGATTCATATAGCCTATTCCTTGATCGCACTAAACGCATCATATAAGCAACCCGCCAAGGTGGAAAAGCAGGCTTTTAAAGGGAATGGGATATGACATTTTGATTGGTTTATTGCATGTCACGCCCAAGACACACCTATAATTAATGAAGAGACTAGGTTCAGCCCATTTGCACCCTGCGCCATGCTTAGCGCCCAAAACATGCCGTTAAAATAGCAAAAGTGGACTTGGACACACCCTAAATGGAAAGATAGAGCCCCTTGACACCTATGACTGTAGAAGGAGAATCTGTGCTGACACTCTTCAGCTAATACTTGAAGAAATATCAAATATTATAAGAACCAAAGTTTGTCATTGATTGCTGGAGACAAGTCGTCAAGCATCAAATTGCCATCACCTCAGAGGCACTGACAAAGGTGTTCTCTGATCTACAACCGACCCCAAAAAGGTCACTGGACTGCTGAAATTCCCTTGTGATCTCACCACAAAACAAAAAGTTGAACATCACCTGAAAAGGTACATAAAAGAGCTAGACCAAACTAAACTTGAAAAATGTCTGCGGTTCTGTACTGGATCTGATCTCAGTTACAGACAACACCTATGTGGAGTTCTAAGACATGTCAGAATTCACAAGATGCCCAATTGCACACACCTGTGGGACCGTCCTGCACACAGCTGCAGATTATGCCAACTTCTCAGATTTCCGCTCTGAATTTAATTCAGTTCTTGAGAGCAATGTTTGGTTCATGGACATTGTTTAGATTCCCACAAGAAAACCACAACACTCCAAGATGTTATGCCAATGGTATCAAGGAGTTACACAGTTAAGATGTTTTTTTTCCCAATGGAATCATTACACAGATTAGCATGAACTCATTCAGTGCTAAAGAATAGGCATTGACCTCCAATTGTATTAGATGGTTCAACTGTTTTCTGGAATTGGTTACCAAAATTGCCACTACTTTCCTTACAAAATGTTTCCTCTGTGCACGTTTTACAGATGTTATTTTTTCATGATGTTATTATGCCAGTAGCCTGTTTTGCTCTATAAGGCCACTACAAGCATGATATTGCGTAAACCATGTTGTAATATCAAGCTGCTATATGAATATGGTAATTGTATTTAGGACTGTTTGAATAAGGCAGGCTTTCCCCCAGGACAGTAGTGAAACATTTAATCAGAATGGAGTCATTTAGTCAAGCCAAAAATTGAATTATAGAAAATTACATATTACAGACTTATCAGCTGTTACACACACACTCACACAATCACCAATCACACACAATCACAAACACACACGCAATCACACACAAACTCTCTCTCACACACGCACAATCACACACACACATACACAATCACACACACTACAAATTTTCTAGTAACGTTGATTCTTATCATGGCGGCCACTTTTACTAAATCAGTCTGAGAGAAAGCCTGGGTGAAGCTTGTTAAGCAACGACTTTGCACCACTGGATCATGGTCATAGTCAAAGTGTTTACCACACATAGGCCTTGGAGTTCAGGCATTGTTTAATGATGTTTTCATGACATTAAAACAAAATTATATCATTTTTGTGTGCTCTCTTCAACCATGTATTAATTATTCAAGCCCATGTTATTTAATAGAGTTGAGTTCAAGACTTCAATATCAGTACATTACTTACATATTTCTCCCTGAATCATTGATCTCACATACTGTATGTACATAAAATAAGCCATTGACAGCAATTAAGGAACCCATCTGATGTTGAAAGACCAAAAGCAACCCTATTCTTAACATGCTAACATGTAACAGATGGACAGAGAGAGAGAGCATTAAGAATTAAGAGCTGAAAATCTATGGTGTTCACTGCAACTGAACATTTTTGTACAAAATCCCCCATAACAAATTAGTTTGGCAAAAGTTTCTCAAATAGACACTGCACCCAGGAAACACAAAAAGCTAAAATGGTACATGGTTGCTTGCAGGCCATTCAGACAGTTTTACAGCCATCCAGGACAAATGGTGATTTCACTCGTTGCCCGACTAGGCTTATAGTCTTGTTTACTCATGTTACAGATCACGTTTGTCATTAAGTTAGGCGACATGAAAGTAAATATATATTTATATATATATATATATATATATATATATATATATATATATATATATACAGTACCAGTCAAAAGTTTGGACACACCTACTCATAGATTTTTTTTCGTTATTTTTACTGTTTTCCAAATTTTAGAATAGTAAACACATCAAAACTGAGATAACACGAATGAAATTATGCAAAGACCAAAAAAAGTGTTAAACAAATCAAAAAAGTATTATACTTTACATTGTTCAAAGTAGCCACCCTTTGCCTTGATAACAGCTTTGCACATTCTTGACATTCTCTCAACCAACTTCTGTGGTAAACAGGTATTCCACAGGTAAAGAGGTGATGCTATCATGACTCTGTATAAAAGGATATCAAAAGACTCTTGATATCTTATTTCCAGGTACTCTTAGAAGCGATATATACTATAACCTCTCTGCATTTGAATGGATCTCTATGGGACTCATGGTTGGGACCCATATGCACTAGATATTTAAGGGTTGTTTCTCCTTCCTATTGAACGCTATGGAAAAATAAGTCAGGAGAAACAACTCTTCAAGTGATCCATCCATATCTACTGTATATCTTGCAGCAGAGTGATGGTTAGAGGCTCGTTTGATACCACAGACCCTTGATGACTTACAGCCATTTAGCCAACCATGGGTTCCATACTATTCCCATGTAATTTACAGCTTAATCTAGTCCCACCCCCAATTCCCATAGAGATCATGTATAAGAAGTCATTTTGGCCAAAACCTAAATTTTTAAGGAAAAAAATGATTATGACATTACAAGCTTATGGTTAACGTTGGTAGATGTGCTCTTACATGTGTGCTAGCGGTATGCAAGTAGGCTCACATAGGCCTACTCTACGTGCATATAGATAATTCTCAGATATTTCGCAGTATCTCACTTCTCAATGAAGTGTACAGTTCAGCTGCAATAAATGGATCTTTTGGAGCGAGCCATCTGTTTTCTTCCATCAAGAGACAGCAGAGTTCAAACACTGTGTCATCACAAGGATATTGGCCCTTGGGAGTGGACTCCTCGCTACAAATTGCCACTTCCTCCATGTCTATTGGTTTCAGCTTGTCCTCAGCGGCATAGATCTGTGGAACTGTGTACATCAAAATAGGACGACCGCTGACCACATCAAGTCCTGCCATTTTCCTTATCTTGTGCGAATTCCATGTTCTAGTGACCTCATCAAGTTCTGCCTACATAAAAAAGAAACCCAAACATGACAGGATTTCTGCAAGAGATAAATACTTGTATAAACACACTACCTGTCACACACTGGGCCTTATTCACGAAACGTGCGCAGAACAAATTTGTGCGTAATCGTTCGTAATTTCTGCTTAATTGTATTGTACACCCTGTATGAAATAATTACTAGCTACAGTGCTCACAATAAATATACATTTAAAAAAATGTAGCCTACTTTGCTTTTCTTTTTTCTTTATTAGGTATATCTTTAATTATTTTGATTAGTCTACATTAATTTCCCCCATGTTAGACTCCTACCTGCACAAGGTTCAGGAAGCAGAATTGAATTAGATTTTTATCCAAAAAATCGCCGGAGTAATGACCATTATCTTGGAGGGTTTGGAAAAGGTTAATCCAAAACTGGGCACTTTGTTTTCTCAATATTCCCCACCATTATTCAATTCGTTGATTTGCGGTGCTGCGTCCATACATGAAACTCAGTTAATTGGCAAAACTGTCAGTGTGGTTTCTGCGTAAAAACACCTGCATGTTTTCGACGTGCCCATTTTCCGTGCCTCGGTCAGCGCGTAGCCTCTTCGGACAACCTCCTAAGCGAGTAATGGTTTTTATGAAGTAATGCGCTATTACTTTCGGGTCGTTATTTGTTCTATAAGTTTCCATCCACACAACGTAACGACTGAAACCATCAATACAAGCATTGATTGCAATACCATATGGTTTTAGTTTGTCATATGAATCCATATGCCATAGCGAGCTGGTCGTATAATGCCGTTGTCTCAAACATCGCGCCAGCCTGAGCTCCACACCTTCAGGATCGATCAGCTTGATCAGTTGTTTTATTGTGTCTCGTGATACCACATATCCTCTCTGGATTGCACGCAAGTGTAACCACCGATAGCCTTGCATCTGTCCATTGCCTGCTATTTCACTTTGCAGGAATGCTGCTACCTCATCTATGTCTGTGCAATTCTTCCTTCTGAACAGACGCAATTTTCGACACAATCTCTTCAAAGTTCAAATACTTATTATAATATTGTATTTCTGTGCTAAAAGAGAAAGAATTTCATTGTTACTGAAACCAATTCCAAAGTACAATTTCACCAAATCATCTATCTCAAGCATGTTTTGGTCATGTATAGGCCTACGACTTTAAAATTTCGGATCTCCCAGATTAAAATCTCGAAGATACGACTTTAAAATCTCGAAAATATGACTTTAAAATCTTGGAAATACGACTTGAAAATATTGAAAATATGAGATTAATCTCGTAAATACGACTTTAAAATCTTCGACTTTAATTTCCTAGTTTAAAATCTCGGATATTGGGGAAAAAATACAATGTTTATGGCCCTATCCGTCTTCCGTAAAGTCTTTAATAGGAGATATGATCATTTTATCAATGCGAGGGATTAGTACGTTCACTGCCTTCCCCATCACGCAAGAGCAACTACAATGCACAAAGTAAGATTTTGCAAAGGCAAATGCAGTTATTAAAGGCAATGTCACTGACACATTGAAAATGTATACCCACACACACATTTTTTTTAGTAGAAAGCTGGCAACTCAGGGGGCAGGTACAAGAAATAGGTCATTAGAATATTGTGCCCTGTGCCACCCACATTTTGAGAAATGCACCGCATAGTGCAGGTTAAAATACGGCGTATCTCATCCCACGTTAAATCCGCGCAGGTCGAGGTCTCAATCAAGTCTTAAGGTTAAATAATTTTATTAAATGAAAAAACAGTCAATTAGAATAATGACTTAAAATCATACATTCACTAATGAATGTAGGCTGACTACTGATAATTTACAAAGAGGAAGACATTCAACCAGACATTAATTAGAATATACCAGCAAAGATAGTGAGACCAATAAGCCAGAAATTGCCTATATTATCTACCCTCCAGCTGAACAGGAATGAAGATATCCTACATTCCCTCTCTTGGAAGAGTAGGTGCATGCAGCGGCTAAGGGCCTACTCTTCCACATCATCAAGAAAAGACTTCACATTCGGACATTGTATAGGCAGTTAAATGATAACAGCATGAAACAAACCGTCCAAATAGTTCACCAGCCATCTTTAAAACAATTAGCCCATGTCCAGTTTAAGAGTACCGGTATTGGGATGGGGCCAGAGGTTATTGCATCACCTGCCTAGCCTAAACATTAATGAAATAGAAAAAGTGCAAACTTTAGTTTTTTTATTTCCTTTTTAACCATTGATTCGGGTCAAATTGACATAAAATAAGGGTTAATCCCTTCGCGCAGATGCCCTAGTGTCCATGCCACCGGCGCCGTGAGATTGCTCAACTGTGACATTCATTGCCCCTGCAACCAAACTATGAGTGGAAACAACAAACTCCACATTCTAGCTTTATTAGTACACGATTTATGACAAATATATGTAATACGGAGTTTCTAAGTGCCACTGTTGTCATATAGCTAGTTCATTTAACAAGCACAGTGGACAATAGCATCTCTCTGTGAGTCCATAAAAATATGTTTTCACCACCACCAATAGTACACCTTCTGAAAACCCCACACGTTTGTCCAGCTGTTGTGGATTCCAGTTCATTCTGGTTTGATTGACAACTCTTTTATCCAATAGAGGACATTATAACCTTTGCAATGGTGTTTGCAATATCTAATTGGATGCTTTGTACAATAAATTACAGCCGGGCATTACATAATTTGTAGTTTTATTAGTTTTGTTTTACACAAACAACTACGGAAAATGTAAGAATGTACATTCGCTCGCTGAGGCATAATTGGTGTTTTCCTGCTATATTCGCAAGATTACTAACTTGGCCAACCTGTCAGTATGGCTAGAGAAAATCCTCGCCTTGCCTACATGGATTTTGTGGAATGGGTCAGAAGAAGATACCATGGTATTTTCCTCCTTGATATGAAAGTATTACTGCTTGTAATTTTTAAGATATGTACGTTAGTTTTCCCACTCCACCTTTGTCTTGTTCTATGTGTTTCATATTGTTATTTTCGCATTTTGAGTGCATTTCACATACTGTAGTGTAAGCATTCACAGGTGGCTCAGTCATGTTTTATGTTTGATTTGCCCTGAAGCGAGAACATTTGCCAGCATTTTACTGATGGTGGAATATTATTATCTTATTGTACATAATCATATTAGACTATATAAGTGTCTGCCTGGGCTATACTTGTCACTTAGAGCATGGAAAAAAACTCCAATTTACTGTGTGCTGATACCTGCTCGATGAATGTTAAATTCACCTTGGAGTGATTATGAATGGCAGCATTTTTGAAAATAAAAACAACTACAGAGAAATGTCATCCCAGGGCATGCAGCAAAAGATTACATACTGTAGAGTACAGAAAAAAGTGATGTTTTATTGAAGTACAAGAGTGAATGATTAGGCTACACATTTAGGTGTGTATACCAGTGTGATATCAATGTTTTCATCTTAAACCATCATAAGGGGCAAATGTATGTGCTTTATAAAGGACAAAAAGTATTTTATTCATTTTATGACAAGTTTTGGATTGGTGTTTAGATCCATATATATCTATCCCCCTATACTGATGAAAATATAGTAATTCCCACTTGAAAATGATGCAAAAGTGAGTTTGAGCCAAACAGTTGATTTGTAGTTAAATATATAATTATTTTATGATTTACAGCACCATTTTGGATACATTTGGAGACACTAAGGGCTAACAGGGTACACTGCCTATACTTTGCATCATAGATCTTTAGTAGTTCACCCTCAGATTTAGTACATTTATGAACATGGAGTTTATGATCCAGGAAATGTACAGGTTTATCTGTTTCACATATGTAGCTCTCAGCATTTCATTGTAAACTTACAAAAAAAAGAATAGTTTTTTTTTTTTTTTTCCAAAGTTTTTTTTTGCATTTTTGGCACTTTATTTTGACCTGATATAATTTAATGCTACAATTGTCTTGTTTCATTTAAGCCATTTTACAAGTTTCTGTGATGCTCACACCTGGAGTTATACAGCTTTAAATAGAACACCCCCTAAATAGGTGAGAATTGACCAAATTTTGCATCTGTGCGAAATGGTTAAGGTACATAAGTTATTCCATTTCTCCCTTAATCATCTTTTAAATATTTGGACTTCTCTTCAGTTTCATCACAATGCCAATTATCTTTGTCTTTTCGTTGCATAATTCAGCATTTTTGTTATAAAATAATGAAAAGTTATTATTTAAAAAAACTACATCCCACCTGCATATTTATCACCCTTCGCTTTGGATAAAAGCGTCTGCTAAATGAATGTAATGTAATGTAGAAGAGTTAAGCTCATCAGCCTCTTGCCTTCTCAACTCAAATTCTTTGCCACAGTGCACAGTGTTACAATCAATCATTATCAGGACAGCAGACCTCTGTAAAGACATCCATACAGTTATTAGAAGAAACTGACTCAGTCTACTTTTCTAATCCAGAATAAAGGCTGAAATAATATATTTCAATAAGCTATCATATGGCCACTGTCTTCCTTGATACCAATTATGAAACTTGGCTTGAAATCATTTGCAATATATCTTTTATTTTTGCATCACTTCATGAATCAATTAATAATAATTAATAGAGCTACATTTTAAATGTGCACTATGCAGGATTTCTACCTAGACAAATTCTAAAATAAGCATGCTCAATCATATCTATGATGCACTGGCAATCTCTGTCAAAAAACAAATAGCCGTAACCTTGCTCCTCTGCCTGTTTGTTAACAGCTATATATCTAAGTGAACAGAAGCTAACCTGACCTCCAAATGGTACAAAGTTAAACATGACACATTTCTTCAAATTTTAAAGCAAGATTAACAAATTAAAATAAAAAGTACAGTTTCAAAATGATTAAAAAAAAGGAAAAAGGCCCTGTGCAAAGGTTTGGGAACCCTTTTGGATTATTCTTTGTTACTTTTTAAAAAGATGATTACTAAGGCCCAGGCCCAGGTGATTTACTCGATAGGACTTTAATGGGTCAGGTGAATATAATTCCAGGGCTGAACTATTTATTCTGAAGTAACTCCATGCCTTCTAAAGCATCTGACTGCAGTGGCTGGTGTTAACAACCATGGGTTCTTCTAAACCAGTAGTGCCCAATCATGTGCCATGGAGGGCCGAGAGTATGCAGGTTTTCATTCCAACCAATCAATACAACTGCTGATTTCACTAATTAACATACCTTCAACCAGAGAGGAGGGAACTAATTAGTGTAATCAGCAGGTGTAGTGATTGAATCAAGTTCATTTCCCCCAATGAGAAGGCTAAAAAAAAAACTCAACATTTCAAACTACCTATTTCCACTGTCAGAAACATTATCATAAAATGGAAGATAAATGGAACAGTTGAAGTCAAGGCAAGATCTGGAAGACCAAGAACAATTTCATATTGGCCCGAGACCTGGTGAGAAATGCTCAGAAGAACGAACACATCATTGCAAAAGAGCTGCAAAAAAGAGTAGCAGACACAGGTTTAGTTGTTCACAGGACAACAATACAACATACTTTAAACAAGAAAGACCTACATGGCACAGGTGCCAGAAAGAAGCCTTAAAGTGTCTGAAGTATGCAAATAAATAAATAAATAACCTTGAGAAGCCTGAAGCATTTTGGAACAATGTGTTTTGGACTGACAAAGCCAAAATGTAACTTTTTGGCCACAACCAAAGAAGGTATATTTGGAGAAAAAAAAGGCTGAAGCATTTGTAGAGAAGAACACCTTTCCAACTGTTAAGCATGGAGGTGGATCCATTATGCTTTTGGGTTGTGTGGCAGCGTGGGGCACAGGAAATATTGTGTGGGTGGAAGGAAGAATGGATTCCACCAAATATCAAGACATTCTAGAGGCTAATGTTTGAAGGTCAGTCCAGACATTGAAGTTGAAGAGAGGTTGGGTATTCCTGCAAGACAATGATCCAAAGCATACCTCGAAATCAAACGTGAAGTACCTCCAGGAAAGACGGATGAAGGTTTTGGAATGGCCACCACAGTCCCCAGACTTGAATATTATAAAAAATCTGTAGAGAGATCTCAAACATGTTATGCATACAAGGAAGCCGAAGAATATTTCTGAGCTAGAGGTGTTCTGCCAGGAAGAATGGGGGAAAATTTCAAAAGCAGACGTGGACGAGAATGGTAGTTGACAACTGGTAGCAGATGCGCAGTGATTAACACTCCCTGAGTTCCATAGAACATGCTAAGGGCGCAAATATCGCTCTATTAGAAACTTACTTGACAGTGTTGCAAATACAGGAGTGAGTCCTGTTACTCGTTCATACTTGTAAGAACTTGTAAGCATTCTTGGTCTTCTAAATATGCGTGTGTATATGGACTGTGATGCAGGGCTGGGGATGTTGTCTGCATCACGGGGTGAACAGACAGAAAACACAAAAAGGGCGATTAAGTTGCTTTATTTAAACAAAAAGACTCACCCAAAGGGAAATAAAGACCCACCGCACAAAGCATAAAACCAAAAACCTCTCTCTTGGAGTTCAATATGTGGCTCATCCGGAGAGGGCAACAGGGCGGCACGCTCTGGCGGCTCATCCGGAGAGGGCAACGGCACAGCGCACTCCGGTGGCTCATCTGGACCAGGCGGCGCAATGGTGTGCCCCCCCGACTTTGGAGGGCTCACGATGACAGGAGGTATCGAGGGACGCTCTTGGGAGGAAGGCAACACAATAGCGTCTGACAGGCCCTTTAGGTATGGCAGCAGGGTTTGCACCGCTTCTGCCAGATGGGCCACCTGCTCTGCCATCAGCTGGGCAGTGTGCTGCTCTGCCTGGTTAGCCTCCATGAGGGCCCATAGCAGTTCCTCCATCGTTGTCGCCATAAAATTCTTTTCTTTTTTTTTCCCTTTAAAGTCTCCAAAAAAAACACTGTCATTAAAAACCTGCAATTCTCCACCAATGTGATGCAGGGCTGGGGATGTCCTCTGCATCACGTGGTGAACAGACAGAAAACAAAACAAAAAGGGCGATTAAGTTGCTTTATTTAAACAAAAAGACTTACCCACAGGGAACTAAAGGCTCACCACACAAAACATAAAACCTCTCTCTTGGAGTTCAAAATCAGAAACGAGTCTCCTTTCCCTGGGGAAAATCAGGCCCTATAAAAGGCAGGCCAATTATCAATGGCGCCCAGCTGTACTAATTTCAACAGGCAGCGGCTGGTTCCTCTGCCTGGGTGTCATGAGGGTGCCGTCCAACAGAGGGCGGCACCCCAACTCCCTCCCTGGCACCACAGGACACAGAACATGTGCGACTCCAACTAATATCTTTTGTTGTCGAGCCCGAAAATGGAAGCGTGAAAGCTGGCTACAGGGGGCGTTTGCAAGCTGTTATAGTTGCCCGAGGAGGAGTTACAAAGTACTAACTGACAAGGTTTCCAAACTTTTGCCCAGGGCCGTTTCCTTCCATTACTTTGAAAATGTAAATAAGTAATCTTGCTTTAAAATTTGAAGAAATGTGTCATGTTTAACTTTGTACCATTTAGATGTTAGTTTAGCTTCTGTTCACTTAGGTATTAATTGTAAAAAGGCATTTTGACCAGGGGTGCCAACATTTTTGCACACCACTGTAACGTTACCTGCAATTGCACTAGGCAATAGGTTAGCCACCATTAAATTAACAATGTTCCTACAAGGTGCATTAATAGTAGGCTATAGATCGTTATATCACCTGTTGACTCAGAAGAAACGTTGAAACGTCAGTCGTATTTAATAAACGTGATTCATTCTATTACAAGTGCTCTATTACAAGTCTGATGAGCCTGAGAGCAACTTCTCTGTTTTCCAAGCTTTGACTGAAGTGCACGCGATAGCCATTATTTCATCATTATAACACAGCCTAATTAGACGTACTGTTGCCATCCAGATAGAACACATATTGCTAAAAATATTATTTTCATTTTATCTTCACTTGACATTTTGCTGCAGTCAAAGCGTGTTTCTTGCCCTCAACGAAGAGTGGGTGGGGTTTAGGACAGAGGAGGAGGAGACTTCTTTGATTGTAAACACAGGACCACAGTCATAGTGCATCTTTAATGAAGTAGTATTTTGTTACTTGTCTAGGCTTTCTGTACAATTGGTATTGATTAATGAATTTAATAATGAATTACCATTGATATTATATTGTGTAATTGGCTGTGTCATTGCTGTTTGCATGCTGCGATACATACAGATGGGTGACAAATTAAAGGAGGGGGGGGGGCATTTTCCTGGCATGGTTTGGGTCCACTTGTCCACTTAGAGGGAAGGGTCACTGCAAATCAATACAAAGTTATTCTCAGTGATCACCTTTACCTATCTTGATGGGAGTGGTCTCTTCCATGATGACAATGCCCCCATCCACAGGGCATGAGGGGTCACTGAATGGTTTGATGAATATGAAAATTATGTGAATCATATGCTATGGCATTCGCAGCCACTAGATCTCAACCCAATTGAACACATATAGATTTTGGACCGACGTTTTAGACAGCGCTCTCCACCACCATCATCAAAACACCAAATGAGGGAATATCTTTTGGAAGAATGGTGTTCCATTCCTCCAGTAGAATTCCAGAGACTAGAATCTATGCTAGACTAGAGGTAGAATCTATGCCACGGCGCATTGAAGCTGTTCTGGCAGCTTGTGGTGGCCCAACACCTTACTAAGACACTTTATGTTGGTTTTTCCTTTAATTTGTCAGCCGTCTGTACGTATCGTAGTAGTCTATATCAGGGGTAAACAAGGAGCAGGGCCATATTCAAACTAGGTCATATTGAAACATCCCTTGCTCAAACTTCCTTAGAAAATTCCTTAGAAAAGCAGCAAAGAGCTACAAAGCAGAGGCATAGTACCTTTCTTGATCATTTTCTTGAACATTTTTTGTCCTGATTAACAGCGTGACACTTTAGAAAATAGTATGTTACTTTTAAATTGAATGTATCCGTTATACTTCTCCAACATAATTGTTAAAATCTGAATTTAATTGAACAATTTATTTTACTTTTTTATCGTTACAATTATTTCATGTGATGCCCAAGTTTAAGCTTTTTTAATGCAGGTAGTCCTCGTGGTGGGGCATATTTAATTGTTAAGCTGAATAAAAAAGAACAAAAACTTCAGGAGAAATATCTATTTAAAGATACTAGTAAGAACCCTGCCTCATTGATTTCTTGCACACGTCTTTACTGGTTATTAGTGAATGAATGGTCACACCCCTGTACAATTTACGGTGAAACAACCCTTGGTGACTAACTGGTCCCTGGTTGAGCACTGCTCAGAGGGACACTAAGGAGCTAGCTGGTTTGGGTAAAATACTGGCCAAGAAAAACAGAGAAAAGAGAGAGAGAAAAAAAGTCCGCCCTTCATTACACCACTAGAGGGCGGTTCAGGATAATGTTTAAGCTTCAGCAACATTGATAAACAAAGCTGGAAATGCAAATAAAATGCTCAATTTCACCTCTTTGTTGAAGCATTCCCTTGATCCTTAAATATCTATGGACACTCAGCATTTGAAAATCCCATCAGGACACATCAAAAGGGATTCAATCAGTCTTTGAAAACAATCCATTTAAAGTGTTTGTATTACTTTAATGGTTAGAATTAATTTTAAATGTAGTTATTATATAACAATAACCACAACCCGAGAATCATCAATCGCTGTTTGTTGCTTTTGAAGTTAATAAGATCTGCTTTTTTGCAAAACACTAAGGGCCCTATCTTACACCCAGCGCTAAGCAGCGGTAACCCAAACGCAAGTGGCTTTGCTAGTTTCAAACTGACTCGGTTGTCATTTTAGCGTCCAGCGCTCACGTTCTTTACAGTTTTTCTCAGTTGCTAAAACACTAAACCCGATTCTCTGAACCAAATTCTCAGTGGCCTAAACTCATTTGTCGAATCAAACACTCTTTTGGCCAAACCATAGACACTGTTCAGGTACTTAGACACAATTTGCAAAACTCATCCACTCTTTTTTGCCAAACCTTAAACACATTCTCAGTCACTAAACACATTTCACACTGTGATACACTTGTGTTGCAAAATTGTAAACACTGGCAGCAGAATGTGAACACAACTCCAACACAACTGTCATCTGTTACACACAACAACTCAAAATTGAACACACATGTTTCTAATGATGTGATCAGACCAATTGGGCAGGATAAAAGTCAGTTCAGAGTGCACAGGTGGCACATGTGCATCCATCTACAATGGAAACATACAGAGAGGCAGAGGAGGAAGAGTTCGTGTGAGAGGTGGTGGACGAGGAGGAAGAGGCCGAGGAAGACCAAGAACAATCATTACTGATGAAATCCGGGCAACTATTGTACACCATGTTGTTGTTCATGGGATGACAATGAGGGAAGCAGGACAAAGAGTCCAACCCAATTTGAGCAGATTCTCTGTGGCCAGCATCATCAGGACATTCAGAGAAGAGAACAGGTAATTGTTTCTTGCTGTACAACATTTGACATACAGTATACTATACTGTAAGTACTGTAATGTTCATTACAATACTATTTTTACTAGCTGTATACGTTTGTAAGTGCATATTCCCCTTTGTAGAATTGAAAGACGACCAAATGGGGGTGGAAGGACTGCTCTTTTCTCCCAACAACAAGAAGCACTCATTGTTGACATGGTCCTTCAAAGTAATGCCATCCGACTCCGTGAAATCCAGCAGAGTGTGATTGAAGACAATGTCAACTTTGATGGAATCAACAGTGTGTCTCTATCAACTATTGACCGTGTCCTCACACGCAACAGACTTAGCATGAAACAAATGTACAGAGTACCATTTGATCACAACTCTGCAAGAGCCAAAGATCTAAGATATCAGTATGTGCAAGTAAGTGTAACCTACACACACTTTCAGCACTGATGCTTCCAGTACAATTATATGCTCATAGGCCTACTGTTACTGTAGGCTAGTAGTTGCAGTTGCTACGTTTACAGTGCATATACTGTAAATGCACTATTGCAGAAGTCTGTTTCTGTATCACTTACTGTACTAAACTACTTTTTATCTATTTTTATAGAGAGTGTTTGAACTGGATTCCATTGAATGGCCCCATGAATACATTTTCATAGATGAAGCAGGATTCAATCTGGCGAAAAGGAGGCAGAGAGGCAGGAACATAATTGGTCAACGTGCCATTGTGGAAGTCCCTGGCCAGCGTGGTGGCAATGTCACCCTTTGTGCAGCCATAAGTAACTGGGGGGTTCTCCACCGTCATGCAAACCTGGGGCCATATAACACTGAACATCTCCTTACATTTCTGGGTGGTCTACAGAATATTATGGCTGCGCGTGAGCAGCTGCATCAGCAAGCAGTTCATCCTGTATATGTCATAGTTCGGGACAATGTGAGCTTTCACCGTGCTGTCCTGATACGTGAGTGGTTCACCAACAACCAGCGCTTCATAATGGTTTTCCTTCCACCTTACAGCCCCTTCCTGAATCCAATAGAGGAGTTTTTCTCTGCGTGGCGGTGGAAGGTCTATGACCGACATCCCTACACCAGGGCAACTTTATTGGAGGCAATGGAACAGGCCTGTGATGATATAACTGTGGAGCCAGTTCAGAGTGCACAGTTTGCTGAAGGTTCCAAACGAACACAATGGACGGAGGCAGAGTCAGAGGAAGAGGAGTTCGAGTCAGAGGAGGAAGAGGAGCAGGCCATGGAGGGAGAGGCGCAGGCCATGGAGGGAGAGGAGCACGCCAAGGAGGAAGAGGAGCAGGCCATGGAGGGAGAGGAGCACGCCAAGGAGGGAGAGGAGCACGCCAAGGAGGGAGAGGAGCAGGCCAAGGAGGAAGAGGAGCAGGCCCAGGAGGGAGAGGAGCAGGCCCAGGAGGGAGAGGAGCAGGCCCAGGAGGGAGAGGAGCAGGCCCAGGAGGGAGAGTAGCAGGCCCAGGAGGGAGAGGAGCAGGCCCAGGAGGGAGAGCAAGACAAACTCGCACCATCATTACAGACGAGATGCGAGCAACAGTCATTGACCATGTCATTGTCCATGGCATGAAAATGGCTGAAGCAGGACTAAGAGTCCGTCCAAACTTGAGTAGGTTCTCAGTGGCCACCATTATCCGGGCATTCAGAGAACACAACAGGTATTGTACTGTATTGCTGTGTTGGTCACTACAGTAGATTTTTACAGTATAGTGGAGTACAATTGGTTTCATCTCAGTTGCTATATTGCAAAACATGTCCATTGATGCTTCTACTGAATGCATGTTTTTTACAGTAGAGTACATACAAGTCAGTACTCTAATGCATGTTTGTTTCTCTAGAGTTGAAAGAATGCCACATGGAGGTGGGAGGGTTGCCATATTTACACCAGCACAAGAAACCCTCATTGTGGATATGGTACGGGAGAACAACACCATCAGACTCAGATAAATCAGGGACAGAGTCATTGCTGACAATGTAAACTTTGAGAACATTGACAATGTCAGCTTGGCCACAATAGACAGAGTTCTCCGGCGCCAAAGGGTGCGCATAAAGCAAGCCTATAGGGTACCCTTTGAGCGCAACTCTGATCGAATCAAAGACCTGCGTTACGAGTATGTGCAAGTAAGTATACATCCATGTTCACAGTACAGTGGGTGCACATACTGTGTTGCTCAGTGGCCTACAGTACTACTGTACAATACTGTGCTACTGTATTGACTGTTGTTCTGAACACTTTCACATTTTCACAGAGGATATTCCGGTTGGACTCGATGGCCAGACCTCATGAGTACATCTTCCTGGATGAGGCTGGGTTCAACCTCATGAAACGAAGGCAAAGAGGCCGTAACATCATTGGCCAAAGAGCTATCGTTGAGGTTCCTGGCCAACGCGGGGGTAACATCACTCTTTGTGCTGCCATGAGTTCAGAGGGGCTTGTCCACCGGCATGCTGTCCTTGGCTCATACAACACCCAACGTCTCCTCACCTTCCTGGCAGAGCTACGAGACATCCTCCTGGACCGCCAGCAACAGAATCCTGGGCCTGCACATCATCCCATTTATGTTATCATTTGGGACAATGTTCGTTTCCATCGAACGAACCAGATTAGAGAGTGGTTTAACATCAACCAACAATTCCTCAATGTCTGTCTGCCACCCTACTCACCTTTCCTCAACCCTACTCACCATAGAGGAGTTTTTCTCGTCATGGAGGTGGAAGGTGTATGACCGCCAACCTTACACAAGAGAGAACCTTCTAAGGGCTATGGACCTGGCCTGTGACGACGTGCCTGTGGAGGCCTTCCAAGGCTGGATCCGCCATGCCAGGGCGTTCTTCCCACGTTGCCTGGCAAGGGACAATATTGCCTGCGATGTAGATGAGGTCCTGTGGGCCGACCCAGCTCGACGACGTGATGCCGCACAATGATTGTGGTGTGTGTGTGTGTGTGTGTGGTATAGTTCCATAAATAAAATAAAAACATCACACCCTGAACATTGTTTTCAATGAGTATTGTTGTGTGTAATGGATCCTCTGTAGTGTTTGCATTGAGTTGTGATACAGTACAGTAGTGTACATACTGTATTTTCTGTAGATTTACATACTGTTCATATGAAACACACAAATCTATGAATGCCCAATACCCTACAGTGATATATTCTGAGAACAGATACTGTAAGGTTTCTAAAAATGTGCTTTGGCAGTTGTGAAAAAAAAGAACATTCTCACACACTGAACATTGTGTTTTCAGTTGTTTTGTTGTAGTCTGTAATGATGCGTATAGTGTTTAAATTTTTGCAGGCTTTGAGCAGCTGTTTTGGTGTGAAAGTTTGAGTTTTGAAGAGAGAAGGTGTGGTTTTGTTTATGTAGCTTTAGAAAAGTGTGTTGTGTTTAGAGTTTTGGGAAAATGGAGGAAAGTTTTGTGAAATGTGTTTTAGCAATTGAGAAAAACTGTAACTACATGCCCTGGATGCTGTGTCCTAAATTATTTTATGTAGTGTCTAACGAATGCTCTGTGGTGAATATATTTTTACTTGCTGTGTGTATGATCTGAACACATTGTTTGGTTTTGAACACAGGATAAGTGGTTTTGAGGTGATAGTTTGATTTTGATAGAAAAGTCTGGGGTTTTGTGAATGTAGTTTGAATTTTTGGATTTGTGTTTAAGGTTTTGAGAAAATGGGTGGAGGTTTCAAGAAATGTGTTTTAGCAACTGAGAAAAACTGTAAATAGCAAGTGAACTTGCGCCCATAGCAAGTCAACTGGGCGGGTTGATCTTACAGTTTTTCTCCATTGTATACACACAAAAAATTGAACTATGCACACAATTCTGAAAACTTGAAGCTCATGTATCAACAACATGACTCCAAACTGTTAAACTCTAAGCACAATTCCATTGTTCTCACTCAAATATCATTCTCAACCACATTTTTGCAAAACTCTAAACACAAATTGCATCATTTAGCACACTTTGTTCACCTGGAAAACACTGGCCTTCAAAATGCAACACCCTGATTACCAATTGGTCTCACTCATGTCTCACCTGTGCAAACTCAATTAGAAAAACACTTTCATGTGTCAGAGTATAAAAGAGGCCTCAGGTGACTTATACAGGTGTTGGGCAAGAAGATGGAGCAGCAAGAACACAGAGGAAGAGGAAGAGTGAGAGTAAGAGGAGGCCAAGGAGGACGAGGAGGAGGCAAAGGCAGGCCAATATATCCAATGAAATACGTGGACTACGTAATCAATCACGGCCTGACCATGACTGAAGCTGGGCAGCGAGTCCAGCCGAACCTGAGCCGCTTCACAGTAGCCTCAGTTATCCGGGCCTTTAGAGAAGAGAATAGGTAAGTAACCACTTGAGTAGTTTTCAATACTCTACAGTAATTACAGTATAACTTTATGGTTTCTATGGATATCTACAGTGCTCACAGAAATGTCCATTTCGCAAACATTGACAGGGTCAGCCTGTCCACAGTCAACCGTGTCTTGAATAAACACCAGCTGCGGATGAAATGGGTATATTGTGTTCCAGTTGAGCGCAACTCTGACCGAGTGAAGGAGCAACAATACCAATATGTGCAAGTGAGTACAGCAGGTTACTGTAACTGACCACATCCTCTCAGTGCTCAGTATAGACATGTCACTATGTACCTCAGTGTTCCTGTATGTAGGCCTTTTGTCTGATATGGTCATTCTCTCTTTTTCAGAGAGTGCTTGAACTTCATGCCAGTGCTGCTCCCCATGAATATATTTTCATTGACGAGGCATTGTTCAACCTGCAGAGGACCAGGCGGCGGGGGAGGAACATCATCGGCAACCGTGCCATTGTCAATGTCCCTGGGCAGTGTAGGGACAATGGACTACATTTCCAATCACTCGACAGGAAACCCATAAGACATTTAAAACACGGCCACAGCCAATCATGTCTCTTGGAAATACGAGACACTAAGGGTCATAAAACTAAAACAGATAAGACTGAATGCATTTCAGTCTCCCGACCCTATTCACTTCGCTTCCTCGATCGTGCTGCATACAGCTGCACAAGAGGCAGCACTCCAATTTTCTATTCCCTTTTGCTAGCTACACAGCTACAAAGGTGGATCTCCACAGCAGCATCATGCTGCGGAGAGAGACGAAAATGGGTTAGCTTGCCTACGGCATCTAACCATAGATCTGAATTAACGCAAACGACAGAGGTGTGTTCCAGCCACGGACAAAGACGATGTCGGACAAAGACGACGTCGGACAAAGACGCAAACCAGGAGAAAGACGCCCTGACCATCCCTCACGTACAAGCCAGCTGTAAACGACTCACCGCAGACTTCAGTAAGACGGATCAAACATCCCAGGCATAGCTTAGGATTTTAGTCTGAACTGTTTATCGGTAATTTGATTGCATCTCGATTTTGTACGATAGTAGCTGTCTAAACGTGTTGCGCTGGTTAGCAAGCTAGCCGACTGGCCTACCGTTTCATTGCTAATGTGGTAGTACTGTTCACTAACCAAAGCAGGCCTCATAGTTTGCTCCTCTATCCTAACACGTATTAACATTCGCGTGATATGATCTAATTTTAACTTACTATAGATAAATACGTTATTTTGTGAAAGAAGTGCGTGACCTTATTTATAGTAACGTCAGATTTGAGATCAATAACCACCATCCTGCTGCGACACAGTTAGCTTGCTCCACGTTATTCCTTTGTTCCATGAACGCAGACGTGGCATAAGCCTACACACCGACACATACACACACATACTGTATGTGCATACACACACAAATGCTACAATACGCACACCACACAATATGTCCATTTAGTAGAACGTAATATTCATGTTTGTCTTGTTTACAGTTTTTCACAATTGTTTAAACACATTAATTGGAACATCAGACACAATGTGCACAACCTGAAACTCATGTACCAACTGCCAAACCAATTCTGCTGAACGCCAAGCACATTTTCTGCTTTAGACTCAGATTCCCATTCCAAACCACACATTTTTCACAACACTACACACAATTCTCTATATCTTGCACACTCTTCCTGAATTCCCTCTCTTGGTGTTCACACAGAACACACTGCCAATCACATTTCTAAACTCCAAAGGCTGTTGTGCAATTAGAAATCAGCAATTTGCTATAGAAGGGTCACAGATGAGCTCCTGGTTTGTTTGGAGAACAATGGATGGTGGCAACATTGAAGAGAGAGGTGAGCAGCAAGGCAGAGGAGTGAGAGTAAGAGGAGGAAGAGGACAAGGAGGAGGAGGAGGAAGAGGAAGAGGAGGAGGAGGAGGAGGAGGAGGAAGAGGACACGGAGGAGGAGGAGGACGAGGACAAGGAGGAGCAGGACAAGGAGGAGGAGGTGGAGGAGGAGGAGGAAGAGGAGGACAAGGAGGAGGAGGAAGAGGAGGACAAGGAGGAGGAGGTGGAGGAGGAGGAAGAGGAGGACAAGGAGGAGAAAGGAGAAGAACCATAATCTCTGATGAGATTAGGGCCACTGTCATTGATCATGTGGTCAACCATGGTTTGCCCATGAGGGAGGCTGGCCAGAGGGTCCAACCCAACTTGAGTCGCTTCTCGGTTGCCTCAATAATTCGGACTTTCAGAGATGAGCATTGGTAAGAAACCTACTCGCCTTACTGTAGTACTGCATATCAATACAGTATTCAATTAGTGTTGCAAGGACCTTGCTGTATTTGTATCTATTTGTATCTTTTGCAGAACTGCAAGATTACCACAACGTGCTGGGAGAGGAAGACTCCTCACAGATGAACAGGAGACTGCAGTAGTCAACATGGTGCTGGCAAACAATGTCATAACCCTCCGACAAATCCAAGATGCAATCATTGCAGACCAACACTTATTCCAAAATATAGCAAGTGAGTTTATCCACACTGGACCGTGTTCTCCAACGCAATTCCATGAGGATGAAGCAGGTGTACAGGGTTCCTTTTGACAGGAACACTGACAGAATCAAGGAGATTCGCCATGACTATGTGCAAGTAAGTCCTATACATTCCACAACTGTGTCCTATCAGCACTGACACATTACTGTATTGTACTACAGTAATCCAATGTTGTCCTTTTTTACAATGTTTCACAATAGCCTATACTCTATTGACCACTCTTGGTGTATAATATTGTCATGTTGTCTGTTTCAGAGATTTCTTGACCTAGATGCAGAAGCAGACCTGCATGAATTTATATTCATTGATGAAGCGGGGTTCAACCTTGTAAAAAGAAGGCGCCGGGGCAGAAATGTAATCGGCTAGCGTGCTATCACTGAAGTCCCTGGCCAGCGCGGAGGGAACATAACAATGTGTGCTGCCATCAACCACCACGGCGTCCTCCATCACCATGCCACCCTGGGCCCCTACAACACTGCCCTTCTCATAGCATTCCTGGACACACTCTACAACATGGTTGTTCAACCAGACCAGATGGATGACACAGAGGTGATCAGGTTTGTTGTTGTCTGGGACAACGTCAGTTTCCACCGGGCTGCTCTGGTCCGTGACTGGTTCAGGGGCCATCCTGAAATTTCCGTCCTGCATCTCCCTCCATACTCTCCCTTCCTCAATCCAATTGAGGAGTTTTTCTCTGCCTGGAGATGGAAGGTGTACGAGAGGAATCCGCAGACACGGATCCCACTGCTGCAAGCAATGGAGGACGCATGTGGCGATGTGACTGCTGAGGCCTGTCAAGGCTTCATGCGCCATTGTAGGCGATTCTTTCCCCGCTGCTTGGCCAGGGAGAACATCGCCTGCGATGTGGATGAGGTCCTGTGGCCAGGCAGGGACCGAAGGCAGGATGCAGCCTAGTTGTTTTGTTTTGTTTATTGCCTATTTTCTGTTATCTCTTTCATTTCATCCCATTTTCATCCTGTTTGCTGTGATTTACAGTAGACTGCACATTTTGGGTACAAATAAAATATTATTTGTTGTTAAAGTATTGTGTGTTGTTTTCTATTTGAGTATACGTACAAATATTATATGGTAATATTTTACATCCAACAGGTGAAAGTGTAACACTGAACATGCAAAGGCATAATTCTACTGATAAAGCATTCATATAGTGTTTTCCATTCATACTATAGTGTTTTCCATTCTGCACACCAGTGTTCAATGGGTGCTTAGAAATGTCTACTCATATGATGTATGTGTTTGTCATTTGAAAAGAAAATACCATTTAGTGAAGAGTTAACACTGTTTTGAGGGCAAAGTGTGCTTTTGCAAGAGAAGTGTAGGATTTTGCATTTTGTGTGTGAGTTTTGAGATTTGTGTTTAGGGTTTTGAGAAAGTGAGGTAGTCTATCAGGAAATGTGTTTAAGCAATTGTTAAAAACTGCAATAAATCTATTTTTAAACCTGGTGTCTGTTTTGATGTCGTATGAACACGAGAGTTGAGTCAAACCTAATCATTAGAACGTAATACCTTCAACCCTTATGAATTATTAGTTATTAGTGCTTTGATGGTAAATTGAAGTAGTAGTAATTATAATCCATAATAATCAAATGAGACTGATTTAATTTTAACCTAACTTAAGAATAATAAGGGTAAACCACATTATTCCATAGTTATTGCCTATATTTCTGGCAACCCATGTAAGAATTTATATATACAGTATATAGAGGGATATATTCCTTACATTTATGGCGCCCCGTCGAGGATATTCTCTACATTTATGGTGCCCGGGTGAAGACTGGTAAGACGAACATGTTTTAATTGTCTATCACCATTACTGCTAAATGTATATTGCACCAGCGCGCAACCACCTGTCCACTAGACCCCATACCTTCAGCAGTCCTCCAGTCTATATCTGCTGAGCTCCTTCCATATCTGTCCTCCGTTATTAACACCTCCCTAATCTGTGGCCATGTTCCTGCTGCCTTTAAAACTGCCCGTGTAACCCCACTCCTTAAAAAACCTAGCTTAGATCCCGCTGATGTCAGGAACTACCGTCCTGTATCTCTCTTGCCCTTCCTGTCCAAAACACTTGAACGTGCTGTCCTTAACCAACTGTCTGTTTTTCTCCACCAGAACAACCTGCTTGACCCGCATCAGTCTGGCTTCAGAACCGGCCATTCCACCGAAACTGCTCTCCTGGCTGTGACTGAGGCACTCGCCACTGCTAGAGCCTCCTCCCTCTCCTCTGTTCTGATTCTCCTTGACCTGTCTGCGGCATTCGACACGGTCAACCACAAACTCCTGATCTCCACACTCGCTGAGATGGGCATTTCTGGAACTGCCCTCTCTTGGTTTGTATCGTATCTCACTGATAGATCCTACCAAGTCTCCTGGAAGGGTTCCGTCTCTGCTCCCCGTCCCCTGTCTACAGGAGTCCCGCAGGGATCTGTACTGGGTCCTCTGCTGTTCTCTATGTATACTAAGTCTCTTGGCTCAGTAATCCATGCACATGGCTTCTCATACCATAGCTATGCTGACGATACTCAACTCTTCCTCTCTTTCCCTCCCTCTACCCCACAGGTTAAGGAGAGGATATCTGCTTGTCTGACTGACATCTCTGAGTGGATGGCTACCCATCACCTGAAGCTCAACCTTGACAAGACAGAGCTCCTCTTCATGCCGTACAAGACCTCCCCACTACATGACCTCTCCATCACCGTTGATGGGACCGTGGTGGCTGCCTCCCGCTCTGCAAGGAACCTGGGGGTGGTCCTGGACGACCGGCTGGACTTCAAAGAGCACATCAGGGCGACGGCACGGTCCTGCAGGTTCCTCCTGTACAACATCAGGAGGATTCGACCGTACCTGACCACCTACTCCACCCAGCTTCTTGTCCAGACCATGGTCACCTCACGCCTGGACTACTGCAACTCCCTGCTCGCAAGCCTACCGGCCTGCGCCATTCTGCCTCTTCAACTGATCCAGAATGCAGCTGCCCGGCTTGTGTTCAACCTCCCGAAATTTTCCCACGTAACCCCCTGCTGAGATCTCTCCACTGGCTGCCAGTTGCAGCCAGGATCAGGTTCAAAGTTCTGACCCTGGCCTACACTGCAGCCAATAGGACAGGCCCCGCCTACCTGCAGGACTTAATCCAGAACTATGTTCCTGCTCGACCACTTCGCTCTTCTACAGCAGGGCGACTGGCACTTCCCCCCCTCCGTGTCAAAGGCTCTCGCTTGTCCCGACTGCGGAGTTTTTCCACATTAGCACCTCAGTGGTGGAATGAACTTCCCATTCCCCTACGTTCTATTCCAACCCTGCCTGCATTCCGTCGAGGCCTGAAGACACACCTCTTCAGACTCCACCTTGACTGATATCCTCACCTAGGAATATCAGTTCCCTGTTCCCTGTGTTTTCCTGTCTGTTTATTATAGTTTATAATAGTATTTGGAATGGTTTATAATAGCATAGTTTATAATAGTATTTGGAATGGTTTATAATAGTATAGTTTATAATAGTATTTGGAATGAAAGTGTGGTGTTGCTGATTTTGCCCACAGCTTACTGTGAACTACAGTCAACGTTCATTGCTAGGGATAGCTGCTACATTATGCAAAGGATGTGCTTTGCCTTGTCTGTTCTGTAATGATGATGATGTCTCTGTATGCACTTACTGTACGTCGCTTTGGATAAAAGCGTCTGCTAAATAAATGTAATGTAAATGTAATGTAATGTATATGTAAACACCTTGCATGAGTAATACTCCACATGTAGGAATATAGAGGCATGTTCCCTACAGCAGCGTGGCGGAAATGTCACCATGTGTGCAGCTATTGGTCACCGTGGGGTCATACATCACCATGCACAACTAGGTCCCTATAACACTCCCCGTTTGCTAACATTCCTTGACGAACTCTAAAATATCCTCATCCCCCCACAGAAAGAGGGACCAGAGCAGCCCATCTATGTTGTCATTTGGGATAATGTAAGTTTCCACCGGGCTGCTCTGGTCCACAACTGGTTCGCTGACAACCCACGTTTTGTAGTGCTGTACCTTCCACCATATTCCCCATTTGTGAATCCGATAGAGGAATTCTTTTCAACATGGCGGTGGAGAGTGTACGACCGCAGACTACAAGAGCATGTGGCAATGGAGGAGGCATGTGATGACATCCACGCCGACGCATGCCAGGGATGGATCCGCCATGCCAGGCGGTTTTTGCCCCGCTGCTTGGCCAGGGAGAACATCGCAGCCGATGTGGATGAGGTCCTCTGGCCTGACCAGGATCGGAGGCGGGATGCAGAGTGATCTGTTTCATTGCATTTTGCAATATTTGTTTTTCAGTCAGCTGAACATTTTGTATTGCAGTAACAAATATTTCCTTTGTTACCTTTTTGTATCTGTGCACTGATTTATCATTACATCCCCAGAAAGACAGTCTAAACATTTTCTTTGTAGTGTTTCTCATTGTACTTATCAGTGAAATTACTGAGTTTTGCTAAAATAGTTAACATTTGTGTTGCATCAACTATAGTAAATGCTATTTTGGGACAAAAAACCTAAAACTATTTCCACACAATTTTATGCATTTGAATATATAATAACATGGCCTCATGAACACTATTTTGATGGTAGTGTTTTAAATTTATCACACAAGTGTTTAATTGATGCTCTGTAAGACATAAACATATAATAGCTGTGTGTATTGTTTTGGTGGAAAGAATCAGTTTTGAGAAGAGAGAACATGGTTTTGAGTGCTGTGTTTCATTTTGCAAGAGATTTGTGGAGTTTTGACAAAGTGTGTAACTCTTTTCAGTTTTGTGTTTTGAGAAATTGAGCCACAGTTTCTGGAAATGTGTTTAAACATTTGGGGAAAAATTGTAAGATGAGGTGTGGTCAGAATAATCTTTGGCATATTGCTATCTTGAGGCTGCAAAAAGAGTTTGCGCTAAAACCACCACAAACCTGGTCTTAAGTCATGTCGCAGTTGTTTCAATGTTATTTTAATGGCACAAAACCATGACAGGACCCCCCTCTAAGGGGCGGCCCCAGACGATCCCTCAGAAAGTCCCTAATCAGTCCTGGATCCAAAATGTTCCTAGAAGGAACCCAACAGCGTTCCTCAGGGCCATTGCCCTCCCAATCTATGAGGAACTGGACCCTCTGCCCACACGTCTCTCATCCAAAATGCACTGTACAGTATACAACGGACCTCCCCTAATGAACCAGGGAGGGGGCGGCGGCTTGTCCGCAGTAGCTAACGCACTCACAAGCACTGGCTTCAGCCGGGAGACGTGAAATGTCGGGTGAATCCTCATGGAGTGAGGGAGCTGTAAACGCACTGTGACCGGGTTAATCTTATGGGTAATTTTAAAAGGACCCACGAAGCGCGGAGCGAGTTAACAAGACTCCACACGCAATGGAAGATCCCGCATGGAAAGCCAAACCCGTTGCCCTAACAGCCAAACAGCCAAAGCCTCGCTGAAGCGCGCAGAAGGGACGCACAAACTCGCCTCCAAACGGATTGGCACCTCTGTACAAAAGACCCTGCGGACGGTACCTCCATGTTCCTCTCCCACTCAGGAAACAGAGGAGGTTTATACCCCAACTGAGCCTCGAATGGCGAGAGACTCGTGGACGCATTGCGCAGCGTGTTATGCGCATATTCTGCTCAAGCGAGGTGACGACTCCATGACGTGGGATTGGAGGTGGCCAGACACCGAAGAGTGCTCTCTAAAGTTTGTTTAGTGCGTTCAGTCTGTCCGTTGGTCTCCGGGTGAAATCCCAAAGACAGACTAATGGACGCCCCCAACTGAGAGCAAAATGAACGCTAGAATCGTGCGGCAAACTGGGGACCGCGATCTGACACAACGTCCTGGGGGAGGCCTTGCACTCTAAAAATCTAGTCTATCACCAGCTGTGCGGTCTCTGGTGCCAATGGCAGTTTTGGTAGAGCGATGAAGTGCGCTACCTTGGAGAACCTGAACCTGTCCAGAATCACCATGTTGCCATCGGAAGCAGGCAGGCCGGTGATAAAGTCTAAGGCAACATGGCTCCAAGGATGACTAGGGATGGGTAAGGGGCGCAGAAGACCTGAGAGTGGAGGCTGTGATCCCTTGTTACGGGCGCAGACCGGACAAGCAGAAACAAATTCCCGAACATCCCTCTCCATACCATGGGCCACCAAAAGCGCCTGGATAGGAAATCCTTAGTCCGATGGATGCTAGGATGACCTGCTAGCTGGGAGGAATGGGCCCATTAAAGCACCTGGGACCTTACCCTAGGGGGAACAAAGAGGCAGTGAGGGGGCCCCCCACTTGGACCCAATTCCAGGCGCAATGCCTTCTGCACAACGGCCTCGATGTCCCACATACCTGGGGCCAAATTCTGAGAAGCAGGCACAATGGGCTCAGGAACAGGATCCCAGTCCGACCGGTAATGAATGCGGGATAGCGCATCTGGCTTGACATTCTTCGACGGGATGGTATGTCAATAAAAATTTAAAACGAGCGAAGAACAACACACAACGGGCTTGCCGAGAATTGCGTCTTTTGGCTTACTGGACGTATTCCAGATTCTTATGATCCGTCCAAACAGTAAAGGGATGCTCGGCCCCCTCCAGCTAATAATGCCACTCCTCCAATGCCAATTTCACTGCCAAAAGCTCCCGGTCCCCTACGTCATAATTACTTTCGGCCGGTGTCAGACCTCTAGAAAAATAGGCACACGAGTGCATTTTCCGGTCCAGCGGCGAGTGCTGGGACAAAATAGCCCTTACCCCCAACTCAGAGGCATCAACCTCTACGACAAAGGGGTTGGAGGGATGGGGAGTAATAAGGATGGGTTCGGAACTAAACCTTTTTTTCAGCTCCGCGAAAGCAGCCTCAGACTTCTGGTTCCATTGAAACCGTGAAGGTGATGTTTTCTTTGTCAGAGCTGTGATAGGTGCGGCTACTGCGCTAAAATTGTGGATAAACCGCCGATAAAAATTAGTGAACCCCAGCAAGCGCTGCACTTGCTTTACCGATTGCGGGGTAGGCCAGTTCATAACCGCTAAATATCCATTTGGACCTTTCCCTCCATTACAATGAACCCCAGGAAGGAAACCGAGTCAGAATGGAAGGCCCACTTCTCCGCCTTGACAAACAACCATGTTTTGAGAAGTGCTTCCAAAACCTGTCTGACATGACCAATGTGTGCCGATCAATTAGCGGAGAAAATTTTAATATCGTCCAGATAGACGAAAACAAATCTCTTAACATCTCCCGGAGTACGTCATTCACTAGCGCCTGAAAGACAGAGATACCTGGTTATGCAGTTCTAACTGTTTTCTGAAGAATCCTGAACGTTTTATCGTAATCCATTTATCCATTGTCCAGCAAAATCTCCATTTCCACGGTGCGTACCCATCGCATTTGCGTTTGTACTACGTTACTACCGTTGCGTAAAAAACATGACTAGAATGCTTCAGGGATGATCTAACGTAAACCACATAGATTATCTTCTACGGGGTTTCCTGCCCTTTAAAACAAAGTAAAATATGTCATATTGGAGTGACTGGGAGCGGCGCTGTATCCATGCGTAACGACAGCCCATAGGGTAATCGTGGTGTATACTTTCGGCCACATGACACTGCGGTTAGGATCAGATTACGCCTGTGGCCATTTTTACTGAATTTATCCTGCAAGGGATGGACTGGATTGCTGTACAAGTACGTTTTTAGCCTATCCAGATGATATTTAGCCATGTGTAGCGCTTTTGTTAGCTGTATGTACGTCATAGGCTAGCTTTTCTCTTTACGCATACATGGTTTGCTGTATGGTGTAATTGCGCTGGTCTTATGTCTTTGCTGCTTCAATGATTACGATTATTTTATACATTTATACGCGAACGTGGGAAGCAACGGTGGAAAGAAGAGCGCTTATTTCACGGTTGCTCAGGTTTTGGAGGTGCTGAACCGCAGTGATTTTGGAGGTGAAAAAGTCAGTCCTCAGGCATAACAATGACTCTGGCATGGACCCGTGCCTGGACATGTAAGTGTTTTTAAAAATATATAATACAAATTATTATTATTATTATTATTGTTATTATCATCATCATAATCATCAACAGTATGGAGCGCTATTATCTAGAGTATTTTTAGTTTGGTGATAAATGGATTCTCGCAGAAGTTTGCTAGTTAGCTTCTATGTTGTCACAGGCTGGAGAGGAGCTCATGACCTGCTAAGGGGTTTGTTTTGTAGCGTTCCTTTGCAGTTTTCTTTGTTTAGCAACCAACACAAGGGCTAGTTGTTGAATTCTTGCATGAAACTACATCCATTCTCAGTACTTTATTTCACGGTTCAGTCAAGACATTACAGTATTATAATAATGTAATTTAGTTTGTGCAAGCTGACAAACTAATTCATAAATCCTAGTTACGATTGCTAATTATGTTGGAGCTAATATCAGACGTATTGTGGATGTAAGATTTTTTTATGTATATACTGTATATATGTGTGTATATACAGTGCCTGGCCAAAAAAAGTCACACACTCTAATATTTTGTTGGACTGCCTTTAGCTTTGATTATGGCGCGCATTTGTCGTGGCATTGTTTCGACAACCTTATGCAGCATCACCACATTTATTTCCGACCAGAGTTGCATTCATTTTTGGCCGAGATCTTGTATTGACGACGGGAGAGTTGAACCACTCCGTAAAGTCTTCTCCAGCACATCCCAAAGACTTTCAATGGGGTTAAGGTCAGGACTCTCGTGGCCAATTCATGTGTGAAAATGATTCCTCATGCTCCCTGAACCACTCTTTCACAATTTGAGCCCGATGAATCTTGGCATTGTCGTCCTGGAATATGCCCATTGATGGGATAACCTGGTCATTCAGTACATTCAGGTACTCAGTTGACTTCATTTTATTGCTGCATAACGTTGCTGAGCCTAGACCTGACCAATTGAAGCAACCCCAGATCATAACACTGCCTCCAGAGGCAGTGGGCACTGTGCATGGCGGGTGCAACGGCGACCTTTTTTTGGCCAGGCAGTGTATATATATATATATATATATATATATATATATGTGTGTGTGTGTGTGTGTGTATGTATATATATTTCTTTTATTTTTTTTGTTCACTTAATTGTAATACTTGCCATATGTCCTTTTGAGATAATTAGTGTTCTCATTTAGTGCTTCTACTTAGTAATGTACTTGAATCTGTCTTTTTCAGGGAGGACAGTGAAGACACCCCTCCCCTACCTGACACCTCTGTCGTAGGAGGTGGTAACAGACAGTTTTGCCAAATAAAGATGTATAATTCATAACTTTTGCTGTAAAAAGTCATGTTGAAGACTTGTTATAGATAAACCTGTTATTCTGCTGGCTTATGGGGCTCTGGTAAATCTAATTTTGAAGTACAGTGCCATTTTAAATGTAAAGCAGATTGGTTGGATAAAATTAGGATAAATAATCTTTTTCGGAATTTTGGCACGCTTTGTAAGAGAATACCCTCATACACATAAACACAAAACATGTGTAAGTTAATTTTCTTCACATTTTGTATTACAAAAACTGTTTTAAAAGAAAAATAAAGTTTTCTGATGATTGACATGCCTAGACAGAAAGATATACACATGTTTTATATTTGGAGAGGTTTGGATAGCTTTTGGGACACCTGGGCCCTGTTTTGGGAAAAATAGCAGTGCATAAGGAAAGCCTGTAGATATCTTTACCAAATTGTATACACAAGTGGATAACATATTATTGCACTAGTATAAGCAATTCTGGCTTGCTCTAGTACTTTCAAGTTGAGATATTTTTTGTATTCTTATGTGTATTATATATAAACTGTATGTGACCACTTTGACATAAATTTATTCTGTTCCAAATTTCTGAATGGTATAAGCCTCTTCTTTCATTCAAACTTTCAAACATGGATGTGCAGTGAATAGTTTTTGAGATATTGCCACTTAATTGACACTAGTAAAAACTAGACGAAAATTGGGCCAAAGTAAATAGGGTTAAACAAACACTTTTAGCTAGTCTTAGCTCAGAGTAGGGAAGCAATTTCCCGGAAGACTCACTTTTCCTGCCTCTCGGTAGAGAGTAAATAACCTTGTTTCAGGTTAGGCTAACTTAGCTATAGACTGCCTACCTTGTTCTGTCCATCCTGCCAGTGTGGTAACATTGTGCATTTTGCCTCGTCTTATTTCTTGTGGGTAAAACCATTTTTTTTCTGGTATTGTAATTTGACATTGGCTCTCTCTGGCTAATGTCTTTTGTGCTCACCAGGTTATTATAATGCAGGCGAACTTTGGGACGTAACAACTCCTTCATAGCGGCACTCTCAGGGGCCGTTAAAGAGTACAGAGACCCCTGGGAGATACAGTGCCAGGGTATAAATTTATGGCACAGTTGTAGGGTTGATGAGGTGGCAAGGTGGTAGCTCATTGTTTGCTGAATACCTCAGCGAGATCAGTATACCCAACAGGTATGTTAGTTGGCAAGAGAAAATCAAACACCCCCATCACTCTAGTGCTCTCCAAACTAGAGGGCGAATAAGGCATGAGCTCCCACGCAATCTCTGAAGGGAAAACAATCCTACCTACCTATCAAGAGCCAGCCCAGGAAGATGGGGTTACAGCTGTTGACAGGTGACAGTAAGGAAAGGATGCCACCCCACATTACTCTATGGCTAAATGCTTCTCTGGTCCTGTCTCCAGACTACAACTCGTTATAAGCCTGATCATAAAGGTGCGTTTTTAATCTAGACTTAAATATTGAGACTGTGTCTGATTCCCTTATAAATTTTGGCAGGGTGTTCCACAGTAGTGGTGCTCTGTAGGTGAAAGCTCTACCACCCGTCAAGTTTTTAGATATTCTAGGGACTATTAAATAGCCTGTGTCTTAGGAACGAAGTGATCTTTTCAGCTTATATGGTAAAAGCACATTACATATATATACTGGCGCAAGTCCATATGCTCATATTTCTTAGTTCTAGTTAAAATGTGAGCGGCTGCATTCTGCACAAGCTGGAGATTATTTAGCAAGGACTTAGGACAGCCAGATAGCAGGGCATTACAGTAATCTAGCCTAGACCTAACAAAAGCATGGATCAATTTCTCTGCGTCCCCTTCTGATAGGAAGTGCCTTATTTTCGCTATGTTCCTTAACTGAAAGAAAGCTTCTCTAGATATATTTTTTATGTGCGCGCTAAAGGTTAGATCTGGGTCTATAGTAACACCTAGGACTTTCACAGCCGAGTTTGGAACAACTAAACAACCATCAAAATTTAAAGTAGACAATTTCTCCCTTTGTTTTTTTGGACCTAAAACCAGCATTTCGGTCTTCTCTGAGTTTAAGAGCAGGAAATTGGAAAGCATCCAAGCTTTAATATCTGCAATATAAGCCTCTAATTGAGAAAGTGGTAGTGCCTCGCCGGGTTTCATGGAAATATAAATCTGCGTATCGTCCGCATAGCCGTGAAAATCTATCCCATGTGCCCGAATAATGTCACCAAGGGGTAGCATATATAATGAAAAGAGTACTGGACCTAGCACTGATCCTTGTGGAATACCATATTTCATTACTGAGTAACTGGATGCTTCTTCATTTAATTTAACAAACTGCTTCCTATTGTATAAGTATGATCTGAACCATGCAAGTGCTTAACCATTTAGTCCAACACAGCCCTGGAGTCTGTTCAGTAGAATCAGCTACAATTTTTAGTGGCTCTGGTACATATCCTGCTACGAAGGATGTATTAATGATTTTTAACATATGCTGGCCTAGTACTGTAAGGGGATGTGACGTGTGAGGTAGGAGGAGCCAAACGCAGCAAGGGGATTCTTTACGCCCTAAGGCCACTAAGGCGGGAAACCCCGCAGTTAAGGGAGGAGACAAGACCACACGTACCAAAGCTACAAACCGGCTCACTGTTACACACTAATAAGTAGAAGCGCAAACGCCAAGTTTTCAGCAAGAAAACCAAATAAGGCAAATGGAACAGAGCACAAGGTTCCCATACTTCTACGAGCAAAGTGACAGAAGAAAGAGCCAGAAATAACAAACGCCCTGTCTCGGCAATGAGACGCATAAGAACAGGCGAGTAGCATAAAAGGTACACATAAAACACACACAACCAACAAACACTGAAAATGAATAGGAATTAGAATACCAAGAGGCGAAAGGAACGGGGATCTAAAGTTCCAAGGCTACTATCGAGGGGTCGCAGTCAAACGCAAACATGTCCATAGCATCGTCCAAGCTCCATATAAGGAGGGACACACCGGAGAACAAACAGAACTACAGTTCCGAACAAAATCGTCCCGCAGGTGAAAAGGACGAACAGGACAGCTGCACCGGACATCACCGGCTAAAAGACCAACACGAGTTAAATAGAAAATAAATGCCGTGCCTCTTGATAAAGAGGAATGTAACGAGGCGAAGGAACAGATATAACATTCCATGGCTAGTTTGATAGGCTCGCAGTCAAATGCAATGACCAGGAAGCAGGAACAGAAAAGCCAGGGGAGATGAGTCCTAATAACTACATCGGCAAATACGCCAGGGGGACGAGTCCTAATAGCTACTTCCACATAGGCAAGTACGCCAGGGGGGAAGAGTCCGAATAACTACATCCACATAGGCCCGCATCGCCCCATAGGTGAAAAGGACGAACAGGAACAGCTGTAACAAAAGACCAACGCAAACTTAATCAAAAATAACCGACCTGCCTCTATGAATAAATAAAACCCTAAAGTCAGTATGATACAAACGCCCTGTCTCTTAGTAAAAGGCAATAGATCTAGGTAAAAACAACAAACAAAGGACAGACCAGAAAGCGGAGACTGAAATGAGCACACCAAACAGGAATTCAACCTGAAGCTCAAAGCACAAAGGCCAGTACCGCAAAACTCCAATAAAAGCACAACGGAGCAAAATGGTCTCCTTAAAAACCTAGATCTAATCATACGTTTAAAACTTTAAAAGGGCAAAATAAACCGCACACAAAACAGCACAAATAATACCAGAAAATACACCACAGAACAAACAATCAACAATTAACAATTAATATCGAAGACCAGAACAAAAGGAACATGGGCTTAAATAGCTCACCGGCAACCATGTGCAGCTGTGCAACGTTGATGAGAACTTCTTCCCGAGAAGAAGGAAAGGAGCCAAAACTCCACCAACGAAGCAGCGCCCACTTGTGGCGACCGAGGAACACGACCGCAAGGGAAAAAGGTCACAAACCATGACAAGTACGGGGAAAAGTTCTTTAATTTTGTAGGGATTGGGTCGAGTAGACAGGTAGTCGGTTTTGAGGACATGACTAGTTTAGACCGCTCCTCCATGTCAATTGGCGTAAAACAGTTTAGTGCCACTGTTGATACATCTTCCTGTGTTGACCAAGATCTGGGCTGTTCATTGATTATGGGAGGAGTGATGCCTAGAGGAGGAGGCAAATCTTCTGATTGAAAAAATTCATGAAATCATTACTGCTGTAAATGCTGGGGTAAGATGAAAATTCTGATGATGGCTTTTTAGTCAAATTGTCCACAGTGCTAAACAAAAATTTTGGGTTGCATTTGTTTTGTTCAATTAATTTAGAGAAAAAGGCAGATCTAGCAGATGCAAGAGCTTGCTTGTACTGGAGGAGACTATCTTTCCATGCAAGACAAAATAATTCTAGCTTAGCTAATCGCCATTTTCGCTCCAGTTTTCTTGTGGACTGCTTCAGGGCACAGGTAGTGTCATTGTACCAGGAAGTACGTTTTTTCCGACAAAACTTTCTTTTTAGAGGGGAACCATATCAAGGGTGCTTCTGAGAGTTAAACTTAACTGATTAGTCAATTCATCCAGCGATACTTCAGTGGTATTTTCTTTGCTTGAAAGGAATGATTCCGGAAGCATATCTATAAACTTTGGAATGGCGTCAAGTTTAACGACCGGCTGTAATAATGTCTTGGCTCTGATATAGAAGTGGTGGTTGCCTCGATTTCAAAAGTAATAAGGAAAAGCGGCGGAAAAACACAACAAGCATGCCGTCCAGTGGCTCTGAGAGGGAACATCCGCAGAGAAGAGACGGCAAACTGCAAAACCATGACAGAAGACACTACTGCGCATGCCTGATCACTTCCCCTTGTGCAGACGAAAAATCCAATGGAGTCAGTTGCATATCTTCTCATATCTAAAATCTTTGGCTCAGTTGTGGGATTCAGCCAAAGGGCTGTGGGTGACCAATCAGTGCCTGCACGGTCCTCTATTTGTTGCCTGAATTCAAAAAAATACCATTTTTGAATGTGTAAGCACACAAAAATAGACTCTAATCCTATTTTAGAGCAAACGTGTGCAAATTTTACGCACGTAGTGATATTTACGTGCTCAGTATAACCCTGGGGTTAGGGCCAGATTCAGAGATGGCCAACTTAAGCCATGCACTTAAGTACCTCTTCTGCGTGGTTTTTATGTGGGATGAGATACGCCGTATTCTAACTTATGCTACGTGGGTGTGTTTCTCAAAATGTGGGTGGCACAGTGCTTGATATTCTAATGACCTGTTTCTTGTACCTGCCCCCTGGGTTGCCAGCTTTCTACTAAAAAACTGTTTGTGGGGGTATACATTTTCAACATGTTAGTGCCTTTGTGTATTGTATTTGCTCTTGCGTGATAGGGAAGGCAGTGAACGTATTAATCCGTCGCATTGATAAAATGATCATAGCTCCTATTGACAACTTGGATATACCCATCACACAATGAAAAGAATCGCTGGACAGTGGTTGCACGCTAAATTATTAAGTAAACAAATAAATTGTTGGATTTACTTCAAAAAAAAAAAAAAGATGATTTTTTTTTTTTTTTTTTACGATTTACCTAATAAAGTCATGTATGGTGGTTGAACACAATAGCCTTTATGTGACCTCTTCAACTTAACCAGTTGAAGTCACATATTCAGTGGGGTGCAATAATTTGTGCACCCCTAGTCAAAATGCCTTTTACAATTAATATCTAAGTGAACAGAAGCTCATCTGACCTCAAATGGTACAAAGTTAAATATGACACATTTCTTCAAATTTTAAAGCAAGATTACTTTTTATTAAAGATTTTTACATTTTCAAAGTAATAAAAGAAGGAAAACGGCCCTGTGCAAAAGTTTGGAAACCTTTTCAGTTAGTACTTTGTAACTCCTCCTCGGGCAACTATAACAGCTTGCAAACGCCCCCTGTAGCCAGCTAAGGCCCCATTCACACTTCCATTTTCGGGCTCGACAACAAAATTTATCAGTTAGAGTCGCATATGTTCTGTGTCCTGTGGGAGGGAGGGAGTTTTTAAAGCAAGATTACTTTTTATTTAAATTTTTTATAGTTTCAAAATAATAAAAAAAGGAAAAATGCCCTGTGCAAAAGTTTGGGAACCCTTTTGGATTATTCTTTGTTACTATGATTACTTAGGCCCATGCCCAAATAATTTACTCATTAGGCCTTCAATGGGTCAGGTGAATATAATTCCATGGCTGAAGTATTTATTCTGAAGTAACTCCATGCCTTCTAAAGCATCCGACTGCGGTGGCTGTTCTGTCTGGTGTTAACAACCATGTTGTCCAACCAGTTGTCCAGGGATGTCAGAATCAAGATAGTTCACGTCCACCAACAAGGTGAAGGCTAAAAAAACTCTCTCACCATTTCAAACTACTATTTCCACTGTCAGAAACATTATCAGAAAACAGAAGATAAATGGAACAGTTGAAGTCAAGGCAAGATCTGGAAGACCAAGAACAATTTCAGATAGAATGGCCTGATGAGACCTGATGAGAAATGCTCAGAAGAACCCACGCATCACTACAAAAAAAAGAGCTGCAAAAAAGAGTAACAGATGCAGGTCTAGTTATTCACAGGACAACAATACAACGTACTTTAAACAACAATGGCAGAGTTGCGAGAAAGAAGCCTTAAAGCATCTGAAGTAGGGTTGCAAATTCTAAGGAATTTCCTTGATCGATAGTCGTCAACGTTAATGAACAATCAATCGATCAATCGATAACAAAACAGCTAAAAATAGCTTATGACATAGAAAATACAAAATGCATGTTTTTTTCCTCAATCAAAGCTTTATTGAAACATTTGAGAAATATGCCTGTTTCATAGCATCACACAAATATAATTAAGAACGCTGTTTTGTTTAAGTATGATATTTTAATAAGGCACGGGAAATTGCGCTCACTCTTCCGAGGCGAATCAGTGACTAACACGTACGTCTATGACATATACAAAAATAAGATGAGCCTTAATTAAAAACTTAAATTTGCAAAATGATTATGAAATAGATAAAGATAAATAACGTTTTTGAAAACAGCGCTATAATAGGTTCCCTCTTGAAATGAGAAAGCTACGACAAACTACGACAGCTCAGGCCTCAGTTTAAAACTTAAACTGCATAAGTACAGTAAATACCTAGGCCTGCTGATTTTTATTTAAGAATATATGCATGTTTACGTTATCAGGGGTGAGTCGTGTGCGCAGTCGGTTTACAGCGAGACCAGCTGCTGAAAATACGCGTTCCGATGGGACCGATGTCCCAGGCACGCATAAGTAGCGTGCTTCATGGTCGAGTGAGTCTTCTTCTGTGTAAAGTTAATAACCTGTTTCCTAATTGCAGTGCGCGCGCCCCCTTGTGTTTAACTTAATGATTGCATTTCACCAACAGCACCCATTGACACAATTAAGATGAGACCGCAAATAGTTCAATTTGATCGTTAAATTTGAAATGGTCGATCGATCAAATTATTAACGGCAATTAATCGATCAACGATTAATCGTTAACACCCCTAATCTGAAGTATGCAAAAGAAAACCTTGAGAAGCCTGAAGCATTTTGGAACAATGTGCTTTGGACTGACAAAGCCAAAATGGAACTTTTTGGCCACAACCAAAGAAGGTATGTTTGGAGAAAAAAAGGTGGAGGTGGATCCATCATGCTTTGGGGTTGCGTGGCAGCGGGGGACACAGGAAATATTGTGCGGGTGGAAGGAAGAATGGATTCCACCAAATATCAAGAAATTCTAGAGGCTAATGTTCGAAGGTCAGTCCAGACATTGAAGTTGAAGAGAGGTTGGGTATTCCAGCATGACAATGATTGAAAGCATACCTCAAAATCAACCATGAAGACAGATGAAGGTTTTGGAATGGCCACCACAGTCCCCAGACTTGAATATGTCAGTGCTTGACATTAAGCTTTTTGAGCACTTGTCCATCAGACAAGTGGGACTTCATTTTTCACTTGTCTGAAAGACTCGCTAAACCCCCATTTGTGATTGAAATAGATTCAATTCGTTTTCTCAATTCTTATTAGCAAAATTATCTCATTAACAACGTAATGAGGATGGGATCTATTCAGATCATTTTTAATTGAACTTTTTTATCACTGGATGGAAAATTTTACTTGTCCAACAAAACAAAAAAAACTTGTCCCGGACAATAGGACTATCTTTAATGTCAAGCCCTGACCAATATTATGTTCAAAGAACATGCACTCATTCCAATATTGTAAGGGGGAGTGTAAGGTTCGGAGAACCAAACGTGACCGACAAGGATTTCTAAAAGCGTATCTAGAGAGTAGCTGCACCAGGACTGGGATAACACAGGATCGGGAGGAAAACTTCCCTAGCACAAGACAAAACAAAGCAACCTCCAAAAACTGAGGCGATCTCGATAAACAGTGAGAATAGCTAACAAAAGAACCTCACGCACTAAATAATTAGGCGTAACAAGAGGTCGTGAAACAAAACAAAAGAAACACCCTGTATAAACGGGCGAGACAAAGAAAATGAAACTAGAACATGTTACCTACAGCTCTAGGTGAAAACGAGCTGAACAAAAAGGTAACTGGCAGAAGAGTACAAAGGATAAAGAGAGAAAGGAAAGAAAAAGACTAAAATAAATCTTTCTCCTAACTCTAAACCGGACTTGCTGCGTTTCCTATTCGTACGAACCAGAAATGCAGCGACCAAATCTTTTACCTTACCGACTTTGTCTGTTGCAATAGCAAAGACAATATCGAAGTGTCGGAAATGCGGAAGTCCTGGGCTATTTATAGCCAGCAGGAAACGCAAAACAGGTGTAGCGAATAATTGTCGGGTAAGCTACAAGCACCGGAACGGAGGCGGAAAAAATCTGATAGAGTGTCCCGACGACACCAAAAAGGAAGATGACCACAGAAACAGCAGGGGCTGCAAATACCCATGACAAATATCCATTTATGCCAAAGATGCTATATTTTTCACAATCATCTATTGGTGGCGTGAGACATAAACCACCTTTTTTTCCCCGAACAAAGTTGGTGGAAAAAATTATTAAGTGAAAACTCTGAATCAGCGGATAAGTCAAATGTCTGAATCACAAATAGCTTAAACTATGCAGAATTTCGGGGGTAAGTCCCATCTCAACTCTGAATCTGGCCCTTATTTCAGCCCATTTGCACCTTGCCCCGTACTTAGCGCTCAAATAACACGCCGTCTAACTAGCAAAAGTGGACTTGGACACGCTCTAAATGCAATTGCGCCATGCGTTTTTTTCGTCAAGATAGACCCCTAAGTCTACTACATTGTGTCTCAGAGGAAACATTTTAGAAATATTGTCAAACTGTTGATTGTCTTCCTTAAAATGTGTTTTTTGGACATAACTATGAATCACTGATGATGAAAGAAAAGCCCAATATAATTCAGCTGGACTTTATTTATAGAAAACATCACAAATTGCAGACAACACGTTTATTAATAATGGGTTTAGTATAAATGTATTTTTCCTTGTATTCAGCATGTATTTTATAGTTCTCTTAAAGGTGTGTTATATTAATTGTTCCACAATGAGAAAAGTGCATAATTATACTATACTGTAAAATAATAATAATATATTTTTTTATACCTCTTAAATGATTAGTGGCATTTTGATTTATGCAGCTTAAAGGGATAGTTCGGAATTTTGGACATAATGTCTCAATTGCGACTTACCCATGATGTAGTTGATTGATGGAAACCATTTTCAGATAATTCCATGCTGTCCCTTCTTTTGGACATACACACATTGCTAATGCTAGCGCAACTCTAAGGTAACTGGTAGCATCCACTACCAAACGCACTTAAACACTCCACAGTGCACCCAAAGCAAATAAAATACGACGACAGTCTATCAGGGTTATTTTCAGTGATTATACCATCATTTTTGAAGTCAAATTATCGTTGAATCCTTTACTTTGTGCTCACCTAAATTCTCTGTAGAAGTACGGCGGCAGAGCGATACTTTACGTTAGTAGGCAACGTAAAGTACAGCTCTGCCGCCTTATGTAGTACCAACAACAATATTGCGCGTGTGAAAGAATCAGACTAGTAGTATTGTTAGCTAACGTTCAGGTAAGATGGTATTTCGGTGTGTATTTCAAGGTTGTTCAAATCATGCAAAAAAATGGGCACCACAAAGTTTTCACCGATTTCCAGTGGAAGATCAACAAAGAAAACAGCTGTGGCTTCTTGCTGCTCGCATGGATGTCAACACACCAATTGAGACTCTAAAAAAGTAAAAAATGTGTAGTGACCATTTCACGCAGGATGACTATGTGAAAATCAAAAAAGGACGGTCGGGACAACCTCTACTGAAGGAGACTGCTGTGCCATCACCTGTTTTTCTTCATGCACCGAAAACAACTCCTGCAAATTGGTAGCCAGTGTGCTTGTTGTATATGCTGTGTTATTCTGTAGCATGTTTGTGTTTAGCTGACTTGTTGTTTACCAAATATGTAACTTTACAGCAAAACGGATTGTGTCGGCAACTGTGGAGTACAGCAGATAGCCTACAGGCAGATACCCTGGCTAATCTACAGCTGGCGACTACTTTGATGGTTTATCAATATGTCTTGGACGGTGCTATCCCCTGAAATATCCAGATCTTGGAAGCTAAGATCCATGTCCATTTGTTGTATCTGGGGTATAACCAAGTCCCGTTCCCGGCAGCAAAAGCATACGTTATCTAGGCATTTGTACGCATTTTCTGCAGTGGCACCACCAGTCTCCCGATGTCCTCTCCCGGTTCTCTGCAGCAGCAACAGGCGGGGGTTGATCCGTCTCTTCTACCAATGCGCTTTTTGCCTTCTGAGCATCCATCTCTTTCAGTTCTTCATCCGTATATTCTGGTTTGTACAAGTAAGGTTCGCCAGATAAACTAAATTCCTCATCATCCTCTTCAAAGTCAGACATATGTCTTTCGAACATGGCCACTGCAACTTGGTGCTCTTCTTTGTTCGTAGGTAACGTAAAGTACATTCGTAGGTAACGTAAAGTATAGCTCCGCCACCGTACTTCCACAGAGAATATAGGTCAGCACAAAGTAAAGGATTCAATGATAGTTTGACTTAAAAAATTATGGTATAATCACTGAAAATAACCCCGATAGACTGTCGTCGTATTTTATTTGCTTTGGGTGCACTGTGGAGTGTTTAAGTGCGTTTGGTAGTGGATGCTACCAGTTACCTTAGAGTTGCGCTAGCATTAGCAATGTGTGTATGTCCAAAAGAAGGGACAGCATGGAATTATCTGAAAATGGTTTCCATCAATCAACTACATCATGGGTAATTTGTAATTGAGACATTATGTCCAAAATTCCGAACTATCCCTTTAATGCCCTATTCCAGAATACATTCGTAAATTACAAGCATAAAGATACCAACAAATTGGGAAAACTTAGTAATCAAAATTTTACAAATTAATGCAGTATGTGGATGCATATTCAAATAAATATTCCTTATGGTTTGGATTTTAAATTTGAACATGCATTCATTTTTATGTAATGTTCTGTTGTCTGGTCTGTTGCATGATAATGCTGGTCTTTATTGATATTTCAACATAAAAACTCCATATTGAAAATGTATTATGAATAAAAGTAACTATTCCTTACAATAATGAATAAGGCTATCCTGAGCTGGACACGCATCAGGTTCAGAGATACATTAGTAAGTTAGTATCTCAATATTACACAACTTCACACTTCCTCCTCACACTTGCATATTCCCCCTTACTCCTGCATGCTAAAAACACCCAAATAGAAAAGTGAAATGGAAAACAGAATCACATACAGTAAATCAACCCTCCCAGTCTCTTAGTCTTTGTATGGAATTCCTATTGATTTCATTCGTTGTCTCAAAAACATTGTGTTTGGAGCAGGTCTGAACCCTCAGTTTGGGCTCACAGAACCAGGTTAGCTCAAAGAGACAATCTCTTGGAGTCACAAAAATGAATTTTAGTCAAAGGAGACTCTTTGGTTTTTACGCTTTTGGCTGAAGCGTTATCCTTGGACAGTATGGACGAATGGGCTACTCTTCATCCTCTTCCTGGTTGGTGTACACCCCTGCTTCCCACCGGACTGCCATGTTGCTTTTCCGGCGGGTGATGCGCATTGCCTCCAGGACCTGCCAAAAACAACAAGACAGGAGTTAGTTAACCAAATCCAAATCAGTATCAGCAGACATGAAGCTACATCTCAAATATACAGTGTATAAGAGAATAAATAGCTGGCCTAAAGGGTAGTGACTCAAATATAATGTTTATTCAACTAAAATATTTTCCACATTCTAGACTGAGCATGAAAGTATGATAATTCCTACAAAACAAATTGCTTTAAATTGTCTATAGGAATGTGATGCATGGTATCCAAATTGAGTCACTCATTCACATTTAAATAACCAGAACTATTGGCAGTTAGTCGTGGGCATGGGAGCAGTTGATTTGCCATCTTATTTGTCATTCATGACAACGGAGACCCTTGCAGACTTCTTGGACTGATAGATTTTCAAGATTTGCACCCACTGCGCTATGCTTAACTTCTGAATCAAAATGGCAGATTAACAATGGGCATGGACTCACTTTATTGTCCTCCATCTTCTCTTTGAGTTTTACTTTATGAAACTCATAGTCTTCCATTAGAGTCTGCATGAAGTTTTTTGGATGCTGGCCCCCCTCCGAGCCCTCGCTGCTCACGTCAGAGAGAGTGGGTGAGTTAGGGCAATCCTGGGATAGTGGTGTAAAAGCAGCACAGTGGATTTTCCCTGTTCATAATAGAGGAAATGAAGAAAAATCTATATTAAGGAGTAATTCTTTTGTTATACTGTTATTTAATTTTTTGACACAATGCATTTAATTGGATGCTTTATTATTTCATGGATTGAGACAATGTGGTATTTGTTCAGCATCAGCCTTGAAAATCTTAAAAACAACAAAAACTCTGCACTGATGCTGTAATTTTGGATGTCAAAACTGTTAAATATTATGTTCTATTCTGGATGCGAGTACTAGAAATAATCAGAAACGGCTTAGCTAATGTCTGCCTTGTTTCTTTAATATTTTGATCATTTAGTCCCAAGCCAGCCTGGGTTTCAGGCCTTTTAATTTCCTCTTCAGGTGGGTTATTTGAGTTTTGCATTTCTCATAATGACTCCTTTTAGACTTGACTTGCCAATTCTTAGCATGTTATCAAAGTAGCTACTGAGAGTGCAAAATAGACCTTTGTGGAGCACTTGATTGCAAACTAGTATGCTAAATATGACATATGGAGCTAGGAACTCTGAATGGGCTATTCAACAATACAGAAAATCAGAAAGAAGCTAACATTGTGCATAGAATAATGCCAAAAGGCTCACCTGGTGCCTTCTTTGCTGTCACAACCAATCTTGTGGGAATGTTGGTGGTCCTTTCCTTGTGGCTGGGAGCTGTATTCAATCCCTGTGTCTGTCGTTGCCTCTTCAGTTCCTGCTCACGCTCTTGTGCTGCTCGGATCTCCTCCTCAATCATTGACAAAGTCCTCTGCTTGTGGGAGCGTAGTCTGAAGGGTCCGGAGCTGATCTCAGTATCCCGGGGTCGTGTCAAGGAGGCTGTGCTCCTGAGCTCTGCAGCCTCTGAGTACTTGGTGAAATAGTTAAATTCATGCTTCTCACCTGCCTGAGGGGACTGGCCACCTGCCATTGTCAGAGGCAGGAAGGTATCATTGGAGACTGGAGGCGTATTCACAGGGATCTCTTGAGCTATGTCTCGCTTTTCTTGTACTGGAGACAACACCTGTGGAGGATTAAATTTGAACTTTTTGTCACATATTTGGGAGGGCTGCTGAATGAAGATTTTCACATTGCTGCTCTCTCCCAAATGTTTTTCATGGTGCACCTCCTCATATCTCTCAGGGTTGGGGAGGGACATCTTTTGGGACTCCCAGCCATCGGTCTTACATGCTTGCTGGATGGCATTCTGGACCGGGACCCTAGTGTGATACTCTATGGGCTCCTCTGTCAGGGAGATCCCTGGGTAGAATGGGGACATGCTGGACTCACTTTGTGTTGTGGTTCTCCCACCCATCTCACCACTAACAGGCGAGGTGGCCTGTGGGGTAGCAGGAAGAGAAAAATCCCCCAGAGAATTCTCCAGGAAGGCATTTGTGGCCTCATTAGAGGCCCCGCTATCGCTCACATTGTCCATGCTGAAGTCATTGGACAGGAGCTCCTGTGCGGCTGTATCCTGAGACTGGAGAGAGAGGTCATCTAGTCCAGAATCAATCTCCTCATTGTGACAGGAACTGTTTGCTGAGGACAATTCTGGATCCTCCAGGACAGTCAGCACATTTTGGGCAGAAGTGAAGTCTCCATTTTCCCTCGTGTCATTTCTCCTTTTCAACTCATTCTCAACCCTTGTTAGCTCAGTGGTAGTGTCTGCTGGATGATCATTAACACTCTGGGTTTTCACTTCGGTACTCCTTTCCTGAGTGCTGTGCACTTGATCATTAGTGTTTTCTAATAATGAAGAACTGATAGATTTTTCCACATGTGTTGCCTCTGCTCCTCCAGAGAAAAGGCTTCCTGAACAGAGCTCAGGTGTCACATCTGTCTGCAGTCCTCCAATATGACTAGTTTCCTCTTTCAGTTGAAGCTGGTTCTGTGTTGTGGAAAAGTTAATTTGCTCTATTAAAAGGTCTTCCATCTTGATAGCTTCCACTGGTATGAAGGAAACTGTCTGCGTAGGCAATTCCTGTTGCACATGTGAAGATTCAAGCTTCTTCTGCTTTCTCTCCTGATACTTCCTGTGTGATTCCAGCTGGTCTGGATCCAGCACTTCCTCTACTGTTTTTATCTGAGGTGGGTTCCACCATTTTGTGGCTATCCCTGGGTTTTTCTTAACAGCTTGACTATGGATCAGTTCTTGCCTCTCTCTCTCAAGCTCTTCCATCTCCTCAGTGTCTCTGACCTTCTTCACACGGATAGGCTCCTTCTCTGAACTACAGTCAAAAAGCTTTGAGGGCTTCTTCTCTTCCTGAAATGCCCGGAGTTCAAAGCGGGCCTCGTTCTTGATACTTGCCAGTGCCTTGCAATCCTGACTTACCATCACCGAATGACTACTAGGATTTTTGTAATAAGAATCTTCGATATTACAAGAAATGATCTTTCCCTCTACCACATCTTGATTGACATGTGCAGTTTGTATATCTGGAAACAGGACAGATGGTTCAGTATCACTAGTATCAATTCCCGTCAGCCCAGACGAAGAAGGTCCACTTGAATTTATTCCAAATTCTGAATCACAACTGTTTTCTTCCAGTGCCTTGTCTAGGTGGTGCATTTCTCTCATGACATCACCCTCCATGGAGTCCTGCCTTTTTGTGAAGCCATTCTGGTCATTTGTAGAACAGCAGATACACTGGTTACCTGTTTGGGCATTGTGAAAAGGAGCTTCCATTTCCATTGTGCCTTTTACCCAGAGATCTGACAGAAAGTTCAAGGGAAAGGGTCACTCTCACTGCTTCAGTCATTCAACAGCTCAGAGTTCTCCTTTGAGAGATTGGAGGAGGATATCTGAAAGACAAAGATGTATCCAATTTGTCAAATAAATATAACAAATTAATGTACATCATCATCACACTTTATGGTAAAACAGCTCGTACAACACAGGGTGAATGCAGAGGATAATGGATACCTTGACTTCTGGCCAAAGCAATTAAGACATCTATAATCGATGAGAGCAACTCTCACTCTCCAGCCTGATGCTGTGATAGAATCTTTCACTATGAGGAGAAAATAGGTAAAAGTATGGTTATTCCTAAAATGCCCTGTATGCTGTTAAACAGGGCCTCAATTCACAAAAGCGATTTAGGAGGCTTTTCGTTAGCAATGTCTTGTCAAAATGCGTTTCATGAAAATGCATTGCTTACAAATCACAAGTAAAAGTGTGATTACTACAGGCCTCACACACATCCAATTCTTTCCTCACAAGTTTACTTTGATTGTGCAGAGACTGAGATAACCGGTAACACTTTACTTGAACTCTGTGATTGTAAGGGGGGGTCGGGACACCGTGAGGGGATCAGAAAGTTACCCACAGAACGTAGATGACCAATGGAAAGGATAGGAAGTCCAAGAATGGAGCAGAGAAAATAAACGAAAGGAGAGAAAAACCTCCTGGTGTAAGCCAAAGAAAAGAGAACCCCAAAAGAGGGCGAAATACTCACAGACTCGAGTAGTAAAGCAAAAGAAAAGGAAAGGCCTCTAGCTCAATAAATGAATGAGCAATAATAAAGAGGAGAGAAAGAGAAAAGGTAACAAAGGTTACTGCCTCAGAGAGGACAGGAGAAAAACCAAGGCAAGGAACAGAAAGTGCAAACGAGAAAACATACTCCTAATAAGGAATATCTAATGCGCACCTACAGGCAAGTCCCTTTTAAGCAAAGCTTAAAAGCAAAGTGGTCGTCTGAACCTATACCTGTTACCGGCTTTATATGGCAAAGTAAGAGGGAACGGAGCCACGAGGGAACAGAGCTTAAGTAGAGCGGAGTGCACCTGTAGGAAATAATTAATTAGTCCCGGAGAACGAGAAATAATGACAGGAGTGCCCTCTTGCGGCCCCGAGAGGCAAAGCCCGAAAAAAGAACCGAGGCAGAAAACCATGACAGCGATATAGGGCTGACATAACACTGTCATACACATGACATTGCAGCTGTCATAACATGACATAACAGATTATGTCAGTTTATGTCAAATGACAGGACACTGTTGTCACTTTTATCTGTAAATGTTATGACAGCTGTTATGTCACATGTTGACAGGGCGGCTTATGTCACTTGCCAAATTTAGCTACGTGTGCTTGCTGAAGCAAAAGTGTTATGACAGCCGTCAAGACAGAGAATTCATGACACTGTCATAAGCATAAGGATATGCCATACATAAACGGTCTTGACAGCATAACAGTGTCATGATCCATGAAGCTGTAGGAGCCATAACATATATCATTATAACACATGTTGACATGACATGCTGCTTGCCATATTTAGCTAACTGTGCTAATTGAGGCCCAACGGTTCTAACAATTGTCATGACAGGTGCTACATAATAGGTTATGACACATTGACATGGCAGTTTTTGTCATTCACCAGATTTAACCAAAATTTATTTTTGAGGCCAAAGCATTAAGACAGCTGTCATGACAGGGCTCTTGTCATAAATGTGCCATAAACTTAATATAACAGCTGTCATTAGCTGTTGTAACAGCTTATGACAACATAGTTTTACATCACTTATGCATGCTATCATGGATTCACATAAACTGCAGCAGATATCAACTTTTAAAATCTTTTTTAAATTTTCTCCCTTGATGGCTATTGTTCCTACTGCATTCATTGACTCTTATGACAGGTAGCTATGGTGAATTTCTGATTGTGACAGGTATATATCACCTTCATGACCGTTGTTCTGTAGTTAAAGTAACGTGGTCAGTGCTTTATGCGTTATAGCAGTGCCATAACTGTGTACTATGGAAGAATTTAATTCATTATGATGCACACCTGACAGTCCAACATACCTGGTGAATCTATTTTGAAGTTAAATGTTCCATGAAGAGCCGTCTGAAAAAGTTCCTGTCATGCTGCATTAATTGACTCTTATGACAGGTAGCAATGGTCAGAGTTTCTCATTATGATGGATTCATAACACCGGTACAAGTTTTTTCTATAGTTGAAGTAAAGTATTAATTGTTTCTTTTGTCATAACAGTGTCATATCACAACTACTGGAGCATTAGATGCTATCTCAAAATTAAAATCGTTATGACACACATCTGACAGTCCAAAATTGTGTCTATAATAAATGGCTGCAGTAGTACTCATTTAACGTACGTCTAAAACCGTGTATTGTCCCGTGTATAACGTTACTGTTACATTATGCCACATTTGAAATAACGGCGCTCGATTAGCTTGTTTGTGTAGCTACCTCACGTTACCAGTTGCAACCAGGGCTGCCAACTCTCACGCAATGACCGTGAGACTCACGCAATTTGGTCATTTCTCACGCTCTCACTATAAACGTTAATTTCCAGTGACGGATTAAGGGGGGGCTGACTGGGCTGAAGCCCTGTGCCCCCAATATTTAGGGGGCCTCCAAAATTAGTTAACAGAAAAAACAGTTGTTTGTTTGTAAAATAAATTATATACCTAGATAGACCAGATGAGGAGGGAGGAATGCCGACTGTCAGCAATGCGGTGTGGGATAACTAGACCTTGTACTGAGATCTTATTTGATGCTAGAGTGTGCAAAAGTTTGCCTGAATGCCTGAAAATCGACATGTAGGGAGAACCGGGACAAAAGAAAGACTTTTTACATTCATCTGGTTTACTCGAAAGTCAGTAGAGATAGAGAGGCCATATTTTCTGACAAACAACGGAACTAGAATTTTGTTTCCAGCATAAACGAATCGGATATAAAATTGGCCGCAAATCGGATGAGTACAATGAATCGGGATGAAGGAAGAACCTGATGAAAAAGTGTGCTTTAGCAGTCTTATCTATGTCTTGTTGTTTTTTATGCTCATTCCTTTCAACAAATGTACTGTCAGCCAAAATGCCATGTTAGTGACAAGTCAATGAATAATGCTCTAAGTTTAAAATCCATGAAAATCAACCATGCGTCAAGAGCATAATTAATAGAATTTTGCCTCACAACGTTAAACGGTCTATATAGCTGTAGATATTGATGTATTGTAATGTATATATAATCATATCAAAAACGTCTACAACGTAAAAAAAGCCAAGTTGCTCACGCATAGCCTACATAGCGCTGTCTATAAGTTCTTAATTCCAACTTGCAAAAACTAGGCCTGCCTTTAAAAGTCTTGATATCAAAATGTGGCCAAGTTACAACTAACAATATTGCCTATCGTAGCTCACACTAAATAAACTAGCTCTATTTCAAAGCAATGCTATCCAAACTTTCCTAAATTATTTAATGCAACCGTTTCTTCATCTTTGCATGTGAAGAGATTGTGCCTCATGGAACAACATATGATTTCAATGAATGTTTTTAACAGTTGATGAATAATTACACTCCAGGAAGGATATGGTTGTACTTTGTTGGCAAGTTTACTTTAGAACATGCACAGGTTTTAAAATGTTAACTGCTGCTACAGCATTCTTTACAATTCACAAACAGACATTTATATGAAGAAACATCATGTACAATAGAGAAAGGGGTGATGAATAAATAAATGCAGATAAAAATGAGTAATATTTTTACCTAGAAAATAGCGTACATAAAGCATTTTTACAAACGTATCCAGACATGTTTGTGGGTCAGATGGTGGCAAATAAGTAATAGTACCAATTTTCTTAACATAATAGTATTTATGATATTTGCAAACAGAATTTTGTGAACACAAGGATATCTATGCTCTGTAGGACCACACAGGTTTTGATAGAAATCCAAATAAATAAATCAATAAATACATTTTATTCATTCTGTGCTTTTCATAGACCCAAAGCAGTGGATGCAGACAATTGTTCAAACATGCCCTATAGTGTAGTAATTTTTCTGTTTAATTTCTAAGTGCAACACATCTGAATCAGAGTATTTCCACTATAAATTATTTTCATTTTGCAGTTTGATGTGGCACATACAGTTTCATTGACCACATTCTCTTGAGATGGTAAGATGAAGAATCACAGGGCCAAGTTGCATTAAATAATTTAGGGAAGTTTGGATAGCATTGCTTTGGAATAGAGCTAGTTTATTTAGTGTGAGCTACGATAGGCAATATTGTTAGTTGTAACTTGGCCACATTTTGATATCAAGACTTTTAAAGGCAGGCCTAGTTTTTGCAAGTTGGAATTAAGAACTTATAGACAGCGCTATGTAGGCTATGCATGAGTAACTTGGCTTTTTTTATGTCGTAGACGTTTTTGATCTGATATTGCTTATTTTTTATAGCTAACTAATGATGAATAATGCATGAAGATAAACACGGAGAGAGACATGCATTCCAAAGAAATGTATTCAGACATTCGCTTAACCATAACGCCCTCTATTGACAAGAATGAGAACAGTTATCCTATTACAGACAGCACACAATTACATTAAAAGAGTTTGTAGATGAGCAGTATTTAATGTGTAATGAAATACAATGAACAGCACCACCTGAGCTATAGATCATGAAGAAGCATGTAAATTAATGAACCAAGTCTATATGGAGACATGCATGCACAATGGGCTAGACGCAAACACATTCTAGCTGAAAGACATACAGCCTAAATAGCTAGTACAGCCTAAATAGTTTGCATCAGTAAAATATGGAAATACAGTTTTAAAATAGGGCTATTAGTATTCTATGAAATACATTTAACGTTAGGCTATTCAACACTGGATTGCCGGATGTGTAACTCCAACCTTCCATGTGTGGGCTACGAGCTAGCGAGCGAGCTAGTGAGTTTCTGCACAGCAGAGTTTTTTTTCCGGTAGTGTAGAACCTTACCTGTGGGAAATGTTTTGGTACCGGACAGCTAGGTTTAGTTTAGTTTTCTGTAGTGCAATGAATGTAGGCTATAATGCATGTTGTTCGTAGTAGCCTAGCTTGTGTCTGCTTCCTGACGAGAAGCAGGAAGTAACGTTGGCGAACAAGCTTAATTGGAGAACGCATATTTCCCAGGAATCTTAGCCAGAAAGAAAATAATACTACTAAGAAAGTACATACCAGAGATTCTTCTTCTTATTATTATTATTATAATAATTAAAAGTGTTTGCAGTAAGCTACATTATCAGCAGAGTAGCATAGACTAGAGCCACATTCGGAGGCAATTTTTTTTAAATTTTTTTTTTTAAGTGACTAACCATGAATCACATATGTTTGGGGAATTGGCGGTTTATAAATCCGATCTCTTAACCTCTTCCTACCGAGGGCAAAATAGGCCAATTTTTGCCTGTTTTCACTAGTGACAAACAAAGGTGGTTATCTCAAAAACTATAAATGGTACAAATATGGTTCATGGCTTTTATTAAAGCAGACACCTGCAGTATTACGACTAAGCAGTGAGAACTCCTAGAAATCCTGTTTTTGATACTTAACTACAACAATTTATGTACAGAAAATATAAAAAAACTAAAAAACGGGTACCTACATTCAAGTTTAAGAATTTTTACCTGGGGAGCTACAAATGCTATGGAGGAAATGACTCCTCTATCTGATTCGTCAATATGCTGCCTACCTCTGCTAACAATCTGGTGTCAATATCTCAAACCATTCAAATTTTACAGGGTTTTTTTCAGGTGAACCTTTTTCGTTATCCAAATGGTGCCAAATGGTGCCAAATGTGCCAAAAATGGCAATGTTCCAGAAAGGTCTCAATATGATTTATTTTTTAGGTTTTTACAATAAAATGAGATAATTTGTCAATATTGGCAATAAAAGTTCATTTTTAGACGTGTTCTTGGTGCTCTTCATATTACACAACTACCCAGTAAACATGCGTTGGTTGGGCCAACATTGGTTAATGGTCATTATGGTTGGCGACGGTCGCCGTCTCCTGCCAACGTTGGCACACTGTTGGAATGTGACTGTAGCCCAACAGTTAAATATTTCGTCGTGAGCCAATATTGGTACAACGCTGGAATACCACTCTTTCCCAACCGTCGCATCATCGTCATGAACCAACGTTACCACACCGTTGGCATTGTGATTTTAACCCAACCGTCGCATTTTAATCGTAGACCAACCTAGATGGCATATCCAGACCAGTGAACAATTGCGATGACATTTTTAAAGTTCAACTGAAAATTTACCAGATGGAGAGAGACAGTTAAACCCGTTAAGTGCGTTCTTCGCTCTGAGCGAAGCTGAGCCGCTCAGTTACTTAGCTAACGTGCCAGCCTCACTCCGAAGCTAACGTTAGTAAAGCTGCATTTTGGTAAGTTAATAGCTAATTGTCTGATATTTCCCTAGCTAAACTTATGTTCAATTTGAATTGTATGCTTAACGTTACTTGTTTTACCCAATTTTAGTCAAATGGATTTTCATAATGTTACCGTTGACGTTACCGTTATCTAGCTGGTTCTGAGGTAAATTAGCTAGCTAACTGTTAGCTAACGTTAGTAGCTAACCCCACACTGCTGGTAGTTTGCTAAAGTTAACTTATACAAAAGGTGAAGTGGTTACCGTTATAAGGGTGCCACAAATGAGATAACGTCAGCACACTGTCATCCGTCTGCTAGCTATTTTGGAGTGGCATGCTACTGACTGCCTGGTACATTATGCCTCATTGCCTCGATCTGTGTGGGACCTGCCGCAGAGGAGCATCGGATGGTCCAGAGGTTGACTGTGCATCCGTATCGCGGTCTCCAGATCATTCATGACTTTACTATTACGCTCCGAAGTTGGGATAAGCCGTCGAACTACCCTCTTTTAATGGTGAGTGTTCATATATTAGTTTAACTTGTGTTTTGTTTAGTTTTGCTGTGCAATGTTTAAAGTTAATGTTGACGTAACGTTAGCTATCAAAATAAACACAACAACACAGGCTCTGGCTGTAGCTATAGGTAGCGTTTTCTGGATTTTAGCTAAGGTTAGTGCTAACTGACTATTGTTAGACAGCATAAGACAATTTACGTTTGACGTAGCTAACGTTAGTTCAACACATCGAACACATCGTTACCAAAGAACAGTGGGGGGAAAAAGCTTGCAAACAGTGACAGCAAACGTTAGCTAGAGAGGTTGCTAGCTAGATATACTAGCTGTTGGATGTTCTAACGTTAACGTTACGTTATCTAAAGCTTGATGTTAACGTTACGTGCCCCAAAGCATATTCTGGCCATCAGTTTCGTTGACTTTGTGGCCCAAGTGCCCAGTGTAATTTTTTACATGTCTACCCCTGTTTCTGCACACATTCTGAAGTCAACTTTTTTCCTTAATTGAAACAGGTTCAAGTCAGTATTATGACTGCACTCTTTCTGCTGCTCATCAAATTGGAGGTAAATAAGTTACGTCTTGCATGTACAGGGTTCAGCAATGCATATTGGTGAGGGCCTGGGTAAAAGCCGGAATGGAACAGCGGAAGAATGGCCAATCGTGCTTTGTGCCAAAAAGGACCTTAGTTCAAATGCCTGCAGCACTTGCTGTGGAATGCACATCAATATAATCCGTTTCTGAATGGGCATCATATATACTTTCATTTGAGCATAGAATTTATATCATGAATCATGAAATATCTGAAAAATTTATCAAAACTAATATAGCATTATCAAACATATTTCAGAGCCCCTCATCACCCTTTTGGATTAAGACATCAAGATAAGGATTTCACCTTTTGAAAGTGCAGAGTCTTTTGTTTAAAATGAGTATATTCCATCCTTGATGACTCTATAAGTGGATCAAAATGATATTTTGATGGAAAAGGCCTTTTGGAGAGGATAAGGATATATTTCAATATCAAGCCCCAAAAATCCCATTCTGCATTAACACATCAAGGCATGATGTATACCAAACGAAAGCTTTGGATCTGCCCTTCGAGTAAGTGTATATGATGATATGGGTTCATGCAGAAATTGTGCATTATTTGGACTGCAATCAAGTCTGACCATTACATCTACCATAAGTCAGTTATCATTCAAATATATTCATATCATCTCAAACAGGCTTTTTCCATTAAAATATAATTTGATATAATGATCAACTTATAATTGAGTAATCAAGGACTGAATATACTAATTTTAAAGAAGAAGATCTGCACTTTCAAAAGGTGAAATCCTTATCTTGATGTCTTATTCTGAAAGGGTGATGAGGGGCTCTGAAACATGTCTGCTAATGCTATTAATTTTGATCAATTTCTCATATATTTCAAATTTATATTTCATGGAAATTCCATGCTCAAATGAAAGTACATATGATGCCCATTCAGAAACTGTTAAGATTGTATTGATGCACATTCCACAGCGAGTGCTGCAAGCATTTGAACAGAGGTATTTTTTGGCACAGATCACTCATGGCCATTCCGAGCTTCCTTCCGCAGTTCCATTCCGGCTTTTGTAGTAAAAGTGACTACAGTTTATCTTTAATATTTCTTTAGTTTGGGGGAGAAGGGCAGTGCCCTGCCTATGTCCGATGTTTCAATGTAACATTGCCGGAGACAAATAAGGCTTTCTTACACATTGGGGGGGACACGTCCCCCGTTGTAATGACACCTATGTTGCGTAGCCAGGTTTTCAGTCTGCGTAACGGCGAGAAGGATCGCTCAGACGCCGCAACAGAGAGAGAGAGAGGAGAAGGGGCGGGGGCTAAGCTACTGTAACGCTAGCGGGCCACACAGTCAGTATTGCTTTTCCTCAAAAAAATATATTGACAATGTATTTGCCATTTCATTTAATGTTCCGTGAGCCATGTTGTGTTTTTGTCTGTCTGAGACAGGTGGAACAGGGGGAAGCTGAATTGAACATTGGACAGCCAGTCTTGAGGGACACATCATCTGTGAGGTTATCCAGCCAACTTTCCTGACAGGGCTTGCTGCTGTATTTTCCACATTCTACAGCTTCAATGTTTAATACCAAGAAGAGGCTGCATGCACACTTGAATTCTTTCAAAGGTTAGATACTTGCAGGCAAAATTACCCAGTGTTTCCGTTGTTTCTCTTTTTACTTGCATTTAAATATGAACTAGTTAGAACACACAGCTAATTTACTGTAGCTACAGGTGCTCGGCAGAATCTAAATCAAAAGCAAAAACTTCATGTAGCTAATGAAAAATGCTCCTTTTTAATGACCAAAAATGTTTCAACCCAGATGGGTCTTCCTCAGGATGTGAATAACATAAACCAGGTGTGACTAATATAGGTAATTACAAGACACGTGACCAAATACCAGAAAGGTTTATTACCCTTTCTGGTATTTGGTCACGTGTCTTGTAATTACCTATATTAGGTAACAGATATAGTTCATATTTATGTGAACATCTGTCAAGAGAGGTGATCTCCATTAAAGGGTGATCTCTCTTGACAGATGTTCACATAAATATGAACTATATCTGTCGGCGCACATGTAAAAGCTGGCGTTACCTCCTGTCGGAAGCTGCGGAAGCTGATTGGCCTGACTAATAACGGTTTGGCGGTGCACATGTAAACAGAATCAATGGGAAATACCACATGGGTACTGATGTACCGATAGATGACACAATTTAACTTAGGCTAATTGTAGCCCAGTTGCAGAAAATTAGCCTACTATTTGCAGCCTACGAGGCGGCGTAGGCTACGTTTGCCATCCAGTAGTCACTGAGGTAAAGAAAGTAGCTACATTCTGCTTAATTTACTTAAAAATACAGACAGTAATTAATTAATTAGTTATTTACTTCACTTATTTTCCTGAATGTTTTGGACTCTTAACTATTGCTCCATAACCGGCTAATTCAAAGCGGATCGCCGGGTTATTTCTTGAACTTCTATATCAATTTTATAAGTTTAATTTTAGTCTTGAAGCTTACCGCACTAGAACTGTGCCTCCCGGTTCCCTTGTTTGCAGACGCGCTGATCTACGTAAGTGGTGGTTAATTCCAGCTGCAGGTCTATACTGTATACTGGAAGGTTTGAAATTGATCAGATTCGCTGATAGATTAAAGCACCATCTCACCACCCCGCCTACAAATACAACCTGGGGGAAACACTTGTATACAATGTTTTTGATTTTCATAGCTAAATTATACATCGCCGAACTCGGAAGAACCTGAGCATAATGAGGATGGCATCCCTTTAGTCATCAGACTATTATCTATCAGCGAATCTGATCAATTTCGAACCTTCCAGTACACAGTATAGACCTGCAGCTGGAATTAACCATCACTTACGTAGATCAGCGTGACGCAGCGTGTCTGGAAAAAGGGAACCGGCAGGCGCAGTTGTAGTGTGGTAAGCTTCAAGACTCACATTAAACATATAAAATCGCTATAGAAGTTTCCCATCCATAGGTTGTGTAGTTATTAGCCAGTAGCAAACAAGCTGTGGGCCATTTTTGAAAGATTTAACTTTTGCCATAACATGTCAGCAGACAAAATATGTCTCGCTTGTCCAGTAAATATTTCAACAAAGGCGTTACAGTGGTTTGAAACTTTGAATAGAATGTATCCTACTAATTTGTGAAATAATCCTGTTCAAAAGTTCGTCTGTAATCTCCATTGCATTCTCGTTCGAAGAGTTGCCTATCGGACTAGAAACACGACAGAACTTCTGGAAGGAAAGTCTCTTTCTGCGGATATGGTAGCTGGTACTTCCGAGCCCTGAGATTCACTCCACGCTCCCAGAGGCTAAATTTAGCCGATGGGTTCCAAGATTGGATAAAGGGTGACCCATGCTAATTTAAATAGACATAACAGGGTTGAGTTCAGTTGACTTTCAACTAATTGAGGAAGTGGATTTCCTTCAAAATTTCAATGTTAGAGGGCTTTTAGAAGTTAGAAGTAATTTAAAGATGGTTAGATCCAATCTACGATACGATACAACTTGATTATTGGTCAGCTGGCGCTGAAATTTGTTTTGCATCCATGGCATCTCCGTTCAAGATATACACAGAACATATAATTACAGAAGACGATACAGGCTGAAACATGACACCATCAGTTGGCAGCACACTGATTTACACATTTTGATTTAGCAGCAGGCTAGACTGATGTACAAAAGAATTTGTCAGTCTGTTGCGCTTAAATTTAGGGACTCTAAAACGCCTCCTGTTGGGCAGCAGTTGGTATTCTCCATTTAGAACATGCAAGGGGTCAGAAGAGATACTTTTAGCAAGTCTGCAATCTGCAATAAAGGAAATTATAATGTATTGTAATTGTGCAGTTCTATACTGCACATTGAATTGAAGGTACTGTATATTGAGCACAACCCAGTTTAACAACCATTAAGTCCATGACATCTGAATGAGTTGGTCAAAACGTTTTTCCACACCACCTGTAAACATACACTATGGATTTTCAGGCGCTTCGTAGGAATAAACCCAGAGAGGGGCACCGAGGCTGGACGGGGCAAAGTGCTGTCCAAGAGAACTGCTAAAGTCACCCATAAGAAGACAACAAAGGTCAATCCTCATGTCTCCACTCCACTGAAGAAACTGATGGACTTCAGAACTGAGTGGGACTTCATATAAGGCAGTGAGCTGAGCTCACTCCGTTACTCTCCCACACAGTCAGTCAGTCAATCACTCTCTCAATCACTCACTCATTCACCTGTACCCCACCCCCCCCACCCCACTGTCTGTATTTGAAAAACATTATTTTATTTTGATAATGTGCCATGTCTGTTGGTGTTCAATATCTGTTTGTGTTAAAAGGGCAGATCACCAAAAAATTACATTTTGGTATGCCCGGAGTGCTACCTATCCATTCCAGGTAGTTTCGCTTAGAATTCACTCATTTTGTAGATATCTGCTGTAGGGATGCTCCGATCAGGATTTTTGGGGGCCGATACCGATCATCAGTCTTTTTTTTAAAGATCAGCCGATACCGATTTCTATTATTAGTATTATTATTATTATTATTATTCATAAAATGCAAGGAGAAGATTTAAGGATTATAATGATTTATTGAGAAACCCACTCTAAATTAAAAAAGTGTAAAGAACAATCCAACAAGATTTTTGTATCTGAGCTAATAGTAACAAGCTCTAGAACATTAAATTTAGTTTATTAGTTTAGTTGAAACAGGGACAATGTACATTAATGAACATTACTGTAAATGCGCCAGTTTTAGCCAGCTGGCTATTTTACAACTGTAGTCCCTGGGCAGGGTGTTAAATGCCAGAAAAAACACATAAAAAAACAGATGTAAAAAATAAAATAAGTAAAAAAGAAAATATACAGCACAGTAAAAACACAATGAAAGAAACTGAAAATGTCTAAATAGAATACTGGTGTACTTTGGTTAAGACTTTGCGTATACAGTAGGCATTCTTCGGTAGAAAGTAGTTTTTGGCGCTTTGACTGCCACAAACTTTGGACTTGTTGAGGTCCGTTATATCAGGGTTATTTCAAGGTGAGTTGCAGCAGATATCTACAAAGCAGTTCTCAGTGAAACTACCTGGATGGATAGATAGCAATCCGGGTATGTCGAAACATATCAAAATAACATTTTTGGGTGAACTGCCCCTTTATGAACTTGGGTGGTTTTGGACAGACACAGCCTCATATTAGAACACATTAATTTCTGTTAATTTGTTTATGCTGATATGTCATTGATCATCAGTGTTTCTTGTGGTTGTATTGCACTACTTAACATTTTCAGCACTAAAACTAACAGGTGTTAACTTGAAATATCAACTAATTATTTTTTCGGTAATGACTAAGTTCATTTTAAGTTATTCTGCCTAAATGGGCTGCTTTGTCTGTATTTATTTTCCATGTACATGCAAATGTTTTGCAAGTGCAATCAAGTCTTTCTTTACAATAAATAAAGTAAGAAATGTTTTGTAACATGCACTTAGAAGCTGTGTTTGTCTCAAATGTTTAAGTCACAAAATTGAAAAGGCCATGTTTTGTTTATTCACGGAGGTAGGACGCTGGGTTATTTTGGCAAGATTGACAACCATTAGTTTATCATGCATGCCACAAGGTTTCTAACACTGTTGACATGAAACATTAATTCTCTTAATTGGTTGTATTCCGAATTGCCACTATTCTAATAGATAATAATTGTAAAATAGTGTAAAATGTAGCCTTGCCTACCAGTGGAGGTAGTGCAAAACGGCAATGAACTACAAACTCTTATAATAATAATAATAATATTATTATTATTATTATTATTATTATTAATAATAATAATGTTTATTTGTATAGCACCTTTCATACATAGAATGCAGCCCAAAGTGCTTCACAACAATAAATAAAAATAAAATAATAATAATAATAATAAAATACAGAACAGAGCAATAAAAGAAAAATCAGTTGTCAGTATTATACAGTAAAAGTAATAATTTATATGCTATATTTCATGAAAAATTACATCAAACTATATTTTACAGTAACTGGCTGGCAACCCTGCTGCCAGCTCTTTACGTTTTTTTTGTTTTGTTTTTTACAGGAAAATGTTTAACAGTGTAGGCTGTAGGCTCCAAACAACGTAAAAATTGGTCACTGACAAATTGTATTCTACATTCCTGTTATATATTTTTTTTAATCGCTGGGGGGCTGTTACTTGGCAAGAGAAACTGAGAAAGATAAAGTAATAAAAGTATTTCGAGACAGTCGATAGTCGAGTTCACAACGTATAACATCTTACAAATGAAAATGTAGCCTATACAAATTATTTGAACACTTGAACATGTTGAAACGGTTTCAGTGTTTTAGGTGAGTAAGCAGTAGGCTACCAAACACGTTTATGGTGGACTGAAATGAAGCGTCTTTATTCTTACCATATATATATTTTAAAAATTGCGTTATCTAGGATCTTTGCAGCCTGTTTTTTACAAAATATTTGTTAATCGTAGGCTACTTATAAATAGCCTACACGCACGATCTGCAGTTCTCTATAGGTAGGCAACTAGTCTAGACCTAGCTAGAGTTTAACGTCAGGGAGTTAGGCTACGAGCATAAATGTTTAATTAATTAGCAGTAGGCTAGCCGAGCTATTTTTCCAATTAATAAATAACAATAGGCAGTCTTATTTATAGTGGAGAAAACAAATAGACTTCATCAATGTAAAGCATTACGTTTATTGGTTGGGTAGCAACGTTGGAACAGCTGTGCAGATAAATGGTTGGGCCACCGTTGTAAATAGCAACGCAGTCAGACGTCGGGCCATCGTGGTTGGCACAACGTAACGCCGATGAGCAAAAACTACCGTTGGCCAACATTCCAAAACAACAGTTTGCCAACGTTGGGCCAAAGCAAATTGTTTACTGGGTAACTACCCAAGGTTACAAAAAGCTGTCAAAACCCATGTAGCAGCACAGTGAATCTTGTGTATTTCACCAGAGCCCCATTAGCCAGAAATGAGTCCAGGAATGTGTAAACAGGTTTTCAAATGAATAATGGGAATAGTATGAAACTTCCCTACACATTACTGCTTGCCAGTCCTGTCCTTTATTCTGTTGCCACCTCCTATGACAGGGACGTTGGGGTTGGGTTTTAGGAGGCAAAACTTTATACATGACAAACATATATCAACTATATACAAGTGCACTAAGGTGTACTACTAAAAGTGCAGTGGATAAAAAATCAAAAGTCCACCAGTTTCCTAGATAAAAAATAAAAACACCCCTGCTGTAACAAATAAAAAGATCCTTGCCCTCTAATTGCTATAGTTACCGTATTTACACAAAGAAAGTACAAAATGGCAGGGTCCAAAAAGCTAAAAAAAATGAACTAAAAACAAAAAAAGGCAAAGGATCAAAACATGGGGGTGGAGGGTGAGGAGAGATTATTTAACCATTCATACAGAAGCCATTTAGACTACACATTCCCTCAGGAGAGCAATCTGCATCATTACAAACCCCACTAACCCTGTCCATGGAATTGTCCACCATGTTGATATACCCATTAGTCCCCCTTATACAACAACAATCAACAATAATAATAATAAACAAGTACTCCCTCATGTTATCATGTTCTCTCCCTCATACCATGCATAAATTGCCATTTTGTTTACCTGCACAGCCTTCTGTGCTGCATACAGAACAATTTACTCATGTGGAACAATGACTTTACTAAACACTTCCAGAAGCCATTTCACACTCAAAAAAATCGATTTAGTAGCTCATCTCAGACACAAATAGATAGCTAGCTGCTTGTTACCTGTAATTTTGCTTGCTAGCTTGCCACTGTAAAGGTAATACTATCTATATTAATTTAGCTGAGAGGGACCGATTTTATGCATAAGTATATAAGGTTAGTTAGCTTCACAGAAGAAACACAGGGATTCACGCATTGCAGCTAAATTGCATCATTTACCGTTTCCACAAACATCTGTGTTGTTGGCAACGCCACGTAACACGTGCAAGTTTGTCAACACAGACAATACACCCTAAGTTTACTTCATAAATTATTTATCATACCGTTGGAATGTGCAATTTGTAATATTAATTGTATGAAAAACAATAAAATACAGTTGACAATGTAATTACGAACCCGCATGGCATTGCGTGAATTCACACTGGTATATCGAAAAATCGGTAATACCCCCAGCCCTAACGACGTTACCTGCCATGGCGAAATTCAATGCGTTTATAGCATAACACTGTTAGTATGATAAAACAACTTACATGTCAGCAACATCATCTCGGTCATCAGTGGATTCAGCGTCACTGAGACAGGATGAGTCTCCCTCGGCAAAAACATCTTCTGGCTTATCCAGTTCGTCTAGCACTTGGTGCACGGATAAACGCCTCAAAAATCTCGACATAACTACACAAAAACTGTATCAAAAATACTCTAAAGTAAAAAAATGTAACTGCGGGCCTTACCTAATTAATTGTGCTTTGCTAAACGGAATGTAGCGAGCTACACTACAAGGTACAAACACTGCGCCATCTTGGTTCGATAATTACGCGTGGGTTGGCACTTCCTTATACGCAGGCTGTTATCTCCTTGATATACGACGGAAATGTGTTGAATGAGGGCTTGTTTTAAAGATAAGAGTCTTGGCTATTGGCTGGAATATTTGACAGACAGTTTTAAAACCCAATGGAAAGCAAATAATACTCGGAGTGGAGGCGGGTGGCAGACAGTTTTTCCCACTTCAGATAGGCCTATTGTGATATCAGTCAAAGAAATACACCCAATTGACGACGGTTTTGCATAATTCTCTGCAAACAAGTTCAAAACAACTCTGGCTAACATATACTAAGCCACGGGATTGGTACTCCAGAAACTGGCTGAGTTTCACAACGCCAAAGTGAACACAGCCGAACGAGTAGTAATCAAGTGCAAAAAAGCACATGTCGGTTTAAAATTGGGAAAAAATTATGTACAGCCGTATGAAAGTTTTAAAGTATTTTTTCTTGAAGCCTAAAGGTATAATGATTTTTCAAACCAAAGTTTTGTGAAATACAATTAAGCAGAACAGTTTACCAGCACATTGTTTATGGTGTGACATCAAGCTGCAATACATGTTTGAGAATTAGGTCAGAGTTTCCAATGTTATTTACGAAGTTTTATCCCGACGTTTTGGGCTTAAAAACCACTTTCCCAGAAGGAATGGATATATCTTAAGGATATTTAATCAAAATATTGAGGTGAGCAGTTTATTATATATTATTAAATTAATGAAATGTATAATTTAATCATTTCCGTCACGCCCGCGTTACCGCTAGGGGGCGTTTGGTATTAAGAGGTTAAAGGCTTGCAGCTTAAAAGAGGCTATCCTCAATTCTTAATGTAGGCTATTATCGTAAATTCTTACTTTTCCTAGTAGTTAATTTTATGGTGACCTTGTGTTATGTGTGAAAAGGATAAAGTGAACAGAGCTGAAGTGAAGAAATTAATGAATAAAGAAATGTTGGCCGAGGCAAGGGGTTTTCACAGTCAGTCAGTCATGACCGCAAGAGCAGAGCGTAACACCCTCCCCAAACCAGACAAAAGCGAGCGTCTGGTTTGGGGAGGGTGTGATATAATACAAGTGAAACATTGAACAGTTAATATTGGAAACCTCTTTTGCCTTTGCAATAAAAATATGTTAATGTGTCAATGTGAAAATAATAACAGTCTAAGAAATGAAAAGTACTTAACAGTTGCACACTGTTTTTGTGGAAAATACACATGCGCTGCTGGGCTCGAACCCACAATCCACTGTGTGAGAGACTGCAGTTCTAACCACAAGGCCACAGTAGCTTCTTGGAAAGCATGAAGCCATTAGCTACATTAACATTAAAAAACATTAGTATGAAGCGTTTTTATTGGATGATAAGCTTGATGAGCAGGTATACGGACCATACCCTCAAATAATAATTCTCCCCATTGGATAACATCACGATGGAGGCAGGCAGTTTGGCAGCAAAATGGGAAGAAGAAGGAGCGGAAGAGGAAGGAAAACGGCAAAATAACCCAAGTTTGGGGCTTTATTGTGTGGATGTGTGAAGTTGTATCTGAATGCTGTGTGGTTACATGAGGTCAGAACATAGAGAAGTTAATGTTTTTAAGGGCTGAGAGTCTATGGTCATTGTGTTTACTTCTGTAGGAAACCCTGAAAAGTGCCATGAAATTCTATATAATTACAATTCAATTCAATAGAATTTCTTGTTTACTTACACTAGTAATCATTTTGATGGAAGGGCCCCTGTTTGAATTACAGCCAGGGCCCCATGCAACCTTAATCCGGCTCTGTTCATTTCTCACGCATAAAAATATGTTTCCATTTTAAAATTGCAGTTGTGTCTATTAACTACACTGTACATGTTATGTCCATTACATATCAAGCATCAGTTCAGTATCTGGAACGAAAGCAACAATAAAATCCCTTGTTGCGCACTCCCGTGGCCACTTATGTGTACCTACCAAATAACTAGGGTACCTATGGACTTTTCACGCACTGACACATAGAGCACGAGCAACAGCCTGGCTTTGCTCGTGAGATCCAAGACGGCCAGCAGGTTAGTAACGGGCAAGAATGTGCTACTAGCTACGTGAATAAGGACATACGTACGCAAGTGATACCATTGTATCCTCGAAGGTTGTAGCCACAGAACTATATAGATTTACATAGATTTGGAATAGATCTAGTTTAATTAGTGTAAGCTACCATAGTCAATATTGTTGCTTGTAACTTGGCCTCATTTTGATATCAATACTTTTAACGGCAGGCCTAGCTTTTGCAAGTTGTAATTACGTACTTAAAGACAGTGTTGGAGGCTGTGCGTGAGTAACTTGGCATTTTTGTACATTGAAAATGTTTTTTATTGCTTTCTGAATTGATGTGTGGGCCCATCAAGTCGAGTGAAGCTGGTTGATTCTTTCAAACTACTTTCTACTGAAGGACGCCAACTGTGTAAATCCAAGCTAAGTCTCAACCAAAACTCGCAAGTATTCTGGGGCTTAAGTCAACACAGTGCGCTGTAGAATACTGGTGTGCTTTGGTTGAGACTCAGATATACACAGTTGGCGTGCTTCGGTAAAAAGTAGGCCTAGTTTTCAAAAAAACGTGCACAACATCTGTAGGCTGTGCGTGAGTAAAAGCCAACAAACTTTGGACCCGTTGAGGTCCGTCCTATCAGAGCTGCAGCGGATATCACTAAAACAAATCTCAGCAAAACTATCTGGATGGATAGATGGCACTCCGGGCACATAGAAACGTATCTTAATTTCATTTTTGGGTGAACTGCCCCTTTAAATGGAGGAAGTTTTGCAAGTAAAGCTTTAGGTCCAGACTGGCCAGTGCTTGTTGTAGCTATACTGTTAAAGCCAGCTTGTTAATATGAGAGCGCCTGCCTGTTTGTGGGCATACCCCCTAGTGACGCCTGATCGCCCTCTGGTGGCAGCTTTAGAAGCTTTAAAGAGTAACTACACCCACTGTCTCAGGCTGTCTACGCCTACTACACAATTTTGAAAAATACTTTGTGGGGTGAGCGAGGAAGAGGAGTGGGGCGGAGGAGCTGTGTCCATCGTCATTTGCATAAATTAATGTACAATGTAGCTACAAATTATTTTGTATAACTCGGATCAAACTAGACGTTGCACATCAAATATGAATCAAGATTCAGTAACTGCATGGCCTATTTCTCACCTCAAATATTTTCAGAAACATATTTTAGTGGACTATTTAGGTGGAATAAGAGAGTTGAAGAGGATGCCACATTGTTCCGGTTTAAAAACGCGGAGCCGAAACGAAAGTAACGTAGTGGGTCTAACCAATCAGGTGCCGGTTGTTTCCATTGTGGGTGACAACAGTTATCCATATGACATAGAGGTACCTCCAAAGAGGTACTCTGACATCACGATCGGGGCGGGGGCAGTGTGGGGGATCAGAAAGGAAATTTCAACCATTAGGGGCAGCACAAAGACGCTTTTCTTATGATTTTATTTCAGAATTGTTGAATTAACGGAATGCATGAATAAGTTGCATTATAAGGTAGGCATACAAACCCGTTTACAGCGAAAAAACGGATCTAGGGTGTACTTACCCTTTAAAAGTAATTTGCCACATGCATGTGATTACGCAAAGTAAAAAAAAAGCACTGAAAGAAATATGTGTAATGTCATTATTGCTATTTGCGAACTGTAATAAATATTCAGTCTGAAATTGAGGAAATAGTGTGGTGGTGGGTGTGGGCACAATGGCGCGAGCACTGCGGCATGGGTATGGGTCATTGAAAATCTGATTTCTCATGCTTGCTCAAATTTGAAAGTTGGCAGCCCTGGTTGCAACAAATTTTCCAAACAGGTAGGCTATTTACAACCAGACAAGCATTCTCGCATCCCTAGAGAGCTAGCTAACTATATGTATTTCAATGCTTTGAAACTAGTGGCTATAGTGATGTAACATTATTTGTTTGCAGTTAGCTATTGACTGGAAGACTAAAATCTAGCTAACGTTAGCATGCAATTGTGATCATCAGCTAAAGTACCTAGCTAAACCTAGCTATCTATGATGATACCAACATTAGCCCCCAGATAAGCTACAATCTATCAAAACATGTGAGATAAAGCTGTTATGGTTCTGTTTGTTTGTGTATTGTGTTCTGTTTATTTTTTGTTACTTTATTATTTTCCTTACGTGTGGTTGTTTGTTTTCATTAGTATTACTGGTTACATTCCCATTTGACACTCCACTTCAGTTCCCTTGTCTGTCTACGTTTCCATGTTATCCTGGAATCCACTTCCTGTATTCGTGTTTGCACATTTCGGGAGATTTCGGTACATGCGGGATTTCCCCTGTATTTCAAGTCTCGTTTTCCTTTCTTCTTAACTAACTATTATTGTACATATACTAATCCAACTAACAATACTGACTGTGTATTTATATTTATATACTAACGATAACTAATAGATTAATGTGTATATATAACTAACGAGTCACACTCACTAACGTAGATTTAGAATTTTGTACTAACGTCACTTAATTACTAATCACACTCGTGCTCCGCATTGCAGCTGTCATTCTCCCTTAGCTTTTCTATCTCTGCTCTACTCGCTGTTATTCCTTAACTCTCTTCAGCTGTATCCACTTTAGACTCCGCCCCTCGTGCTGTGCTCTCGTTTTCCTGCTAATCCCAGGCCGTGTGTTATCTATGTGTCTGCGTGCATTCCAGTCCGTGTCTTCTGTTCCCCCTCATTATTGAATCATTGTTTCCTATTGTGTTCACCTGTGTCTAGCTCCTTACTCCTCCCACCCACACTTGATTCCTTTCATGTCATTACCTCCCTGGTGTATATAGTCTTCCTTCCACTTGCATTCTCTGTCAGAACGTTGATCAATTCACTGTGCCGATTTTGTGTAAGCCTGTGTTATTTGAGATACCTGAGACAACCCTTCAGTACGACTTCAAGCCTGCCTTTTCCTTCTGTTTTGTTTGCCGTGTCTTTCTGGTTTTTGGATTCTTGCTACATTTATTTTTGACTACTCTTTTGGATTTCGATGTTGTACCGTCTCTACTCTGATTACCTGGCTACTGATCTTGGACTGTGAATAAACTACGTTTTTGCCTGCTACCTGTGGTCTGCGGTTGGGTCCTTCTCAGAACATCACAAAAGCAGGGAGTAACTTAAACGTTAAAGTCACCCCTACTATTATTTCAACGATGTGAAACCCATTTGGTTTGTACATGTAGATGTCAGACCTGCTTGGCTCTAGGCCTGCAGCACCTCCACCGGTGCCCATTCGGTTAGCTGCAGGGTCATCAGCCGGGGACCACCGTTCATGACGTATCTGCGACTAAGTCTGCATACTTTGCCCTCTTCCTTTCATGGGCTGCCTCCAACCCCTCTTCCCATGGCACTGTGAGCTCAACCAGCAGCACTGATTTTTCGGCCGCAGCCCACAGCACCATGTCTGGCCGCAGTGTGGTGCTACAAATTGCTCCTGGGAAATGGAGCTGCCTGCCCAGGTGCACCTCTATTATCCACTCCACCCCTGGTGACAGGAGCTTGGGTGCTGGTCTCCTGCTGATGGTATCTGCAGATCCCCCTTTCCTGAGGAAGTGGATCCTTTGCTGGCTCCCCGTTGGACTCTCCTGGCTCACCTCCTGCCTCCTCCTCTCCACCAGCTCTGCCAGCTTCCTAAGCACTTGGTCGTGCCGCCATCTGAACCGACCCTGTGTCAGTGCGATCCTGCAACCTGCCAGAGTATGTTGGAGGGAGGCATTGGTGGTCCCGCAGAGGTCACAGGCCTGCTCCATGCCCAACCACTGATGGAGATTACGGGGGGAGGGCAGGGTGTCATAGGTCGCCCTGATGAGAAAGCTGAGTCGAGCCTGTGGCAGTTTCCAGAAGTCCGCCCAGTTGATCAGAGACAACAAGGTCCTTCCTCTCCTTGCTGGCTCTGGACCACAAGCTGGGTGGATCGCCCCATCCGAGGCCTGCCCGCCCCGTTTGGACCCTGCCCACCACCTCCCAGTGCTGTAGTCTGCTCATTGCCTTTTGCACTTCTTCCTCTGCCCTCTATTTCCTTCCTGTCACCACTCTGGCATGCATGTCCTTCACCATCTCTTCGGAGGAATCTCTCAGCTCCATCACCAGCCTTGCCTTCTCTTGCCTGTACCTGAGAGTAATGGATTTTAGGGGTAGATGGAGTGCATTCCACCCATACAATCCTGTTGCTGAGAAGCATCGTGGGAGCCCTAGCCACTTGTGGATGTATGAGTTGGCTTTGGCATCCATCCTGCTCACGGCTGATGAGGTGACTTCACACAGCTTCAGCGGCCACATTACCCTTGGATACAGGATGAAGTGATAACACCACACCTTGTACTTTCCAGGTAACTGGCTTGAGTTGATCTTGGACAGCTGCTGAAGGATGGTCTTCCCCACCTCCTTGTCTGAGAGGCTGGATGTATACTGCCTTCCCAAGACTTTGGATGGGCTGGTCCACGATGTGGGGGATGTTTTCTCCACCAATGGTGAAGGTGGCCCTGTCATTCCGCTCCCCTTTCCGCAAGGAAAGACTCCTTGACTTGCATGGCTTGAATTTCAACCTTGCCCAGGTGATCAGCTCATCCAGTCTCTTCAAGAGCCTGGACATGCATGGTGCAGTTCGAAGCAAACACGTGATGTCATCCACGTAGCTCCTTAAGGGGGGGAGCCTCCGGCCTACAGGCAGCCGGACTCCACCTACCACTTGGCTTGCTCCGATCAAGATGACTTCGAATGCTGCCACGAAGAGGATGGGGGAGATGGAACATCCCATTGCAATGTTGCAGCGTAAAGCACATGTGCAGATCCTGGAAGTAGCTCATCACCATGGCCTTGATGCTGTCTGGGTGTCTGTCTCTCTTAGTGTCTGGGATCTGTTCCCAAATCATGGTGGCATGTTCCACACAGCCTGGGAAGCCTGGGAAACCTGGGACCCGGCCTTCTGGCAGCTGGTGTCGATGTAGCCGTTCTCCATCAAGTAGGTGGTCATCCTTCTCGTCATCACTGAGAAGAAAATCTGTACTACCGCACAGCAACAGCCCGTTGATCCTTGGTGGATCCATTTTCCTTGGTGGGTGGAACCGAAGGGGATTAGTGCTATCGAAGTACATAAATGTAACCTCATTTGTTGAGATAAAATTAAACACTTGCTATATAAACATAAACAATATGAAAAAATGCAGTGGTTGAGATTGAACATTCCATTTAGATCAATGATTAAATTCTGTGGGTGGTTACTTTAACTCACTCTATTTAGCTTGTTTGTTTACCCAACGTTACGTCACTCCCGGACTGAGAGACATACAGGCCTTTGTACATGATGGCAGAATAAACCCAAAAAGTCCAAAATTTATATTGTATTTTTAAATTATGATGTGAACATCCAATTACCACAGTTGTTTGCTAAATATTTTTACAAAGTGGTGTTTAACCTGCAATTTACCCTTTAACCCTAAACACAAAGTTATAATGTTACACATCCATCACCTAACTTACAGCAATGCGAATGTTTCAAAGTTATCTATGGACTGAAATAACACACACATACATACATGTATTTCCATCTGTGACTTATTTTAAAATGCAAATGTACAAGCTACTTGCATGTTGTCCATCTGATCAACTGCAATGTTGTCGTGAAAAAGCTGAAAAACTTACAAAATCTTATTAGTTCGCTATGTATTAATTTTAAACATCTTTAGTGACTTTGTAACTTCGGAAAGGAAAAGAGATGGTGCTTGGGTTGGGTTGGCTTCCACATGAATGACAACATAACACGCAGCAGAAAAGGAAGGTGTGTGATAATGTACATTTTTGTAGTTTTTAGTTGCTGCCAGAAATAAAGGGACAGTCCATGTTCCGGGTGATTTCATAAGAATATTAAAATATTATGAAATTAATAATATATTAATTATTGGATAGGTTGATTGTGTTGTTCGGTACTTGTTGACATTACTGATTATTATTGCAAGGTTCTGTAAATGGTGGGATCCTACAGGAAAGGTATACAAGTCAAGAATCCACCATCATTTTTGGCTGCTGTTATTTTAAAATGGTAAAACATACATTTAGAAATACCCATAAATAAAAGGCCACATTCTGTACTTGCCCCTCATATTCTTCTTTTGATCATAAATCCAAACAGCTTGAGTATAGAGCAAAAATAAATATTTTGTTTGCACTGTCCTAATACTTATGAATGGCACTGCAAGCATATGACATTATAGTAATATTTATCATAACCAAAAAATGGCTACAATGGCAGACACAACCACACAAGGGAGGGTTAATTGGAATGTAAGTAGGTACATCTGGCCAGCAAAGTTAACTGTTAAAGCCCCAGGGAACAAATATTTGTGATTGCCTTCTAATTAGGTTAATTAGGGTCTTGTGGACATACAATATATTTGTTTTGACAATAATTACTTTCTGAATTCCAGAGATATTGGGTACTTTTACGTTCTTTTTTGGATTCAAGTTGGGCAGTACTATAAGTGGGAATGGTGACGTCACTAATCCCAAACCAATCACATGGCTGATGTCGCTTGTCTCTCCCACCAGCATTTGTCAAAACTAATGCGTTTCCACAATAATGCCTTATTTAAACATGGCCAGTGAGTTAGCTAGCCCTAGCCCTACTTTCAGTAACGTTACACGTATCTTGGCTAACGTTGGTTGTGTAGCACTAACGCCGCGTTCTCACAGCGAACGACGGTTTCTGGGTCGCTCAAGTCCACTAATGCTGAGGGCGGGGTAAGAGCTTCCCGTTGTGTTCTCTAAGTCAGCTCGTGCAGCTCCAATTTCTATGAAGAGAAACAACGGCAATGTACAATATATACTACTCAAAAGATGTTAAGGGTCAAAAATATTTGCGCATATAAATATAGGCTAACGACCTAAAATGGTGACGACTAATGACAAAATTATTTGATGGCTCAAGAACAGAATACACGTTCAGCGCATGGATTGGCCTGCATATTCACCCGACTTGTCACCCATTGAGCATGCGTGGGATGGACTAGGGTGGCGAGTTCGATCACATCACGTCCCTGCCGTCAACCTATAGCAACTGGCTCAGCGATAAGTCGCAGAATGGCTAGCGATCCCTCAACGTTATTTCCAACGCCTAATCAACAGCATGCGCCAACGTTGTCAAGAATGTCTGAATGCTAACAGTGGCTACACCAGTTACTGAAGCTTCTGCGACTTGTGAACATCATTTCGGGGGGTTCATGACTTTTTTCATCAGGGTAATAAACTAGTGTCTAATCAAAAGTTTTTTGTTTTGTGTTTTCTGTTCTTGAGCCATCAAAGAATTATTTTGTCATTAGTCGTCACCATTTTAGCTCGTTAGCCTATATTTATATGCAAATATTTTTTCTGCTTGAAAACCACCATTCTGTCACCACCTGTGAAGCCAGAGAACGTGAGTTATCTAGTTGTGGAATTTCTTCACTCTCAAATTGCGTCGGTAGGGTCGTACAACCCCGATTCTCCCCGCTTGCGCTAGTATTTTTTTCTGTGTGTGATGCCTAGTGTCTTCTCGGACAGAGGAATGTCAATAAAGCATGTTCATTAGAATATTACGACCACGCCCCGACCGTCCAAATACAGGTCTGATCAGCTAATTCAGCTGTTTTTGAGCAGCGTTATCATATTTATATGTCTATTTTTTCATTAAAACGTTGGGGGATGCTTAATAACACACTCAAGTTTGATATCATACATACATTTTAACGATTTTAGGCTATGTTCCATGGGGCTTTAACTGCGTCATAAGACGTCATAATAATTTGTCAGTTTTTGACAACATGCATATAACAGCAAGTGAAAGGCAGGTTGTAATAAGTTGTTATGACTGCTGTTATGTCAACCTTGACACTTATGTTGACCTTATGACAGAGGGTCCAAGACATCTTATGAAAATGATAGTGCCACAATGGCCCTGTCATGACAGCTGTCATAATGCTTTGGCCTTAACTAGAATGAGTAAATCTGGTGAATGACAAAGACTGCCATGTCAATGTGTCATAACAAAATTAAGGGACCAGCTTTCGGCTCTCAACCTCAGCACCGGATATAATGTCGCCCTCTGTTGATATCTATAATTGCGCTCAAAAAGGCAGTTTCCCCATTGGGCTCCATTCATTTTTGACAGCAAAAATAAATTACTTCCACTCATACACTACTCACAAAAAGTTAGGGATATTTGGCTTTCGGGTGAAATTTATGGAAAATGTAAGTTCACGCTACAGTGATATTATACGTATCATGAAAGTAGGGCATTTAAGTAGAAGCATGCAATGGTGATTTCCTCATCTCAAACAATTTATTGAAACAAAAGCCAACAACAGTGGTGGGTATACCACAACAAAAATGTCAATGTCTCAATAACTTGTCATGTGCCCTTGAGCATCAATTACAGCTTGACAACGACGTCTCATGCTGTTCACAAGTCAACTTATTGTCTGCTGAGGCATGGCATCCCACTCTTCTTGAAGGGCGGCCCTCAGGTCATTGAGGTTCTGGGGTACAGAGTTATGAGCCTCTACACGGTGAGTCAGCTGATCCCATAGGTTTTCTATGGGATTCAGGTCTGGAGAAAGTGCAGGCCACTCCATTTGAGGTACCCCAGTCTCCAGCAGCCTTTCCCTAATGATGCGACCTCGATGAGCTGGAGCATTGTCGTCCATGAAGATGAAATTAGGCCTGTGTTGTTCATGCAGGGGCACAATGACTGGATTAATGATGTTATTCAGGTAGTATGGGCTTGTCACTGTACCATTCACAAAGTGTAGGGCAGTTCTGTATTGACTAGACACACCTGCCCACACTGTAACACCGCCACCACCAAAGGGTCGTCTGGTGACAACAGTGGCTGACGCATAGCGCTCTCCTTGACGTCTCCAACATCGTTGGCGGCCATCATTTCTGCTCAACGTGAATCGACTTTCATCAGAGAACAGCACTGAGGCCCACTGGTCCCTCGTCCAGCATAAATGCTCCCTGGCCCATGCAAGACGATGACGCCTGTGCCTGGTGGTGTGGTCAGGTACCCTTGCAGGTCGTCTAGCACGCAGACCACGCTGATGTAAACGGTTTCGAATGGTCTGACGTGACACTTGGGTGCCTCTCACCTCCCTTAAATGTGCCTGGAGTTGAGTGGCATTCATCATCCGGTTCCGCAGGGCACTGTTCACAATGAAGCGGTCATCAGTGTGGGATGTGGCCAAAGGACGTCCACTTCTATGCCTTTCTGTGACTCTTCCAGTCTCTCTGTATCTCTGTTGCAACCTGCTGATGACACTCTGTGACACTCTAAGCTCAGTGGCCACTTCCCTCTGAGAACATCCTGTTTGAAGCCTCGCAATGGCGAGGTACTGTTGATCAATTGTTAGATGTCGTCTTGGTCTCATGATGTCAAAATGTGAACAGCATGATGAAGAGGACTGTTTAAATGCCAATTCTAATTGAACCAGGAAATTTATTGGTCGATTCATGGATCAAACACCTGTTGTGAATTTTGCCGTTCAGCTCCTTGTTAGAGAACAGCAAGTTGTGCAAAAAGTACTGAAACATTGAATAGTTGGACATGTGCATTCAAAAGTTTAGAGAAGGTTAAATTAATTTCACCTGTAAAGGTTATAGTGCATTTTAGGTTCATCCTGAAATTTCACCCGAAAGCCGAATATCCCTAACTTTTTGTGAGTAGTGTATATTGATGTTAAATCTGCATTAAAATTTCTTTAAAAATTGCTTATTATTTTTCCCTGGTCAAATATTTATTTCTTACCACACAGACAAAGATATACATATTTGAAATTATTATTGACTTCCTCGTTGTACATGTGACTCCAAGGACACAAATGCACGTGTGAGATGAGCGCAAAATTAAAACTTCCTGGTTCAGATATGCTCCCCATTGGTTTGTATTGGCATCGCTGCATGCTGAATTCTACAAAAACATCCACCAAAACACACCATACTATGCATGTAGGCCATTATCCTTTACTTATTAACATTAAAAAAAGAGCATCCAAATTTTGAATTAATCTAAAACAAAGTAAACCAAATTCCCTCCAATATATGTCATGGTTTTCGTCCTGCTCGGTCCTTTTTTCAGGCGTTGCCTCTTGGGGCCTCCTGTCGTGTTTTCTCCCTCTTTGGGACTGATTGCCTTACCGTTTGCAGGTGCGGAATAGGCCTATCATAAATTGTAGTGCTCGATCGTTTTTTATCATTCAAATTTTTAAACAGATTTTCAACGTGGAAATTAAATCAGTGGACTGTAATTAATTAGAAACTAGGGTTTTTAGTTTTAATGGGGTAAAATGACAAAATATTTGACACGCCGGTTATGAATATCTTATCCACGGCGGCCCCTTAGTGGTAGTTGTCAACGTCCCAACGTCCCATGTTTCTCTGAAATTATTTACAGCTTAAACCCCCAAAATTCCATCACAACCTTCATCTTGCCACCGTCACAGACAATAAATGCATAAATGGCACCGTTTCTACACGCTAAAAAAATCATGTTCTGACGTAGGAACAATAAAAGCCTATATTATTAAAAAGTTGTAGCCTATAAATAGCCTACAATTTCCGTTTAGTAGATAGCTAATTTTTTTCCCTACAAAATCGGCGATATATATACACATGTTATGAACCAAATATCCTCTCTGGTGCTACAAGTGTTTTCTTAGGCTAACCCTCAATTACAGTTCGCCAATTTCTAGCAAAGTTGACATTTCCACAGTGACCACCTATCGCACTTGCGGCTGTAACATATTTATGTTTTTGTAAAACATAGGCCTACCTTTAAACGTTTTTTTAGCCTACGTAGCTATATACAAACATTAGGCTACGTATTTTTATGCGTAGCCCATATTATGCAGCCTATTCTAGGCTACTGTATGTGATGATTCTGACTACATTTATTCTGTTGTAAATTGCTGAATGGTACAGCCTCTTCTTCAATTTGAACTTTAAAACATGGATGTGCAGTGAATAGTTTTTTAGATATGGCACTTAACTAGTAGGACATAGATGAAAATAGCTTCTAGTGGGCCAAATTGAATAGGGTTAACTGATTTTGTAAGTCCTTTGCTTGAATTGAACAACTGTTGACTTGTGACTTGACTGCAGACTCAAACTGCAAATGAGACAAGTTAATTCAGAAATAGTAACAATAAATAAATAAATCGCCAATCCAGTGGGTTGCCAAGCTAGGTAGCATACATGAGTAACCAGCCAAGTCAGTTGCAAATTCAGTGGGATGCTAAACTAGGCACAGTTATCAGCCTCTGCGACTCAAGTCGGCTTCTCATTCACCACTGCCGACCTCTCATTTACATTAGTTTTAATAGGATACATCACAAAATAAAAAATAAATAATTAAAAAAACCTTATAGGCCTACAGCATGAATCACAAGGTAATCAGTTCACTTGCAAGATAGCTTCGGCTATCCACACACACTAAACCGAGGACGATGGACTTCTCTGCACTGTTTCGTCCCCACGCCCCACGGACTATGATTGGACAGTTGATTACATTTAATTTTGTCACTGAAAAGGCGGAGCGCTCCAATTACATTACATTACATTATAGGCATTTAGCAGACGCTCTTATCCAGAGCGACTTACACAACTTTTTTTTAATCATGTTTTACATATTATCCATTTATACAGCTGGATATATACTGAAGCAATTCAGGTTAAGTACCTTGCTCAAGGGTACAACGGCAGTGTCCTACCTGGGAATCGAACCTGCAACCTTTCGGTTACAAGGCCAATTCCTTAACCATTATACTACACTGCCGCCCCAATAAATTGACAGACCGCTCTGCAGGTCAATAAATACACAATCACGAGAATTGCTTTGAATTTTGTCATGTCCCATGCGGCATGCAGTGGCCACAGAGCGAAATTCAATGGGCACGTTTAGATTTAAATTTTGGCACGGAAACCGCGCAGCTGGTGTTGAAATACAATGACAGACCGCTCTTCAGGTCAATAAATACAATCACGAGGATTGCTTTGAATTGTGTCACATTCCGTTTGCCACCCTATGCTGACAAAGCTAAATGCAATGGCCTCGTTTACATAGTTTTTGGCACGAAAACCGCACAGCTGGTGTTGAAAAGTAATACACCCCGTATTGTATTTCAGTATGACTGTTTTTAGAGAACACACAACAAAATACAATGCAATATGCGTTTTGTTTTTAATTATGGATTGATAAATGTGCATCCTGATGTAAAAGCAAACGCACATATGTATTACATGTCACAATGTGTTGCAAAAGCGATTGCATTTAATTATGTCACAAATCTTCCATAGATGTATTGGGTGGACTCGTTTCGACCATGTCGTTCTATCCCGCTTCATGTGGTTTAGTTAAAAACAATAGCAGAACACGTCCATTCGGTCATGGTCGGGAGGCCTCCCGCTAGCAGTACTAGTCCACCCACTGTCAATTTCAGACTACGACTGCAGTGGAAGAGGATAGGCTATCTATTTTGCATTGATTTCATTGAATGTAATTGAGTTAAGAGGTACGTTTTTATCGCTATACGTGCAATAAGAGAGAATGTATGCACCAAGTTTGTCATTCTTCTCATTGCAGATGGGTGTAAGAAAGAATACAGTACCCCTGGGACCACAGTGCAGTATAATAACAGCCATAAACAATTAAAAACATAAATAAATTGTTACGATCCTGATACGGGACGAACCCAAGTGCAACGACCAGGAGGCAGATTCAAATAAAAGGAATATTTATTAAGCGTTGGGGTAGTACCAAAGCTGTACAGAAAGGAAAACAAGGTTAATACACAGAACATAAATAAAGTCCTACACGGACTGCTCCAAGCCGGAGCTGGACTTGAAAACAAGGTGGGTTCCAAGCCGGAACCGAAAGGAGTGCAGGACAGGAAGTCCAAGCCGGACTAGCTGCAGGGAGTGCCCTACTGTTCCAAGCCGGAACTGGAAACAGGGACTGAACTGGAACTGGACTGGAACTGGACAGGAACTGGACTGGAACAGGACTGGACCAGGACAGGAACTGGAACTGGACCGGGAGGTCCACTCAGGAAACGGGTGCTGGAACGGAATACGTTCCAAGCCGGAACTGGACAGGAACTGGACTGGAACTGGACCGGGAGGTCCACCCAGGAAACGGGTGCTGGAACGGAATACGTTCCAAGCCGGAACTGGACTTTAACGGAATGGTGGGCTATACACCGGGACTGGACTGGAACTGGACCGGGAGAATTCACTCTGGTGCAGGTTCTGGAACGGCGCGAATGTTCCAAGCCGAAACTGGACTTTACTTTGGCGGAGTATCTCACTCCGGGACTGAACAGGAACTGGACCGGGTTACAACTTGAGTTAGAGGGTACAAAGCAGAGGTTAGCAGCAGGGTTCTACAGACAGGGTAACGACTGGGAGGTTTCAATGAAGGTTAAGTCGACAGCCAGGGTAAGCTGGCGAAAACCCGACGGAGCTGGGAGGTGAGGTGTAGCTTGGGTAGATCTCGTCGGAGCCGGCTGAACTCCAGGGATCCTGGAACCGTAACCGAAGTACAGGAGGTAGCTACGGCCGGACAGGAACAACAGCGAGAGATAGCCAGGCAGATTAGACAGCGGATCTATACCCGAGCTGGAGGTGGGAGTACCGCAACACACTCACTGGAACCACGGCGTCTGGAGATTTGAAGGGAGACAAGTAAGTAGCATGCAACAGCGAATGTTACGGGAAGATAGCTACCAACCGCAGAACAGGTGAACAGATTAAACACAGCGGAATGCAAAAACTCCGGACCAGAAGCGTGACAAGACATAGACAAGGTAGGTTAGTTAACGAACTGGCGCCGACTAGCAACCAGCCAGGGGTTTAAATAGTGCAGGGAATGAAAGAGTGAATGAGAAACAGGTGTGATAATTAACCGGGAGTGATTGCAAAACACAGAGGTGAGGAATGCATGCAACGAGTAGGGAGAGTGATAGGCGGAAACAAAAGTGACAATAAAACGAACAAGACAGAGGAAGACGCCCAGACTGCAGCAGCAGGGAAAACACGGACAAAGGAATCCAACATGACACGGAGGGAAAACAGGAAAACCCGGAAAACGGACAGGAAGGGAACGGAACGTTACATAAATACAGGAATTAGCCTAACATAAAAAAAGACAACGAACAATGAATGCAAAGTATACATTTTTTCTGCTTGGGGGATTTCTTTCATTCAAAGTCTTGGACTGCATATGATCCACAAAACAGTTGATTGGCTTTTTAATGGCTCGGGCAAGCCCCGAAATTAGCAACTCGCCATACGCTGCGGTGCGAATTTCAGTCTAATCTTACCCCAAAATTGCATTCCGCTGAACTAAAAATGAACTGGCCTGCTCCCTCTTGACAGACAACCCCCCCAACAGCAGCTTCCCTCCCACTTCAGCGCACAGCGAGTCACCAAATTACCAAACGGGCTCAGATGCATGCACATCCGTGACGAAATTGCTTCACCAGTGATGGCTCACCACCGGCGGTAAAATAGAGCCTCAAATTTGCATGTTCGCTGATCAATCTGGACTGACACCTCCACAGGCAATTCTCCACCCACTTTGGCACACAGCGAGTGAAACGGCCTCAGGAGCATTGCGTGAAAATAAATGCCGAAAATGTCACTTCGTCAATGTGCTGGCTCGCCACCCGCCATGCGCCAGCCAGGAAATAGAGCCCTCAATGTTAACCTCTTCCTACCAAACACCCCCTAGCGGTAATGCGGGTGTTACGAAAGTTATTAAATTATATATTTAATTAATTTAATAATATTTAATAAACTGCTCACCTCAATATTTTGATTAAATATCCTTAAGATACATTCTGGGAAAGTGGTTTTTAAGCCCAAAACGTTGAGTTAAAACTTCGTAAATAACGTTGGAAACTTCTGACCTTATTACCAAACATGTATTGCAGCTTGCTGTCAAGCCATAAACAATGTGCTGGTAAACTGTTCTGCTTAATTGTAGTTCATAAAACTTTGTGAAAATTGTTATGCCTTTAGGCTTCAAGAAAAAATACTTCAAGTTTCATACGACTGTACATTATTTTTTCAAATTACTAAACAGACTTGTGCTTTTCAGAACTTTGTTGCGAGTAGTTTGGCTGTGTTCAGTTTGGCATTGTGAAAATCGGCCAGTTGCTGGAGTATCAATCCCTTGGTTTAGGACATTTTAGACAAAGGGGTTTTCGACATCATTGCATTTATGCAAAACTGTCGTCAATTGGGTGTATTTTTTTGACTGATAGCACAATAGGCCTATCTGAAGTGAGAAACACTAGCATGGGCCTGCCTCCAGTGCGTATCTTAGTTTGCTTTCCATTGGCTTTTAAAACTGTCTCTCAATTGTTCCAACCAATAGCCAAGACTCTTATCTTTCAGATAAGCCCTCATTCAGCACAATCCCTTTGGAAGTCATGTTGATACAGCTCCGTGTAACAGGTACCGGGGCGTATACTGTACCAAGATGTTTTTAGCTTTTAGTGTGGCTAACTACATTCCGCTTAGTAAAGCATAATTCATTAGGTAACAACTGCAGTTCAGTTTTTTACTTTACAATCTCTTTCATACAGAGGGTGTTTTTGGTTAGTTATGTCTAGGTTTTTTTTTTTTTTTCTCCATGCAGCAGGTCCTAGCCCGAAGCTGTTTTTTCCATGTTGTCTCAGTGACGCTGAGTGGTATAAGGTAACAGATTTTTTTGTCGGTAAACCAGTGCGAATTTACGCAAACGGCATGCGGTCAATGGCAACGGCAGTGTCGTCAACTGTACTGTTGTAAGAGGGAGTGTGTAAGGTTCGGAGAACCAAGCGCCACAACCAAGGGATCTGAAAGTGTATATCGTGAGAAATACACCACTACGCGGACAGCTCCGCAGTAGAGGGAGAAATTAAACAAAAACAATGGGAATCAAAACCTCCCGGTGTAAGCCAACACAAAACAACCCCAAAAGAGGGCAAACTCAGCGATCGCGAGTAATTAAACAACAAAGGAACCTCACGCACTCACACGAGGCGTATAACTGGAGGTCAGAGAAAAACAAAAGAAAGCCCGTGTAACAAGGGCGAAAGAAACTAAATAGAAAAAGAACCTGTTACCTACAGCTCTAGGTGTGAAGGAGCTGAACAAAAGGTAACAGGCAGAGGAATATACAGTGCATCCGGAAAGTATTCACAGCGCTTCACTTTTTCCACATTTTGTTCTGTTACAGCCTTATTCCAAAATTGATTAAATTAATTTTTTCCCTCAAAATTCTACACACAACACCCCATAATGACAATGTGAAAAAAGTTTTTTTGAGATTTTTGCAAATTTATTAAAAATAAAAAAATAAAATTTCTCATTTACATAAGTATTCATACCTTTTGCTTTAACGTATTTTTAAAGTATCATATTTCATATTTGGTCGCATATCCTTTACATGCTGTTACTTCCTGAAGTCTGTGACCATCAACATCAAAAAACTGTCGATATCTTATTTTCAGGTACTGTTACAAGCGATACTATAACCTCTCTGCATTTGAATGGATCTCTATGGAAATTGGGGGGTGAGACTAGATTCAGCTGTAAATTACACTGGTACAGTATGGAACACATGGCTGGCTAAATGGCTGTAAGTTATCAAGGGTCTGAGCTATCAAACGAGCCCCAAACCATCACTCTGTTGCCAGATATGGAGTAGATGTGGATGGATCACTGCAAGGGTTATTTCTCCGGACTCATTTTCCTATAGAACTCTATGGGGAAAAAAGTCAGGAGAAACAACCCTTAAAGTGATCCATCCACATCTACTTCCGGATGCACTGTAAAAGGATAAAGAGAGAAAAGGAAACAAAAAGACTAAATAAATCTTTACCCTAACTTAACCGGACTACCTACGTTTCTTAAGTGTAACAACCAGAAACGTAGAGACCACTATCCTTTACCTAACCGACTCCGATTGTCAAATAGCAAAGACAATATCGAAGCGTCGGAAATGGCGAAGTCCTGGGCTATTTATAACTGGCAGGAAATGCAAAACAGGTAAAAGGAATAATTGCCGGGCGACATTCAAACACTGAAACGGAGGCGGAAAAATCCGATAGATTGCCCCAATGTCGTCAAAAGAAAGAACAACCGCAGAAACAACAGCAGGCTGCCAGAAACCATGACAATTGTATTGTTTTTCATCCAATGAATATTAAAAAATGCGCGTAACAGAAGAGGCACCGGAGCATAATTACTGTACCAAGCTGGCGCACCTGTGCTTTTAGCTTTTAGCGTAGCTAGCTACATTCCGCTTAGTAAAGCATAATTCATTAGGTAACAGCTGCAGCTGCGTCGTCAACTGTATTATATTCATCCAATTAATATAAAAAAAATTCCCATTGCAACTGTATGATAAACAACTTATGAAGTAAACCTATGGTGTATTGTCTGTTTTTACTGAAACTCAACCATTTTGTTAAAAAAATGTGACGTGACAACAAGTCAAGTCAAGTCAAGTTTATTTGTATAGCACATTTCATACACTAGGCAACTCAAAGTGCTTTACATAAGACATAGAAAGACATTATATAAAAAGTAAATTAGAATTGAAACAATGTTAATAAGAAGTTAAAACAGTTATAATAAAACGCAATACTGGTTGGGCCCACAAAACAAATACCCAACAAACACTCCTACCACAAACAGCCTGCTACCTGCAATCTGCTACGCACCGTACAGCCTCTCTCTCTGGGTGATATTATACCTGCCAGGTCCGCTGCAGGTGCCTGCCAGCTACGCTGCAGGACTTTTGTAAAAATATTATTAGCCCATGGGTGGGAGCAGCATACAGCCTCCACAGTTTGAATCACTCCACAGAGTGACGGACCCGTCGGTCACTAATCAAACTTTTAAGTTGAGCGCACTACAGCCTCAAGTTGAGCGCACTACGGCCTCTTTTTACGTATTAGCCCATGGGTGGGAGCAGCATACAGCCTCCACAGTTTGAATCACTCCACAGAGTGACGGACCCGTCGGTCACTAATCAGACTTTTAATCAAACTTTTAAGTTGAGCGGACTCTTTATAGAGGACTTTTTAGGTGCTCAACAGATAACAGGCAACAACTGACATCAGATAACAGTACTTATCTAAGTATATGCGGTGCAGAAAAGAAAGAATAAAACAAATAATAAAAAGAGATAAAAAATAAATAAAAGATAAAACAGCTTTAAAGGATAAATAAGCTTAAAAATAAATAAATTAGAAAAGATAGAAGTGCCTCTGTCTTTTTAATAGACAGACAGGAGCTAATGGAACACTCTAGGATAAATAAAACAAGAAACAATAGAGTTAAAAATACCGGCTGGGCTTAATAAAAGTACAATAAAATGCAGTACAATACAGCAAAATTTCAGTTAAAGGCCCGTGAGAAGAGCAAAGTTTTCAGACCAGATTTAAAAGACATAATACAAGAGGCATGTCTAAGGTCGTAGGGTAATAGGTTCCAGCTATGGGTAGCGTAAAAACTAAAGGCTGCCTCCCCATTTTTTGTTTTAACCTTGGGCACAATGAGCTGATCCGATCCCAAAGATCTGAGAGATCTGTTTGGTTTATATGGCCTGAGCATTTCCAAGATGTATTTTGGTCCTAAGCCGTTGAGTGATTTATAAACTATTAGCATCACTTTGAAATCTATTCTATAGTGGACTGGAAGCCAGTGTAATGATCTAAGGATTGGAGTAATGTGTGCACTTCTTTTAGTCCTTGTAAGAAGCCTGGCAGCAGCGTTTTGTATAAGTTGGAGCCGTTTAATGGACTTTTTTGAGAGACCAGTGAAAAGAGCATTACAGTAATCAACCCTACTTGAAATGAAGGCATGAATGAGGGTTTCTAGGTCTTGTTTAGACATAAACCCTTTGACTCTTGCTATATTCTTAAGATGATAAAAGGCAGATTTGGTTATTGACTTGACATGGTTATCAAAGTTGAGATCAGAGTCAATGAGTACACCTAGGTTTCTGGCCTGCAAGGTTGTTCGTAAACCAAGAGTGTCAAGGTGGAGAGCTATTTTTTGTCTCGGTTCTTTGCTCCCGAAAACAATAATTCGGTTTTGTCTTTGTTTAGCTGGAGAAAGTTTTGACACATCCAGCTGTTAACTTGCTTTAAACATTTGTATAGGGAGTCAATAGGGTTGTAGTCGTCAGGAGTAAATGACAGGTAAATTTGTGTGTCATCCGCATAGCTGTGGTATGACATTTGGTACCTTTGAAAGATTTGACCGAGGGGGAGCATATATAAGTTGAACAATAGAGGACCGAGGATGGAACCTTGGGGGACCCCGGAGGTCAGAGTAGTCCGTTCTGATTGGTAGTTATTAATGGTTACAAAGTAATCTCTATCTTGTAGGTAAGATTTGAACCAGTTTAAAGCTGTGCCCGAGAGCCCAATCCAATGATGTAGTCTGTCAATGAGTATTGATGATCTATAGTATCAAAGGCTGCACTGAGATCCAACAGAACACGAACAGAGATTTTACCTGAGTCACTGTTTATGCGAATGTCATTTAAAACTTTGATGAGTGCCGTTTCTGTGCTGTGATGGGGTCTAAAACCAGACTGAAAAGTGTCAAAAAGGCAGTTTTGGTTTAAAAAATTGTTTAGTTGATTAGAAACAGCCTTCTCAAGAATCTTACTAATGAAGGGAAGGTTAGAAATAGGGCGATAATTATTTAATTTGAATGGGTCTAAATTTTTCTTTTTTTTTTTTTAAAAGAGGTTTAATGACTGCAGTTTTTAAAGATTTCGGAAAAAGGCCAGTCCGGAGTGAGCAGTTAGCTATTTGCAGTATTTCTGAAGCTAAATAACTAAAGTTAGCTTTTAAAAAGCTAGAGGGTGCAGGATCTAATGAGCAAGTAGATGGTTTAAGATACTGCACTATTTCTTCAAGCGCCTCATTGTCAATTTCACTAAAATGCGACAGGCAAGGAGGACAGTTTTTTAGCAGAGAAGAAGAGCATGGTGCGGCTATGCCGGTGGGTGCGGAGGAGCTAATGGAGCTAATGGCTGATCGAATGTCGCTAATTTTGATGCTAAAATACGACGCAAAGTCATTGCATTTATTAACAGAGCAGAGTTCAGGAGGAGGTTGAACTGGAGGGTTTGTCAGTCTGTCGACTGTAGCAAAGAGAGTCTGGGTATGATTAGTGTTTCTATTAATGACACCAGAGAAAAAAGACTGTCTAGCCCTTTTTATTTCTAGGTTGTAGGCTTGCAGCTTCTCTTTATGAATGTCATAGTGGATTTGTAGCTTCGTTTTCCTCCACCTGCGTTCAGTTATCCTACATTCTCTTTTCATATTTTTTACTGCTTGGGAATTTCTCCAAGGTGCTCTCTGTTTGCCAGATACTGATTTGTTTTTCATGGGTGCGATATCATCCATAATATTCACGATTTTGGAGTTTAAATTCTCACAAAGAACATCAACAGAGTCTGATGCTATGCTAAGTGTTGATGAAAAAGCCGTAACAAATAATGCACTTGTATTCTCATTGATAGATCGTGCTCTGACAGGGCATAGGTTGGACTGGGTGTCTGGGCAGGTCAGCATATCAAAAAATACACAGTAGTGGTCTGAGAGTGCCACATTTTTGACAACAATACTTACAATGTTTACACCTTTTGTGATTACCAGATCCAGTGTATGACCACGACAGTGTGTGGGTCCCGTCACATGCTGAGTCAGACCAAAGGAATCAAATACTGCAAACAGTTCTTTAGCATAGTTATTATTGGGATTGTCAATGTGGATGTTAAAATCACCAGTTATGGCAAAACAGTCAAAATCAGTGGAGATTACTGAGATGAGTTTGCTAAAATCATCAATAAAGTTAGGAGAGTATCTTGGAGGTCTGTAGATAGTTAAAAATAGTGTTCGAGGAGAACCTTGTAGCACAATGCCAAGGTACTCAAAAGAAGCAAAATCATCGAAGGATACTTGCTTACATTGAAATGTATCTCTGAAAATAGCAGTGAGACCGGCTAATGAAATGTACAATGTAGCAGCAATGCGTGAATCCATGTGATTTTCTAACCTTATATAGTTATGTATAAAACGAATCCCTCTGAATTAAATTTATATAGCTAACGTTACTATATTGTAACCATGGCAAGCTACCCTGCAAAATTACACATAGCACCTAGCTATCTATTTGTGTCTGAGATGAGCTGTTCCGAGTTTTACTTTTGTATGAAATGGCATCTGGAAGTGTTTGTTTAGTAGAGTTATTGTTCCACATGTGTAAATTGTTCTGTATGCAGTACTGCAGGCTGTGCAGGTAAATAAATGAGCAATTTATGCATGACAACATGAGGATGAGTTTGTTGTTTATTATTATGCAGGGGTGTTTTTATTTTATCAAGGAAACTGGTGGACATTTGGTTTTCTATCCTGTTTGCATATACCTGGACTCATTTCTGGCTATGGGGCTCTGGTGGAATACAAGATTCATTGTGCTGCTACATAGGTTTGGAGAGCTTTTTGGGGTCCACGAGTAACTAGTTATGTTATTATGAAACACACCAAAAACACATCTAAAAATGAACTTTTATTGCCAATATTGACAAATGATCTAATTTTATTGTAAGACAAAAGAAATCATATTTTCTGGGACATTGCCATTTTTGGCACAATTTTGCACAATTCGTGCCGACTTTGGTAAATTGTTTGCCTGAAAAAAGCTCTGTAGAATTTGAATGGTTTGAGATATTGACACCATGTTTTTACCAGAGATAATAAATACTGCAATATAAGAATACAATTCCAGTTTGGAAGCGTTTAATAATCCTATTGAACATAAAACAATTCACCAGTATTTTCTTATTATTATTTTTAGATGGGTGACAATTAACGTAATTAATTTCCCTCCGTAATTTTCGACTTAAAAATATCTTGGGCCAGAATCACCAGAACACATCTGTTTGGTCAAGATGAGACCCAGCATCAGAAGACTGCTGTGTATTTGCTTTGCTGTAGGTCTGCACGATTATGGCAAAAATTATTTTAGTCAATATTGAGATCACGATTATTTAACACAATTATTAATTAGTTTTTGGAACAATACTTTTATTGCATTTAACATTTAGAATGACAGAATAATGCCTATGTTTTCACATTTTCTAACCCTATCCCTGTACTGTGAGGAAGATAAAATGGGAGTGCTTGATTTGATATAGAACACCACAGAAGGTCCAGTAAAGTGAGTGTGTTCATTTGTAAACAGATTGACGATTTTGAAGGCACATTCTCAATTATTTTTTTCTACAGTACATTGTATTAAAATAACTTACACAATTTCACTGTTTTTTTAACACTAAGTCATGTAGAATAACAGCAATAACTCATTATTTAACAGTCATCCCATAAAATAACAGGATATATACAGTTAAATAACAGGATTTATAGGCTACAGCTAAATTAGCAGGATTCTTTCAGTTTTCCTACTTCATTAAATTGTTTTTCACTGGCAAGGTTGCACTGGATGTCTCCTAGTTTCTGCTGGGAGTTACAGATGTTTGTCTAGACTGAAATGATCATAACGGTGCTTACTAGCACTACTAGTGTGATTACTATCACATAAAATCACATTTCCATTTGATCATGGTTTTATTTTGAGTTTTTATTTGCTTTGTTATTCACTGTTACGATTCTGATAAGGACCCAGACGCGGACCACAGGATCAGGCAAAGAACATTGTTTATTCAGTCCAAAATCACAAGCCAGGTAATCAGAAATGCTGACAGTACAAAAACGAGAGCCAGGAGAGTAGTCGGTGGAATGCAAAAGATCAAAAACCAGGAAATCACAGGCAGCAGTACACAAGGGCTAGTCGAGAGAGTAGTCAAAAACCGTAGCAAAGTTCAAATCCAAAATAACACAGCAAACAGAAGGGAAAGGCAGGCTCGTAGCCATATGGTAGGGATGGGACGCTCGACACCCACGTGTCAACACGGTGTCGAGTTTTGAAATCACTGCTGTTTCGAAGTAGTGCTCCGAGGCTTGTTTCAAATTATGTGATCACGGAAACCGAAGCTTCGGACGTCACGGTGACGCCTGTCATTGTGGGCGGTATCTTGAACCAATACATGCTGAACCAAGAGCCTACCTGTTGACATGTGTCAGCTATACGGATCTGGGATCAGAGGCTCTTTTCACTCACATATGAACCTCCATTCGGGTGTACGTGGAAAGACACAGGATTTCTGTGTATCTGTGCAAAACCTCTGATTCCAGATCAGCTCGTTCTTTTCCCACCCACAAACTTCCAAAATATAAAAATGGCTCAAACGCCCCCAAGTTGCCTATGGAAGACCAAATGTGACTAAACTAAATAAATAAGCAGTGAAATAGATCATGTAATATACAGTATATATAAGCAATGGAATAAATAAATAAGCAATGAAGTAAATCAATATCTATTTGTTATTTAACGCCTCTTATTTATTTAATAATCGCGTATTTATTTCAAAATGAATTGGCCTGTCAAACATGAAAGGGACAGGGAGGGTCAGCTGTGATCATTGGTTGCTCAGTCCATAGACATAAAAACCTAGAAACCGCTCAGATTTCTACGCGGCCGCCATATTAGGCGGTCAAGATAAGCATATTTTGGCAGTATACTGACTGATGCAGACTTCCCCCTGATAAAATATACTATAACTCTTCATTCTTGACTAATATTCATAAAATTTGACTTGTTATAAACGTGGGAAATATTTGCATAACACAAGTTACCTTATTTAAAGCCCTTTTAACTATTATAGCCTACAGGAGTTGTCAAAATGTAGGGTTTTTAAAAAAAAGTTGCAAATGCATTTATAATTTCAGAGAAATATGAATAGGTTACTATAATTGGGACATCAACGACAACCACTAGGGGGCAGCCGTGGATAGGGTAAGCGTAATAAAAAGGGGCATATTAACGCAAACCCATAGTTTTCCTTGTTCCAGGACATCGCATTCTACAGAAATATAGAAATTCCATTTGGTCCGTACCCAAGTCATGCGGTTTCGTCAGAGGAGAGGGGGAGATTTGAGAGTGTGTTTCAGATTTTGTAGAACGATATTGTTAATAAAGGAAGGTTCACGTAAGACGTCTTTTGTATGGGATTATTTCCAAAAAGAGACCCCATAAAAAGCACGGTGCATGATTTGCGACCGGCAATTGTCCTATTAAAATGCTTTGTCACTTGCGGTCAACACATCCCGATATTTCAGCATTACCATGGAATCCTGCTGTGACGTAAGCTGGACCATATAAGCTAGGTAGCCTATAGCCCAATAGAGCACCAAAAATGTACCTCAATGTTTAAAAACGTAAGATAAACAAGTTATTGAAGTTCGTGAAGTTAATGAAGTTCCCCACTTGCATGAGCATAATGTTATTTATTAACTGTGTTACGGTAGCAATCCACTTATGCCAGGAAGCCCTGAAAACATATGAAGAAAAGAACTCCCATAGAATGACTACTAATAAGAATAACAATAACGTGAATAAAAATATGGCTACTTATCTGTGTGCTATTTAATATAGCCTACATTTACTTTCCACGATGTTATGGGCAAAGCTGATACGCTTTAAATACGAACCAGTAAATGGCGAAAATTGTTTTTTAAATAATTGGAATTCATTATTGCAATGTACTCTCCTGATCAGACATGCAAGAGGAAATAGAAGGGCATTCGTCGATATGATGGCATTAGGTTCATGAAACACGCATTTTAATTTCACTTTAATAATGATAATTATCGTCATCTCATCATGAGAATATGTTTAATTTGTACAACACTTAATGAATATAGACTCCGCTGGAGAGGGTTTTGAGAATACATGGCAAAAGCATTAATATTCAAAATCTGAATTTTACAAGAGTCAAGAATGTTTCATTAATTGAAATTTATCACCAGGAGACCAGGAGATGTCACTAGAGAGGGGCAGGTGTCAAATTATTCATGACATCGACACTTAAACCAACGCAATCGCTTCAACTGTGTCAGTGTTTCAGAAAGCTTCGCTCTGCCCATCACTATCGTACAGAAAAAGTCTAACAGTACTCTCCATACACTCAGGCTTACAGGAAATCGGCACAGAGGAATGATCAACATTCTGACAAAGTAACACTGCACACTGAGGGCTTATAAACACTGGGGAAGGATAAGGAGGAGGGTCAGGTGTGCGAGAGGGCGGGGTTACAAACAAGACAAAGGTGATAACAATGGGAATCGATAATACAATAATGGGGGAATGACAAAGACGTGTACCGGATTCACGAAAACACATTGAAGACAACACGGCCTGGATCAGAGGTAGACTCGTGCTCAGATTGGTAGGCGGAATTACAGGCTAGAGACAGGTGCAGTCAATATGCAAAGGCAGCAGGAGTCAGGTAAAGCACACGAGAATGGAATGTTACAGCGCCGTAGAAGATATGTTAGTATCAATTAGTAAATAACCACAATACAGGGGTTAGTCTTGTTTAGTAACACATAGACATTAGTAGATTTAGTAAGTGTAACTTAAACTAGATAACCACAAGTGCAATAAGTAATTGTTAATAGTATCTACAGTTTAATACAAAAGACTGAAGAAAGAATACGAGACAAGGAAGGAAGGCGGAAATCCCAAATACTTCTGAACCCGAATAGTGCCAGCAAGATACAGGGGAGTGACAACTCGGAACACAGCACACAGACAGACCGGGGAACTGAGGGAAAGGGCTAAGCGCAATGAATATGAAAAATAATAAAGTACAAAAAAAACACGAAAATAAACAATACACAGAACAGAAAAACCAGGAACGTTACAATTCACTGTTTGTATCCACAAATTCTCTTCTTGTGTATTTTGGGCATTAGCTAGAATGGGCCAGTTAATTAACCCCTATTGTTACACAATCATTCAGAACATTCAGTTATGGATATTCCAAACACACCCATACGTGTCTTGCTACATGACAGCCGTCATCTTATCGATTCCGTGTCTTTTAATACCTGCTTTCCATTTATTCTAAAATGCACCCGCATTCCTTTCGGGCTTAGTAAATCACTTTATACATGCTAAATGTGTATTTATTTATCGATTTGCATGACCTCCTCCCACTATTTATCAAAATAATATAGGGACGCCCAATTTTGCATCGTCATTCGGTTTAACCCACAAAAATGAAAAATCAACATATATTTCAATTTTAGCACATGCAGTCATCTTTACACCTCATGAATTGATCACCTCGGACGATTCTTTGCAGGTGGTAACAGTTTTACATCTGATTTTGTACGTGCAAACCTTTAGTAAATTGACCCCATGTATCTTTCAATTTTAACACATGCAGTTGCAGTCCTCTTTGCACCTTGTTAGTTGATTAACTCAGACAATTTTTGAAGATCTCCGAAAATAACATTGTTCAAAATATTCAGAAGTTCTCAATTTTAGTGTTTAGACATACTCAGATTAAACAGCATTATCTAAATGGATGGAACCGCTTGATTTTGCTTTTTCACCTGGGTGTGTGTAGGCCAAGCATTTCTCATAAATGATTCAATTGTTGTGGGAGACATTTTTTTGTGGTGACTGCAAAGATAGTTACTTTTTAAACTGTGAAAATTACTTGATTTATAGTGGAGATCTTCAAGATTTAAGACTACAGAGTCAGTAATTTAACGGAAAAGTAAACAGCAGCTTCCCATTTTAGTTGCCTTGTTTTCTGAATTTTTCTTTTATAATTTATCACACAAGTATCAATGCATGCATGTCACATTCTATATTTGATAGGCTAATATGGGCTATCTCTATGATATCATAACCTAGCCTATGCATCTCAGAAGGCTGGTATTTACAGTATATCCAAAAAAAATTATTTTATTGTATTGCAGAACAATTGTAGGTGTCTTAAGTACCTGGCAACTATGCAATCATTTTGAAAGTGTTTTTACAGATTACATTTTTACACAGTTTCTATTTAGAAAACAAGGTTAATCAAATTAAGTCACAATATTGTCGGGCAGGAATGCCTGGTTGTTTACAATGTGAAAAAAGGTGAATTGCATATTAGGTCTACATGAAATAAGTAATCACGCCGTGCTAGTTTTCTAAAAGCAGTACACACCAGCCAGCATTGCATGCAGTGTGATGACACATTTACTTGTTGATCACTTTTTTGGGTCTGGCCAGTTTTCTCGAAGTAACATATTTGAAAGACTATATTTGACTTGCTGCTCATTAAACAATGTACCGCAGAAAAATGGCTCTTTTTCGGAACAGCTTTATCAAACGGTACAAAGCTCAGAGACCATCCACATGTCCCACCAATCTCCAGCCTTCCTGCCCTCTCTGGTGTCCAACAATGATTTGGTTCACAAAGGAAACTGACCCCTGGGTCTCTTTGTGCTGAAAGAATCACAAAATGTACAAAGGAAAGGTGTGGCGCTCATAATCAGAGTGTTGCATAATGGCCAACCACTTGATTTTGCTCTCCGTCTAGGCTCACACATACACACACACACATGCGCTCGCACACACACTTTCCAAAGATCAGTGTGTCAATCAAAAAAATGGTTGAACAGGAGGAAGAAATTGTAAACCTATCCCCCTGCTCAAACTGATGCCTGGATGAAAACGCATAGTACTCATAGTAAACCCCAGCATATCCCAGCGTAGAGAACAAGACGGTGATGATAGTGTGGAAACAAAAATATGTTTCCTAGTTTCCAGGTCTAGATAGGCAGAACCCTGTGTGGATTGCAACATAGGAATCTTTTCACACTCAGGTGACTGAGTAGTTTAATGTCATTGCCTGTTCAAAATAAAGCTTTATTTATGGAAACCTGGAAAGACAACTGTGATTTCTTAGATTTTGACAGCCGATTTTGACACACTGCAAGCTCCCTCAACCCCTTCTCTTTTGGCATAAGCGAGTGTTGTCTACTTTAAACAGTGGTTATTGTTTGGGATGCTGCTTTATCTATGTCAGCACTGAGGCTGCTGTGCCAATAGTTATCAAAGGATAGTGTAAGATTTTTATTTTCCACGGCATTTAGCTGTGGTGGGCATTACATGTTCTGTTTGTTGACAAAACATAAAAATGTACTAATCTTTACACTGCTATCTATTGTTCTATTTTATTCAGTGGAAAGAATCCACAGATAATAGATAATAAGACTTAAACTAGAAAGCATCTCTTGATATCTGGCACAGAAGGTAGGGGCTTGGTGTATTATACAACATTGTTATTGGAGGGCCTCATTTAATTGCTTAAATAAGACCATAGTTATTAATCTAAAGAAAGTTCATGAAGCCTTTCATAATCCACTGAGCACCATAGTGTTTACTTTTCATTGATAGATAAATTAGGACTCTGAGCTTGGCTATGATGTATGCCACTCAACCAAGTGATATTGTAATAACCACAAACTCTGAGGCAGGACACCATGGCATTCCTTGCATACCAGTCTCAACTCCATCTGGGTAACAGCACTATAGAGGACAGCAACCCTATATAATTAAAATGTATGACTCAGATAGACATTGTAGGGTCAACAGGAACTACAGTTCCATACAGTCCACTGGAGGTTCCTACTCCACGTTGCAAGTCACGTAGGACGTTGTCCCGGTTGTAATTTCCGCACTGACGCGATACTTTGCGGTGGAAATGCACGACTGGCAATAAGTTTATAAAAACGGCAACGCGACCGTCTTTCCTAGTTAGTTGTGTCCGTTCGCCCTAGGCTTGCAAGGGCCTTCACTGGCTTGTCTCACCGCTCCGTGTGGCCTACACGCCCGGGCAAGGGCCCTCGCTCCACATGGGTGCGTGGTCGTCCGTGACGCCGACCCAACTGAGCATTTCGTCGGATGACCGGAGACGCGACGCAAGGAGGCAACGCGAGCACTCGGTGGTCAAGAAGAACCACTAAGCGACCACGCACCCGCTGATCATGCAGAGCAACCGCCAAGAGGTCAAGTCCCCAAGAGGCAAGCAGCCTGCACATGGATCACGCTGCATATTTTGGGAGAGATTAGGCGACCAGCTTCCCTTATCATGTCCTAAGAACTGCACCCTGGAAATCTGCAATCCGACGGAGGAACCAGTTCAAGGAACTCAAAGATGGGGCGACCGGCTTTCCCCTATCCATCTGAACTTTGCAAACTTAATCATAATCCCAACGACAGAAGGAAACCGTTCAAAGGACACAAGTAAGACTGTAACACTGGGCATGTTTGTGTCTGGATGTATGTAACTGTGCTACTGAATGTTTGTTATAAAAGTTTGTGTTACCATTTTCCTTTTGAAGGCTCCAAGCCATCCACCGCACTGCGTTAGCTTTAATATACATCACGCACATAAAATATCTTGCATGTGATCTATCTTAAATACTAACAGGTCCTAACACGGCATGCTGATCTTGAGGAACATGCATCGATAACCTTACGGTTATCCCTTATGTGCTTGGTACGATTCATGCGCCATTAACTAGCTCCGGCTAAAGCTATTTTCAAACCTCCCTCCATTTTAGTTTCTTTGTTCTCTCTGAACGTGTCCGAGGCAAACACACGCAATCCCCCACACGCAGGAGAACATGAAAAACCCACACACACATACATGCACTCACACATTGTTTGTTGTACATTATAGTAGTGAATCGTGCTTTGCTCTGTTTGGTACTTTATGTTCAATAAACTTTATTACATTTTCCAAGATTGTCTGTATTGATGTTGCTCTTGTGTTGAATTGAGTCAGCCAATGCTAATCGCAGGGATTCCACCAAACTTTTTAGCTGAATCAGTTATATTATTTCGGTATCAACTGAATACGTAATATTGTGATTTTGTTAAGATGATTATTAATGTGTAATTTTATTGATAATTAATTTAATTATTAATTGAAGTTGCCCATTTTTAGTTAGTGTATTCTCTTTAGAGAATAGTATATAAAATTTTGAGACTATGCCACCAGTTGTATAAGGATGTGTCCCCTACATTTCTGGTGCTGCCCATGTGAGGACTCTGATTATTCGGACGTCATTTTACTAATTATCTTGCACACTGCTACCAGATTCGTACGTATTCCCTACAACATTTACATGTATGTGTGTGTGCATGTTAAGAGTGGAGAGAGACAATTAAATATACAAGTGGAAGCTAAAGAGGTTGTGTTTATGGGTGTGTGAATTGACAAAGAGGTGGACAGAATGTGTTTGAATGAAAGCAAAACTGTCTGTGTGTGTGTGTGTATTGAGAAAGAGAAAGGGGAGAACATTGCTAAAAGTGTAAGAGAAATATCAAGATTATGTGTATGTGTGTGTGTGTGTGTGTGAGAGAGAGAGAGAGAGAGACTTCAGATAGTGAGTGTACGAAGGGGCCGATTTATTAACATAAGTATTTGCAAGTGTTATCATTTCACTCTTTGCGAGTGCTCAAGTAAGAGTCATGCTGTAAATTACTCCAGCCGCAAACAGCCATATTTAAATGTGAGATTTTGGTTACCCTGTAAAAAAAATAAAAAATCTCGTAAGAAAATGATAAAAAGACTGCCAGCAATGTTGCCAGTGAAAAACCATTTAATGAATGGAAAAAAAATGCATAAATCCTGTTATTTTATGACTTTAACCGTGTTTCGAAAAATGTTTTTTTTTTTCTTCTTCAAAACACTGTCAAAGTCATGTAATAGCAATAGCTCATTATTTAACAGCCATCCCATAACATACATAACAGGATTTATTCAGTTAAATAACAGGATTTCTACAGCTAAATAACAGGATTCATACAGTTTCCCTCCTCATTGAATGGTTTTTCACAAATCGCCGCCGTTTTTTAAATGGTATTTTTTTACACTGTAGGTTTAGGCTACTGTTACACTGAAGCTGGCGGTTTACTACAAACTGACTAACACTACTCGTGCCGTTTGTCTCACATAAAATCTAATTTCCATCTGATGATGTGTTTTATTTTGATAAAGTTTTTATTTGCTTTGTTATTCACTGTTTGTTATAATAGATGTTCTTGGCTAACCTATTGCTTGTTTGAATCAAATAGGCCTACTAGTTACTCTTGTATTCTGTAACATGATTTACTTCACGATTAAAAATGTATTTATTCTTACAGTTCATGATGTATGTATCCACAATTTCTGTTTGCGTATTTTTGAGCGTTAGCTAGAATGGGCCAGTTAATTACCCCCCCATCGTTACGCAATCATTCCAACTGTTCAGTTTTGGATATTCCAAACACACCTGTATGTGTCTTGCTATAATGACAGGTGTCATCTTATCGATTGCATGTCTTTTAATACCTGCTTCCCATTTGTACTAAAATGCACATGCAATTACCGTTCCCAAACTTGCTTTCCGGCTAAATCATGTTACACGTGCTAAAGTAATCTCTTTGCATGACCCCCTCCCACTACTTTGCAAAATAGGGATGCCTAATTTTGTGTACCTTTCCATTTTAATACATGCAGTCCTCTTTGTACCTCATTAGTTGATCACCATGTGCAATTTTTTGTGGGTGGTAACAGTTTTACACGTGATTTTGTACACGCAAACCTTTAGTAAATCGACCCCCATGTAACTTTCAATTTTAACACGTGCAGTCCTCTTTGCACCTCGTTAGTTGATTACCTCTGACAGTTTTTTTTGCGAGTGGTAACAGTTTTACATGTGATCTTGTATATGCAAACCTTTAGTAAATTTACCCGTAAGTGTAGAGAATGTTTGAAAGAAGGGGAAATTGTATATATTGTGCATGTGAGCATATGTGTGTTGAGAAATATAAAGTAGAGAAAGACTGTATGGGCATAAGAGCAAGGGAATACATGCAATAATCTACATGCATGTAGGGCTGGGCGATATACAACATCGATAATTATCGAATGCAATAACGGCCGTTGCCACCGTGTGGGGCACCTTTCTTTTCGTCTTTTTTTCTTGAAGTAAACCCAATATACGGCAGTAAACATCCAAACATCCAGATGCCGCGTGAAATGCTTCCAGAAAAAAACATCACCGCTGATATCTATTGAGTGTTGATAAGACAACCAACCAGCAGCAAGGTCGTACAGCTTTCACGTGATCATGTGATGTGTTTTTGTCAATCGAATGAAAAGCGCAACGCCTTTCTGTGATTGTCCATCTTATCAACACGCAGTAGACAGTGATGAGGTTTTTTTCCCCGGAAGAATTTCACACGGGTTTTGAAGTTTAGATTACTACCGCATCAGGTATAATTAAAGAAAAAAAGATTAAAAGAAAGGCAATACCCCACATGCTGGCAGTGGCCGTTATTGCAATCGATAATTATCGTTACGATATATCGCCCAGCCCTACATGCATGTGTATCAGATGAGAAAGAAAAAGTGAAAAGAAGAACAGAAACAATTTATTTGTGCAAGTAAGACACAGAGGCGCTAAGACAGATTGTGTGCACACCTTTGTGCACTCTAGAAAGACACTGCATGTAAATGAGTGTGTGAATAGAAGTATTTGTGTGTACTGTGAATTAACTATTTTTTAACACTGGCCTCTATGATCGTTCTCTTTTTCTCTTCGCTTTCTGAGTCTGACTTCAACTGAAGTCCGATGGGCTTTGCATTCTCCTAACATTCACTCCATGACAAAGTCGTTCATCACATCTGGAAGTGTTTATTTCCCCAGGGTTCCCGCCACATGTTGTACTGCCTCAGCCTTTGAAACATCTTTGCAAGCTGAAGAAACCAACGTGTCACACACGCCACATTGCCCGACACTATTTATTTTCAGATGCCTGGGTGACTTGTATAGCTCATATTCAATTTCCCAAACATTCACGCAACGCTGTTCTGTGTATTTACTGAAACAATTAAGGTTAAGAAATTCAACTTAGTTGAACAAAGAGTACAACTGCAATGTGCACCTGGGATTCAGATCACAAGCCAAGTTCCCCAATCAGCCTTTTTAACAAAAGAATTTCCTCCCTACACATACTGCGGCCTCCGCTGTCACAGGAATTCCTGAAAATAATAGTTTTCCTGGAGGAGCAAGCAATCCAGCACTAGCTTTCAGTGAGATTTCATGGAAGACTAAGTGGAGAGCAATGGCACAGCGAAAAAGGCTACAAAGAACACAGAGCTACTTAGAGAAGACTCCAATTTCTTTCTTATTTTTGAGGGCCTACACTGATTTGATAGTGTATATCCTAATACACATGGCATGAAATGATCATGATCAAAAATCTGTAACTTCACATGAAAACCATTAGTCAACATTCAGAGAAATTTTTTTTTCCTCACTGTAATATAATATGTAATATATCAAACTAAGTGTGTCATATGCTTTATCAGCAAATTTCACAACAGTTTCTCAACTGACTCACCTTTTTATATTGTGAGAAGAATGTAATGACAATCCATGTCTGTACCAAACAGATTCACCAAAAATACAACTCTCTGACTACTCTTTTCCTGTTATTCGCAGTTCCACTCACCCTGCATCACTGTTGTCCCGGTTCAGCTTAGTGCGCCTCTTTATGTCCACAATGCCTCTCTGTTCTGCTCTGCTCAAGACAGATTCCTTCCTCTGCCTTTTTTGCAGGCTATGACATCATAGTCAGAGGGGCCGGACGAGAAGGAGCAGCACCCCTTCCTTCCAGGTCCATTCACACAAAGACCCTCTGTGACTGCTGGCCCCCTGTCCAATTCGGCCCGCCTACCTGGGCGTAGACCGGGCAGTCTGTCACTTACGCTGGCCCTTACATGCAGGAAAGCAGAGTATGTCCAGCTCCAGTAAAAGAAGAGGGTGTGTGTGTGTGTGTGTATATATGTGTTGGGAGGACTGATCTCTCCACAATCCTCAGATAACAAGGAGTTCATGTATTCTTGGTCCCAATAACTTTAACAACCCTGACAAACACACAGAATGTGAACAATTAACACTGGTCTTAATTGTATAACCAGCACAATCATCCACTCAGCTTCTTTTAAAATATTTCCATTTAATTTTTAATGTTTTATATAGAAGTGAACTACACTTCTGCACATAAATTTGACAACAATTATGGAATTCATCAACTTGTCCATTGTACTTTTATGACTCCTCCAGACCACAGTAATGAAAGTATGTTTGAGCAAGACACCATTCTGATCAGATTTAGCAATAAAAAAAAAAATTGGTACACAATTACCTTCAACAATTGAAATAGTCTAAGATTATTGCAAAATTTAATAGAAAAAAATAGCTGTAAGCTAACTAGTTATGTCATGTTACTAGGTAGGTTATGCAAACTCATTTACCATGTTTTAATTGTGACTACGTCTGTTTCTTGTTGTTAGACCACCTATAATGAGCTATGCCAGTGGGTGCTTAAGCTAGAGGTATGTCAGCGGGAACTTAAGCTCCTAGTGGAGTCACCCAAGCCAGACATGTTGAATGGTAGAAGCCTGACTAAATGCGATCCACTTGTCCTCCAGGTTGCGGGTTGAGGACAGGGCTAACAACCCTGTCTTGTGAAAAACCTTGTTACACCCAGCTGTAATTTATTTTTCAATGCATCCAATAAGACATTGCAAACACCGTTGCTAAGGTTATAATGTCCTATATTGGGAAAAAAAAGAGCCATCAATTAACCCCTTGCAAATTTCACCTATTTAGCATCACATAAACTTGGTAAATGGCTTAAATGAAACAAGACAGGTGTAGGTGCACTTATATTTGTTTATTTTCATAATTTAAGTGAAAATAAAGTGCCACAATGCAAAGAAACTTTCAAAAAAAATTGTTTTTCTTTAGTTTGCAACAAAATACTGAGAGCTACATAAGTGAAATCGGTAATATATATACTTTCTTGGATCATAAACTCTATGCCCACAAGTTTAGCAAAATCTGAGGATGATATGCAGAACTACTAAAGGTCTATGGTGCAAAATATAGGCAGTGTACCCTGTTGTCCATTAGTGTGTCCAAATCTATCAAAATGGCTAAATTGTGCACTGCTCTAAATAAAAAAAAGTATGACAAATCAACATAAATCTAATAAAACTGGGAATTAGTGGGAATTACTATATTTTCATCAGTATAGGGAGTAGATATCTATGGGTCCAAAACCCCTATGCAAAACATGTTACAAAATGAATAAAATTTGTTTTGTCCATTATAAAGCATATACATTTGCTCCTTTTGATGGCTTAAGACAAAAAACATTGATATCACAGTGTTACATACACCTAAATATATTGCCTAATCATTCACTCTTGTACCTCAATAAAACATCACTTTCCCCTGTACTCTACAGCATATATACTTTTGTCCTGGGATTGTATTTTTCTGTAGTTTTATAAAATGTTTTAGTGTTCCTATTCATAATGACTCCAAGGAAAATTTTACCTTAATCTACAACATATCAGCAAATTGGAAAAAATATAGTAAATTGGAATGAGAATTTGTCATGCCCTAAGAACAAGTATATACGCCATAGACTATATTATGTACGATAACATGAACATAAAATAGTATTCCACCATCTGCAAAATGCTGCCAAATGTTCTATCTTCAATGAACATCGGTAGCCTACATCAAAAATAAATTTAACGATTGCACTACAGTATGTGAAATGCACTGAAAATGCAAAAATAACAATAGGGCTATCAAACATATTAGAAAGACAGTGCTCGAGTGGAAACACGAATGTACATATGTAGCCAGCGAGACCAACAGCATTTTAGACGCAAATATACTCACATATTGGCAAAGGGAAACTCCCCTCCCTAATGCGTATTCTATAGAGCTTGCGTAATACCAGACCGTTAAAACGAAAACTGCCGTTACGCTGGGCTGTAGTAAATTGTTGAAAGCACCCAAAAAGACATGGCATATACTGTTGCTAAGGTTATAATGTACTCTATTGGATAGAAAAAAACGACAATTAAACCAGAATTAACTGTAATGAATGAGACAGGCTTACAGGGCATGAGTCGATGGTTCAGATAGTGTAATAGCATGCAATAAAAATATATGGCACCGCATGCTACGTCAGATTTAGAGATCACATTCAACTTAACAGTCGGGATCCAGCTTTGCTAACTTGATGCTGGGAATAATGTTTTAAACCATTGTAACCACATTCACATCGATGTAGCTAGCAAAAATATAATTACTGCAAACGATGTTGTCTCCTCAAAATGCATTCTGGATTGATGGTTTAGCTCAAGCAACGCTGTAAAGCAGTAGCGATCTTTTATGAGAGTAAAAAAAGTCTGCCTCATTCTGAAACAGTGATGGTGATCTGTCCATTCAACGAGCCCCCGATTTGGCCAGATTTCAGATTAAGCTTTCTCAGAATCGATCTCCATATAAATAAGTCAATTTTATTTTATTTATATTTATTTTATTTATTTATTAATAACTGTCCTACCTCTTTCCATCTCTCTCTCGCAACAAGGCAGTCGGACCAGTATAGCATACAATTCTTCCCAGCATATAATTGTTCCTACTTCCAGGTCTGTTGCTTGACTGTACATCTTGATAGCTACTAGCACCTAGCACTGAACTAATAATTTTCAATGTATTTGTTCAATTAGCCTGTAAATAATCATTATTAGCGAGTTATACACTCGCACTACGTAGCACGAATGCTAGCTACTCTGTCTGCATGTGTGTCCCTGTGTACAGTATATGTTCCACAATCCCACTGTGTGTCTCTGAGTGTTTGTTTAACCTCCTTAGTTAGACTTGCAGCTCCTTGCATTCCAGTGTGTTTTCTAGTTTCAGTATTTTCCCTGTGTCTTTTGCCTCCCTTGTTTTCTTTTTATTTTGGCCTCATAATTTTTGAGTAAACCGCTTTTGATTTTTGCACAACCTCTGCCTCCTGCATGTTTATCTGCACTTGGGTCCACCTGCCTAATCCGAGCCCCATGACATGTGTTGCACACAACTAGGTGATGCACTAGGCCATTTTGCACTATGCTGTTCATAAGAACATTGTAGTGAAATATTTTTTTTCCGCTCAAAAATATCACCACAGGTGTACACGTTGATAACAATTAGGGGAAAGATGAAGGCAAGATTTTGTGCTCTGGGGGGGTCTTTTTAAGAAATCAGTTTAAATTAAATTTTAAATATGCAAATGTTGCATAATATTGTACAAACCCCAATTCCAAAAAAGTTGGGACACTATGTAAAATGCACATGAAAGCAGTGATTTGTAAATTCTCTTTTAAATATATTTAATTGAAAACAGTACAAAGAAAAGATATTTAATGATTTACATTATCAACATCATTGATTTTTGTAAATATACACTAATACTGAATTTGATGCCTGCAACACGTTCCAAAAAAAGTTGGACAGGGGGGGAAAAAAAGACGGAAGTACAGAGCCAAATTAAAAAAACACCTGTTTGGAACATAACACAGGTAAACTGTATAAAGTTTGAATGACCACATTCTCTTCAAATGGTAAGATGAAAGAACACAGGGCCAAGTTGAAAATAATTGAATAAACATGAAATAATTTAAGAAACATTGGGTAGCATTGCTAAGTTTAGAATAGAGCTTGTTTCATTTGTGTTAGCTAAGATAGCCAGCATTGTTTGTTGTGACTTGGCCTCATTTTGATATCAATACTTTTAATGGTAGGCTTAACTTTGCCGTTTTATTGTATTGTTTGTTGTGACTGGGCCTCATTTTGATATCAATACTTTTAATTGTAGGCTTAACTTTGCTCGTTTTATTATATTTAATTACTACCATTGTTTTGTATGCGTGAGTAACTTTTTACACGTTGAATTTTTTTTTTGTTGAAATCCTTTTATACCCAGTCATGATAGCACCAACGTTTTTGTATATAAAATGTATTACAAATTTAACCACCCCCATGGTGGATATACCACATGCGCGCACATGCCTATGATGTAGTGGATGCCCATGTCTTAGGGCCTTCGCTGAAAAAGAGAGCCCCCTGAAAAAAGGAGAGCCCCCCAAATGTCACAGTATAATTTGCGCCCTGATTACCGAATCATGTTGATCTATGCACCTCTATGCTGAAAGCACGCAATTAATTTCAATTTAAAATATATTTATAAGGATAAATCTGCACATGAAGAATATTGTGTGCTGTATTTACTGCTTAGAAAAATATTACTTATTTTCAAAACAAACATGCTTCTTAAAGGTGTCTGAGGTATGCCATCTTGCTTATCATTAAAACATTATTTTGAGAATTATGAGTTCAAAATCCAAAATGTTATCAAAAGTTTCAAATGTATCTCCCTTTGACTACAAATGTCTTCTCAATCAGAAGATGGAATACCAGAACATTAGTCTTGGTGAGCCAGAAAATTACTTCTGAGGGGTTTTGGAAGAACAAGTTAAATGTTGCACTTCCTGTTTTCGCACACTGAATTCCCAAGCTCTTCCAAATGACTTGGTCCACTTAGCAGTAATAAAGGTTTACACCCTCAATGGGAATGGGTTTTCCCTGACGCAATGTCAGTATCCATTACTGGCATTCCCCGCTCAGGATGCCAAAAACAATGTAGTGACCTTACATTTCTGAGGAAATCACAGACTAGAGATTGGACTGCTTTGTGTTTCCTGGTCTCAATGTCAAGGTGAAACTGAAGAGAGCTGTATCTCCATTAGTTAAACATAGTCTTTTTTTATTTCTCATGCACCACACAATTAAAAACTTTAAAAGGGGATTAAGCTGTGCATATGTAACACGACACCCTATTTCCCCATGATCACTGAAGATAAGACATTCAATTTCCATTCAGGCAATGAGGCATACCATGCTCTCTTCTGCTCCTGAAAGTTTAAGAGAATTCACTCTGTGAGTGAGACTGGATTGGAAAGTATGTCTCTGGACTGCCAAAAAACTTGGGAATGGTGTTACATGGGGTGAATGGGATTTTCCTGATAATATCACATGAATTCCAGGAAAACTGATTGGGATGGTATGCCATCCGCCAAGTTATGGCCCATACCTCTACAGCACTGAGACTTTTTAGAATTTTTGCATTTCTTTTATTCTTCTTCTTTTACCTGCTGAATTAGTCAATCAAAATGATCCATGCCCTCAAAGAATAATTCTACCCATTGGATAACAGCATCTAATCTGCTAATGAGAACATTGGTTCAAACTAGTCTCATCTCAAAGTACAATATCTCTACTAGGGGTGTGCAGCGATGCCACTATCTGTATCTGTATCTGTTCAACCATTAACAATATCTGTATCCGTATCTGTATTTGGATTAGAACCCGGAAGTAGGCGTGGCTTCGGTCGGAAGTTGTGTTACTTATAGGAAATGTGATCTTTTCTAGTCTAAAATTAATTGTTATTGCAAGTTATGAGTATTCACCCCCCTCACTGTCTTTTTTTTCTTTTTCAAAACTTTTTATAAGAACTATATTCTGTACTTTATACTTATTTATCTATTGTTTTGTTTTGTTAAAGGTAGTTTTTGTTAACCTATTTGAACCCCCCACCCCCTAACTGGAGGACACTGAACAATAATTTTGGATAAGAACTGGAAAAAATCTGAGGTACAATATATAATCAACTCAGAAAGGCAGCAGCATCAAAGGCCGCGGAGAGAGACGCAAACGGGTTAGCTTGCCTACGGCATCTAACCATGGAACTGAATTAACGCAACTCGAACCGAGGTGTGTTCCAGCCACGGACAAAGACGCAGACGACCCGCATCCCTACCAGGATAAGAAAGGCCAAAGCAGGAGACGCCCTCACCATCCACCTCACGAACAAAGCCAGCTATAATCAACTCACGCGGACTTCAGTAAGACTGATCAAACATCCCAGGCATTAGTTTAGGATTTTAGTCTGAACTGTTTATCGGTAATTTGATTGCATCTCGACTTTGTGCGACAATAGCTGTATAAACGTGTTGTGCTGGTTAGTAAGCTAGCCGGCTGGCCTACCGTTTCATTGCTAATGTGGTAGTACTAGAGTTGTAGTACTCGAGACTGGTCTTGGTCTCGAGACCATATTTTGAAGGTCTCGGTCTTGTCTAGGAATCGACTGCATTTTGACTTGGTCTTGTCACGGTCTCGGACGAGACCAGGGGCGTGTCGGGGGGGGGGGGGCATGTGGTGGCACCCGCCCCCACAGACATTTTCCACCACGGAAAACTAGTTACAGATGACAAAATATGCTACTATTTGATATCATTGATTTATAGGTTTAGTGGACGGAAATTTTGCTAGATCCCTAGATAAAACCACACATTAACGATTTAACCTCTTGCTGCCAAATGCCCCCTAGCGGTAACGCGGGCGTGACGGAAATTATTAAATTATACATTTCATTAATTTAATAATATATAATAAACTGCTCATCTCAATATTTTGATTAAATATCCTTAAGATATATCCATTCCTTCTGGGAAAGTGGTTTTTAAGCCCAAAATGTCGAGATAAAACTTTGTAAATAACGTTGGAAACTCTGACCTAATTCTCAAACATGTATTGCAGCTTGATGTCACACCATAAACAATGTGCTGGTAAACTGTTCTGCTTAATTGTATTTCACAAAACTTTGGTTTGAAAAACCATTATACCTTTAGGCTTCAAGAAAAAATACTTTAAAACTTTCATACGGCTGTACATGATTTTTTTCCAATTTTAAACCGACTTGTGCTTTTCTGCACTTGATTGTGAGTACTTCGGCTGTCTTCAGTTTGTGAAACTCAGCCAGTTTCTGGAGTACCAATCCCGTGGCTTAGTATATTTTAGCCAGAGTGGTTTTGTACATGATTGCAGAGATTTATCCAAAACTGTTGTCAATTGGGTGTATTTCTTTGACTGATAACACAATAGGCCTATCTGAAGTGGGAAAAACTTGCGTCGACCCGCCTCCACTCCGAGTATTATTTGCTTTCCATTGGGTTTTAAAACTGTCTGTCAAATATTCCAGCCAATAGCCAAGACTCTTATCTTTTCAGACACAACACAAAGCCGTCGTAAATCAAGGAAATGCAGCCCTGCGTAAGAGGAAGAGGCAACCAAGCGTAATTATCGAACCAAGATGGCGCAGTGTTTTTACCTTGTAGCGTAGCTCGCTACATTCCGTTTAGCAAAGCACAATTCATAAGGTAACTGTGCTGTTTATCTTTTTACTTTACAGTCTCTTTCATACAGTTTTTGGTTAGTTATGTCTAGGTTATTCAGGAGTTTCTCCGTGCAGCAGGTCCTAGCCCAAATATGGTTTTGCGGTCTCAGTGACGCAGAGTGATATAAGGTAACAGATTATTTTGCCGGTATACCAGTGCGAATTCACTGTTATGTATAAAATGAATCCATCTGAATTAAATGAATATAGCTAACATTACTATATTGTAACAATGGCAAGCTAGCCAGCAAAATTACACATAGCAGCTAGCTATCTATTTGTGTCTGAGACAAGCTGTTCCGAGTTTCTTTTGAATGCAATGGCGTCTGAAGGGTTTGTTTTGTTCCACATGAGTAAATTGTTCTGTAAGCAGTAAAGCAGGCTCTGACTGCAGGTAAACGAATGAGCAATGTATGCATGACGTAACATGAGGGAGAGATAACATGAGGATGAGTTTGTTGTTGTTGATTATTATGCAGGGGTTTATTTTATCTAGGATGGACATTTGATTTTATATACCTGGACTAATTTCTGGCTAATGAGGCTCTGGTAGAATACAAGATTCACTGTGCTGCTACATGGGTTTGGAGAGCTTTTTGGGGACCACGGGTAGGCTAGTTAGTTGTGTAATATGAAACACACCAAAAACACATCTAAAAATGAACTTTTATTGCCAATTATCAGATTTTATTGTAAAACTTAAAAAATAAATTATATTGAGACTTTTCTGGAACCTGGGCCATTTTGCACAATTTGGCACAATTTGTGCCAACTTTGGTAACCGAAATGGTTCACCTGAAAAAAAGCTCTGTAGAATTTGAATGATTTGAGATATTGACACCATATCTTTAGCAGAGATAGGCAGCATATTGAGGAATCACAAAGAGGAGTTATTTCCTCCATAGCTCTTGTTGCTCATCAGGTAAAAAATCTGAAATTTGAATTTAGGTACCCGTTTTTTAGTTTTTTCACAATTTCTGTACATAAATTGTTGTAGTTAAGTAGCAAGAAGTGTATGTATATGAATTATGACTACTTAGTCATAATAGTGCAGTTCTCTGTTTTAATAAAAGCTATGAACCATATTGTAGCCTTTACAGTTTTTGAGATAAACAACTTTGTTTGTCACTAGTAAAAACAGGCGAGAATTGGTATATTTTGCCCTTGGTATTAAGAGGTTAAACCCTGTTATTTCAGTCTGTCTTCGCGAGTTCCTCACCATTTATCTGCTACTGTGTGTCTTTCTAGTTTCCTGAGTACCTGCCCTAGTATCCGTTTCCGAGTTTTTGTAATCCCTCGTCCTTTACCTGTGGTTGTTTTATTTCTGTTTTCTGTCTTCGTTTTGTTTTGTTTTCTTTTTGTTCGTCTTTCGCCTCCCTGGTTTCGACCCCTGCCTGTGTTCTCGCGACCCTGATTTTTGGATTCTGTTTTTGTGCCTTTGCTGTGCCTTCCCGGTTCTGACCTCTGCCTGCTCTTTGGACTGTGTTTTTGTACCGTTGCCTGTCTCCCCGGTTTTCGAACCTGCCTGTTTGGTCTACGTATTGCTGCCTTGCCCTGCATTAAACTTCGGTTTTTTTGTACTCCTGCCTGCGTTTGGGTCCTTCACCCCCCCAGCCCTTAACAAAAAATTCAATTCAATTCAATTCAATTTTATTTGTATAGCGCTTTTTACAGAGAACTGTCACAAGATGCTGCACAGGGAAACAGAAGGAAAATTGAGCAAAAAACCAGGCCTTAGCCCCCAACCAGCAAAATGAGGTAAAAAACTCCCCGGTAGGGGAGAAAAAAACACTGAACAGTGGCGAGAAAAAAGTCCCCAGTGGGAAGAAATCTCGGAAGGAACCTGGCTAGAGAGGGGGTGCCCATCCTTCGCTGGCCGGCCCGGTTTAGACTAAAGGTGGACTGAATGGTAATAGTCAATTCAATAATCAGTTCAATCATCAGTTCAAAGGGGGCGGGGTGATGTATCTGGGACTCCGGTTGCGTGAAGTCGGGAGGATAAACCAAAGGAGGGACGGGTCCGAAGCAGTCTGCAAACTCAGGGTGAGGGGCATAACTGGAGCAGTCTGCAAACTCAGGGTGAGAGGAGGACGGGCCGGAGTAATCTGCAGCTCAGGGTGAGAGAGGAAAAGAGAAGGTTAGCCCCCCCCCCCGACATCCTTAACTATAGGATTTACTAAAGAGGTACGTTTTTAGCCTACACTTAAAGACAGAAAGTGTGTCTGCAGCCCGTACATATATGGGAAGATTATTCCATAAGAAAGGGGCTCTGTAAGAGAAGGCTCTGCCACCCATTGTAATTTTAGATATAATAGGAATTTTCAAATAGCCAGCATTTTGAGAGCGAAGTAATCTAGGAGGACAGTAAGGAATGAGTAAGTCACTCAGATATTCAGGGGCCAAGCCATTTAAAGCTTTAAACGCTAGAAGTAAAATCTTGTAGTCAATTCTGAATTTGACAGGCAGCCAATGAAGAGTTTTGAGCACCGGGCTGATATGCTCCCATTTCTTGGTTCTAGTAAGAACCCTAGCAGCTGCATTCTGTACAAGTTGGAGGCGATTCAGGGCTGAGCCAGTGCAACCAGACAATAATGCATTGCAGTAATCTAGTCGAGAGGTTACAAAGGCATGAACCATTTTTTCAGCATCCTCCAGGGACAACACCTTCCTTAATTTAGATATATTCCTCAGGTGGAAGAAGGCCATTCTTGTGATATTGTTAATATGGGGCTGAAAGGAGAGATCTGAATCAATAATTACACCAAGGTTTTTAACAACCTTGTTAGGGGAGACAGAGAAGCAATCTAAATTTAAGGGAAGCTGTAAGAATTTATCTCGAAGGGATTTGGGACCTAATACTAATATCTCAGTCTTATCTGAGTTCAATAAGAGGACATTTTGGGTCATCCAGGCCTTTACATCTTTGAGACAGGTCTCTAGTTTAGACAACTGGTCAACTTCACCTGGCTTAAATGATATATAAAGTTGTGTGTCATCTGCGTAGCAGTGGTAGTTAACACCATGTCTGCTTATAATGTTCCCAAGAGGGAGCATGTAAAGAGAAAAGAGCAGAGGACCCAAGACCGATCCTTGTGGTACTCCAAAGTTCACCTTAGAAAATTCAGAGGACTGACTGTTTACCCTAACAAACTGGGATCTATCATAGAGATAAGATTTAAACCACATAAGAGCATGCCCGGTAAGACCAACTAAATTGTCTAACCTGCAGAGAAGAATATTATGGTCTATAGCAGGGGTGTCCAAACTTTTTTCACTGAGGGCCACATACAGAAAAATATACGAAGGGCTGGGCCACTCACTAGAGTTGAGGTATATCGCCTCACCTCTAGTGTATTCAAGTTAGCAAAATCAATCAAATGTAGGTAAATTATGCTTGATAATTGAATATGCGTAAAGAAAAAAAACAGCCTACATCACAGCTTTCCATTAATGGGCTTTCCATTTATTTTGTTACAAAAAGGGCTGGAACCTCATTCTCAAAACAGCAGCCTCAGATTGCTTCTTAGTCAGGATGGTGATCCCCCTTCACAGCCCTGTATAAAGGGGGAAAATAAGGGGATGGGCATATTTCAAGCTTGTTATGCAAATAAGTTATTGGGCTTGTTAGCACATCAACTAACATTTGTTAGAAAATGTTATCAACTTTAATTGACTGAATTTATTGAAAAATTGGGCTTATTAACACATGAATACTGTGTAATATATTTTTAACTCACCTATAATGGGAACAGCGTTGCACTCAGTGGGAGCAGTGATGCTGTGCTTTGGACTGAAGGATGGCTGGCAGGTCAGGAGTAAGTTTGGTGGTTGAGATGCGAAGGACATCACAGAGATGGGTGTCAGTCATTTTGGTTCTCAATCTCCTTTTGTTCAGAGTTAACAAAGAAAATGTTTGCTCACATATGTATGTTGAGCCGAACAGACTCATCATCCTTTTTGCATGGCGTCTCATCAGAGGAAACTTGGCGTTTTCCAAGCTCCGGTAGAAGTCGGGTAGGGAGAGAAGCTGATGTTGATTCTTCAGCGAATCATCACACTGCATTTCGATAAGTTCTAACTGCAGACTCTCTTCCACTTCTTCTGCATCCATCAGGAAAGGAGTAGAGAACAGCTTGATTTCTTTCTCAATGACAGAAAAATCTTGGAAGCGCTGACTGAATTCTGTCATGAGAGATGTGATCACAGACACATATTTCCCCTTTTTAGCAGAAACGTTGGCCTTTGGAAAAGCACATTTGATTTCGGACAGCGTGGGGAAGTGCGCAACATTAAAGTTGCGTAGTTGTGTCTCAAAGAGACGGAGCTTCACACAGAATGCTTTCATGTGCGCATAAAGTTGTGGTACAAGCTGGTCTTTGCCTTGTAGGCTCTTGTTCAGTGTGTTAAGATGATCAGTAAGATCAACTAAAAATGCCAGGTCTGCCAACCATAGAGGGTCACTCAGCTCATGAAGAGGTCGGTCCTTCTCTTTCAAAAACTGGTCGATTTCTGATCTCAGGGAATAAAACCGCTGTAGCACGGAGCCGCGACTTAGCCAGGGCACATCAGAATGGTAGAGTAGGTCCCCGTATTCAGCATCAACATCAGATAGGAAAGCTTGAAATTCTCTGTGGTAGAGCCCTCGCGAATTACGTTGACAGTTTTCACAACAGTGTTCATCACATCGCCAAGCTGGATTGTCTTAGCACAGAGGGCTTCTTGGTGGATGATACAGTGCATTTTAACAGCTTCACCTCCGCTCTCTTGCACCTTGGCGCACACCATAGAGGCCATTCCTTTGCGCTCGCCTGTCATAGCTGGAGCCCCATCCGTTGTAATTCCACACAGCTTGTCCCATTTAAGTCCCATATTGTCAATTGCATCTGACACAGCTTCAAAAATGTCCTTACCCGTTGTTGTGCCCTTTAGACTCTTAAGATCAAGCAGCTCTTCCGTAATGCAAAAGTTACCGTCAACTCCCCGCAAAAAAATTAACAGCTGTGCGGTGTCTGTGGCATCTGTGCTCTCATCACATGCAATCGAGTAAAAATCAAAAGCACAAGCTTTATCTGACACTTGATGTTTTAAGTCAGCTGACAAGTCTTCGATTCGCCGCACAACTGTGTTTCTGGCCATGCTAACGTTGTTGAATTCATGCATTTTTTCCGGGCACATTATTCCTGCGACTTTAGTGAGGCACTGTTTTATGAAGTCACCATCTGAGAAAGGTTTCCCGTGTCGGGCAATGAGTTGAGCTACCTCGTAGCTGGCTTTTGTGGCATTTTCTTGTGTTTTGCTAGCACGGAAAAAATACTGTTGTTGAGCGAGCAGGCTAGCTGCCATTTGCTTAACTTTCTGTTCTCGCTCGGCGCCAGTGTAGGACGTGTAGGTCTCATGTTTGGTTTCATAGTGTCGTCGTACATTATACTCTTTCATCACTGCAACAGTTTCTTTGCAAATCAAACAGACACACTTCCCCTTGACTACTATGAAGAAATATTCATTTTCTCACCGTGCCTGAAATCTTCTGCACTCACTCGCTATCTTCTGTTTCTTTGGTTCTGCCATTTTTGGTCACCCGTGGCAAAATTTTTCTTTGATTAGTCTTGTTTTGTGGAGAAACTGCCTTGTTCAAGACAGTAGCTCCACCTAGTGTTAAAACTAAGAATTACAATACAGTCAAGCGCAAGTTTCATGTGTGGGACATATTCCATTATACTTTTAGAATTTGCTGCGGGCCAATTAAAAATGGACCACGGGCCGCAGTTGGCCCGCGGGCCGTAGTTTGGACACCCCTGGTCTATAGTATCAAAGGCAGCGCTTAGGTCAAGTAAAACAAGAATAGAAATACAGCCACAGTCCAGAGAGAGGAACAAGTCATTCATTACGTAGGGCAAGGGCGGTCTCGGTGCTATGGTGCTTCCTAAACCCAGATTGAAACCTCTCATACACATTATAAGTATGTAAAAATGAAGAAAGCTGTTGCGCTACACATTTCTCAAGAATCTTTGATAAAAATGGGAGGTTTGAAATGGGTCTATAATTGGCCAGGACAGTGGGATCCAAATTTGGTTTCTTAAGTAGTGGCTTGATTTCTGCCAATTTAAAGGATGTAGGAACATGGCCCGATAGCAATGATGAGTTAATTAAATGAATAATTGGTTTGATGAGCATAGGCAATATCTCCTTCAATAACTTTGTGGGTATGGGGTCTAGAAGACAGGTGGATGATTTTGAAGAAGAAACTAACTGAATTAGCTCGCTCTCAAGTATTGGAGTAAATGATTCAAGACGTTCAGTGTGTCTAGGAGGCAATTCTATATCGTCAAAACCATGGTCACTAACTTGTGTGATCTTTTCCCTAATTTCAATAATTTTACCACTAAAGAAATTCAAGAAATAGATCTGCAAACACTAACATATGGTCTTTTATATTAGTAAGCTAACCAAATGTCTAAATAAGTCCAGTTTCAGCACAGTAGCTAAGTGGTAACTAGCCAGCTAACGTTAGATGCGCTCGCTTTGGCTTTAAAATGCCTAGTTACAACAGTATTGATTTCACGCTACGGAAGTGGACATTCCTTTGTATTAAATAAAAATTGTCAATTTACATTTGAGGTGAGATTAAATTTACTGTTTCAAATGAAATGGCTCAAGCTCGAGTTTGATATTATTTCACAAACTATTACATGTTCCAATACATTGTCTATTTAGTGGCCATTATGTTATTGCATTATTCATGTTTTTAAGCTTACAAACATTTTAGTTGGAGGTGGTCGGCATGTAACTGCAGCTCCACTATCAACAGCAGTAGTTGCACAGAGAGCAGCAATAGGTGTTTGGGTAACGTTACTTGGGACTTGGCTTCCCACTAACAAATTGCGGGAATAACATGTTTGTTAGAGAACAGTGATTTTCTTTCCTTCTTTTAAAGTTTAATTTATTGTGTCCCTTTTTAGATAGAGCTAACGTACACAGTAACTATAACATGACGTCCGTTACGGATAGCCAAAGCTAAGGATGCGATTAACGTGCATTGTTAGACCACGGAAACCAGTGAAATAGATTTTGATTTTGATATATCTTAAGTCAATTGGCTACCATTGTGTAGCTAGTTTCTTTTTTCAGTTATGGTAGCTATTAACACCAAAATAATGATAACGTTGATGTTAACTAACGTTAGCTTTTTACCTTGGAGTAAACATATTAGATGTGCTACGTCATCTCCGAGGGGTTCAATTGTGAATGAGGTCGCCCACATAATTTTATCCACAGCGTACACCTTTCCTTGTTTGATTTGGGCTTTGGAAACGGGAAAATTATGAAACTAAGTTATAGTCTTGTATTTATTTATTTATTTATTTTACAATGCTGAATGCGGCTGTTTAAATAGTTTTAACTTTAAACCTGTTGGTCGCTTTAAGTACTGCAGTACCTGTTTTTTTTTTTGTAGTGGTTGAATAAAGGGTGGCAGTCTTTCATAACCAACTGTTGTTGTGGACTACTGGGGAAGTATTTATTTGTTCTCCATTTGAGTGAGATGTTTTTAGGTGGCTAATTGGCCATCATGAGCAAAGTGCTTCCATATATTTTATTATTATTTGTTCAAGAGTAAAACAAAGTATCGGAGTGATATCGGTATGGGAAGATAGCCAAAGCTGTGGTATCGGAAGTGAAAAAGTGGTATCGGGACATCTCTAGTTAAAGATATAGGTTGAGTATCCGTAATTTCAGGGACTGCCAATTGAGTCACATGGCCCATATCTAACGGCTCTATCCCTAATTATATATTTTAATGTTTTAATAAACAAATAAACAATCCAATGTTTAATTCTGTAAAGTTCAGAAGAGGCATACAGACAGGTGGGCACTGAATCAAAGATTTCCCAGCTGCAATTTAATTATTTCCCGCATCCGAATTATGAACTGGCAACTTCGGATCCGTTTCGGATCCGTTTCTAACCCACTATCTGTGCACTTCTGGATTTCAGCTTCGGGCACACCCATAATCTCTACATGCTTAAGAGGCTGTCTACCTACCCCACAAACACCCATAGGGGAGGGAAGGGGAGGGGAGGGGGGGGGGGGGGTGGTGGTTCAAGCCTTGCCAGTTCACTACAGTTATATTTATTTTCGACAAAAACAATGCGCACATGTTATGCTTTTCACATATAAGAATGTTCTTTTCACATGCAAAAATGTCTTTTTATTGCAAAGGCTAAGAAATTTGAAGGGGTAATAAACACTAAATCACATTTTGAGTTATAAAGTATTTTGAGTATTTTTTCTCAATTTCATAAATCACAAGCAAGTCAACGCCCCATCTCCCCCTCTTTTTGATTGATGGGTATTCAAAGTGCGCAAATTAATGTTAGCCCTTTAATTACAATTGGTTTTCCTTGCTGGCTCCACCTACGTGCCTATGACGTGAATGGATCTATCGAACCTCCCCCAAACTGTAAGTCCTCCCTCCTCCCCCCTCCAGTCTGTGCCATAGATATAGAACCATAGATGTGACATATCATGTATGTAATAGTAATTTGGAATTCTGAAATGTAACAATTTGGTAGCCATCTTACCTTAGGTATAGCTACTCACCTTATTCCGCAAACGCGGAAAAAAATTCCTAAAATTCGATTTTGTTTAGCATTTCCGGTTACCAATATTGCCCCATATTAACTGGCTGAAGGCAGCGGCTATGACTTTGCTAGAAAGACAAAAATTGATCCAAATGTCACTAAAATGGGACCATACCCCCTTTACACTATGACAGTCTTATGGGTGAATATAGCTGGGGCGTAAAGCTACTTTAAAAAGTGATAAAGGCTGCATTCAAATACTCAAATTTGAGCAAGGAAGGATCCTTTAGATCGCATGAACCGGAAATAGTTTCCAGGCAGCTATGCTAAGGACCGTTCTAATTTCTTATATTGAGAAGGAAAGGAGATTCACAAATCCTTTTATCCATCCTTTCACAAAGGATGCTCTGGACTATCCTTTTCAGCAGGAAGGTAGTATTTGCGCAATGCCGCCAATGTTTTCATAAACATCACAGTTTTCCGGAACCTACCGAATGACTGAATTCAAACAACAAGGCGAACATCTGAGAAATGCCAGAAATCTAAATGTGAATAGCTAGTATTGTTGGTTAGTAGTGGCTTATAATAGAAACTAAACAAACAATGACACAATCAGACAATATACCAAACGAATTAAGAGGCTAAATTTTGCAGATAAAATGAACAGTTCAAGTTTAATGGAGACAATGGCAATGATGCGCCTTTTGTCGTAATTTTTCGTGAAGTTGTAGTTCGCTATGTTGAACAGTCACGTCAATACGACTGGACATCGCACCACGATGCAATGTAGAGAAGGTTTGAATTCCACAGTAGACGCTAGATTCCTTGTAAATCTCTCCTTCCAACTTTTCCTTGACCCCATGATGTTTTCTGGCGAGGTCAAGGAAAAGTTGCAAGGAAAGGAAAAAGGAGCTATTTTTTTGACTATTCGAATGCAGCCAAAGTAAAAAATCTGAGCGGCTCAAAAAGTTAATGTCAAGCCCTGGATGGGTAACGTTATCGTTATATGTTAGATGTGATAGTATTATCACTGGTTTGGTTGCTTTTGTCATTTAGCAAAGTATAAAAAATCTACTTCATGGGGCTAATGCATCCATTTTATAATTAACCTTAAAAAAATTTGTTGTCAACCTGCTGATATATGCTGAGGTTTGCTTTTGCCAGGAAAACGTTCCAGTAAAATGAATATGCGCACGAGTTGTGGAAATAAAACATTTTATTATCTTGGCTATATCATAAGCTAAGCTACACGTTCAATAGGCTACCCAAGGACATTCTGCATTTTTGTATTCAGCTAGCTAGCTAACTAGCGAGCTAACTATAACTGTTCAGGAACTGATAATGTTACGTTAATTTATAACAGGTTAACCTTGTTTCTATAAGCCAGTGTGTTCATGATGTAACTATGCTAGTAGCTAACTTACCAATGCAAGAAGCAATGGCTAGCGAACGTTACTGTACAAACAATCTCTTCTGGACTAGCAGTAGCGGTCACTGACCTCTCCTGTCTCCTTAGCGGACGGTGACGGACATAATATTCTGCCTCAAACAAAGTTTTTCTTTGGTAGAAATTATTGCGGCATTGGGGGTGACGTCACGTGGCGCTGTAATGGCGATATGTAGTCCAGCTGTCTCTTGTGTTCGTGTTTGTTCATTTGAATGTATTTTGTTGTGTCTGGCTTTTGTCTTTTGTTTTTTCATGCGCTGTGTGTCTGTTGTGGTGCGGGGAGGCGGGCTGGAGATTTTTCGGGGCACTCCTGCCGCTTGTTTTGATGATATTGGCGAATTGTCTCGCTGGGATAATTTTGTTTCTGGTCATCACCATGGAGACACATTCACAACATCTGCTCGGAAATGTCCATTGGATCTGCAGCAGCAAAGTTTACCATCGTTATTCTCCGGAGTTGAAGATGTCAGGACTGATCAGAGAGTGCAGGCGGTCTTCAATAGGCAACCATGGAAGGGAAGGAGAAGATGGTGCAGGGGAGGAGTGAAGCGACGAGTGGGAAGGCTGACGCAGTTCGGTGCTCCGTTTCAACAGTACAGAGACCGCAAAGTCGTGGAGGTGGAGTTTGTGTGTTGGACTGCTAAATGACACTGGACATCTCGGGACAGCGGGGGCTATTTTTATTTTAAATATTTTTTAATGGCTGTATTCCAACTGAATTCACTTAATTTGATATTGTATGTCTTTATTTGGTGTGTTTGTGTGTTGTGGGTCTGCCCCACTGTCTATGTCTTTTTTTGTTGTTGCTGGTGGCTAAAACTGAAGTTCCCGAAAGGGAAAATAAAAGTGATTCTATTCTATCCTCACACCGAACACATCTCCGTCTTTCATAAGGCCATGGCTCAGACAAATGGTGTGGGTGTGTAATTTTTTACAAAAAGTGCTGTGGAAAAAGCTATTTACTAGCAATGTGGATGAATGGGAGAGGACCTAAACTGGAAGTTCTTAACAAAATCCACGTGATCACGTAACGCCCATGTAACGTTCCAAAATAAGGTGAATAATAAGAACCCTATGGCAAAAGTGTCGTACTTTCTAACCCATTGTGATGTCATAATCGGGTCTCAGAAGCCAGATAGCTGATGATTGGCTCATAGATATAAAACCATGGTTACTGGCCACCATCTTACCTGGGTATGGTCTCAAAAATTGTGCCACTAAACTATGACATATGCCACATGTATGGTTCTATATCTATGGTCTGTGCTCTCTCACTCAAGCCCAATTCGCGTCTTTTGAAATTGTGAAGTGGGCCAAAGCAGGTGTGTTAATTACCCCTTTAGAATAGAATAACTTTTATTTTCCCACTAGGGAACTTCAGTTGTAGCCCCAGCAACAACAAAAAAGACATAAACAGTGGGGCAGTCCCACAACACACAGAAACATATCAAACAAAGACATGGAATATAATCATTGCATTAATCAAACTAATTAAGTGAATTAAAGTGTAATAGCCTACAGCCAAACGTCATGATTAAAAATAGCCCCTGCTGTCCCGAGATGTCTAGGGCTGAGCCAAATGCTTTGGAGCTCCGAACCTTCGTTCGTTGGATCGGGATTCGGATCTTAAATTCAGATTCAAATAGTTTTTCCTCAAAAAACAACACAAAAAAAAAGACATTTTTTCCCCCTCAAAAAAGAAGAAGAGAATTGATGGTTTACTGGATGTTTGTCAACATATGTGTTTATTCTATACTGATTGAGCTTTGAATCACCTGGACGTTTATCGAACGTACAAGGGATGCGCTGCCTGCCACGTGACTTATCTCCACATTTGCTCATACTGTATAAAAATAGCATTCGCTACGCTGTTGCCCAAAGCCTGAGGTGAAGTTACAAGATGTCAAAGAAGTCAGCTGTGTGGAAACATTTTAATATTACTGCTGACAATCCAAAAAAAGGTCAAATGCCAAATATGCCAGCAGAAATTTTATTTATTTATTTATTTATTTATTTACCTTTCTTTAGCCAGGGAAGCCCATTGAGACCAAGGTCTCATTTACAATGGTGCCCTGGTTTCAAAGCATACATCAGAAACAATATAAAACAGTGTAAACAATATAAAATCACAAACAATATAAAATCATAAAATCACAACATACATTTTATTTTACACATTTAAATATAAAACAGTTATTTAAAACATTTTTTAAAACACTATTTAAAGCATTATTTAAAACATGCACAGACCTCAACCTCATATTCCTGAATCACATTTTTAAAAGTGCCTAAAGTGACTAAGGAATCAAATTTAAAATTCTTATTCCATGCTCTAGGAGCACCATAACTAAAGGCAATCTTTCCTAACTTGGTTTTGACTCGAGGGATCTCAAGAGCCAACCAATCATGAGACCTTGTCTGATAATTGATTGAACGCCAAGTAATAAGGGATGTTAGGTAGATCGGTAGCTTTTGTAAGATTATGTTATACACATACAGTAGCCAATGCTGAGCTCTCCTAGCCGCCAGAGACAGCCAGCCCACTGTCTGATACAAATTACAGTGGTGTATTTTGAAATGATCACCCGTAATAAATCGAAGTGCTGAATGATAGACAGTGTTAAGCTGTTTCAAGGTAGTAGGGGCAGCGTGCATATATATAATGTCTGCATAATCAAGTACTGAGAGGAATGTAGACTGTACTAAAAGTTTCCTATTCTCCCGTGAAAAGCAAGATCTATTTCTATAGAAGAACCCAAGTTTCTCTCAACATTTTTGTTAGTTCATCGACATGCTTTTTAAAAGACAACCTTTCATCTATGAAAATCCCAAGGTATTTATAGAAGGGCACTCATTCAATATCAGAACCATCCAGACAGCAAATTGGCATACCATGGTGGAACTACAAATTTGACAAACCATTTGAAAAATGTAAGTAGCCTAATTTATATATCTTCGTCAGAGTAATAGCCTAGCATCATTAGCATTAGCTAGCCGATCTGACTAGGCTACATTTCATGATATACATTTTACATTACATTTACATTTTAGTCATTTGGCAGACGCTCTTATCCAGAGCAACGTACATTAGTGCATTTTCAAACTAGGAACAAGTGTGTTAAAACAACCCTAAAAGGTAAATACAATTTCAAACACCAGGCGTAGTCAGTATGATTTTATTTTTTATTTTTTTTGGGGGGGGGGGGGGCGGGACCACACGATATCGATCATTGGCGTGTACAACAGTAAGCCAATAAGTAACCTTAAGTATTAAACTAGCAGCTTGAACCACTTAAACAAGGATTCAGAAAAACACAATCAAGGGAGGTCACAAGGAGGTAGGGAGGGGTGGAGAGAGGTGCAGCTTGAAGAGGTGAGTTTTCAATCTGCGCTTGAAGGTGGTCAGACTTTCTGTTCTGACCTCCACGGGGAGCTCATTCCACCACCGTGGGGCCAGGACAGACAGACGTCGAGACCGGGTGCTAGTATGAAGTGGGGGGGGGTACCAGTCGTCCTGAGGAGGCGGAACGCAGGGATCTGGTAGGTGTGTAGGGTCTGATGAGCTTTTGGAGGTATGGAGGGGCTGATCCTCAGACTGCCTGGAAGGCAAGCACCAATGTTTTGAATTTGATGTGAGCCATCACAGGTAGCCAGTGGAGGTCAATGAGCAGGGGGGTGACATGGGAGTGTCGGGGGAGGTTGAAGACCAGGCACGCTGCTGCGTTCTGGATAAGCTGAAGGTGTCTAATGACCGATGCTGGCAGGCCAGCCAGGAGAGAGTTGCAGTAGTCCAGGCGGGACAGCACTATCGCTTGGACCAGGAGCTGGGTTGAGTGGGTGGTGAGGAAGAGACGGATTCTCCTGATGTTGTACAGGAACAACCTGCACGCCCGGGTTACCACTGTGATGTTCTCGGAGAGGGACAGCCTGTTGTCCATCACCACTCCGAGGTTCCTGGCACAGGGCGTTGGTGTCAGTGGAGTGTCCCCTAGGGAAATGGGAATGAAATTGAGAGGGGGAGAGGTTAGAGCAGGGATGTAGATGAGCTCAGTCTTGCCTGGATTGAGCTTCAGATGGTGGTTGTCCATCCAGCTCTGGATGTCTCTCAGGCAAGCGGAGATGCGGGCTGACACCTGAGTGTCAGAGGGTGAGAAGGAGAGAAAGAGTTGAGTATCTTCAGCATAGCAGTGGTAAGAAAGACCATGAGCAGTGATAACAGGGCCAAGGGATTTGGTGTAGGTGGAGAAAAGGAGGGGACCAAGGACTGAGCCCTGGGGGACTCCTGTGGTAAGGGGACGGGGTGCTGATACTTTACCAGCCCAGGCAACCTGGGAGGAGCGCTCCGAGAGGTAGGACTCAATCCAGGCCAGGGCCGAGCCGCCGATCCCCGCTGCAGACAGGGACGACAGGAGGATGGAGTGATCTACGGTGTCGAAGGCGGCAGAGAGGTCTAGGAGTATTAGGACAGAGGAGAGGGAGGCTGTCCGAGCTGCGTGAAGCATCTCGCTGACGGAGAGGAGTGCGGTCTCCATTGAGTGGCCAGGTCTGAAGCCGGACTGGTGGGGGTCCAGTAGGTTGTTCTGGGTAAGGAAAGAAGACAGTTGGTAAGAAACAGCACGTTCAATAGTTTTAGAAAGAAAAGGAAGAAGAGATACCGGTCTGTAGTTTTGGATGTTGGAGGGGTCCAGCGTGGGTTTTTTCAGGATCGGGGTGATGTGGGCTCTCTTGAAGGATGAGGGGAAGCAGCCAGAGGTCAGGGAGGAGTTCACCAGGGAGGTCACAAATGGGAGGATATCTGGGGTGATTTCCTGGAGGAGAGATGAAGGGATAGGGTCGAGGGCACAGGTAGTGGGGCGATGGGAGAGTAGGAGGTGGGATACATCGGTATCAGACAGGGGAGAAAAGGTGGAGAAGCAAGGGGGGGACACGGAAGGGGTAGGGAGAGGAGGAGAGTGGAAAACAGTGTCCGTGAGGGGAGGGGGAGTAGGGAAATGGGAGGGGGGGCATAGAGAGAGGGGCTGAGGGGCTGAAGGAGCTGCGGATGTCTGCGATCTTCTCATCAAAGAAATCTGCGAAGTCGTCTGCAGTGAACGAGGATTGAGGAGCAGGAGGGGATTTGCTGAGGAGGGAGGAGAAGATGGAGAACAATTGACGGGGGTTAGAACTGTATTAGTAGTTACCTTGGCAGCAGTGACTGCTGTAGAGAATGCCGCTAGGAGAGACTGGTAGGAGGAGAGGTCTGATGCATCTCTGGATTTCCTCCACATCCTCTCTGCTGCGCGAAGACCGGCCCTGGAGGTGCGCAGGGCATCGGACATCCACGGGCAGGGAGGAGATGGGCGTGTGGGCCTAGAGACAAGAGGGCAGAGAGAGTTAAGTGATGTGGAGAGAGCTGTGAGCAGGGTGTCGGATGCAGAGTCGATGGGGAGTTGAGAGAAGGGTTTGAGAGGGGGGAGGGAAGCAGTGACACAGGGAGCAAGAAAGGAGGGTGAGAGGGAGCAGAGGTTACGGCAGACAGAGACAGTGGGGGTGGGGGGGGGGCTGTGTGGAACAAGAGGAAGAGAGAAAGAAATGAAGTGGTGATCAGAGGTATGGAGAGGGGTAACAGTGAGATCAGAGCAGGGGCTGTTCCTCTGGAAGACCAGGTCTAGGAGGTTGCCAGTCTTGTGTGGGGGGGGGGGGTTGGAGGGTGAGGTCAAAGGAGCGGAGAAGTGGTAGGAAGGCTGCAGACTGGGAGGCATCTAGATGGATGTTGAAGTCTCCCAGGAGGATCAGCGGGGTGCCGTCCTCTGGGAAGGAGCTGAGCAGGGTGTCAAGCTCATCGAGGAAGCACCCCATAGCCTAGACTAGCATAGCATGACAACCGATTACGTTTTGGAAAGAAAACAATATAGCCTACAATCTGCTTTATATAGCCTACACTTGGGAATAGCCTACACTCGGCTTTAGACGTTTTTTTCCCCATATCATACACAGTATGTAGGCTACGTGAAGTCTGAGAGTTTATAGGCCTGCACATAACTGTGAAGACTGCGGCTTATATTTATCTTTTAAATTTATTTAGGCCTATGTTTCATGTCCTGGACTTCTGTTCCATTTCAATTTAATACTTTGTTGTTTAATAAAAAAAAAAAACTGTTTCTTTCTTCATGCGCATATTGCTGAAATAGATGTGAGCGCGCCCTCTACTGGACGTATCGTAACATTGTTTTCAAAGACTCAAAAAAAATTTTTTTTAATAGATTATTATTAAAACGAAGCTTCGGGGAAAATTGCCAACGAAGGTTCAAAGTGTAAAAAATGGCATTCGGCTCAGCCCTAGAGATGTCCAATGTTATCAATCAAAACCAAGCAGCACAAACTCCACCTCCAGGACTTTCCTCCATACACGCAGTGTTGTGGTCTCTGTACACTGTCGAAACGGAGCACCGAACTGCGTCAGCCTTCCCAGTCGATGTCTCACTCCTTCTCCGCATTATCTTTTAATTCCCCTTCCCTGGTGGCCTTTTGAAGATTGCCTGCAGTCCTAGATCAGTTCCGAGTCCCGACATCTTCAACTCCAGTGAAGAACGATGGTAAACTTTGTAGCTGCAGATCCAATGGACATTCCCGAGCATGATGTGAATGCGTCTCCAAGGTGACCACCACAAACAAAATTATCCCGGATATACAGTACCAGTCAAAAGTTTGGACACACCTACTCATAGGTTTTTTTAAAGTTTTTTTTACTGTTTTACACATTTTAGAATAGTAAAGTCATCAAAACAATGAGATAACACATATGCAAACAAATAAAAAAAAGTGTTATATTTTAGATTCTTCAAAGTAGCCACCCTTTGCCTTGATAACGGCTTTGCACATTCTTGCCATTCTCTCAACCAACTTCTGTGGTAAACAGGTATTCCACAGGTAAACAGGTGAGGCTATCATGACTGTATAAAAGGATATCGAAAGACTCTTGATACCTTATTTCCAGGTAGAATGTGCAAAGCTGTTATCAAGGCAAAGGGTGGCTACTTTGAAGTATCTAAAATATAAGACGTTTTTTATTTGTTTTACACTTTCTTTTGGGTCTTTGCATAATTCCATTTGTGTTATCTGATAGTGTTGATGTCTTTACTATTCTAAAATGTGGAAAACAATAAAAATAACGAAAAAAAACTTTCTACGAGTAGGTGTGTCCAAACTTTTGACTAGTACTGTACGATTCGTCAATATTATCAAAACGAGCAGCAGGAGTGCCCTGAACAATCTCCAGCCCGCTTCCCCGTCCCACAACAGACACACAGTGCATGAAAAAAACAAAAGACAAAAGCCCAACAAACACGAACACGAGAGACAGCTGGACTACATGTTTCCTTAATCTCTGAAGACATATCGTGGTCATTTTATGATTTAGTACAGTAAATTTGTTACATATAGCTCCTTTAAATACTGAGAGTTACATATCTAAAACAGGTAAAACTATACATCTCCTGGATCAGAGACTCCTTGGGCCCTATCTTACACCCGGCGCAAAGCGGCGCTAACCCAAACGCAAGTGTCTTTGCTATCTTACACCCGGCGGTAGGTTCATTATAACGCCTAACGTTCACGCCGTTTAACTAGCATGTACTCTTGCGCCGTTTGGGCGTGTTGGTCTTAAGATGAGGAGTGGCCAGGATTATTTTTGGCGTATTGCTATCTTGAGCCAGCAGAAAGCGCTTGCGCTAGAACCACCACTAACCTGGTCTAAAGTCAAGTCGCAGTTGTATACAAGTTATTTTAACGGCGCATATAAGTGCGTCTACAAAGGCGTGTGCACAAAGCGCGTACCCTCCTGTCTGTTACACACAGGGGCGCGCACAAGCATGATTAAAATATCAATTTTACAATGTGAAATAGGATTATTGTGTAGCCTATATCAAAAAATACATAATAATAAAAGGGTCCATAGCCTACCTTTCCCTCAGCGAAGGGGAATGCCATGCACATTAAATTGCTTTCAGCACACTCCATCAACATCCAGGCGATGTGCGATGGTACGGGACAATGGCTATCCATTAAAAAGCAGCTGATAACACCTATATCAAGGCTAATGCGCAAATTGTCATTTACACCTAATGCGTGAATTGTCATTCAATGGAAAACTCGCGCACTGCAATAGACGGACATTTAAGTTCTGAAAATGCGCTTCAGATGTCATTACAATACAGCTCTGTTTATCTATGAATACAGCCTGTAAGTAAATAGAATGGTTTGTGACTGAAAAAAGTTCAAAACCTTGTCCAGTGAATATTGCATAATCAAATGAAATTCGCTGAACAAGCAGGCTAATTTGGCATTTTCTAAGGTGAGACTGAAGCCATTGATAGCTTATTCTCAGCTGTTGCAGATCCTTTTAACAAAATTTAACCACATATATTTTGTAAAATAACAGCCCTGTCTGGAATTACCGGGAACTCATAGGCTAATGGTTAGTCCGAATAATATTGATCATACTCCATTTAGCCTATTCCTTGATCACACTAAACACGCACGAGCATGTCTGTTTCGCCATCAAGCAATCCGCCAAGGTGGAAAAGCAGGCTTTTAAAGGGAATGGGATATGACATTTTGATTGGTTTATTGCATGTCACGCCCAAGACACACCTATAATTAATGAAGCGACTAGGTTCAGCCCAGTTGCACCTTGCGCCGTGCTTAGCGCCAAAAAAACACAAGTGGACTTGGACACGCCCAAAATTGACTTTACGCCATGCGCTTAGACTAAGCGCCAAGATCGCCAAGATAGGGCCCCTTGAGTTGGCACATAAGTCTGAAAAATCTGAGGGTGATATGCAGAACTACTAAAGATCTATGTTGCAAAATGTAGGCAGTGTACCCTGTTGTCCTTAGTGTCTCCAAATCTATCCAAATTGGCTAAATTGTGCACTGCTGTAACTCATAAAATAATCATATATTTAACTATAAATGAACTGTTTTGGCTCATAAAACTCACTTTTGCATCAATTACAACTGGGAATTACTATCTTATCTTATCAGTATATGGGGATTTACAGGGGGTGGACAAAATATCACAAACACCTACAAAAACTGAATATCTAGTAACTAATAATGAGTAGGCCCACCGTTTGCCTTCAAAACAGTTTCAATCCTTCTAGGAATGCTGTCATATAATTTCTGTGGGTAGTGGGATTTTCGCCCATTGTTTGAGAAGGACAGTCTCCAGTTCTTTGAGGTATGAAGGAGGTGGAAATCTAGTTTGCACTCTGCGCTCCAGAACTTCTCATAAAGGTTCAATTAAGTTTAGATCTGGTGATTCTGCAGGCCATGGAAGGCATTTGACGTCATCCTCGTGTTCTTGGGACCATTCTTTAATGTTTTTAGCAGTGTGTATAGGGGCGTTATCATGTTGGCATATGGATTGATTAAATTCTGTGGTGATTTTTAGAGCCGTAGTTCTGTGGTTATTAGCAACTATCCTACCAAGTGTCCGTCTGTCCCTGACAGAGAGCTTTGACTTGCGGCCACAGTTCTTTTTTGCTGATGCTGTTTTTTGCTCCATAGAGTTCAATAGGAAAATGAGTCAGGAGAAACAACCCTTAAAGTGATCCATCCATATCTACTGCATATCTGGCAGCAGAGTGATGGTTTGAGGCTCATTTGATACCTCAGACCCGTGAAGACTTACAGCCATTTAGCCAACCATGGGTTCCATACTATTCCATACTATTCCGTGTAATTTACAGCTTAATCTAGTCCCACCCCCCAATTCCCAGAGATCCATTCAAATGCAGGGAGGTTATAGTATTGCTGGTCAGAGTACCTGATATCAAGATTATTTTGATATCCTTTTATACCCAGTCATGATAGCATCACCTTTTTACCTGTGGAATGTTCCAAACAGGTGTTTTTTTAAATCAAAAAACACATCCAAAGATGTATGGTAGCACTCACCACTTTAAAAAGGACAGGGACAGTTCCTCAATTTCACCATTTATTTTGGCTTTCAATCCACAATGTTAACGTTTCGGCCAGTCGGCCTTCATCAGAACATGAATGACATTGTAATCAGGTGGTATATATAGTGTTTCACAATGATTGAATTCACCTCTGACTGGGAGAGGCAGCAATGAACCAACTCAAGTCCTCTTAAAGAGACAGTGGATGGCAAAAGTCACATGACACAGATAAGCAAAATCATATAGACAGACCAATACAAAGGTAAAATGGTTACATTTTTAGTTACATTTAGAGGAAACATTTCAAGCTGTAGTCATCATTTAAACCAGCAGGAGCCATTGTATTCAATGTGTAGATACAAAACATTTCTCTTTGAGAGAGCAGCTTTGCAATGTTTCCACCTCTGACTGGAGTGGTCACATGCTCTAGTCCGACAAAATGTAAAGACGCCGGAGAGCCATGGTTTGCTTCATGATAGTGTTTGGCCATTGCATATTCCATGTTTCCTGTGCATATAGCCGTTTTGTGTTCAGACACCCTTTGCTTCAGACAACGTTTTGTCTGGCCCATGTAAGCTTTTCCACAAGGGCAAGTTAGTTTGTACACCACAGAGGTGGTGTTACAGTTGATGAACTGTTTGATGTAAAATTTTTCCCAGTATGTGGGTGTGTGAAGAACTTCACATTTGTAGTATTGTTGCACTGACTGCATCTGCCACATCTGTAGCTGCCCCTTGTTGCAGGCCAAAAACATTGAGTTGTGTTTGGTTGAGAGGTGTGAACAACACTATCCTTGATCGTAGGTGCTCTTCGAAAAGTGAAGAGGGGAGGAGTTTTGGTCAGTTCGCTAAGCGTAGGTTCAGCTTGCAAAATGTGCCAGTGTTTGGTGATGATATTGCACAATTGTTGGTGACAATCATTAAATTCTGTAATCAAACATAAGCGGTTTGCTTTTGGAGGCCTTTCTTTTGACATGAGTAGGTCAGATCTGGAGACACTGGAGGCTTCCAATGAGTAATTTCTTTGTTCAAAGTGAGTTTTCATGTCCTCTGCTTTTTGTTCAAAGTCCAATAAGCTTGAACAATTTTGCCCCAATCACAAAAATTGACCCTTTGGTATATTTATTTTCAGGTGTTTAGGATGGTTACTTGAGCCATGAAGAATTGTGTTGCGTTCCATTGGTTTTCTGTAGATGGTGCTCTTGACCTGTCCATCAGGGGTTTTGAAAATTGTCAGATCTAGTTGATGGAAGTGGGATGATGTTCTAAAGTAAATTTCAGAAAAGAGCTACTTGAATTAACATAGTCATGAAACTGTTTAAGCTCTTCAACTGTACCATCCCAGAAAATGAGAATATCATCCAAATATCTTTTCCACAGCTTAATGTTGGCATGAAAGGGGTTTGTAGTAGTATTATAGATTTTGGTTTCTTCCCAGTGTGCCACTACTAAGGATGCAAATGATGGAGCTGCCGGTGTTCCCATTGCTGTCCCTTTGGCTTGAAGATAATAATGATCCTCAAATCTGAAGTAGTTTTTAGATAGTATAAGATTGAGAATTTCCAAAAGGAACTCGTTTGGAGATCGGGCTTGGGGGTCACGCTGAGTCCAAAAATGAGCCACAGAGGCTAAACCAATCTCATGTGGGATGCAGGTGTAAAGGCTCTCTACATCAAATGAGGCAAGTATTGTTGAGCTGTCCAAGCAATAGTTAGTGAGACTATTTAGTACATCCTTGGTATCCTTTAGGAAAGAGGGAACTAACGTGACAATATTCAGAAAAAAATCTACAAATTTTGATAGTGGTTCGGTGATGGAGCCTATCCCAGAGACAATAGGTCTCATAGGGGGTTCAGTTGGATGTTTATGGATCTTAGGTAAAGTGTATAGGATAGGGGTCCTCGGGAACTGAACAGTGAGATACTCAAACTCCTTTTTTTAAATCCAATCAGATTGTAATGCTTGTTTCAAGAGATTATCGATTTCTTCTTTAATTTCATTGACTGGATTCCGATGGAGCAATTTGTAGGCATCTGTGTCCAGATGAGCAAGCATTTTAGTCCGGTAGTATTCTGAATCCATAATCACTATTCCACCACCTTTATCTGCTGCCCTGATTGTGATTTCTGAATTGTCCTTCAGTTCTTTTAACGCTTTGTGCTCTGCATCACTGAGGTTACGATATCTTAGTCCCTTGTCCTTCTTGATCATTTAATCTATATCACGGTCAGCTAGCTTGCCAAAAGTAGATACTACAGGGCTAGAATTTGTGTAGGGCATAAATGATGATGGTTTAGCGAATGGAGTCATAGTAGTAGAACTAGTAGTAGATGGGGTAGTGTAGCTTGTATTCTTATTCAAGGGGGAGAGAAAATGCTTGAGATGTATTTGTCTCATAAATTTGAATGTGTCGACTTTCAGATTGAATGCATTAACACGGTTTGTGGAAGAGTAAGAAAGGCCTTTACTTAGAAGAGAGGTATGTGCAGGGCTAAGAATTGTTTTTGAGAGATTTATCAACGGTGCCTCGTTAACCGTCTTGGGGGGTCTCTTTCCCCATGAGCCTCTCCTCGTCTTCCGCCACCTCTGGTGCGTCCACAACCTCTTGGAGGTTGGTCCAAAAAAGAGACTCGCTGGTTAGACTGAGAATCAACATCAGTATCACTTGGGGCACTTGACTGGTCATCACTCGTTGAGGAGTACTCAGATTGCAAACGCCTATTCTGTGGACGTTGCGGAGGGAAGCCTTTGACTCCCTCCTTATTAAGTTCAATTTGAGATGGGTTTTTCGAGTGGAAGAATTCTCAAGATAAAGATGAAGGAAATAGCAGAAGTTTAATCTTTTATTAAATGGTCAAACGTTGATTCAACATGGGAAAACCACAAACCTACGCAGAGGATTCGGAATTCCCCGAACAATAACAACCATTAGTTTTTACAATATCATAACTCCTCCTTTACGTTGCTAATACACCAATGATATGTGGTAACACCTTTTCATAATATCTTATGTTATCCAATAACAAATTAGGCAAAACATTAATATGTTATATGACCTGTTCTTACCCTATGCGCTTGGGGGCACTCTTGATCTATCAAATAAAATTGTTTGTGACCTTTCCTCCTTTTAATCAGTTTAGTTATGGAACACAGGAGGAAAACATTCCTGTTTTGACTGGTGTGCTAGATGCCCTGTCCTTGCTGACAGAGAGCTATCATGCACTCTCTCACACCCCCCTCTCAGTACTTTTCCACTAGATCTTGACTGTATTATTTAATTATTTATATAAGTTTGCATATGACGCTTTCTTGGGCCTACGGAAGTTTCACAAAACAGCTTACTTCCACAACATCTTCGTGTTCTGTTGCGTTGTCCTGTTTGAATGTAAGATTTTTCTTTTTTGTGCCATTCATATATTCGACTCTGTTTGTAGTTCTGTATATCACGTTCATATTTCTTACGTTTATAGTCACTGAGTTGGTTTTTGAAGGTGTCAATTGAGGTATTGAGCTTTTCTTTCAGCTGGGTATAGTCATCGGTTTTGGGGATTTCCTGGATTTTCTGTTCAGTTGTTTTGATTTCTTCCAATTTCTTCTCCCTTTGAGATTTGGTTTTCTCAAGACTTCCAAGTCCAGAGAGCACTTGTTCAGAATCTTTTCCCATTTTTGGATGAATTCAGGGTCATCAATGCCAAATGATGGTGCTTTATTAATCCGCAAGCCTCTTGGTATTCGTTGTTGGCGTCTGTACTCAGATAAGGTTGTTGCTTGCCATAATAGGCAAATTTCTACACATATAATATGTCTTGTGTAGCTTAAAAACTGTAGTCGTGGTCACAAGTTAGAAAATGGGTTTGAAATTGAAATTACCAGCTGCCGCTAGAGTGGAGTTTTGAACATTCCACCATTTGTGTGAATGGGAGCATGGTTTTCAAACAACACTGAATATTTTACGAACTAAAAATGTCACAGCTTAGATATTTACACCGTAGGAATCCTGGGAACCACATGAACATTTTGATACATATTATGTCTGTGTACCTTAAAAACTGTAGTCGTCGTCACAAGTTAGAAAATGGGTTCGAAATTGAAATTACCAACTGCCGCTAGAGTGGAGTTTTGAACATTCCACCTGTTAGCAAGGTGAGTCGCCGTAGCAACCCCCCGCAGCAAAATCAATACAAAATCTACCACCAGTATTCTGCTGGACCCAGTCAGTTATGGAACGGCCCAACAATCCATGCACCCTCTTGTTGAGTTGGAATCAAGGGGCCAAGACTGGGCTTTCGTTTTGAAGCTCACTTCCTGGTTGGCCTGGGAGCGTCCATTGTGCCGTTGCTCACTAGCGCCACTGCGGTTGGCTCCAGTATAGGTCTTTCCCCATGTAAGTCAACGGCAGCAATGTGGTCAAAATACTCAGTCAATAAATTTTTTACACAAATTTTTTTTATTGCAATAGGTGCCTTTCCTTCATCTAATGCCTGTGCATGTGCTGATTTTTTAAAATATTGTGTCGTTTGGACAGGGTATTAATATTTGTTCAGGACCAATCAGGGGACAGATTGAGTCTGGGGTTACTGCCGGTCATTCCACTCACTCTGAGGGGCGGGAACCATAGACGGAACGGGCGGGACGTGGGCGGTACCTCAAGTGGCTAGCAATGGCCTTGACATTCTCACCCATTCTCCTCCTTTTAATGTGTGAATTTGGCTAATAGACACATCGCAATCAGATCGTCACTCGTGTTGAATTCATTATGGCATGTTCTGCATACAACTGTACTAATCGACCGTCTCAAAAGCATTCTCTCCAGTTTTTTCGGTAATACATTTTTTACTACTTTATTTTTTACCAAGTAAGAAGTTATTAGATAACAGCCTGCAGAAGTAGCCTACGCTACCTACCGCGACCTAGCATGACAAGCTAACGCTTTTGTATATTACGTAGACCGGTATGCTAGTGGAGTTAGCAACTTTTATCTCCCAAAACCGTTTGGTTTGGCTACTTAACGTTAGCTAACGATGTAAAACCTGTCAAAAGTAACGTTAGTCAAATTTCTGTTGTGTAACGTTAACTTAGATTCCATTAAACATCGACCTGGTGAGCCTTTGTGTCTATTTTTAGCTTTGTAATTTAACGTTAACGGTCTCGTCGTGGACATGTAGCTACATTAGTGTTGTCACGATACCAAAATTTTGACTTCGATACCGATACCAGGTTTAGTATCATGATACTCGATACTGAAACGGTACTTGAAACTGAAACGATACTGATTCGATACTCGGTACCTCTACTGAAATGACCTTAACCCTATTTACTTTGGCCCTTCAGAGGCAATTTCCACCTGGTTTCTACTAGTTTTATTTAAATGTCAATATCTAAAAAAATATTCCCTGCACATCCATGGTTTTAAGTTCGAACTGAAGAAGAAGCTGTATCATTCAGAAATGTGCTACAGAATACATTTATTTCAGAATAGTCACATACAGTATATATATATAATAACCATAACATACGTCGCCTAATGTATTTAAATACGTTTAAAAAAGAACGTACGAAAGCGCGTGTGTATTCACACAAGTAGCTAGGTACAGCAATGTATTTCAGCCCTAAGTGAGAGGGGTGGTCACTGCGGAAATGTCGACTGTACGGGACTGTGGCGAAATATAACAAGATAAACTCTTCAGGGTTCATCAGAAAACAGCTGTAGCTGAATATACTGGTAAGTACTTGGTTTCTTAAACATATTTATACGAGAGATTTTGGAGAAAAAAAATGGTGTCTTCGAAACCGAAAGTGCATCAGGTAGCCTACTGTATATAGTACAGTAAGCAAGGGAAAACGGCGAATACTCATTTGTACAACGTTTAAAAAAAATATTGTTTCTATACGTGACATGATAAAATACGACGACAGTCTATCGGGGTTATTTTCAGTGATTATACCATCATTTTTCAAGTCAAACTATCGTTAAATCCTTTACTTTGTGCTCACCTAAATTCTCCGTGGAAGTAAGGCGTTAGTTTAGTAGGTAACGTAAAGTAGCCTATATAGTCTAGCTCTGCCGGCCAAAAACAATATCGCGCGTGTGAGAGAATCAGACTCGTAGTATTGTTAGCTAACGTTCACCTTTCATCCTCTCAATCAGTAATGCAGACACATAACAGCAGAGCACACATTTGACCTAAAAGTACCGAACGTCGGAAAATTCTAATACCGAACCGTTTTTTTTTTTAAGTATCGAAAAAGTACCGAAGTTTCGATGTACCGTGCAACACTAAGCTACATTGCACTTCGTCCTATGCTCTCCACTGGCTAAGTGCATTTTATGTGGAGTGAATTTCGACATTGCTAACGTTACCGTGCACTAGTCAAACAAAAACCATTCTCCAGTTTTTTCGGTAATACAATTTTTATTACTTTATTATTTTCTTTACTTTTTTATTTTTTACCAAGTAGCCTGATTAGTTAACGGCCTGCAGAAGTAGCCTACGCTACCTACCGCGACCTAGCATGACACGCTAACGCTTTTGTATAGACCGGTATGCTAGTGCAGTTAGCAACTTTATCTCCCAAAACCGTTTGGTTTGGCTACTTAACGTTAGCTAACGATGTAAAACCTGTCAAAAGTAACGTTAGTCAAATTTCAGTTGTGTAACGTTAACTTAGATTCCATAAAACATCGACCTGGTGAGCCTTTGTGTCTATTTTTAGCTTTGTAATTTAACATTAACGGTCTCGTCGTGGACATGTAGCTACATTGCACTTCGTCCTATGCTCTCCACTGGCTAAGTGCATTTTATGTGGAGTGAATTTCGACATTGCTAACGTTAGCTACCGTGCATTAGTCATGGTGTATTTTTCATTAGAGGTATTCATTTTAGGTTGAGCATTATTTATAACTTTTAAAGCATGTGGGAAACGTGTTCATGGAGATGGAAACCCGACATAACATTAGCTGTCATTTAGCTATCATGTTTTTCGTGTCGCCACTTGGCACCACCATGGACTGTAGTAAAATACCGAGGTTAAGTTAGATTGATATTCGATATTCAGACATTCGGCAAACGGGAAATCTAGGGACCGTCAAACAAGTGCGTAACTGAAAAGGGTCAAAACGTCATAACTTCCTGTTATTTTGCATTAACATCTCAAATCTCGGTTTTATTCACACACACAATCATGCCATATGGAAATATGTTGATATTGATATGTTGAAATGTTGATCTTCGCTATTGCTCACTTGTTGCCAAAGTTTGAGTCCTGGGCGCATTTGTATTTTTAGCCCTGACCATGTTTTCACCTTTCACAACCTTTCTTTTTAGGATAACAAATTACACTATGGGCAAAGATGCAATCTAGGCCAATTTTAACTTTATCCTCAATAGCATTCCCAATTTTCAAGATAAAACCCTGGGATCATGGATATTTTAATCCTTGACCATGCAGACACGTTTCACAACCTTTCTTTTTTTGGAAAAGAACTCCACATCATGGCCAAAATGCAATATTAGCCAGACTTTTACAGGTTTACCTCAATAGCTTTCTTAAATTTCAAGATAGAGCAACGGGCTTGAGTGCATTTTCATCCATGGCCATACAGACACCTTTCACAACCTTTAGTTTTTTGGAAAGAATTCCAACATTATGGCGGAAAATGCAATCAGGGCCCAATTATTACTGTTTTTGCTCAATAGCTTTCCCAATTTTCAAGATAGAGAAAAGCGGTTAAGTTTATTTTCATCCTTGAGCAAGCATACACCTTTCACAACCTTTAGTTTTTTGGAAAGAATTCCAACATTATGGCGGAAAATGCAATCAGGGCCCAATTATTACTGTTTTTTGCTCAATAGCTTTCCCAATTTTCAAGATAGAGAAAAGCGGTTAAGTTTATTTTCATCCTTGAGCAAGCACACACCTTTCACAACCTTTACTTTTTGGAAAAAATCCCAACATTATGGCCGAAAATGCAATCAGGGCCCAATTATTACTGTTTTTGCTCAATAGCTTTTCCAATTCTCAAGATAGAACAAAGCGGCCAAGTTTATTTTCATCCTTGACCAAGCGTACACCTTTCACAACCTTTACTTTTTGGAAATAATCCCAACAATATGGCTGAAAATGCAATCAGGGCCCAATTATTACTGTATTTGCTCAATAGCTTTTCCAATTTTCAAGATAGAGCAAAGCGGTCAAGTTTATTTTCATCCTTGACCAAGCGCACACCTTTCACAACCTTTAATTTTGGAAAAAATCCCAACATTATGTCCGAAAATGCAATCAGGGCCCAATTATTACTGTTTTTGCTCAATAGCTTTTCCAATTCTCAAGATAGAACAAAGGGGGCATGTTTATTTTCATCCTTGACCAAGCGCACACCTTTCACAACCTTTACTTTTTGGAAAAAATCCCAACAATGTGGCTGAAAATGCAATCAGGGCCCAATTATTGCTGTTTTTGCTCAATAGCTTTCCCAATTTTCAAGATAGAGAAAAGCGGTCAAGTTTATTTTTATCCTTGACCAAGCGCACACCTTTCACAACCTTTACTTTTTGGAAAAAATCCCAACATTATGGCCAAAAATGCAATCAGGGCCCAATTATTACTGTTTTTGCTCAATAGCTTTACCAATTTTCAAGATAGAGCAATGCGGTCAAGTTTATTTTCATCCTTGACCAAGCGCACACCTTTCACAACCTTTACTTTTTGGAAACAATCCCAACATTATGGCCGAAAATGCAATCAGGGCCCAATTATTACTGTTTTTGCTCAATAGCTTTACCAATTTTCAAGATAGAGCAATGCGGTCAAATTTAATTTCATCCTTGACCAAGCGCACACCTTTCACAACCTTTACTTTTTGGAACAAATCCCAACAATATGGCTGAAAATGCAATCAGGGCCCAATTATTACTGTTTTTGCTCAATAGCTTTCCCAATTTTCAAGATAGAGAAAAGCGGTCAAGTTAATTTTCATCCTTGAGCAAGCACACACCTTTCACAACCTTTACTTTTTGGAAAAAATCCCAACATTATGGCCAAAAATGCAATCAGGGCCCAATTATTACTGTTTTTGCTCAATAGCTTGAGTATAGCTTGAATATCTTGTGAATTGGAAAAGCTATTGAGCAAAAACAGTAATAATTGGGCCCTGATTGCATTTTCAGCCATATTGTTGGGATTTTTTCCAAAAAGTAAAGGTTGTGAAAGGTGTGCGCTTCGTCAAGGATGAAAATAAACTTGACCGCATTGCTTTATCTTGAAAATTGGGAAAGCTATTGATCAAAAACAGTAATAATGGGCCCTGATTGAATTTTCAGCCATATTGTTGGGATTCTTTCCAAAAACTAAAGGTTGTGAAAGGTGTGCGCTTGGTCAAGGATGAAAATAAACTTGACCGCTTTGCTCTATCTTGAAAATTGGGAAAGCTATTGAGCAAAAACTGTAACGTTCCGTTCCCTTCCTGTCCGTTTTCCATGTTTTACCCTTTCCCTCCGTGTCATGTTGGATTCCCTTCGTCCGTGTTTTCCCCGTTGCTACAGGCTGGGCGTGCCCCCTTCTGTTTGTTTCACTCTGTTCTCCCACTTCGGTTTCAACCTATCTCCTTTCCCTCTTGTGGCATGCATTCCTCACCTGTTAATTATTCAATCACCCGCGGTTACATTCCTCACGCTTTCGTTATTGGTTTCAATTTCACTCCCCTACTTAAACCCCCGACTGGCTGCTATTCAGCGCCAGTTCGTTAACGTACTTCGTTTGTTTCCTGGTCTCCTGTTTTCTAGTCCTGTAAAGTTAGAACTCTGCTGTGGGTTTTTTCCTTGTTAGCTCTTCTGTTTATTTCTACCACCTGTTTTGTTAGTTATCCAGCCCTGGCTGTCGCGGTTTACACTGCCTCTAACCTGTCTACTTAAATACCAGCCTTTTCTGTACCTACCAGTCTGTAGCTGTTTAGTAGTGATGGCGAAATGAGGCTTCCTGAAGCACTGAGGCTTTGCAGCCAATTGTATCGCAAATAGATTCATTACTCGAAGCCTCATTCAACACAGTGTACACTAGTGACACCTGCTGGTAAAAGTAATTTAGAGCAACGAAATCATTACAAATTCCACCCCAGGTTCAAAATAACGAAGTTGCCGCGAGCTAACAGCAAGCGACCCTTTAGCTCACTGGTAACGCGTTGGACTTCAGAGCCATTTCTGTAGGCTACCAGTTCAAAACCCCGCTCAGGCGATACACATACAAACATACTCATAATTTATATTTGTACTGTCATTAGGCTAGATTTGTTTTATACTAAGATATATTACCTATAAAATAATATATGTAATAATATTATATTAACTTTCAAAATGAAAAAAACAGGAAGATTGATATAAAGGGGGACAACATTTGTGTGGGGTTCTATTGAGCAGTAAAAGTGTGTCTGGTCTGGGACTGGGAGTGCTTCTGTAACCAGGCAGTGAAAGTGAATGTGCTTCAGTATGGGCAGTGAAAGGGAAGGTGCTTTTGTGACTGAAAAGGGGGGGTTTTATAGATTTTTATTAACGGCCTCATCAAGTTCTTGCTTTCTGGAACTTATGGCAAAATAACAATATGCAAATGTATTTTTATCAACATGTATGTCAGTATGATTATGATAAAGCAACCATAACTGCTATTAAAAAGTAAAATAAATAAATAACCTCCGCTGGTTTCTTGCTCATTGGCAGGTGCATTTTCATGCATTGCCCGATAATGATTGGACGAGGTATAATTGCTGTAAGCCAGCTCCTTTAGGCACAGCAAGCACTTTACCTTCAAAATTAAATAATATGCCATTTGAGAAGGAATGCAGATGATAATGATAATGAGAAAGAATAAGAAATAACAATAAAATCATAATATTAAACAAATCGTAATAATCTGCTGTAGTTACGTTAAAATAACAACCAACGAACTACATGCACAGTCGATTGCTAGCCCAGTGTTCGAATAGCGTTTCAGTGTGTTTTTATATCTACGCCACTTAGGCCTGCCTTATTTGGAGATATCGGGTCAAAATATTCCCAAGCAGGAGAAGATTTTTGCTTCCATGCAGGTTGCATTAGCCTATTTTTGTACAAAAACGACAAAACTGTACAAAAGTTGTACAAAAAAATAAATAAAAATACTCCAAAGATTCCTCAAAAAAATACTCCAAAAACTTTCAATAGCAATAATACCAATAATAATAAACTCTCCGCAACAACCCTCGAAATAAGGGGGGTATCGCTCCTTTATATCTAGCTACAATTCAAAACCCCTAATTCCGCCCAAAACGCAAAACAAAGCGATCACGTGGTTCTACAGCACCCGAGGCCTCGTTTGTCATCGATCACGTGCTTCTCTGAAAGTGATACAAGCTTCGGTGCGAGGCTTCTGTAGAAACTGCCCTACGTACTCGACACACAGCTCGGAGCTTCGGTATCATCCGTAACATCACTACTGTTTAGTCTCCCTGTGTGTGTTGCGGTACCTCCGCTCCCAGCTAACGTTGCGTCCGCAGTTGGGTGTTCTGACTCTCTACCCTGCAGTGGTTCCTGTCCGGCCGTGGCTACCTCCATTGCTGCGGTTACGGTTCCAGGCTCCTCTGTGACCCAGCTACCCCAACCGGGCCAACCTGAGCTCCGCTACACAGCTCCGCCCTGCCGTGTCCTGCCGTTTACCTACCTCTGCATCCAGTCCAGTACCTGTTGGACCTCCCGGTCCAGATCCAGTCCAGTTCCGGTTCGGAACTCACCTCCTGTTTAAAGTCCAGTTCCGGTTTGGAACAACCCGTCGTTCCTGTTATCCAATTCCTGTTGGACCTCCCGGTCCAGAACCGGTCCAGTTCCGGCTCGGAACTCATTCCCCGCTTCCAGTCCAGTTCCGGTTTGGAACAATCCTTCGTTCCCGTGATCCAGTTTCGGAGTGGACCTCCCGGTCCATTACAAGTCCAGTTCCGGTTTGGAACACACCTGGTTATCCGTTACCCAGTTCCTGTGGGTTCGCCCGATCCAGTACCAGTCCAAGTTCCGGCTTGGAACTTCCAGGGGTGACCAAAGTCCAGCTCCGGCTTGGAGGAGTTCGCTGTGCCGGAGCACTTCCTCATTCCTGTTTTGCCATTGTGTTAACTTGTGTACAGCTTGGGACTACCCCAAAGCTCCTAATAAATACCCATTTCTGTTTCCCTGTCTCCTGGTCGTTGCATTTGGGTTCAGCCCGTGTTTGGTTTGTGACAAAAACAGCAATAATTGGGCCCTGATTGCATTTTCAGCCATATTGTTGGAATTTTTTCCAAAAAGTAAAGGTTGTGAAAGGTGTGCGCTTGGTCAAGGATGAAAATAAACTTGACCGCTTTGCTCTATCTTGAAAATTGGAAAACGCTATTGAGCAAAAACAGTAATAATTGGGCCCTGATTGCATTTTCCGCCATAATGTTGGAATTCTTTCCAAAAAACTAAAGGTTGTGAAAGGTGTCTGTATGGCCATGGATGAAAATGCACTCAAGCCCGTTGCTCTATCTTGAAATTTAAGAAAGCTATTGAGGTAAACCTGTAAAAGTCTGGCTAATATTGCATTTTGGCCATGATGTGGAGATCTTTTCCAAAAAAAGAAAGGTTGTGAAACGTGTCTGCATGGTCAAGGATTAAAATATCCATGATCCCAGGGCTTTATCTTGAAAATTGGGAATGCTATTGAGGATAAAGTTAAAATTGGCCTAGATTGCATCTTTGCCCATAGTGTAATTTGTTATCCTAAAAAGAAAGGTTGTGAAAGGTGAAAACATGGTCAGGGCTAAAAATACAAATGCGCCCAGGACTCAAACTTTGGCAACAAGTGAGCAATAGCGAAGATCAACATTTCAACATATCAATATCAACATATTTCCATATGGCATGATTGTGTGTGTGAATAAAACCGAGATTTGAGATGTTAATGCAAAATAACAGGAAGTTATGACGTTTCGACCCTTTTCAGTTACGCACTTGTTTGACGGTCCCTAGATTTCCCGTTTGCCGAATGTCTGAATATCGAATATCAATCTAACTTAACCTCGGTATAAAAATAGGGTAACGTTAGGCTAACGTTAACATTATAGTCTGATATTTTCCCGACCCTTGGATTATAGAATATTGTATGAGATTTCAGACAGAATTTGCTTTGAATTCTGGCAATTAACATCATCCAAATGTCTAATTTCAAACCATATTCCTCGGTGCCCGACTACTTTTATTTGTGATGGTAGTTTTATAATTCTGTAAGCTGCATCGCAACCGATCGCAGCCTATTATAACCATTTTATTCTTTGATAGATTTCCTTTAGCTGATGAAGACATGCTGCAGCAGTGGTTGGTCAACATGCGGAGGGCAAAATGGAGTCCCACCTCGGCATCACGTCTGTGCAGCGACCACTTTGAGGAGCATTTCTTTTTCCGTGACTCCAAGGTGACAAATTAGTATTATCTGATAATAATATAATTAATGGCTAATTATGATTCATTATCAAGTTTTTCTACACACTTTTATGCCAGCCATATATACCAACAAATGGGAGCAAACATATAGCAGCTGTTTTATGGAAGTTTTTTCAGTTTCTGGTGTTTCCGATACTGTGTGTGTATGTATATATATATATTATATATACACAAATTATATATATATAATATATACACACACACACACGTGTGCACATATGTGTGTGTGTGTGTATATATATATATATATATATAATAATAATATATATACACACATAACCCCTGGATGACTGTTGCAAGTATCACTTAGAGCCCGCATAAACGGGGCATAAGTGTTTACCGTGGAAGTCCTCGCTTACAAAGACCCATGGATTGCAATACCACTTACAGCCAGCATAAACATGTACAAATTTGATCTTTTATGTGGACCTTGTCATTTTTAATGTGCGTCTCATCAGGGTTTGTCTTGTACTAAATGTGTGTCTTGTCTTGTGTTCCCACTCTCAGCCTGCACCTTGACGTGGTGAGTGGGCTTTAAACTGAGACAGGCTACTGAACTTTGTTGTCTCCTATGTCAAACCCCTAACTTCTTGTTACCCTTGAGTTTTTTGTCCCCTATTATGAAATGAAAACTGATCTTGCTCTATCCTTTCTCTATTTTACAGATGTAAATTTATTACCAGCTGTTCAAGTTACCAACATAATCAATACTAACACAGATCACTAATTCTGTGATGAAATGATATCTTGAGCTGCTAATTTGTAGAATCAGATGTGCCAAATTTGGGGTTGAAACAGCACAAGGAATAGGGTTGGGGACCGCAGTCCTAGTCTGTGGGTGACCCTCTTATCAAATGTGCAGCATCCATATTACAAAGGAAAACGCCGCCATCCTGTGCGGGATGTATGGACCACGGACTCACCCAGTCAGCCACGAGGGACATCTGACCATCTTTTAAGGATACATAAAAAAATTGTACTGATTTCAAGTTGCTTTGTGAAAAAAGAATGATCTTAATCACTCCTTTAACACATTTAAAGTCGCAGCACAAGCTGGTCCTCCTTAGTCTTTCAGTGAGATTACAGGATGTCTGTTACTTATTTACATCAGTGGCTATACCTACACTGTGTGCACGCTGGGGAAGGCCATCTTGAGCGGTAATGTATTGGTGCATTATGTACTCATTATTTAACTGAATGCAAGAGGGTATTAAATATTTTAAAGACAAAAGCAGACAAAAACCTCAAATTACATTTTTCCCCATTTATATAAAGGGTCTGATTCTCATTACAGAGCAAGTACTTACAAAAATTAATTGCTGTACAACATGTATAATGTAGAGGCTAGTTAGGCTACCAGATGCCCTTATTTATGCTTCATTTTGAATGATTGACATTTGATTAGTTTATATATTGTGTAATATTTGCTATTTCACCTACTGCATGATTCTGTTATGCAAATAATGAACACATCAAAACAAGTTGGATAATTAAATTTTTTTTTTATTGACAGCTACACCGGCTTAGGGAGCAGGAAGCAAGAAAGGCCATGGGGTGCCATGGCTGGAGAGGACAAGATGGGGGGTGGGGGAGAGAAGATGCAGGACAGGGATGAGGAAGAGCAGGGGGAGTTGGGTGAACAATGGCATAGCTGCAGATGTCATTAATTAAAATAAATCATAATACAAAATATAACATCATAACATAAAATTTGAAAAGCTGACCCATTTCATTTAAAAAAAAACCTATCCATTAAAAGCTAAATCCAGGATTGGAGAAACTCCTCCCCTAGATTCAGTCTTTAAGGGAATGGACGATACTATTTAAAAAAATAAAAAGTAGCTGTCACCAACTATCCAGACAGTTTTAGCTGTGTAAGAGGAATACAATTAAATGCATCTCATTGCAATATACAATGATACATTCTGGATGCAAGCTATTAAAAACATCATCCACAATCTAGACATGATACTTTAATATTGTCAATATGCTGTTTGGTCCTATTGCATAAGGAGAGCTACGCTTGAAAAATTAGCAATGAAAGAGAAATACACTCAAAGTATATTATGTAAATGACTAGTTTAAGGCACAGTGATTAAAAAAGAAAAATGGTTCACAATGAAAGGTGGGTACAGAAACTCACAGTTGAGGCTTCGGCTTTCCATCGTTGTGTCTGCAAAATAAATTAAAAATTCAAGGTTACAACCAGTCTGTGTAATGAGACCATGCACTAGGGTGGGAAACTTGCTTTTACAAAGTGCATTGTGCAATTTTCACGCATGCAAATAGATTCTTATTAAAATGCTTTGTAGATGACCACAGCTGACGTTATTTTATCTTCTTTCATTGTGATTTGCGTTAGCTAGGGTGATCATATATTGTATATTTTATCCACACACAAAAAAAATTAGGACAGGTTCGGGCGGGCATTATTAACATAATAGGCTACTCTGCTGGGTTATTGGAACGAGCAAAACCTAACCAGACATTTTTAGGAATTTAGAAATCCCGCAAGGACCTATTTTTATACAGTCTATGGCCTGGACGGATTTTTTGGGTCGCAAAGCTTGCTGACAGCTTGCTACCTATTTAGAGCAGCTCTTCGGGACATTTATAATAAAAGTAGTCTTGTACGTAAATGTGATTGATTGACCGTCAATATCGTTAATGGCAATCATAACGTTACCCTATGTTCGCCTTAGCCTGCCTAGGCCTAACGTAACCAATCTCACTGTCAAGCTGGTATGCTAGCTAATGGAATTAGCCTACCTCTGATCTGAGTTGGGTGGAATATTAATGTACTTTAAATTGTACTGTAAATTGAAGATAACTGAATAAACGTTATAACATAACACAATGATGTGACGAATTTCACACAATGCAAATAAATAACACCGTAAAACCGTGAAAATGAAATTATATAATAAACATTAGCTTAACTTACCGTGAATTTGCTTGCAATATAAAACCAGAGCTCCCGCTTCTAATTTCTCCCGCTTTCCAGAATCTCCGCCCCGAACTGTCAATCATACTGTGCCTGGACAGAGACCCTCCCATGAAGACCATATCCGGTTGACCCTGCTCCAAGCAAAGGTCAAGTCGGCTCCACGGAGCAGGAGCAGTTCGTACAAACAGCCGGCGAAAAAGACTTCCGTGTTTCAATTTGGTTTTTACGAGGCCGTGGAAAGGCAATGGGTGACGTCACAGTGGCTTTGTCCATATTTTTATACAGTCTATGGTTGGAATTCCATCGTTATTGTTCAAGTAATAACTGTAATCTTTCCTGTTTGTTATCAGACTACTAACTGTCATATTTCCTGTTTCTTCTGAAATACCAATTGCTGTCCTTTTATCTCTATCTCTCTTTTACATGTTTGTTAAATGCAATGTCTGTAATATCACCAAACCAGAGGCCATTGTTTTTGTACATGTAAACAACACACACATTTTCTATTGCATTTTTTAATATGATTGCTCAAAACCTGCACCGCTTACTTCACCACCTGGGTGTGATTTTTTAATGTTAATATAGCTAATGCCTTCATGCTTTCCAAGAAGCTACTGTGGTTTTGTGGTTAGAACAGCAGTCTCTCACACAGTGGATTGTGGGTTTGAGCCCAGCAGGGCACGTGTATTTTCCACAAAAACAATGTGCAACTGTTAAGTACTTTTCATTTCTTAGACTGTTATTATTTTCACATTGACACATTAACGTATTTTTATTGCAAAGGCAAAAGAGGTTTCCAATATTAACTGTTCAATGTTTCACTTGTATTTCACTTGTAGTATATCACATCCTCCGCAAACCGGACGCTCGCTTTTGTCTGGTTTGGGGACGGTGTTACGCTCTGCTCTTGCGGTCATGACTTCAACATTTCTTTATTCATTAATTTCTTCACTTCAGCTCTGTTCACTTTATCCTTTTCACACATAACAAGGTCACCATAAAATGAACTAGGCCTACTAGGAAAATTAAGAATTTACGATAATAGCCTACATTAAGAATTGAGGATAGCCTCTTTTAAGCTGTAAGCTTTTAAGCGATCGGATTTATAAACCGCCAATTCCCCAAACATATCTGATTCATGGTTAGTCACTTATATATAAATAGATAGCCTCCGAATGTGGCTCTAGTCTAAGCTACTCTGCTGATAATGTAGCTTACTGCAAACACTTTTAATTATTATAATAATAAGAATAATAATCTCTGGTATGTACTTTCTTAGTAGTATCTCTTGTTTTCTTTCTGGCTAAAATTCCTGGGAAATATGCGTTCTCCAATTAAGCTTGTTCGCCAACGTTACTTCCTGCTTCTCGTCAGGAAGCAGAAACAAGCTAGGCTACTACGAAGCGAATCAACATGCATTATAGCCTACATTCATTGCACTACAAAAAACTAAACTAAACTAAACCTAGCTGTCCGGTACCAAAACATTTCCCGCAGGTAACGTTCTACACTACCGGAAAAAACTCTGCTGTGCAGAAACTCACTAGCTCGCTCGCTAGCTCGTAGCCCACACATGGAAGGTTGGAGTTACGCATCCGGCAATCCAGTGTTGAATAGCCTAACTCTACTGTGCTTATGAACTCACTAGCTCGCTCGCTAGCTCGTAGCCCACACTTGGAATGTTGGAGTTAGGCATCCGGCAATCCAGTGTTGAATAGCCTAACGTTAAATGTATTTCATAGAATACTAATAGCCCTATTTTAAAACTGTATTTCCATATTTTACTGATGCAAACTATTTAGGCTGTACTAGCTATTTAGGCTGTATGTCTTTCAGCTAGAATGTGTTTGCGTCTAGCCCATTGTGCATGCATGTCTCCATATACACTTGGTTCATTAATTTACATGCTTCTTCATGATCCATAGCTCAGGTGGTGCTGTTCATTGTATTTCATTACACATTAAATACTGCTCATCTACAAACTCTTTTAATGTAATTGTGTGCTGTCTGTAATAGGATAACTGTTCGCATTCTTGTTAATAGAGGGTGTTATGGTTAAGCGAAAGTCTGCATACATTTCTTTGGAATGCATGTCTCTCTCCGTGTTTATCTTCATGCATTATTCATCATTAGTTAGCTATAAAAAATAAGTGATATCAGATCAAAAACGTCTACGACGTAAAAAAAGCAAAGTTACTCACGCATAGCCTACAAAGCGCTGTCTATAAGTTCTTAATTCCAACTTGCAAAAACTAGGCCTGCCTTTAAAAGTCTTGATATCAAAATGTGGCCAAGTTACAACTAACAATATTGCCTATCGTAGCTCACACTAAATAAACTAGCTCTATTCCAAAGCAATGCTATCCAGACTTTCCTAAATTATTTAATGCAACTTGGCCCTGTGTTTCTTCATCTTACCATCTCAAGAGAATGTGGTCAATGAAACTGTATGTGCCACATCAAACTGCAAAATGAAAATAATTTATAGTGGAAATACTCTGATTCAGATGTGTTGCACTTAGAAATTAAACAGAAACATTACTACACTATAGGGCATGTTTGAACAAATGTCTGCATCCACTGTTTTGGGTCTATGAAAAGCACAGAATAAATAAAATGTATTATTATTATTATGCATTTATTGATTTATTTATTTGGATTTCTATCAAAACGTGTCAGGTCCTACAGAGCTTAGATATCCTTGTGTTCACAAAATTCTGTTTGCAAATATCATAAATACTATTATGTTAAGAAAATTGGTACTATTACTTATTTGCCACGATCTGACCCACAAACATGTCTGGATACGTTTGTAAAAATGCTTTATTTACGCTATTTTCTAGGTAAAAATATTACTCATTTTTATGTGCATTTATTCATTCATCACCCCTTTCTCTATTGTACATGATGTTTCTTCATATAAATGTCTGTTTGTGAATTGTAAAGAATGCTGTAGCAGCAGTTAACATTTTAAAATCTGTACATTTTCTAAAGTAAACTTGCCAACAAAGTACAACCACATCCTTTCTGGAGTGTAATTATTCATCAACTGTTAAAAACATTCATTGAAATCATATGTTGTTCCATGAGGCACAATCTCTTCACATGCAAAGATGAAGAAACACAGGGCCAAGTTGCATTAAATAATTTAGGAAAGTTTGGATAGCATTGCTTTGGAATAGAGCTAGTTTATTTAGTGTGAGCTACGATAGGCAATATTGTTAGTTGTAACTTGGCCACATTTTCATATCAAGACTTTTAAAGGCAGGCCTAGTTTTTGCAAGTTGGAATTAAGAACTTATAGACAGCGCTTTGTAGGCTATGCGTGATTAACTTGTCGTGATCATAATAATAATAATCGGTGGTAGGCTACTTTCTTTGACAGTAGTATTGTCTTATATTCTGATATGCAAAGATTGCAAGGGCTATTGACCACACATTGCCCTCTGTAAATTAGCTTTTGAGTGTTTGAGGAGCGAGAAAGTTTAAAGGCAGTAACATGGGGATTTTTTGTAAGATGTTTATTCGCAAAAGTTAGTATGGTTAAACTTTGTGCAAATTTTGCATGTAGCAATACATGCTACCTAACTAGCCCGGCTAGCGAAGTGATTGGACATCTGTACATTAATAACATACGCATATTGTAGGCCTTCATAGCTTAGTAGGCTACATTCCGAGCCGCCGCTCCAAACAATGCATATTTTATGTGCTTTTGCTCTGTTTTCGGCAAAGAGCGGGGCAGGTAAAATGAAGACAAACTTCTAACAAAAACATGATCATCATGGCACAGGCCGCCTGAATCGATGGATAAAATTACAGAGGAGCCATTTAACTGTTTTTATTATGTATTTAATGTCCTATGAAGAAACGAATCCCATACAAAAAGGAATCCTATACATCATTTTCCATGTTATGATGTTATAACAATGACGTAACATTATGTAGCCAGTTGAACTTATTAGTAGTAGGGTAACGTAAAATTTTTTAATACTAAAATATTTATTGCAAAAGCCCTTCTGTCGTTTTGATTCTGCCACTGGGCCTGTAACATTTCTCACCCAAATTTAAATTAAACATGTTGCCTTTTCTCCTAAATTGAAGTTGTTGCCTCGTTTAACTCTAATAAATCACTACAATGCTGTTATATGTAAAACCCCTTGGGCTCTATCTTGGCACTTGGTCTAAGCGCATGGCATAAAGTCCATTTAGGGCGTGTCCAAGTGCACTTTTGCTATTTTAACGGCGTGTTTTTTGGGCGCTAAGCACGGCGCAGCGTGTAAGTGGGCTGAATCTAGTCTCTTCATTAATTATAGGTGTGTCTTGGGCGTGACATGCAATAAACCAATCAAAATGTCATATCCCATTCCCTTTAAAAGCCTGCTTTTCCACCTTGGCGGATTGCTTATATGATGGCGAAACAGACATGCTCGTGCGTGTTTAGTGCGATCAAGGAATAGGCCATATGGATCAATAGTAGCCTATGATAAATATTATTCGGACAAACCATTATGAGTTCCCGGTAATTCCCGACAATGCTGTTATTTTACAAAATATATGCGGTTAACTTTAGTTAAAGGCACCTGCAACAGCTGAGAATAAGCTACCAATGGCTTCCGTCTCACCTTAGAAAACGCCAAATTAGCCTGCTTGTTTAATGAATTTCGTTTGATTATGCAATGAAGCAATGAACTCATGTTCAAGCTTCATTCGAAGTTCATTACCTGCATTCTAATTTTGATTAATAAAAAAATAACATTATTTTGCCTTGATGATGACAACAAATACAATGAAGTTGTCAGGTTGGCAACCCATAGGTTCACGCATATTTTCACTTGTTTTATAATGTCCTGCTTATGGAAATGTGACCAACCTGTTTTACTGGTAGCGTAATGCTTTAAAACAATCCACTTTCCCAGGAAGACCGTTAAAAGTGCGATTTACAGCAGGGGAAACAGACCTGCTCCTGTAAAGCGCACATACAGATAATGGTATTAAAATTAATTGTGAATTAATTGTAACGTGCTGAAAATTTGTTTTAGAAATTTGTTTTTCGAATTAGACGCTTAGTTCTCTTTAACCTCTTCCTACCAAGGGCAAAATATACCAATTTTCGCCTGTTTTTACTAGTGACCAACAAAGCTGTTTATATCAAAAACTGTAAAGGCTACAAATATGGTTCATAGCTTTTATTAAAACAGAGAACTGCACTATTACGAGTAAGTAGTCATAATTCATATACATACACTTCTTGCTACTTAACTACAACAATTTATGTACAGAAATTGTGAAAAAACTAAAAAATGGGTACCAACATTCACATTTCTGATTTTTTACCTGATGAGCTACAAGAGCTATGGAGGAAATCACTCCTCTTTTTGATTCCTCAATATGCTGCCTATCTCTGCTAAAAACATGGTGTCAATATCTCAAACCATTCAAATTCTACAGAGCTTTTCTTCAGGTGAACCATTTCGGTTACCAAAGTTGGCACAAATTGTGCCAAATTGTGCAAAATGGCAATGTTCCAGAAGAGCCTCAATATGATTTATTTTATAAGTTTTACAATAAAGTAAATAGATAGCTAGCTGCTATGTGTAATTTTGCTGGCTAGCTTGCCATTGTTACAATATAATAATGTTAGCTTTATTCATTTAATTCAGAGGGATTCGTTTTATACATAACAGTGAATTCGCACTGGTATACCGGCAAAATAATTTGTTACCTTATATCACTCTGCGTCACTGAGACCGCAAAACCATATGTGGGCTAGGACCTGCTGCATGGAGAAACTCCTGAATAACCTAGACATAACTAACCAAAAACTGTATGAAAGAGACTGTAAAGTAAAAAGATAAACAGCGCAGTTACCTTATGAGTTGTGCTTTGCTAAACGGAATGTAGCGAGCTACGCTACAAGGTAAAAACACTGTGCCATCTTGGTTAGATAATTACGCTTGGTTGCCTTCTCCTCTTACGCAGGGCTGCATTTACTTGATTTACGACTGCATTGTGTTGAATGAGGGCTTGTCTGAAAGATAAGAGTCTTGGCTATTGGCTGGAATATTTGACAGACAGTTTTAAAACCCAATGGAAAGCAAATAATACTCGGAGTGGAGGCGGGTCGATGCTAGTTTTTCCCACTTTAGATAGGCCTATTGTGCTATCAGTCAAAGAAATACACCCAATTGACGACGGTTTTGCATAAATCTCCGCAATCAAGTACAAAACCACTGTGGCTAAAATATACTAAGCCACGGGATTGGTACTCCAGAAACTGGCTGAGTTTCACAACGCCAAACTGAACACAGCCGAACGAGTCGTAATCAAGTGCAGAAAAGCACAAGTCGGTTTAAAATTGGAAAAAAATCATGTATAGCCGTATGAAAGTTTTAAAGTATTTTTTCTTGAAGCCTAAAGGTATAATGATTTTTCAAACCAAAGCTTTGTGAAATACAATTAAGCAGAACAGTTTACCAGAACATTGTTTATGGTGTGACATCAAGCTGCAATACATGTTTGAGAATTAGGTCAGAGTTTCCAACGTTATTTACAAAGTTTTATCTCGACGTTTTGGGCTTAAAAACCACTTTCCCAGAAGGAATGGATATGTCTTAAGGATATCTAATCAAAATATTGAGGTGAGCAGTTTATTATATATTATTAAATTAATGAAATGTATAATTTAATAATTTCCGTCACGTCCGCGTTACCGCTAGGGGGCGTTTGGCAGCAAGAGGTTAAAATCTTTTGTTCAGTTATGGAATAACAGGTGAAATCAGCGGGGTTTTAATAAGCTGAGGGTACGGAAACCTTGTCACTGTAATTAAAAAAATATGAAGGACAAACTTTTTTCAGTCACAAACCATTATATTTACTTACAGGCTGTATTCCTAGATAAACAGAGCTGTATTGTAATGACATCTGAAGCGCATTTTCAAAACTCAAATGTCCGTCCATTGCAGTGCGCAAGTTTTCCATTGAATGACAATTCACGCATTAGGCGTAAATGACAATTCGCGCATTAGGCTTCATATAGGTGTTATTATCTCCTTTTTAATGGATAGCCATTGTCCCATACCATCGCACATCGCCTGGATGTTGATGGAGTGGGCTGAGAGCAATGTAATATGGCTTTGTTTCCCTTCGTTGAGGGAAAGGTATGTGGACCTATGGAACCTTTTATTATTATGCATTTTTGACATAGCCTACACAATAATATTTCACATTGTGATCTAGATATTTTAGTCATGCTTGTGTGCGCCCCTGTGTGTAACAAACAGGAGGGTACGCGCGTTGTGCACGCCTATGTAGATGCACTTATATGTGCCATTAAAATAACATGTAAACAACTGCGACATGACTTTAGACCAAGTTTGTGGTGGTTCTAGCGCAAGCGCTTTCTGCTGGCTCAAGATAGCAATACGCTCAAAATAATCCTGGCCACTCCTCATCTTAAGACCAACACGCCCAGTTCACTTGCAACTGGTGCAAGAATACATGGTAGTTAAACGACGTAAGCGTTAGGCGTTATCATGAACCTAGCGCCGGGGTTTGGGTTAGCGCCGCTTTGTGCCAGGTGTAAGATAGGGCCCCAGGGCTGGGTTGCACCGGTCATACGTAAGTTTGTGACTAAGTTTGCGCGTAAAGTATTTACTAGGTCCTTAGTTGCTACTAGTTTGTTTCAAACTATCGCTTTACTAAATTCGGTTGCACCACCAATACGTAAGTAATGTCTTAGCTAGTGAAAACTAAGTAATGCTTCGTTCAATACTAAGGTAAACATTGTCGCTTTATCATGACGATAACAAATCCATAACCAATCAATCAACAAGCTACAATGTAAACACGGAAATCAACTTGCATTGAGTTTAACAGACTACGTCTATTTTGCATTCCATGGAAAAAAATTGAACATTGAACAGAATTACAATGTGTGCATGTTTATGTTTTTACGAATAAAATTCAAAATATCCTTATTTGTTTGTTTAGCCTATTTATTTATGTTACAGCCATTATGTGCTTTGAAAATATATGGAAACTTACAAGTTACATACCTAAGTTACATAACGGGAGTGTTCTGTTTGCCTCTCTTTTGAACTATAAAGAACTTATACCATGCGTCAACTATTTTTACAGTGTTTTCTGAAGAAACGGCGGAGGTAGCCAATTAGATGAACAGACGGTTACAGTTTATTTGTGTATTTTTTTAATATTTGGTTGCAACAACCGAATGGCAACAAGATTTCAAAACAACGGTTTAGTAGGAATAACGGTAAGAGCCTCCGAAACGCTCTAAACGGGCCATGTTTTCATTTTGTTTTCCGTTGGTTATGGTTACGTCACAATTTACACCTCCTTAGGGGTAGGTGTAAATATTTAGTAGCTACTAAGCTCAACGTACAAACTAGTTTGTGTGGTGCAACCCATTTTTATTTAGTAACCCATATGGAAAAAAAATTGTAAAATCACATATGATTCTTATTTGTTGTGTCTGAATCATGTAGGTTAAATATATGTTATCCAACACACATATACAATACTTATACAATTCAAGTATGGTCAGACTTATAGGAGCTACACAGTTTTGAGAATTATGAGTTACAAAATGTAGGAACATAAGAAAACTATGTTTAGACATACACTACTCACAAAAAGTTAGGGATATTTGGCTTTCGGGTGAAATTTATGGAAAATGTAAGTTCACGCTACAGTGATATTATACGTATCATGAAAGTAGGGCATTTAGGTAGAAGCATGCAATGGTGATTTCCTCATCTCAAACAATTTATTGAAACAAAAGCCAACAACAGTGGTGGGTATACCACAACAAAAATGTCAATGTCTCAATAACTTGTCATGTGCCCTTGAGCATCAATTACAGCGTGACAACGACGTCTCATGCTGTTCACAAGTCAACTTATTGTCTGCTGAGGCATGGCATCCCACTCTTCTTGAAGGGCGGCCCTCAGGTCATTGAGGTTCTGGGGTACAGAGTTACGAGCCTCTACACGGTGAGTCAGCTGATCCCATAGGTTTTCTATGGGATTCAGGTCTGGAGAAAGTGCAGGCCACTCCATTTGAGGTACCCCAGTCTCCAGCAGCCTTTCCCTAATGATGCGACCTCGATGAGCTGGAGCATCGTCGTCCATGAAGATGAAATTAGGCCTGTGTTGTTCATGCAGGGGCACAATGACTGGATTAATGATGTTATTCAGGTAGTATGGGCTTGTCACTGTACCATTCACAAAGTGTAGGGCAGTTCTGTATTGACTAGACACACCTGCCCACACTGTAACACCGCCACCACCAAAGGGTCGTCTGGTGACAACAGTGGCTGATGCATAGCGCTCTCCTTGACGTCTCCAACATCGTTGGCGGCCATCATTTCTGCTCAACGTGAATCGACTTTCATCAGAGAACAGCACTGAGGCCCACTGGTCCCTCGTCCAGCGTAAATGCTCCCTGGCCCATGCAAGACGATGACGCCTGTGCCTGGTGGTGTGGTCAGGTACCCTTGCAGGTCGTCTAGCACGCAGACCACGCTGATGTAAACGGTTTCGAATGGTCTGACGTGACACTTGGGTGCCTCTCACCTCCCTTAAATGTGCCTGGAGTTGAGTGGCATTCATCATCCGGTTCGGCAGGGCACTGTTCACAATGAAGCGGTCATCAGTGTGGGATGTGGCCAAAGGACGTCCACTTCTATGCCTTTCTGTGACTCTTCCAGTCTCTCTGTATCTCTGTTGCAACCTGCTGATGACACTCTGTGACACTCTAAGCTCAGTGGCCACTTCCCTCTGAGAACATCCTGTTTGAAGCCTCGCAATGGCGAGGTACTGTTGATCAATTGTTAGGTGTCGTCTTGGTCTCATGATGTCAAAATGTGAACAGCATGATGAAGAGGACTGTTTAAATACCAATTCTAATTGAACCAGGAAATTTATTGGTCGATTCATGGATCAAACACCTGTTGTGAATTTTGCCGTTCAGCTCCTTGTTAGAGAACAGCAAGTTGTGCAAAAAGTACTGAAACATTGAATAGTTGGACATGTGCATTCAACAGTTTAGAGAAGGTCAAATTAATTTCACCTGTAAAGGTTATAGTGCATTTTAGGTTCATCCTGAAATTTCACCCGAAAGCCGAATATCCCTAACTTTTTGTGAGTAGTGTATATGTTGTACATACCAGTGACAAGTAGGTTGTAAAAAGTAGGGATATAAGACAAATGTTCACAATCAAGCAAAAAATCATCAGTTACTCAAACATTAAGACCTACAGGCAAATTAATCAACAATTATATTTATTAGTGTATTCATACATAATAAAACACATGAAAACATAAATAATTAATGACTTGTTAATTATTACTTTAATATTCAGGGTCATTCCATGTCATTTCACCCAAAAAAAGTGGATTTAGACAAACCGCCATCTCAGATAGTTCTGAAATGTTTCCTGTAGTTAGAAACAGATAAGATAAGGATTCATGTAACATTATTTTCTAGAAATATAATTTGATTTGTGAGAAATCAAGCTAATTGAGGCACCCAAGTTGGACATTTTATTTTGGTAGGGTTCACATAATATCCTGTAAATTGCAGCTACCCAACATCCGTTTTGCACCAAACTGCTTTGGGTGAAATCAATTAGTATGATTCATCTGCGATCAAAAGATATTTCCACAAAACAATGTTACATGAATGCTTATCTTAACAGTTTCTAACTACCGGAAACATTTCAGAACAGAGATATTGGGTGTCATAGGGTATGAAATAACATGGACTGACCCTTCATTTACTTTTTTTCACAGCCAGGGGTACATATAACTGAACAATAGATGTTAAACGTTTTTATACAAAGATGTTAAACGTAAGCAGCACAATGATGAACAGTTTTCATTGCTTTCTTGTTTTTAGAAAATTGCACTGTTTTCATATAAAGTTCATAAAAATAATAAATAGGGGTTTACCTTAAATTTCTGTTTATGAATATGATATAAATACATTTTCAAGGGTATTCCTGTAGTGCGTAGGACCAAAAATAAGATTTTCATATTTGTATACCAAACCTTTATATAAATTATCTATAATAATTTTACAAATATCTTTCCAAAGCTGGTAAGAATATACACAATACCAGAATAATTGACTAATGTGTCTGGATGTTCTCTACAAAAACAACACAACAATTAATCTACAGTGAGCACCATAATTCATTGGACAGTGACACATTTTTTTGTTATTTTGGTTTTGTATTCTAGCACTTTGAGTTTGAAAGGATACAATGACAATGAGGTTGAAGTGCAGACTGCCCCCCCCCCCCCCCCCCCCCCCCATTTTCGGGCATCAAAAAATATTGGACAGTTTAACATAATGTAGAATAAAGTAATAATTTGTAATAGTTGGTCGCATATCCTTTGCATGCCATGACTTCCTCATGTCTGTGACCCAACAATATCAAAAGACTCTTGTTTCTCCTGACAAATTTTCCTATTGAACTATAAGCCAAAAATAAGCCAGGAGAAGAAACCCTTCAAGTTATCCATCCATATCTACTGCACATATGGCAGCAGTGTGATGGTTTAAGGCTTGTTTGATACGTCAGACTCTTCATGACTTGGAGCCATTCAGCCAACCATGTGTTCCATACTGTTCCAGTGTAATTTACAGCTTAATCTAGTACCACCCCCAATTCTCATAGAGATCCATTAAAATGCAGAGAGGTTATAGGATCGCTTGTAAGAGTTCCAGAAAATAAGATATCAAGAGTCTTTTGATATTGTTGGGTCACAGAAATCAGGAAGTCATGGCATGCAAAGGATATGCAACCAAGTATTAAAAATGATTACTTTATTCTACATTATGTTAAACTGTCCAATATTTTTTGATGCCCGAAAATGGTGGGGACTATGTTCAAAAGGTTCTATAATTTCTAAACGGTTCATCCGATATGGATAAAAATATGAAAGCTCAAATTAAAGCTGACAGTCTGCACTTGAACCTCATTGTCATTGTATCCTTTCAAACTCAAAGCACTAGAGTACAGAACCAAACTAACAAAAAATGTGTCACTGTCCAATGAATTATGGTGCTCACTGTATACCATAATTACCAATATTTGAAAGTGCATGCCACAACTAGCAAGCATTTTTTTATTTTTTTGTCAGCCATGGTGTTAAGTTATAAAAGTTAGGTTTAATTGTACATGTGGCTATGCTTAAATATATATTTTAAACAAGTAAAAACCAGCTAATTATTTTGTTGTTGGCCACGGTTGTAAGCTATAGCATACATGCTATGTCCAATGGAACATGTAGCCATACCCACATTTGAAAAGAAAATGTCACAACTAGCATAGCTTTTATATTGTTAATTGCCATACTTGTAAGAAAATAAATGCTGTATCAGACTGTCTTTGTTTGTAATTGTATGTAATGCAGTGTTAATTCAGTAAAGAAACTGCATTTTGATTTGGAGAAATGTAAAAGATTTACCTGAAAACATGCAAGAACGGCATAGCAAACATTCAACTTTCATATATGAAACGCACTCGTACAGTATAAGAAATTCCTTCAGAAAATATAAGGAAAATGTAGAAACCATGCAAGAATTGCATAGCACACATTCAAGTTTCATATTTAAAACAGACAATATAAAATTTACCTGTAGAAAATATAAGAATAGTGTAGACGGAGTAGAAAAATCATATATGGCCCTCTTCAGAATAATATATGAATTTACCTTAAAACACATAATTACTGTATATGAACCAGGCAAGATTCATCGTAAAAACACACAAAATCCCTATGCTGTAACATATAGTTTTAATATAATGCTTATATAAGACTAAATACAATGTTCATATATGCACACGAAAATCCCTTACAAAATTCATGTGTGATTTTAGTATTAAAGTGGCCATAATCATACAAGAAAACACACAGGACATGTTAAATACAATATAGGAAACACTAATGCTGTTATGCCAGAATTATATAAGGAAGGCATGAAAATTTAACATGTTGCCCATATAAGAATCGTACTGATTTTTTTCATATGGGAATGTGTAAACCTTCATTTAGTAAACACTTACGTTATAACTAGCCTACGTTTGAACTTACGTATAGCTGGTGCAACCGGCCCCAGGTCCTTTAATTCTGAACTCGGCACCACTACTGTAAAACTGTGAAATCATAAACAATATAATACAACCTAGCTGCCTTTCTGTGGCTAGCTTGCTATACTAATACCAATACAACACGTATGTTTTTAAAACTAGTTGCTAGTTTGTGTTTGTTCCGCGATTGGCTGTTTGTTAGATTGTTAGATTGGCTAGGCTGTTAGTTTCGTGTTATTGTGCTTTTAAGTGGTAGTAATTATTTATCCGTGCTTGCGAAGTGTTTCACACAGCTGTTAGCCAATTGCAATCAGCTGTGCGCATTTCAAAAGACATCTGGAAGAGCGACACCAGTTTATGTGTGTTCTCCCTATCCCTGTCTGCTCTCTTCCTTTCAGAACCCGCTTCCAACGATGTGGCCTTCCACGGCGACGTGGTAATACAGCGGTAAAAGCGCTGACTTTCAGTCAGTGCGGTTGTGCTCCGAGGTTCGGGGTTCGCGCCCCGGTCCTGCCAGATCCGAGCATGGCCGGCACCCTGTGGGAGCAGCCATTGGCAGCTGCTTCCGGGTGGGGGGAGGGGCTCGGAGAGAATCGCTGCGCGCATAGCGGCCCTGGGCGGGCTGGAATCACAGTCAGGAGCTAGGAGGAGTCGCGCCCTGAAGAGGACGTGGCGCCCTCCCGTCCTACTGCCGGCTGACGGGGTTGTGTAGGGGTGATTCTCTAGCGGTTGCTACACGGGGGGAATTTAATTAGAATAGGGGTTCAATTGGCTACTAAATTGGGAGAAAATGGGGAAAAATCTGAAACAAATAATTTTTTTTTAAAAAGAACTCGGGAACTTGTGTAAAATCATTGGTCAGTGGGATGGTTTCTCTGATCCACGGAATTATTTAGCCGAGTTGAAACGACAGGCTACAGCACAAACTCTAGATGACCAGGATTGTTGCCAGATTCTGCAGTTAACTATTCCTGCTGATCTAGTTCAGTCACTACCTGAAAATATTCAAGGACCTTTAGATGGTGTGTGGGCAAATGCCCAGCAGAAAATCCAGTAGCTTATATGAACTGCTTGTTCAATTGTTACACCAGGAATTCTGGCATTCCAAATCCAGGCAGGAACGATCCAGCTTTCCTTGCTTTAATCATACAACAGTATGATGACATAGTAAATGACGCAACAAAGCTTGCATTAAATCAAAAACAAAAAGCAAACAATTTGACATTTGCTGATGTCTGTAGTCTTCTATCTAGTTGGTATGAAACTACACATAGTGCCCCCAGTAACAAAAAGGTTTCAGCTGTTGTCACTAATGAGGGTCGTAAGATGTCTAGAGATGCTTGCCACAACTGTGGTAGGATTGGGCATTTTAAAAGGGACTGCTGGTCACAGGGTGGGGGTGCTGCATGGCAGAATCCAAAACAGCAAAACACAGGAAAAGTTGTAACACAGTCAGAAATCTCTCCTTCTGCTCCAACTTGGGATGCAAATTAGGCAGGGCCACATGCAATTGTGGACACCTGCAGGGGAGGGCAATCTTAAGGTTACAATGAAGGGGAGGAAAAGAATGGGGTACAAATGGTATCATGCAGATTAATTTATATCCAAATGTTAATCATATGTTAATCATTCCCCTGCAGGCGGGGAAGTATGACGGAGATGTACAAAGATCTGCTCACAACCACATTTCTGAAATACCATGGCGCTGTTGCATCCAACCCATTGGCAGATCAACAGAAATCTCCATTAACAGGATGGAAGCTGATGGTCTGCTCTGTGCTACTGGAACAGGACTGGGCCTCTCCAACTGGATAGATGCCCAGCAACTCCGGAAATTTTTTTTTTAACTTAAGCTGAGAGAAATAGTGGCCAATCAGTTTTTGCAGATGGACACTTGTCTACAGGAAAGCTTGACAGAAGAGGGGAACACCATAAGCAACATACACCAAAGTAAAGGATAATGCTCTGATAAAACAGATGCATGATAATTGCTTACTCTAGCCTTCTGTGGGAAGTAACATTCAAAGCAACTGTGTTTGTCTAGTTCTTATTGTGTTTCATGTTGTATTGTATGTATTCATTTCTGAAGCGGCAGAATTTTGGGTTTCTAGCGACATCATCAGACAGTCAAATTGGATGAAGTAGTCCTTAGATCTACCTCCTCCTGGCAGCTGACTTTTATTATCAGTAGTCTAAATTCTCAAGGAAATTGTAATTATGATAAGTTCCACCAGGTAAGAGCATGGCAGAATATGGCAACAAGTCCAGCTGGGTGTGGTGTTGGGATCCCATGACGGGTAAGACTCTCCAAGCCAAAAGAGGGCAACCTAAGACAGGACAGCACCGCCACTGGCACACTTCTTGGGAGTGAGGTGTTCATGTTGTTTGTCAGACTTGGGTGAAGTGATGCTTTCTGGCATCAAAGCATCAAAGGGTGGTTGTAAGACTCTTAAGTTGACATGATCCACTCAAACACTCGCAAATCAACCACGCCACTGGCCAAATCAACCAACTTATCATAAATACAATGTAGGTTAAAACGTAAGTGTAAGCAGTGACTCATCGCCACTGATAGGCACAGTATTCAATTATAGAATAGCAGCTGGGAGTTAGTAATCAAGGCCTATTCCAACCAAGGAGACTAGATTAGCAATACAATAGACTGGTTCCTGAGTTAAACCTTTCTCTCTTGTTTGTATATGGGTCAAGGTTTAAGGGGGGATTATATAGGGAAAAATACGTACCTACCCGGTATCTTGTATACTGTAATGAAGACTATTTAGCATTATAATTAAATTGCTATTGACCTAAACTTTGGAACTCAGAGTTTTACTTTACAAAGGACAGAATTCCTACAATAGGTAGGCCTATGCTACGCATCGATGTTTTTCCCGGGAGCCTACTGTAACTGTATGTGCAGTGGTAGCGATAGCCTACAAAACTATGTCAGCTTTTCTGTAATGACCGTCTTTAAAACAAATGTTTGTGAAAACATGTAGCCTGGCACACTTATTTATATATTTTTTTACATTAATGCAACAACGCGATCTTGATGATATTCTGCATTAAAGCTTTTTTCTTTGCTTGACAAATGGCCATGGGATACCTGTCCCCATAACGTTAGCTATTGCATAACTGCCGTGGTGTCCAGTGACTGAATTGTTTAAGTAACAGGCTACAAGTGAACAGTTAATATTGTGAACATGTATTTGCCTTTGCAATAAAAAGATGTTCTTTAATGTGGGAAAAATATTCTTGTATGAGAAAACCATAACATGTGCACTCTTGTTTTAGTCCAAAATAAAATTACACTTTAGTACCCAGCGGGTATTGAACCCAGATCTCTCACATGGTAAGGCTTGACACTTACCACTACACTAAAGCTTCTTTGATACAGTTATGTGATATAGGCTACAGGCCATTTGTCAGTGTATACGGCAAATGGAACATTTGTTTCCATACTGCATAAATTACTTGAAGTGGTGTCGTCTGACTTTTACCATTTTGCTGTAGTACAAGTGAAGCATTGAACAGTTAATATTGTAAACATGTGTAGGGACAACAGGAACTACAATTCCATACAGTCCACAGGAGGCTCCTCCTCCACGTTGGAAGTGACGTAGGACGTTGTACCAGTTGTGATTTCCGTCCGCACTGTAATGTGATACTGCGCATCAGAAATGCGCGACTGGCAATAAAGTTTATAAAAGGGGCAACACGGCCGCTCCTTCTCCCGGTTCATCCGGTTCAGTTGTCGACTCAACTCGCCAGGGCCTTCACTGTCTCAGCTCATGGCTGGGGGTGGACCATTGGAAAGAACTGATCATTTAGTCCACCCCCCTCCATCCCAAGGAAGAGAGAGAACAAAAAACTTGAACAATGCCCACCCAATAACCCGGGAACGCATGCTTTGCATTCATTTCAATGTCTTGTGATTTCCTTTTTGTCTTGTAAATTTTCCTTTTTGTATGTGATGTTACTTATTGACGCGTCTTGAATGTTGCATGTTAATTTTAAAAATTAAAAGGGAGGGGAAATAAAAACCCCCCACCCCCCTGAAAAAATTTGTTTTAAAACTGAAATGTAATGAAATGATAAAGACAATCATGGCCCCGTGCAGCCTGCACGCCTGGGGAAGAGCCCTCGCTCCACAAAGAAGCACGGCCGTCCAGGACGCCGATCCAACTGAGTGAGGCAGGCTCATCTGATCCCATCTATCGGCCACGGAGGACCGGTGACGAGACGCAAGGACAGTACACACCGCACAGCACCGCCGGTTCCATTATCCACCCCTACGAACTACAACCCTGACGACGAAATAAACCAGTTCCAGGGACCCAAGATGAGGCGGCCAGTTCCCTCAATCGCAACCCTGCAAACTTGCCACCACAGGATCGGCCGACCAGCTTTCTCCTTTTCATTGTGAGTGTGCAATCCAACGCAGGAAACCATTCAAAGGACTTTAATTCAAGTAAGGCTGTAACATGGGCATGGCTTATTAGTTAGGAACAGCAACATGTTTGTGACTGGATGTATGTAACTGTACTATTGAATGGTTAATGTGTGTTATGTAAAAGTTTTGTGTTACCGTTTTACTTTGGATGGCTCTAAGCCATCCACCGCGCTGCGTTAGGTTTAATGCATCACGGACAGAACGTATCTTGCATGTGATCTGTCTTTAAACACTAACCAGTCATAATCTTAACACTGCACGCTGATCTCAACGCACACGCATCGATAAGTTTACGGCTAGCCCTTGTGTATGGTATGGTTCAGGCGCCACCATTAGCTAGCTTCAGGGAAGGTAGTTTCAAACCTCCCTCCATTTTAGTTTCTTTGTTCTCTCTGAACACGTGTCCGAGGCAACCCCCCACACGCAGGAGAACATGGAAACCCCCACGTGCGCCCAACACACACACACACACACACACACACACACACACACACACACACACACACACACACACACACACACACAGTTGTACATTATAGTAGTGAATCGTGCTTTTCTCTGTTTGGTACTTTGTGTTCAATAAACTATTACATTTTCCAAGATTGTCTGTATTAATGTTGCTCTTGTGTTGAACTGAGTCAGCCAATGCTAATCGCAGGGATTCCCCAAAATGCCTTCACCTTTTAGCTGGATCATTTATATTAATTTGGCATCAACTGAGTACATAATATTGTGATTTTGCTAAGATAATTATTATTGTTTTGTATTTGTACTTCAAAAATATGAAGAAATGTCTGAGTTAAAAAAAACATTTCCATTTGATCATGGGTTTTATTTTTCTAAAGTTTTGATTTGCTTGTTATTCACTGTTTGTTATAATGGAAGTTGTATTGCTGGTTTGATTCAAATACTAGTTACTCTTGTATTCTGTAACATGATTTGCTTCATGATTAAAAAAATAAATAAAAATTCTTACTGTTCATGATGTAGCCTATCCACAAATTCTCTTGTGTATTTTTAGCGTTAGCTAGAATGGGCCAGTTAATTAGCCCCCATTGTTACGCAATCATTCAGAACGTTCAGTTATGGATATTCCAAACACCTCTATGTGTGTTGTTACTATGACAGACGTCTTCTTATGGATTCCGTGTCTTTTAATACCTGCTTTCCATTTGTACTAAATTGCACCTGCAAATTTTATGAAACTTCCTTTTTGGCTTAGTAAATCACTTTACACATGCTAAAGTAATCTAATTGCATGACCACCTCCCACTATTTTGTGAAATAACGTAGTTACACTGAAGTTTGCATATTCATTCAGGCTAACCCACAAAAATGAGAAATCAATGTATCTTTCAATTTTAGCACACGCAATCCTCTTTACACCTCGTTAGTTGATCACCTTGGATGATTTTTTTACAGGTGGTAACAGTTTTACACGGTTTTTGTACATGCAAACCTTTAGTAAATCGAACCCCATGTTGGGTAGTGGTGTGGTGAGTCTCTATTATGCAACTCCTGATAAGAGTGAGTTCTCCTTTTCTCAGAGACTTGCATATTTTGGTATATGTATGCTATGCAGAGTATTTAAACAGAAAATATATAGAGTGGATTTATTCATTACTGTAATTTTACGATATATTGTTTATAGGGGGGTCTTTTTTAAAGTTTAAAAAAACAAAACAATCATGATTGTCCCACCCCCCAATTCCTATAGAGATCCATTCAAATGCAGAGAGGTTATAGTATCACTTGTAAGAGTACCAGAAAATAAGATATCAAGAGTCTTTTGATGTTGTTGGGTCACAGACATCAGGAAGTCATGGCATGCCAAAGGACATGCGACCAAATATTAATTTATTAATTAATTATGACTTTATTCTACATTATGTTAAACTGTCCAATATTAATATTGATGCCCAAAAATGGGGGGGGGGGGGGGGACTATGTACAATCTGTAAATTCAAGGAGACATTGTGGCATAATGTGACCTACTACTCAAATGTATAGGATCTATGACTGCATCAACTGTCACCGTTTCATTTCCTGGGAAGGTTTTTCTTAATTCCCAAATCTGGAATGCTGAATTACAATAATACAGCTGTCACATTGCTTAAACATTCTCTGCCAGCCAGATAGCCACCACTTTTGTCACATTCTACCAGCTGAACTGTACAGCCCCATGGAACTGTACAACGTACACAGCTGGTGAAGACAGGTTGCAAAGGAGTGGCCATTGGATAAAGTGGAAAACCCAAAGTGATAACCCTGCCAGCCGAGATTCTTCCTCCTAATGGCCATTGCTACAGCCAATTAAACAGAGCCAAGGAAAATAATTAACTCTATACTGCCATCTGCTGTTCAAAGCACTGCATGCATTTGTGAGTTTTATAGTAAAAATTTTCTAATAATGTATTTCAAACTGAGGTCATACTATTTAAATATAGTTACTGAATAAATATGGGGCCCCCAAATATATAATGAGAGCTGAAGGCTATGACATGCTGATGCTGAAGGCTATGACAATGCAAACAAACACAGATATGTCAGAGGCATGGATAGTAATATAAATGCATTGTTTACATGCATAAGCTTTCATATCCGTGTTATCAACTGCACCCACATTCAGACATTGATATTATATCAAAAATAATATGGATCAAAAAAATACATCTTAATGTTCTACTGCAGACACCTGGGACCTGCTGGCACCACAAAATTGTTGTCTTATAAATACATACACACACACGCAGACGTACAGTATATTACAATATGTGCATGTATAAAATTAACATTTTCAACAATGGTTTAAAAAAATGATTGCAGATTGTGCTGTGATTTTTCTCTTTACATCAATATATTGACATGTAAATTGACTGTTACAATTAACTCGCCTGTTTCACTTTTACCATTTAGTGTGCACGGGTACATTTCTATGCACACATACAGCGCCATAGGGGTGTGTGTTTTGCATGCTTGCAAAGACACATACATGCATGCACACATGTACAGGTGCACACACACACACACACACACACACACACACACACACACACACACACACACACACACACACACACACACACACACACACACACACACACACACACACACACACACACACACACACACACACACACACACACACACACACACACACACACACACAGTTTAGTCTTACTGTTTTCCTTCTCTAGAAAGAAGAAGGGGTTCTGCCCCTATTGCACATTTGGACCGTTTGCCACTTGGACCGTTTCCCTCTTGCCTCAGCTAGACTATTGAACTTCACCCAGAAGGCAATGACTCTGCACTTTGTTTACACACTGATCCTGCTATTCAGAGGGAATCCCCCAGACCGGGGGTTCATTGTTCCCTCTAATACACTTTCACTGGTTTTGCAGCATAAGCACTCAGCTGCCCGAGAGAGGGGGACAGGGAGGAGAGAGGTGTAGAGTTTGAGGGGAGGGGGAACCAGGGGGCTCTGGGGCCCAGAGGTCTGGCTTTACTTCCTCTTCGGCTTTCCACCCGACAGATGTGGTGAAATACATCGTCTCCCAGAACCCCAACCTCCCAGAGCTGTACTCCCGACCACCCGCCACGGCTCCTGGGGACAAGAGACTCCTGAGGGACACTGGTAGGTGTTGGGGTTGCAGGAGAGATTGGGAGTGAATGGTTGCCAGATTGAAACCAGTCCAGGGATGAATGGGGTGTTACTGAGGGAGGCACAACATGGCAGCACACTGCCTCTTTCTGCCCATACATGTTGAGCAAATAATGCAGTCAGCATCTGTGATCTTCCCATGCAGTCTCAGTAATGTATATCCACAGAGGCTGGTATTGAGTACTGTAGAACATTTTGCTGCATCAATAAATATAGTTTTCATGCATATTATTTTCTTATGTTTAGCTTGAAATTTCACAAGCATTACTCTAGTATAGTTATCACATATCTCACCATGTGCTTGTGTCATGACAAATGCTTAACACAATGCATGGTTGTGTTTATGTTAAATACCCATATACAAACACATAGTTTGTGTACATTGCACATTATTTTGCTCTACTTAAATTGAGAAAAAGTTTTGTTTTATTTTGTGAGCTGTATTAAATTTTGTGTCTCTGTGCAAGGGTCCGTGTACAGCTTGCAATAGCAATATCCCTAGATATTGGTCATATAAATTTTATTTTGAAAATATGCATGTAGTGGTATTGTTACTAATAAATGTCTAACCTGTTGTGAATGACTGGGATCACGCAGTGTAAAACTGTTTCCATGAGGCAAGACAGATCTGAATGTAGAATGTGTCACTTGGCATAATGTCATCGGAGGTGTAATTGTGACATGAGACAAATTGCACCAGGATAGATTGGACTATGAATATCTAGCAATAGGTGGCAGTATTGTAACGTAGCAATGTTACATAAGGTTAGATGACTCATTACCAGGGTGTCTTGGACGAATGAAATGAATTCCACTAAATGTGTGGTTATTAATATTAATTTGCTTTCAGGAATAATTTGGGTACCAGTTTAATTTGGGGTATGGTTCAATTATCTGTATTTGTACGTCTATTCCCTTTTATTTGGTATATTATTGTTGTACAACAGAAACATAAATGTATGTATAATAACATTTTAACATTATTGTATTTTTACTGGATTACTGCAGGGGAATAGTATATGTGCCTGTGACAACATTTTTTTTTTTGACTGATCATATAAGAACATATTGAAATATTTTATTAACCATTTCAGGAAGGTCGGTTAAAAATCATTTCTCACGTTCTCGATGTGTGCTCACTGCTTAGGCTACATTGATGATACAAATTAAGAGGAGTGTGGGACCTAATGTGGAATCTTGGGGTACTCCCTTTGTGAGTGGCAGTGGTTTAGTTCAAATATTTTCAGATTAACACATTGAGCTCTGCTGAAGAGTTTGTTCAAAAAGCAAACAAGACTTTCATCACTCTTCAGTCTGATGTTATGTAGTTTGGATAGAAGTACCAGCTGGTCCACCGTGTTAAATACTTTAGCTAAGTCTATAAAGATACCAGTGCATATCTTTTTTTATAAACAGTATTAGAAGTATAATTAGGGGCCAATTAGTTTTTCTATGCATTTAGATACAGAGGACAGAATAGAAATAGTTCTCCAGAAAATAAGGTCAGCTCCCCATGTTTAAAAAGAGGAAGCACAGAGGTCTTTAAAAGAATGGACAAAAATCTTTGAAATTTGTAACTGAGTATTATTAAAATATGTTATATCAGTATAAAAATGTTAATTTCAGTGGTTGATACTTAAAGATTTAAGGGGCTTTTCAATTTTAAATGAGCAATTTGTTCTTAAGTCTGAATTTATGACAGAGATGTGTTTTCAATTGTTTAGACTGGTGTTACCTCATACTGATATTTCTCTAATCCTCATTATCTTTTACATCTTTAACCTGTGGTCATTGCTCAACTTAAACTAACTTAAATTGTAAAATGATATTTTTATTGATGGCTGCCCTTGTAATTATTTACGTAGGCTGATGCCCTGATTATAACTGGGACTTTTCTGTCTATCCTGGTTTTTGAAGCAGCATACACCATGGATATCAGTGTGGGGAAAGATAGAAAAGTGGGGGACACCAAGATACGCTCAGTCTCACCCACAAATCCTGAAGAGCTCAGCCAACGGGGAGTGAAGGTGTATGATGACGTCCAGAGGGTGGTGTACGAGGAGCGCTCTGGAGGCACTACCACCCTGGAGAACGGCGTCCAACCCTGGGGCTCCATGGAGACTGATGAACTGATGCAGCACGTGGGGCAGTCCTTCGGGGACAGGGCCAGTGTGACGGTCACACGCACAGACCCAGCTACTGCTGGCAGTGGTCAAGCGGGCACTGGGGAGCAGGCCACAACCATTGAAGCTAACCTGAAGCTAAAGGGGGTGCCTGCCCATCCAAGAAACGGGCACGGGCACAAGGCAGCGGAGTCACCTGAGGCATCGGTGGAGATGCCGGTCACCAAAGTGTACGTGGGTGAGGGGGAATCAAGAGTCCTGGATTTCGAGGGCACTGTCCAGGGGGATGTTGTTCTGATCGATGAGGACGACGACAGGTCCCTGCGCGAGAAGACCGTCACCGACATGTCCATCACAAATGGCAATGCGGCAGACCTGGTTGGCGGCCGGCCTCTGTCTGTGTCGTCTGAACTGTCCTCTGAAGACAAGGAAGAAAGCTCAGTCATTGAGCTTCCACTGCCGGTTATTCAAAAGAAAAAGCGATGCCGGTGCTGTACTGTCATGTGACCTCATCAAAGTCTCCATTGCAGAAGCCCTGATCAAAAAAAGTGTCACCCCATTGTTGACAGAACCTTCACTTCTCTTCTTGGAAAGCACACTCTCCCTAGTGTCTTTCCAAGTCTTTTTTTTAAGCCAGCAGTCTACTTTTCAGTAGCTTACCAGCAACCATAACTGTGTGATGACAAAAAGAAGGGGCATGAGACCAGTATTAAAATGAGAATCAGCTACAAGCAAAGGCATTTGTACAAGCAAATGCTATTTGAATATACATATATTTTTATTCTTTATTTTTAAGGAGGTAGCCATTGGCCTCCTTAAAAAGTACAGTGATTTGCCTATCAACCAAAATAAAATAAGAAGTAAAATAAATCTTTTGGCAACATGCAATGCTTAAGGACAATTAAAACATAAAATTGAACACTCATTATATAATTTATTTATGAAATACTTACACATGCTAGGATTCATGTGGTGGTGAAAAACACATTATCACAGGTGCATGCAAATTAGGTGTTTCCTGAAAACAAACTGTAACCATTGTTTGGTACTTCACAATCTGAAAACGTTTCTTACTAGCATTTTTACTGTCTTTCATATGCGATAGTTGTCCAGAAGCAACATTAACTATACAGTTGGGCAATTTTATTGAGGGTGTGATTCACATTTTCAAGTCAAAGTGAAAATTCCCTCTTTTTTGGGAGGGAGGAGCCAATACAATAGCAGCGTACAATAAGAGGTATTCTTACAACATTTCAAAGAACATTTATAGTACCTTGGTATTGTGCCTATTTATTCTAATGTGTGAGTAGTAGCAGCTAATTTGAAGTATTCTCTTTTATTTATTTTAGTATGTATTTTTTTATGGACATCCTCAATTTTGGCATAGTTTGACAATACACTGCAAATAGAAATTGCTTTTCTTAAAATTTCCAAAGCAGGCTATCAAGTTTCTAGCACTTTTTTCACCTAAATGTGTTTGTAATCCCAAGGATTTCTGGGACCTAATTTACCTGTAAATGGGTTGAAGAAAATTGTTTTATTAATTTACCTCATCTTTATAAAAGTTGGTTCCATTTTTCTTTGAATGGACTGCTGAAATTTCTCTTTTATTTTTCTGAAATTCACAGACCATACTTTAATCATTCTCCCTCTAAAGCTTATAACTAGGCTACCTATTTAACATTATAATAGATATAGGGCGATTATTCCCTTTGAGTTTTGGGTGGCATGGGTTCAGCTAGCACAAGCTGTAGTGTGACAATCAAATCTTACATGTAAAGTTAACTGTGTGCTACTCATCATTGGAAACAGTACATTGTATTTCTAAAAAAAAAAAGTTGCTTGCTACTTTCTTATAGCTAACACAGAAATAATAATTATAGCTAACACAGAAATAAGTCAGAGAAGTACATAATTGATCGATTAGTTTATTGTCCTTTCAGAAATTTATCATGTGCCATACAGCAGTCATCAGATACATCAGATAACCAACAACAACAATAACAACATCAGCGACAGATGACAGACGACAACAGCACCAAAACACCTACTCAGAGCATATAATTAAAGTGCTGTACATACATATAGTAGTATAATAAAAATAAAAATAAGGTGCAGCATCCATACACCCAAAGGTTCAGTTGTTTTGTGTCACAGTTTGTTCAGCAGTGCAATACTAGTTGGCACGAATGATCTGCGAGCCTGGTTGGTTCAGAGGGGTGGCACCCTACACAGCCTGTCTGACAGCAATAGCTCATATACACTAGATAGGGGATGTGATAGCAATCTTTAATAATCGCCTGCCCTTTCCTCACCACTCGGGACTCACAAATCATTGTCATGCAGTTTTGCTGTTGTCCAGAACTTTTACTGGACATGTTGACTATAAGGCTATAATCATATTAGCACTAGTTCTATTTATTTGGCCACTTTGCCTAGGAAAAGAATATGTGAAAAACATGTCCAGATTAGACTTGTGTTATGTCTTTGATTATTCACAGGATATTTCTATGTAAAGTGAAGCCATATTAAAATTTCTACTGAAATATTCAAAATATTCTGTAAATTGATTTAAAGGAAATGCTTTCTTGCATTTATGTATGCAACCAGTAATGTCTCCATTTATGAAATGGGCTACCATATAATGCATGAAAAGGGCCAGATTTCAAGCCCATGTAAATTTTAGTTACTGACATGGTACTGTAAACAGAAGTCAGTTTTTGTTCTTGCATTTGATCTGGTGTACCTATTTTAAGAACCGTAATTCAATTCTCTTTTGGCTGCCATGAAATTTGAAGTCTTGATTGTTTAAGCATAAATCAGCCAAACATTTGTCAAGCGAATAGAAAAGCATTAATTTCCATTGCATTTTTACCGGTACAATTATCTTCTATCTTGTATTATTGCTTTATTTAAATTTGAACACCCATCTCAGCCATTATTACTAGCACCCTACATTGTCAGAAAATTAGCAGCCTTTAATGAAATTGAAATCTGCAAAATGTATGATTTACTGGTGACGGGTATCATAGCCTACAGAATAACCATTGACATTTTTACAAATGTCTGTGTATGACAATACTAAACATTTGTTACTAATTCTTCAGAAGCAGGGAGAAAATAATAAAATTATAAATTTTGTTATAGCTAATATTCTAGACATAAACATTGAACTGTTGCAATTAAATGACTCGATTCATTAAAATGAAATGATTCACGTACTGCATTATATATTATATATATATATATATATATATATATAGTCAAGCCGCGTTTTATTACGTTTTATTCTCCACGTTTTATTACGTTACAGACTTATACTACAATAGATTGAGTTAATTTTTTGCCTCAAACATCTACACACAATAGCCAATAATGACGAAATGAAAACAGGTTTTTAGAAAATATGCAATTTAATTTTACTGACAAAAATAGGTTATTTAGGGGTTACATATCTCTACACACCCTTAGCCTAATACTTGGTTGCTGCACCTTTGGCAGCGATTACAGCTTCAAGGCGTCTTGGGAAAGAAGCTACGAGCTTGGCACACTTGTTTCTGGACATTTTTGCCCATTCCTCTTGGCATATCCTTGCAAGCTCCATCAGGTTGGATGGGGAGCGTCGGTACACAGCCATTTTCAGCTCTTTCCACAGATGTTTTTTCTTCAAGGATCTCGGTGTACTTAGCTGCATTCATCTTTCCCTCTATCAGGACTAGTTGCCCCATTCCCGCTGCTGAAAAACATCCCCACATCATGATGCTGCCACCGCCATGCTTCACTGTAGGGATGGTATTAGCCAGGTGATGAGCGGTACATGGTTTCCTCCAGACGTGACGCTTGGAATTCAGGCCAAATGTTCAATTTTGGTTTCATCAGACCAGAGAATCTTGATTCTCATGGTTTGAGAGTCCTCTAGGTGCCTTTTTGGCAAACTCCAAGCGGGCTGTGATGTGCCTTTTACTAAGGAGGGGCTTCCATCTGGCCACTCTACCATAAAGGCCTGATTGGTGGAGTGCTGTCTGGATGGTTGATCTTCTGAAAGGTTCTCCCATCTCCACAAGGATACGCTGGAGCTCTGTCAGAGTGACCCTCGGGTTCCTGCTCACCTCCCTGGCCAAGTCCCATCTTCCCTGATTGCTCAGTTTGGCCGGGCGGCTAGGAAGATTCTTGGTGGTTCCAAACTTCTTCCATTTACGAATGATGGTGGCCACTGTGCTCTTTGGGACCTGTAAAGCTGCAGAGATTTTTCCGTACCCTTCTCCAGATCTATTCCTTGACACAATCTTGTTTCTGAGGTCTGCAGATAATTCCTTTGACCCCATGGCTTGGAGTTTGCTCTGACATACACTGTCAACTGTGGGACCTTATATAGGCAGGTGTTGGCAATCCCCAATCATATCCAATCAATTGAATTTATCACAGGTGGACTCCAATTAAGTTGTAGAAACATCTCAAGCAGTATCAGTGGAAACAAAATAAATGCACCTCAGCTCACTTTTGGGTGTCATATCACACTTGTGTACATATGATATTTTACATTTTGATTTTGAATAAATTAGCACAAATGTCTAAAAACGTGTTTTCACTTTGTCATTATGGGCTATTTTGTGTAGAATTTTGAGACAAAAAAATGAACTCAATCTATTGTAGAATATGTCTGTAACGTAATAAAACATGGAGAAGGTGAAAGGGGTGTGCAGACTTTCCGGCTTGACTGTATATATGCATATATTATTGTTGATAATTGCTGAACAGGTGGCTTATGAGGATAATTGCTCCACAGTTGTCTTATTATTCTATTTAAAAAGCAGTCCCAAATGTTATGTTTCCAAGCATGAACTTGAGGTCACTTATTGCCGGGCGCCAGGCCGGCCTAGAAGAGCGAAAGTCGCTAACTGAAGGACTGACTGATGTCTACCTTGTTGAAAGTCACACGAGAAGTGGCGTAAATAGGCAGAGTAAATGGTGGTAGTATACTGATCTTGCGGTGTTTGTGTGTAAGCGCGGTTACCTAACGCGGTTAACTAATATATTTTCAATTTAGCAAGTGTCTAGGAAGTATTTATGCTGGCTCCCATCCCATCTCATCATGTAACTAACGTTAGGCACTCAATTGAATGAAGTCAGCTTCGACCGTATTCATCATAGGTTTCTATCACAATGACAGTGTAAACACGGCGCCATCTTTAGGACCTATTTCATGCTGCAGCTGTCCCTCACGCTCAGTCAGTGGGTGGGGGAGAGATGGCGTTAGCCACAAAGAAATCACGCACCTCACTGCTGATGAAAAAAACGTTACTTTGACTAAGTAAGTTAGCTAGCTCTAGACTGTGATTCGTATTTGCTGCCTAACAAGCTGCTGGTCCCACTTAGTTCCGCTGAAAACCATCAAAATTTGCTTTTACGTAGACAACTTTATAAAACTAGATCGGCCTATGTATTTAAAGTATCTCCTGTAGCCTATTTATGTATTTCCTGCAACTAAACATTAAGTATAGGCTACTACCATTTATGAACTACTTCTAAACTTGTGAGCTAGCTACTTGAAACCGTGATCTGAATTTACTTCTGCAAAGTAAAATGAAAGTACACTTTAAGTAGCCTACATTGTCTGAGATTTAGTTCAGAAAAAGTGTAAAGACATAGGCCTTCTTTTATAAACTTTTTTGTAAGGGATGGAATATTACACTTATGTGACCTTCTTGATCTTTGGCCATACACTAACATGTAACAGAGCATGGCCCTACCTGTCTCGCTTAAAATAGTGACATTTCTGCGCTCCCTGGCACCCGGCAGCTTTCTCTGGGTTGTCGGAGATCGAACAATGTTATGGAATAACAACGAAAAGTCCAATTCGTCTGTAAAGTGACGACAGCATTACGCTTTGTAAATAGCCTACTGATTTAATTCAGCCCTTCAGCCACAGACGTCACATGGGAGCCCGATCAGACCTTGTGGTGGAGCTGTTGACTGTATTGTATAGGATTGAGCAGGCTGGAGGTTCAGTGGGGTTTATTTGGGTGCCAGCCCATGTGGGGGTGGAAGGGAATGAGGCAGCTGATATGGCAGCTAAAAAGGCACTAAAGAGAGAGATCGATGTGAGAATACCCATTGGGACATATGAGTATAGATCCATTATTAAGAGAAATATAACAGCTGAGTGGCAGAAAGAGTGGGAAAATGAAAAGAAGGGGCGGCACCACTTTGCTATACAGAAAGAAAGAATATAGCCATTTAGGGAGTGAGAGAAGGAACACAGTTGTTATGACCAGACTGAGACTGGGACATTGTGGGCTAGCATGGGACTTGGCAAAGATGGGCAAACATGAAGATGGACTGTGTGGAACGTGCAAAAAACAACAAACTGTGAGACACCTACTCATGGAAGGCGAAAGATACATGGATGAAAGAGAAAGGCTATATGCCGAGGTATTAAGTATAGGCATAAAAACTATCTCAATGAAAAGCCTGCTGAATCCCACAGAGAACAAGGCAAGGATTATGAAAGCAGTCCTTGAATTTATTTCCGCGACAGGATTACAACTATGGAAATAGAAGCATTACAAACTGCAATCTAATCCAAACCAGTGAGAGGCAGCAATGTGCCGCAAGGCATCTAGTTCTCACAAGAAGAAGAAGAAGAAGAAGAAGAAGACGACGACTGTGGCAGATGGGAGTAGGCTACTGCCACAGAACTAAATACGAAATAGAAAGGCAACTGCCTTCTCAAAACGGTACCGTTTCCACGGCCCAAAGTTTTTTCTCTGATTGGCCAATGTGACCTGTCACGTGAAGTTGGTCAATTTGTCCCTTTTGCAGAGAGTAATGGTTGCCGCTGCAAATCTAGAACCACGACCAGAGCCACCGCGAAGTGGGTTGTTGTGAGAACAATCGATGTTATGTGAAAATCAAAACAATAAATACATTGATAAATTATTGAATACGTCTATGCTATGATTACATTCACATACTTAAATAATGATTGTTGAACCTGTTTGTTTATTTACCGTCTGTGGTATTGCAGTCGGTGATCCCAACCGCTTTTTCAAGCTTTCCGTGAACCAGCGGTCCTTGCCCGGCTAATAATTGCGTCGTGTTGCCTGAATGATGTCAAAGGCTAACGTAGAGACTTGTTAAAATCGCCTCACAGCCTAACGTTACTGCAAATTCATATAAATGAGCCGTGAATAGTTAACGTTACGAAAAATGTTTAATATCTATGTCGTTAGCTAACTACATTATTAACAAGCTGTTTGGTTAGCGTTAACTATAACGTTAGGCCTACTCGTCGTTATGTTCGACAACCCGGTCTCACGCTTTTTCGTGCTCATAATCACGACAATTAATCATTTGAATCGTCACCCGGAGCACGATCGTTCGACTTTTATCGTGCTACACAGAACGAAATTTAAACCCACGCATTTTCAATGCTAGCATTTCTCAGACTGTTTTCGTGCTACACAGAACAAAATTTAACCGATCTGAGAACCCTGGTGTCAGGTTCAACCCAGTTCGTTTTCAATGCGATTGACTGGTAGGCTAAATGTGTCAAACACTGTTATATGTTTTGCTTGAAATACTATGATTTGTACAGTTAATTGCCGTTGTTCGCATAGTTTTGATATGGAGTTGATAGTGCAAAGACTTTTATTGCAGTTGGCAAATAAAATATTAACAGGTATTGACAGACAATAACAGATCAAAAACGTGGCATCATAGGCTTTAGTTTACAAAGCACTTATCCAAAATGTTCTCTTTTCTCATCTGATCTTTCACATACTGATAGAACCCAGGCATGGTGCTGTCCAAACAATGCTATCACATATTTTATAACTCTAGAGATGTATACCTTGCCAAAAATCACTATGAGCATTATTCCCCTCAGATGGTACCGACCAATCCTACTACCCTCACTGACTACTAGGTGCACAAATTATATATTATAATTTTTGATGTAAAAAATTATACCTAACACATAAAAGGGAAAACCTCTATGTCTGGTGCACAGCAGCCAGCAGGTGGCACGCAATGTGCACACACACACGCACGCACACACACATAAATGAATATACTATGGTATAGGGCCGACTAAATGGCCAATTAGTGATTGTGTGCTCCAACGGGTATCAGATTATCAACTCATCACCTATGGTAAGGATAAGCCACAAATCAGCTGTGGAGACTGCCACCTACAAGTTCATAACAGTGTCATCTTCAGAGATGTATGTAGGGAACTTCATCCGTAAACAGAGGGATATTGAGGCTACAACATTATATAATCCTGACCATGTAGGACTATTCAGGAGGTTTGGGGGAGGGGCTAAAGCGCTTCAAAAACAGCATGTAATCTAACCCTAACCCTCATATGACAACAATCCAGATGTATTTGGTAGGTACAATAAGGTCTACACTAGCGCAAATCCAAACATATGACTGTGATTAGGAAAAACATCAATACCTTGAAGGATTTTTCCCACCAAATAAGCAAAAAATCTAAAGACTTGATTTTATCCAGGCTGGAGTCTCAAAGGGTCTCAGAAACTACACCTCAAAGAGGCTGTAGCCAGACAGAGGTGAAAATTAAACTTTTTCGTAGGACAAAACTAAAGACATTTTGGAAAGGCCTTGACCTGGAGAGTAACATATGTCAATTATTTTGCCTGACACCCCAGGGGACTCAGTAGCGCCCCCTAGAAGGGCAAAACTGGCCAAACTTCAAATGCTTCTAATTCTGGAACCAATAGACATATCGGGTAGATATTTAACAGGATAATTAACTAACTAGTCTTTCATAAATAATGTCAGAGCCAGCCTTCAAGCTCTAACTGAAGGGCCTGAATAAAACGTTTGATGCTTAATCATTTGATACTTTGATGATTCAATTAGATGATCAATTGGGATTTTAACTGATGCTATATTGAACATAAATTTTAAGCCCCAGGACAATAGGATTAGTATTTTTTTAGTTATTGTACTAATAATTTTAGAACTACCATTCCCAAAAAACCCGAGAGTTCTACGTAATGGATGGACTGTGAAAAGATGGCGCCGTCTGTAGTCCGTTCTGAGAAATGCTAGCACTGAAAATGCATGGGTTTAAATTTTGTTCTGTGTAGCACGATAAAAGTCAGACAATCAAAAGAATGCCGCGTTAAGCCATTTTTTCTGACGTTACAGTTTATGGTTAAGCCTAACTGCATTGGACATAATGTTATTTATGCTAACCTTCCAATATCCAGTAGGCTCGGATCAGATCGGCTGACCAGACGTCCTGGCTTTACCCGAAAATATTTGTTCGGACAGACAGACACTTGTGCTCCGTTTATGCAGTCTTAAAGTGCAGTAGCTATAACATTATCTGGCTTTGATGCTCAACTTCAGTTCCTGAATGCGTTTGATTTCTTTTGAGCGATGAGAGAGTGCTGCACACATCGACATAGCTACAGAGCAACATAAAATGGTAAACGCCACAATAACTTTCCACGTTGGCCTAAAGCTACAATGTTATATCCTACAATAAACGGGAGCACTCGCTCTTCTTCGCAAACATTTATCGCATAATGCAGTACTGTGTCATGCTGCTAGACAAAATATAGGCTATTTCAGCCGTCGCGGTAGCACAGCGGTAAAAGCGCCGGCTTTCAGTCGGTGCGGTTGTGCTCCAAGGATCGGGGTTCGCGCCCCGGTCCTGCCAGATCCGAGCATGGCCGGTGCCCTGTGGGAGCAGCAATTGGCGGCTGCTTCCGGGTGGAGGTAGGGGCTTGGAGAGAATCGCTGCACGCATAGCGGCACTGGGCGAGCTGGAATCACGGTCAGGAGTTCGGAGGAGTCGCGCCCTGAAGAGGACGTGGCGCCCTCCCGTCCTACCGCCGGCAGACGGGGTTGTGTAGCGGTGATTCTCTATTGGGTTTCTACATGGAGGGAATTGAATTAGAATAGGGGTTCAATTGGCTACTAAATTGGGAGAGAAATGGAGAAAAATCAGAAACAAAATTTAGAAAAAGAAAAAAATATATATGGGGTATTTCTGCACGCCATGAATTGAAGGTGAAACAAACGGCTAATGTTTGACCAACCTTTATATTAAAACATTTCTTTCCAGTCCAGCGCCCACCACAGACCCACTGAACAATCGATGTTATGTGAAAACCAAAACAATAAATACATAGATACATTAACGTTATGTGTATGATCACATAAATAATGATTATTGCGTTCACTTGTTTATTTTGCTTAATCCGCCGTCCGTGGAATAGGCAAGCGACACCGGTAGATCCCGATTACCGACCGCTCTCTCAAGCTTTCTGTGAACCAGCCTTGCACGGCTAGCTAACGTGAGGTGTAGCCTAAATTATGAGACATCGTGATGGAAATGGCCACTGTGAAAATTTTTTGTTAGCCTATTTTGCAAGTATAGGAATGTCCATGTTGGACTGATATAATGAACTGTGGTGAACTATAGTGTCTACGTTATAGATTAATGTTGAAGGCTTCGTAGGCTAACTTTACCTTGTTGAAATCGGCTCACAGCCTTACCACAAATACGAATTCAGATAAATGAGTCGCGAATAGTTACTAAAATGTTTAATAGCCATCTCGTTAACTAGAGTCATTAACAAACTTTGATTAACATCGCCGTTATGTTGTTCGAAGCTGTACGTGAAAAAAACAGGCTTAGCTAGCCAACAAGCGAGCCTATATGATAGGCCGTCATATGCATCGTCGAGAGGGGTGTAAATTTAGGTTGACAGACATGTCAATTTAATTAAATTTATCCCTAATTTAGACAATTTTACCCGGATATAGCCTGGCTACATCCTAGGACTAACGTTACGATGGTCGTTTTTCATCAAGCGTCAGCGGGGCAATGTTAGTAAAGCTGGAGGATTGCGTCTGTTGAGTTAGCAGCGGGTGGGTCTGCGAGCGGAGCCCTCAGCACAGTGCACCAGCGAACGCTACTCCAGCCTCTTGCTATCTGGGCGGTTTTTCACGACATGAGACGGCATTTCATCAACTTTTCAACATGTTCACCGGGGTAGGTTACTAGTAATGTAACGCATCTTGAGATGTGAAGACTGTCCTTAGAAATATTACACATTTGAAAACCATTTCATTATTATGCACAAGATAGCTGTTAGCTAACCAGCTACAGTCAGCTACCACGCTGTATGCTCCTTGCGAGCTGACCACCATAGTTCAGTGGAGATGAGATTTCATTTGAGGCGAAAATGCGAATAGGCCTCCTCACGTGATTGTACTGTGACGTAACTAGGATTACCACGTGAGCATGTTCCAGATCTCATTGGTTTGTTCTTAACCAATCAGAGTTCAGTGCACCTACTAAACATTCACCGATGAGTTTTTTTAAATCGTGCCTCTTTTTTTTCTGTGTAGCCTAAAAAAATTTTGGACCCAGGAAAAATGTTAAATGTGATTGCCTGCTTCTATTGATTACCATATTGTGAACTTTTGATACCTAGATTGCGCTGGGGCGACTTTCACAACGCTCCATTGGAAATACATGGCAGAGCTCATCGGTAATACTATTTCCGGGCCATGGCAGCCATCTTGCGGCGGTGCCATTGCGGAAAAACCAAATTGAATAGGGCTGAATGGAACCACGTGACCATGTTGCCTTTCTAGTTCGTATATAGTTCTGTGATTCCATTCCATAGGCTGTGTTCTCATTAGCCAGTACCGTTAGCGAACAAGCTGTGGGCCATGTTTGAAAGATTAAACTTTTGCCGTAACCTGTCGGCAGACAAAATACAACCCACTTGTCCAGTAAATATTTAAAACAAAGGCGTTGCAGTGGTTTGAAACTTTGAATAGAATGTATCCCATTAATTTGTGAAATAATCCTGTTCAAAAGTTTGTCTGTAATCTCCATTGCATTCTCATTCGAAGAGTTGCCTATCGGACTAGAAACACAACAGAACTTCCGGAAGGGAAGGCTCTTCCTGCAGATATGGTAGCTGGTACTTCCGAGCCCTGAGATTCACCAGAGACTCTCCCCCAGGGGGAGACAACAATCATTGGTCTAAAACGCGTAACGCCTCAGAGAGACCGACAGAGAGACCATAGGCTGTTTCGGGCTGTATTTTTTAAGTGGAAGTCAATGGAGAAGATCCCTTAGCACCCTGAACAAGCTTCTGTTTTGTGGACACTGTTTGTAACTTAATAAATTGACTGCCTTGTCGCTCATCTTCAACATGTTTGTCATCACATATTCATTTTGGGGCGAGCTACGTATGTTGTGTCTACTACGAAAAAAATACTGTTTTGTGAGATGCGAGACAGTAGGGAATGTTGCAGCAGTTAGAATTCCTTTACGACACTACATGCCCGGCGTCTCGGAGCTAGCACTCAAACTGTGGGATAAGTATCTCAAATGGATTGCTCCATGCCTGTATACCATTGTTTAATAATAAAATATAAATCGGTGTTAGGCTGTGTGTCTGTTTTTAGCAAGTTCGTTTTTGAAAGGATGTTTAACGGTAACTTATACCATAGCTAGCTAGCTAATTAGCTACATAGCTAAACATCCAAATTTGCGCTCTTTTTTCTACTCTTGGAATTGTATTCCACAAACATTCTACCAACATATCAGGGTATAGATCACATCACCATGCCACGTCTACGTGCGGCAGTAACGTTAAATTGTAATAATAGGTCGAGACAAGGACTTTTTTAAATAATTTTTTAAATTTCGTTCCGATGATTTGCAGTAGGCCCACGAGTAGTATATAGCATACGGCAAATGTCAAAATTTGATTGATGGGCATATTTGCATATTTTATGAATATTAATGAGGTTATGAAAAAATTGATTGATGGGTATAAAAAATAAATTTTTATTTTTTAATTATTATTTATTTTTTAATATATAATGTATTATTATTCGGGGTGTTGTGGGGGTTGTTTCAAGGGTTGATTTATTGGCATTGTGATGATGTCATTTTATTGGGGGTGTGTTTGTTGTAAACGTTGGTTTTTATGGTTGGTATTTTGGGGGTGTTTGGGGTAGGAAAACATGTGAAGGATTTTTTACATTTTTTATTAGAACAACATCGTGAAAAAAGTAAGGTGTATATAAAATATAAATGTATAGGTTAGTGGCAATAATTTAAGTTTTGTGAGCAGAAGCGTTATAAAAGAATAAAAGAATTCAAGCAGGCTGTTAAAACGTGACAAATAGCGGTAGGCTATAGTGAGTTAGTTGTATGAAAGAAAGCATACCATTTTTTAAATAATGTTTGTTAGAGCCGAAGGGAAAAAGAACTCTAACAAATGATGTGCGCGAATGTGCGCGTTTGCCAAGGACTTAGAATATTTTTTGAAGTCCGCGGAGGTCCGGAAAAATCTGTGTAAAATAGACAATCTAAAAATCTAGTTAGTGTTCTAAAAGAAAGCCTAGGAGGCCACGAAATAATAAAAAATAAAAAATAAAATAATAGGCTATGTAACGCTTTAGAGAATTAAAAAGCAAAAACCTAAAACGAACTCTGATTTTTTCCAAAGTCCGCGTGGGGTCCGGAGAGATGGTCTATAGGTTACAGAGAGACGTTTCCAGAGAGAGAGATCCTTCCAGACGGCTAGAGTGCGGACAAATGGAGCAATTAGTTCATCGGGCCTGTGTACAACTGAAAATGGGATACACCCCTGTAGTGTCCTACCACACCAAGACAATTGACGGCCGTTTACACGGGGATCAATGAGCTGTATTTTCTGATGGCTAACAACAACTGGTGTGGGGGCTGCTGACGCAACGCTAGGAACAACCTTTGAGTGACAAGGAACAGCTGTATTCCTGGCGGGGTGATTCAAAAAGTAAGTTTGAAATGAATGCATTAAATGCATATAGAAATATTTCAACAGGCCGCAAAATGTCCCGAACCCCATTGAAAAGACCTCCAAGAGGCGTTTCCATAAAGCAATCTAAACAACTATATCACTGGTTCAGAATCATGAAATAAATCTTTCAGTATTTTGTACAAGTTTGCAAATACTTAGAGCCAATATGAGTGTTTAGTATCAAATGGAATGTAAAAGATGGGGTATTCAATTTAAACAGGATTGAGTCGGCATATACTAACCTATATTGTGTAAGCGTAACTCTTTCAAAGTGTATTTTATTTGTCAGGGTGTCTACAATTCACATCAGGGGGGGTCTGAATGATCGGAACAGCTGCGGTTTTTGGCAGGGATTTTCAAAAGATATTTTGTGAACTATAGAAATAAACCTTAATCTACTGAACGTTTTTTGTTTTGTTTCAGTAGACTATTTGCACAAGGGACGTATCCAATTTTAGCAGAGGTTGCAGGTCTAACAGGCTAGCTAATTACGAATTTTTAAAATATAAACTATTTGCTAGATGGGTCATCTATTGTTTAGTATCGATCGGTTACTAAAAAGATGGTTTATCCGATTTAAGCAGGGTTGAGTCGTTATATATTAAATGTGACGTTTAATCGTATTTTCTTTAACAGGGTTTTCAATCTACATTCACGGGAGGGGTTGGGGGGGTGTGTTTACGAGTTACGTTCAAGTTACGTACACACCCCTCAACCCTGTTAGGCTATAAAACACGGGTTAAGGGTTATAAAATTACAACGACTTGTCTGATGAAAAGAGCTGGTCGAAGAAGAAGAGGTCGATTTAATCTAAACATTTTGCGTGCAAGAAATGTCGACTGTAGACTTTTCAACACAAGGTATGTGCTACTATTTTAATTCTTGTAAAGTGTGAAACTTTCAAGTTGTTAATTAAACATATTGAATGTTCTACTTCTTAATTAATGGTTGTTAATGTAAATGTATTACAGATTTGGCTGAAATATTGTATAGCAACGTGGAACACGCGGGTGGTTCTTTCAGCGAATTTATTGAAACTATACCCGAAGCCATCAACGTTAGACAGAGTAAGATGTTTTTACAATTTGTAAAATGTACTTTTAAAGATGTTTTAAAGATGTTTTATATATATATATAATTGGTGAATGTTTACTTGTTTTTAGATACTGAGGGGTAGGCTACACAGAGGGCCGAAGCCACGTGTGTGTTTTAGCTTTAGCAGTAGCAAAAAGCTATTTGTTACCGTTATATACAATTGTATGAAACTTTGCTCAACATCTGATTCTAACTATTGAACATTGCTACGTGTTTTATTTTTCGGATATTTTGGTGAATGTTTAATTGTTTTTAGATACTGAGGGGTAGGCTACACAGAGGGCCGAAGCCACGTGTATAGGCACGTGTTTTAGCTTTAGCAACAGCAAAAAGCTATTTGTTAGTTATATACAATTGTATGAAACTTACTTTGCTCAACATCTGATTATAACTATTGAACATTGCCATGTGCTTTATTTTCTGATATTTGGTAAATGTTTAATTGTTTTTAGATAGGCCTACAGTGTACACGCGGCCTCGGAAAATTGTATGTGCCCAGGTATTAGCTTCAGAAGACGATCTACGCAACAGTTATATACAGAGTATGTAACTTAAGTACTTTTGTTCAATATCTGTTTATGTGCTTTATTTTTTTCTGATTTTTATTTTTATTGTTAAAAAGGCCCTGAAACCCCTCTAGAGACGGTTGCAAAGACAAAACCTTGCAGGCCTAAAGGACTGAATAGAAAAAACTGTAAGTTTGTGCTTGTACATGTGTGCATGTGTGGGGGCGGGGCCGTGTGCGCGCACGTTTTGCGTCACGTTACGCTAAAGGACTGAAGAGAAAAAGTGGTGAGATTTAAGTTTTCTCCTATTAAAATAAAATGTTTGCTTTTTTATTTAGTTATTTTTTATTTTTAAATTTGAATTTTTATTTTTAAATTTCGTAATTTGAATTTAATTTTGTAATTTGAATTTAATTTTGTAATTAGATTTTTATTTTTTAATTTGAATTTAATTTGAATTTTTTTATTTGAATTTGAATTAATTAGATTTTTGATTTTTAATTTTTGATTTTTATTTACCTTACAGACGCTGAAATAACGGATGCCGAAATATTGGGTGCGGTGATCGTCCCGGATATTTTAATTACGTCTAACAAACATGTGAACCCAGGACCACGGACATCATCAGACCCAAAGACAACAGCAACAGCATCCGCAGCCAAACAAGCAGAGGTGAACAGGACACCTACTGCGAAGGCCTCGGTTTGTCAAAACGACAAAAGTCTGCAATTAAACATCTTGGACAATTTTAGGACCCTTGCTGACAATTTTATGACCCTTACTGACAATTTTATGACCCTTGGGATAAACTATTAAAGTAAAATGGCTCCTAAAAGACCTTGTACGTGTCCATGTTCAGGGGCCCAGAGTAAAAGACCTGCCACAGAAAATGCTGAAAACCAGGACCCTAACCAATTAGATTTATCGCATGAAAATGTTAATCCGCATCTCTTAGCTCTTGTTAATGATGTTAATCAAGCCTCTATTAACACGCATGAGCCAAGGAATGAAACTGTAGAGCATGATGTTTTTGCAGGTTTATTAAGAGCGTTGGACTCTGTAAACCGTGAACTCGCTTGCCGCGTTGAAACAGATATGACCTCAAACACCGCAGAAAATAACATGCATGGTCTTACAGAGCGAGAGATACCCCAAAGCACTGACGATAATAACCTGCATGGACTTCCAGAAGTCAACCATAATGGTGGTGGTGGTGGTGGTGGTGGTGGTGATGTGATTAATAACGCAGACCTTCAGGTGATACGTAGGCCAGCTTTCAACAGTACAGAAATTCAGCTCCGTTTTAACTTTACATCTTTGTACAATATTGATAACTACGCAGAGTTTTATGTACACATCTTAAACACTTTAGAAAATCTTCTGGCTAAAGTTCGGGACCTGTCGAACCCCAGCGATGCCGTACAGTTAGAATTAAGGGGTGATTCTCTGTCTCAGGGTGTAACTGTACAGCTAAACGGTGATGAAATAGATTTGGAGGTTTTTTTGAATATGATTGAAGAGTTGGTTCAAAGCAATTTTGATATCCTGGCTGATGGAACTCTGATGCTTGTGGCCCACATTATTCAGAACCCTAATGGCGGTGGAGGAGACCGACGAAAATGATCATCATGTCTCAAGAGCGAAATCATTCGCAAAAAGCTAAGACATTTAATAGTTAGCTAGTCGATAATAATCTCTGTTTCGCGACATGTTTGACACATCTTTTAAATCCGACATGCACAACGTGTGCCGCTGAAAGAGAGGCGGAACATTTACAACGTTCCGTAGGTTTGGGTGTTCAGGATAAGGTTCGTTTTTCGGACATTCAAATGTTTGAGAGGTTCTTAAACATCAAGATAGTTGTATGGACACACAGTTCAAATAACGGCGTCTTAAAAAAGTTTCAAATGAGCAACACACCACATTCTAAAACCTTTTTTTTGTACCTCTAGGGCAGACACTATTACGGTATCAAATCATTGACAGGTTTCTTAGGGAGTCAATATGTTTGTACATTTTGTTACACATCGAAACAGAGCCACTCCTGCTTACGTTATTGTAACGTCTGTTTTGGCGCAGAATGTTTTACACATCGTTCATCAACGATAAGGTGTAAGGATTGTAAGCGACTATAACGAGCATAAAGTTTTGAAACTGCAGGAGTCTAGCGGTAAAATGCTCAGTTCGTGTGATACTAGAAAGTTCTGTGACAAATGTGCGTGAACATATGCCGTAAGTAGCAAAACATCTAAAGCACACAAATGTAGTCTAAAGCTCTGCAAAGCCTGTAAGGCTGTATTGACCCCTGAAGTTGAGCATGCGTGTTAAATACAAACTGTGAAAACTGAACACCCCAACGTACGTTATGTTTTTTATGATTTTGAGTGTCGGCAGGACCATGGCGAACACATTGCGAATTTCATATGTTGCATGGATTTTAAGGGCAAGCGTTGGACTGCAGAGGGTGATGGTTGCATACAGGCTTATTTTAAAAGGTATCGAACCCCAAAGTACAAGGGGTATACATTCATAGCACATAATTCGAAGGGTTACGATGGGTACCTGCTGATGCAGTATTTGGTAAAGCTTGGTGTGACGCCAAACATCATAGCGCAAGGCAGCAAACTCCTGTGCATTACAGATGAGGCTTTTGAACAGAGGTATATTGATTCACTCCGTTTCCTGACTATGAAGCTGAGTGCCATGCCTGGCTCTCTAGGTTTTGACAATGCTAAAAAAGGGCATTTTCCCCATTTCTGGAATAAAATTGAGAACCAGAATTACATCGGACCGTACCCGCCTCCATTGTACTATGGTTTTGATACAATGATGGACAAGGAGAGGGAGGACTTTATGTCCTGGTATAATAATGTGTCTGGGGGTGTGTTTGACTTTCGAAAAGAAATATCAGAGTACTGTCAGAATGACGTTGTTATTTTGCGGGAAGCTTGTTTGCGGTTTAGGACAGAGGTGCTTGGGAGCACAGGTTTAGACCCGTTCCAGTGCATTACAATAGCCTCGGTGTGCATGAAACAATACTGTACAAACGTTTTGTCCAAAAACACCATCGCAGTCACATCGCCTGATAATTACGCGCAGCAGCAGAAATCATTTTCCACAGCCGCCATTCAATGGTTAGAATATGTGAGTCATCGGGAAAAGATTTTCATTCAGCATGCCTTGAACCGGGGGGAGGTTAAGATGGGTAACTATTATCTAGACGGGTATTCAGAGGTGGACGGCGTTCGGACAGCTTTTGAATTTGCGGGGTGTTTTTTTCATGCTTGCCCTCAATGTTTTAATTTAAGCACAATTAACCCTCTCACAAAGACAGATTTTGGTTCAATATATCACAAATTTCAAAAAATTGACACTGCGTAGCGTATACAACCTGAATGTTGTAGTTATGTGGGAGCAGGAATGGGTAAGACTTAAACGTGAGAGTCCCGAGGTTCAGGAGTTCCTGCGACATCATGACTACCCGGAACGTCTGGAACCTCGGGCTGCTCTGTTTGGTGGTCGAACTAATGCGCTGCAACTTTACTACAAGGTTCAAGAAGGTGAACAAATACACTATTTTGATTTCACCAGTCTATACCCGTTCGTGAACAAAACTAAAGTTTACCCAACAAATCACCCCATCATCATCTTCCGTGACTTTGAACCGATCGAAAACTATTTTGGTCTGGTCAAAGCCAGGGTATATACCCCAAGAAAACTTACAATACCTGTGTTACCGTACAGAGTCTCTGGTAAATTAATGTTTCCACTTTGCCGGTCCTGCGCAGCATCTGAGCATCAATGTGTGTGTGAACATTCTGATGAGTTGCGTTCACTCACAGGTGTATGGTGTACCGTTGAAATGCTTAAGGCTCTTGAAAAAGGTTACATCATCGACAAAATCTTTGAAATTTGGCATTTCCAAGATAGGTCCGATTCTCTTTTCAGTGACTATATTAAGACGCATTTAAAGGGCAAACAAGAAGCGTCAGGACACCCCTCTTGGGTTTCTGATGATTCTGACAAGGCGGCCTATGTGCAGAGTTATTGGGAGAAGGAGGGTGTTCGTTTAGACCCAAACAATATTTCTGTAAACAAAGCCAAGAGAAAAATTTCCAAACTGTTTTTAAATAGTCTTTGGGGCAAATTTGGTCAGAGAAGCAACCTGCCAAGCACAACCTTGATCCGTGATCCTGAACAGTTTCTGCAATTCATGTTTTCAGATGAGTATGACATCTCACACTTTTCATTTCTTACAGAAGACGTAGCTCTGGTACAGTGGAAACTTACTAAGTGTTTTCCAAAGGTCCCCAGATACAGCAATGTGTTCATTGCGGCCTTCACCACAGCTTATGCACGGCTCGAGCTTTATGATGTCATGGATAAAATGCCTGACAGGGTTCTGTACCACGACACAGATTCTGTAATCTTTGTGAGCCGCCCGGGTGACTGGATGCCTTCTCTAGGTGATTTTTTGGGAGAATTGACTAGTGAGCTAGACCCCGGTGACCACATTGTTGAATTTGTATCAGGAGGGCCCAAGATGTACGGCTATAAAACACGGTTTGGTAAAACATGCATGAAAGTGAAAGGTATAACCCTGCATCATACTAACAGGCAAGTTGTCAATCTTTCATCCCTCACAGAATTGGTACAGCACTATGTACAGAATCCAGAGGCCCCAGCTCGTGAAATTACAACCAACACAGAACAAATTGTGAGGAATAAGAGAGGATTCTCTCTCCACAATCGCTTAGTTTCTAAAAGATTCAGAGTAGTTTACAACAAAAGGGTCCTGCTCCCTGAAAAAACCTTGCCATATGGATTCTAGACAAGTGTTTGGGGTTGAGTGTTTTGACAACCGTCTTCAACATCCTTTTTCATGCATAATCTGAGGTCCATCAAACAGCGGTAAAAGCGTTTTTGTGAAAACACTGCTCGAAAATGCACAACATGTATTGTCAACAGTACCGCAGAACATTGTATGGTTTTATTCGTGCTGGCAACCCATGTACGATGAAGTGCTTTGTAAAATAAAGAATGTACATTTTGTAGAAGGTCTTCCTGAATCTTTTACCGATGAAGTTTTGCTACCTTTCCACAAAGCCAACATGGTAATTGTTGATGACCTTATGTAGGCGGCCAGTCAGAGCTCTGAAATTGAGAGAGCTTTTACCAAGTATACACACCATAGAAACCTAAGCATCATATATCTTGTTCAGAATCTTTTCTTCCAGGGACGAAGAAGCCGCACAATAAATCTTAATGCAAACTATATTGTTCTGTTCAAAAATCCAAGAGATAAAATGCAAGTTAATGTTTTGACACGGCAAATGTACCCCAGACATTCAAAGTTTTTCCTTGAATGTTTCGATGATGCGACCAGAAAACCTTATGGCTACCTATTGGTGGACTTAAAAGCACAGACGCCTGAGGAATACCGCATCAGAACTGGTTTGTATGTTCCAGAGTGGCCGGTAGTTTATGTGCTAAAGAAAAAGTAATATGTCTGCACGTATTAAATGGAACTGGACGTTTCTAAAAGCCCTATTTGAAGGTAATGCCCGGCAAAGACGTAACATATTACAGTCTGCTTCTGGTGAACTTATAAACACAATTTGTGAACTAGCTCTCAATGTTTTACGTGGCAATATACCCCTAACAGATACACAACTGAAAAAAATAAGAAAACAAAAGGTCAGAATTAAACTGTTGATTAACAAAAGATCATCTATTCGAAAGAGGCGAAAAATTATTTCTCAAAAGGGCGGATTTCTTCTGCCTCTACTGAGTGTCGCAATACCGTTTCTCACCAGTTTGATAGCGGGTCGCAGCGTTGTTTAAAAAACATGGAGCATCCCCAAAAAATGTTTCTCGTGCCTCAAAGCCAGCTGGACAAATTAAAGAATCTTACTTTTACCCCGGAACCAATCCGACAAACTGTTGAAAATGATTTGGATCAAACCATACGTAACATCTTATCAAGGACTGATGTTGGTCCTCATGAGAAGGCAAAACTGTACACGATTGCTCTACAGCGTTTCATAGCGTTGGTTAAACAAGGTGAAGCCGAAATGCAAAATTTAACCCTATCATTGCCTGTTGAGAGCCGCGATAATGTCAGGACGGACACCTCCCGAGTTGAAGATTTTGTACAAAGCGTGACACCTAGAAGCCGGAAAAATGCCACCTACGTATTGGATAAAATTTCTAAATCAGGAAATGTCGCAACGTGGAACGATAAAGGGGAGTTTGTGTTTAATGGTACAGTTGTAAGTGGTTCGCATATGTTGGATCTAATAAAGAACATAACAGCCCCTCACAAGATTTCTTACGATAGAAGACCCCGGGGTTGGGGGGAATTTATAGAGGCTATGGCTATGCTTAATATGCCTATTTCTGTCATACCTAATCAAAATGTGCGCGGCAAGATAAATCTACACAAAAAAATACCAAATACAGCACCCTTTACACCTATGACGCCAGAACCAGGCCCTAAGGCTGTTTTTTCATCCCCCGTTTTAGACCATTCAGCGTGGATAGATTTCTGAAGCTGTTCAGTGTGTGTTTTAAATTATCAAAATGTCAAAATGTAAAGTTTAAAATGTTTTTATTTTATAATAAAAGACAAAGCAACATTCAAACAAAACATGCCTGTGTTTTTTTTTCAACAGTGACAGGCCTTAAACATTTCACCACAGCATGCAGTCTGTACACAGTTTAACATGTTTTTAACACACTTGTCCAAGTATATTTTATCAACATATCTTGAAACCATCGCATCATTATTTTTCAAATTATCAGAGTATAGGGATATAATTTCACTAAACGGAACCCCTTTGGCCCTGTTGTGCAGATAAAATACGCAATGCTGTCCGCACTTTGTGCTGTGTAGGTCTTGCACTTGTACCTTGTTGTAAACAATCCTTTTACATTTCTTTTGTAAAAAAGTAATGATGCTATCTGGGAAATAAATGTAGTCACGGGGATTGCCATAGGAGTCGAAAAATTCACCAGTTTTATCCGCACACACATACAACGCTAACCAGTGTTCTCCAGGCTTATTTCGAGGGTGTGTATTCACAATGTACAATGCTGGTAAATTATTTAGTTTATTATCCGGTAGCTCATCGCAGGCCACAACCCCATAAAAGTTATTTTCTGTGTAAGGATTGTTACTCAAAATAGCCGTTAGTTCTCTGGTATTCATGATTAATAATAATCATACAACACGTTCCTCCTCTGGTTCACTTCAATGATGTTGTCGAAGCATGCGTAAACAATTAAATGAACTTTTCTGGGTAGCGGATTTCTGAATCTCATCTCCAGACGGATATTACCCGTCTTGATCAGGGATAGATGCTGGCTGCAACCTTCATCGGGTGTCAGGTTGAAAGCATAAAGGGTGTAACCGTTCAGGTATTCTTGACTGTTTATACACAATGGCGTGTCTTTCAGATGCCTTCCTGTGGCCAGCGTTAGGCTGTAAAATTCGCGAACCGCAGAACCGTTACCATAATTTGGGAGATATGGCTTACTCGGTATCGGAAGACCATTCATACTCAGTGACACATATTCTGCGTTGTAATGTTGGAAATTGAAAGGGTTCTTGTTGTAAACACCTGTAAAGGCGTCGTTATCTACCAAACCTATAATGATAGATTTCGGTAATTGACCCAAAAACAAATTTTCTTGATTGCAAACTCTAAGACCAGCTGCTAAACTGAAAGTTTTAAGACTAACACGGTCAATCGGATATTTAACATTTGATGTCAGTAGAGCCTGGGCATGTCCGAGCTTAACGGGTGGAGAGACCCCGATTTTTTTTACAAATAGTGTGGCCGAGACCATTTTAAGACGGTATTGCTGCTGCTGCGGGGCATCCTCGCTCATTAGACAGAACTCATCCTTACAACGGACCATCTTAATTTTTATATCGACTCCATTTATAAGTAGTCTCTCCTGAAAAAACATGTCTGCATGTATGGGTCCGAGCAACTCAAAAGTGTTACTCGCCGCTGTATATAGAGCTCTATCTTTCAAACCCTTGTTGTCACCCGCAGGGTCTGTTTCGTCCATATGTCCACTGGTGTCCTTATAGAATAATCCGGACGTAAATTGATTAGACATTGTGTCTTCAGAATAATTAAGTAGACATTCCATAATTGCTCTGTAGGGGTACGTGTTGCTAGACTGGCTCACCAACCTGTCTCCCAGTGAAACATCCACCTGTGAAAAAATGGTCGCTATGGGATAATTAATAAGCCCAACCTTGGCATCGGCCGGAATATTGGTGCCATCGGCACAGGTTATCTGACACCGTAGGTATAAAAGAGTATTGTTTAAGTCAAGGTAATCTTCGCCATTACCGGCGATATAGAACTCTAGAGGACCAGTATCCAAAATGGCACTCCTACGTAGATGCTCTTATCAATGCTTGTTTGTGTGTACGGAACTGCAAAAAGGTCCAGTTCCGACTTCATACATTCCTCTGACATGTTTTGTATAAAGGCCATTTAAAAAAAATGTATCTACTTTTTCTCTTAGCCTTCTTGGTCTGCTTTTTAGCCTTCCTCTTCCGCTTCTTTGCGACTGTGACCCTAATGTATGCTGGCCGTCTCTTTTTAGACTTAGCTCGACTTGAGACCCGCCCACCTGGAGGCCTTTTCTGTGCGCAACGTGTCATAACCAAAAGCCCCGAACCTTCTTGTTCGCCGGTGTTCAAACGACTCGTCACAACTTTATGGACAACATCCTTGGCTATGTTTTTAGCTGCTGACGTTAAATGTGGTCTGGCTATGTTGAAGCCTTTCTTTAGTAGGGGCAACGCCATTCGGAATAAACCTCTAAGAAGTCCTCCAAGACCGCTACCATACATAACGCTCGCACCCTTATACCCCGGTAGACCATTACCGGCTTGTGAGGTATAATAGTCTATGTACCTATGAGGGTCAACGTATAGGTTTGAACTTGCCATTTTTTATTCGTGATATTGATGCTTCACCGGCCTGAAATGCAATTTTATGAGGGCTTTACCGTAAGTGAAGCGTATGTTCTCGTTCTGATCCGATTTCAGCTCAGTTGTTATGTTATCAATGTGCTTCTTGCACACGTGAACGTAGTGTGGCTTTTCATATGAGATTGTGATGACATCGTTGCTAGACCCGGTTATATGTACACATCGTAGCAAGGGCACAAAACTATTTCCGACTCTCTGGTAGTCAATAATGTCTGTTTAAACGTACATTGTGTAAAACCCCGCACGAATATCTGCCGGATGTGGTGCCACAGGCCTTGCGACCGTTAAGGGTACATCAGGGTCCAAGCCTAACATCCTCGCGAGTTTACCGCTAGCCGTCAGCGAAATATTTTCGTTTGCACTACTAATATAAATTTGGTTTTTCATTGCTGAATGGGACACCTCAATATCAAATTTTCTTGTTTTTAAAGCTTTATTCATCTCCTCCACTAGTGTTTTCATGTTCTTGTAATAGCCCCAGCTTATTACAACAACGTAGCTGAGTTCCTTTTTCTTACCATCACTTACGATAAAAGCATTTTCATGATTTGATAGCATACTCCATGTACATGGGTATTGAATTTCTGCTAAAGCAACTTCCCATTGTCCACGAAATTCGAGGGGTCTCGCAAACTTTGTTGTGTAACTCTTTTTGTTTCCAGGGTAAATATCTAGACTGGCATTACTGGGGAGAGTGACATAAAAGCCTGCTTCCTCCATGGCGACCTAATGTTTTCTACTCTTTTAGATGTCAATCACACTATCTTTAGGTATCCAGCTGTTGTATTTTTCAGGCCATCCGACCCACTTCAGTAAAACGAGTTTCTGGTTCTTATGCTTCTTTTCGGCTATTATTTTTTCGACCTTAAAGGTTTTGTCTTTTCCAACTATAACCTTTTGTAATTCCTACTCATAAAATGTTCCGTCAATGCTCGCCCCATCATAATCCTTCAATCTATATACAGGAGGGATTCTGTGGACCCTTTCAACGACTGTAAAATATTTGTCTGTATATGTTTGCTCATAACCTTTTGCAAACTTTCCGCGTACTTTGGAAACTCTGACTGTGTCCCCCTCCTCAAACTTAAACGTTAGCTTGTTAGATCTTTTTGGAAAGAGACCATACATATTTTTTAAAACTTTAGAAGCATTTTTTTTGTTTACTTCAACGGGCTTCATTTTAATCGTGCTGTGGTAGCTGTTATTGTACCCCAGGACCAAATCCTGCACAGAATCTATATAGCGTCTAGTGTTGTGTACTGTGAAGTATCTCCACATTCTGGATTTTAACGTTCTATTGAAACGTTCGACCACAGATGCTTTCACATCGTCGTTGTCTGTGGCAAAGTGGAATATTTTGTTGTGTTTCATCAGACTCTGAAACCTTTTATTGAAAAATTCTTTACCTTCATCGGTTTGTATTTTTTTAGGTATACGTCCATTTGCGAGAATTTCTTGAAGGGCTTTTACCACTTCGATACCTGTCTTGTTTTTAAGAACACATACCCAGGCGTATTTTGACAATATATCTATACAAGTTAGCATAAACTTCATATTATCATTATGCTCAGATAAACTTGACATGTCTACTAAATCAAGCTGCCATTGTGAATCAATGTTTCTCACAATAACCCTGTTTCTTTTGAAATTGACTCTGATGGGCTTGTGTAAAGTGTATGCATCTTCCCCCGACAACCAGTCCGTAACTTTCTTGTTTGATATGTTACTACCTGTTGTTTCACGTAAAACCCTTCGCAAACGCTCTTTACCACCGTAAGAACCAGGATTTTCTGGAGCATGATAAACATCTTTCATGCGTTTCTCACCCGCCATCCTTACAGCTATCACAATAATGGCACAATATATAAAAACCAAAGTATTTATTTATGTATTTTTTAAAAACGTTACATGACAGAAATTGCATATATTAACATTTAACCGGTTCTTGAAACGTTTTAAACGTTGTCGTTCATCCGGGTCCGCACGCCTTCAGAGTGATCACACCACAGGTGCTCCTGCATTGCCCCGTCAATCTCCCAGAAATCTGTGTTGACAGCCGCAATAGCCTTCTCACTGGCCCTTTCCCTGATGTGTGGCTCCTCACGGAGTTCTGAAACAATGATGTCAACAGACCCCAAGATTCTCACAGGATCGCAGCCACGGTAGCCACGGAGGGCGCAGCCACGGTTTCTTCACATTTGTCAGGAATTTGTCGAAATTATATTTAAAATAATACGCCTCCGTTTCAAAGAGACAGTTGTGTCTCAGTTGACTGGGGTGGTCAACTTCACAGCCGGGACATTCGCTTCTCAGTTGCTTTTCGATAGCGCCATTCAGAAGACAGGCTACTATGGCTTTCAGCAACTTAATCATCGGGCTTGTAAGACACCCGTCGATTTCGTCGTCTATACATCCCGGGCGGGTTTTTTGGCTGGACTGTTGTACACCTTTTGGCACCTCGCAGCCTTCGTCTTTGTAGACCATAGATTTTTGACTTCGGCTTTGTCGATATCGATCCAAGGCTCTGTAGCAGGTTTGTCGTTGTTCGCTGAATACTCAGACTCCCAAGATTCTGAGCAATCGGCCACCTGTAGGGGGCTATACATTTTATAACCGCCCTGAGACATGCTTGTCAAGAGTTCTGTAAAGTCTATGAAATCCTGAGATTGCTGAGTGGCTTTTAAGCCCCTCTGAAACTTATAGCCACGCCTTAAAACTTTAGAGTTATGATCTGGGGTGGGGCCTTCCTTTTTTGGGTTTGATTTGAATTTAACATATTTTAACGATTAATAATAATAATAATAATAATAATAATGAAACAATACGTAAAATAGCATGTAAAAGAAAGGCTTTTTTATTTTAAAGTTCACAAAATCAATCAAAAAGACATTCTGTATACATTTATATTAAACACACACAATCTAAAAAATTTTAAAACATTTTTTGCTTACATGTTTTGACAAGTTATTTACACAAAACTTGCTGTAGAGTCTTCGTCATCAGAGACAACGGGTGTTGGTGGCGGAGGTGATGGCGGGACATTCTTTTTCTTCATCAGAATCTTCAGCCACGGTGTTGAAACTCGACAATAAGTTAGTTTTCACATCGTCCATATTTCTCCAAATCCTATGATCCTCAAACACCTTATCGGCTCGCTCAATAGCCTTGTTCAACATGTGCCGGTCGTCAAAATTAAAGACAATTAGCGTATCCCCAATGTCTCTTGATTCATAGGTCTCGGCAATGAACAGTTTTTTAGCCGCTTTGAGCGCTGACACACAGATCATGCTGCAGTCCTCCGAACAGCTCAGAAAATTACAAATATAATGTACATCGTCCACAACATTTTTGTAACATTGCTTGAATTTAAGCCAGTCCTTGTGCACAAATAATACAGACTCTGTATTTTCACTGTACAACTCCCCCTCACACAGGTTGAAAAGGGTCATTGTTGGTTCCTCGCCAGACGTGTCGATATGGTACCCACATTGTCGTTTTGAACATGCCGCCTGCCATTCTTTGTAAAAACGAATGTCCTTGAAGTCTTGACATCTCGGCAAAAGGTTTCTTTGGCCTTCGCAAAATGGTCTTGTTAGCCACAACCTCTGGAGATTTCAGTGTTGAGTTTTCTGCAGTAGACATGCTTCTTTTGCAGGTTGTTTACAGGCGATTGTGTCAACGTCTGTTTCGGCCATAGACCTGTTCAAAAGTCGGACTCTTTATGCTGTTCGTGAAACCTGTGGTCAGCATAAACTCGCAGCTGTTCCGATCATTCAGACCCCCCCCCCTGATGTGAATTGTAGACACCCTGACAAATAAAATACACTTTGAAAGAGTTACGCTTACACAATATAGGTTAGTATATGCCGACTCAATCCTGTTTAAATTGAATACCCCATCTTTTACATTCCATTCGATACTAAACACTCATATTGGCTCTAAGTATTAGCAAACTTCCAAAGCTTTTTGGAAACGCGTCTTGGAGGTCTTTTCAATGGGGTTCAGGGCATTTTGCGGCCTGTTGAAATATTTCTATATGCATTTAATGCATTCATTTCAAACTTACTTTTTGAATCACCCCGCCAGGAATACTGCTGTTCCTTGTCACTCAAAGGTTGTTCCTAGCATCGTGTCAGCAGCCCCCACACCAGTTGTTGTTAGCCATCAGAAAACACAGCTCATTGATCCCCATGTAAACGGCTGTCAATTGTCTAGGTGTGGTAGGACACTACAGGGGTGTATCCCATTTTCAGTTGTACACAGGCCCAATGAACTAATTGCTCCATTTGTCCGCACTCTAGCCGTCTGGAAGGATCTCTCTCTCTGGAAACGTCTCTCTGTAACCTATAGACCATCTCTCCGGACCCCGCGCGGACTTTGGAAAAAATCAGAGTTCGTTTTAGGTTTTTGCTTTTTAATTCTGTAAAGCGTTACATAGCCTATTATTTTATTTTTTATTTTTTATTCTTTCGTGGCCTCCTAGGCTTTCTTTTGGAACACTAACTAGATTTTTAGATTGTCTATTTTACACAAGATTTTTCCGGACCTCCGCGGACTTCAAAAAATATTCTAAGTCCTTGGCAAACGCGCACATCATTTGTTAGAGTTCTTTTTCCCTCGACTCTAACAAACATTATTTAAAATGGTATGCTTTCTTTCTGACAACTAACTCGCTATAGCCTACCGCTATTTGTCATGTTTTAACAGCCTGCTTGAATTCTTGAATTATTTTATTATTTTATTCTTTTAAAACGCTTCTGCTAACACAAACCTTAAACTATTGCCACGCAGACTTTGGCAAAAAAATTCTAAGTCCTTGGTTGTGGAGTCATTCGCACACATTTCACGGACATCATTTGTTAGAGTCTTTTTCCCTTCGGCTCTAACAAACATTATTTAAAAAATGGTATGCTTTCTTTCAGACAACTAACTCACTATAGCCTACCACTATTTGTCACGTTTTAACAGCCTGCTTGAATTCTTTTATTCTTTTATAACGCTTCTGCTAACACAAAACTTAAACTATTGCCACTAACCTATACATTTATATTTTATATACACCTTACTTTTTTCACAATGTTGTTCTAATAAAAAATTTAAAAAATCCTTCACATGTTTTCCTACCCCAAACACCCCCAAAATACCAACCATAAAAACCAACGTTTACAACAAACACACCCCCAATAAAATGACCATCACAATGCCAATAAATCAACCCTTGAAACAACCCCCACAACACCCCGAATAATAATACATTATAAATTAAAAAATAAATAGTAATTAAAAAATAAAAATTAATTTTTTATACCCATCAATCAGTTTTTTCATAACTTCATTCATATTCATAAAATATGCAAATATGCCCATCAATCAAATTTTGACATTTGCCGTATGCTATATACTACTCCCACGTTACATAGGCTAGCTAGGTAGCACCATAGACTGTATAAAAATATGGACAAAGCCACTGTGACGTCACCCATTGCCTTTCCACGGCCTCGTAAAAACTGAATTGAAGCTCGGAAGTCGTTTTCGCCGGCCGTTTGTACAAACTGCGCCTGCTCCATGGAGCCGAAGTGACCTTGGCTTGGAGCAGGGTCAACCGGATATGGCCCGGGCACAATATGATTGACAGTTCGGGGTGGAGAAGCCACAGAACTATATAAAGCCCATGACCTGACCAAACCCACCATTTTGCAAAATAAACTTCCTTAAGTTGCTAATGTTTTATAATATAACATTTAATTTTCATCCTCGATTTTACTGTGTCATTTATTCACATTGAATGTGTGGTATTCGTCACATAATTAACATTCATTCAGTTATCTTCAATTTATATTCAGCTAACATCAGCTAATTTGATTAGCTAGATAGCATACCAGCTGAGCTCGGTAGCCAAGCTAGACGCAATGCATCACCACCATTGCTAACCGCTAATTAACTCGACTGTGGCAGAGCAGTCTGTCACGGTTTGCTGCAGCATGTATCGTTAGCTTGCTAGCTAAATGTTAAAACGACTTGCCGTGAGATATCGTTAGCTTGCTAGCTAGCTAACCCAGCATTGCTAAGCAATGGTAACGTTCATGACAGGGGAGTACATAACAGGGGGCTATTGCGTACGGGAGGGGTTGGAATAGCTAAATTAATATCTAAATTGATAAGGTTATACAGGTATGGAGCAATTGATTTGAGATACTTAACCCATAGTTTGGCTGCTTGCTCCGAGACACTGGGCCTGTAGTGTAGCTGCAACATCCCCTTCTGTCTCATCTTACGAAACAGCTTTTTTTTTTGTAGTAGACACATCATAGCTCGCTCCAACCAAAATTAATATGTGATGACAAACATGTTGAAGATGAGCGGGTAAGGCACTCAATTTATTATGCTACGAACTGCGTACACAAAACAACAGCTTGTTCACTGTAGGCTACTAAGGAATGTTCTCCATCGACTTCCACAGCGTGTCTCCCTGTCCCAAGCGTAGACTGTATAAAAATAGGTCCCGCCCCTCCGAGTGAGGGCAGTGAGAACCATATAGAACCTATTTATGCCAGTGATCCCAGGGCTCAACTTGTCCCTCTGATTGGTCCTGAACAAATGTTAATACCCTGTCCAAACGACACAATATTTAAAAAAAATCAGCACATGCACAGGCATTAGATGAAGGAAAGGCACCTATTGCAATTACATTTTTTTTGTGTAAAAAATTTATTGACTGAGTATTTTGACCACATTGCTGCCATTGACTTACATGGGGAAAGACCTATACTGGAGCCAACCCCAGTGGCGCTAGTGAGCAACGGCACAATGGCCGCTCCCAGCCCAACCAGGAAGTGAGCTTCAAAACGAAAGCCCAGTCTTGGCCCCTTGGGTAGCACCTGTAAAAACGGTTTCCCTTCCTAATGCAATTAAAGTGTGGCCATGTGTCTTTGGTAAACACCGATATTTCAGTGTAACAGTGGTGATAAGTAAGCAAGTCACTCTTTATAGGTGCATGGAGTGGTAATATCATAAATGGTCGTTTTCTGTCTTTCAAAATATTAAAGGGTGCGTGCAGTACCATATTGCCAAATGCCGTACATAACTGTCAAAAAACTCAGAAGATTCTCACTGACGTCAATACTTTGAAATGATTGGCTAGCAACGGTGCACGTGATCCAAGCTAGGCTACTGTTAGCCATTACGCTTTTCACAACGCAAAAGTCGCGGAGTCTCCCATCTCCCCCTTTATAAGAAAATCTCTGGATTCACTTAGCGCTCCCAGAGGATAAATCATTTAGCTGATGGGTTCCGAGATTGCACTACCACGAACCCTTGTTAAAGCTGCATACCCCCATTTATCATCAGACGGCTAAACAATTAGCTATGCTGCGTTCACACCAAAAAAGGTCGGCGGAGCAAGAGTTCCAACTTCGGGGCTGGAACGTCCGCAGTTGGAATTTACAGACTACAGGCGCTCATTGAATGACCGGAGGTCAATGGGGTTTGTAGCGCCGGTCTAATGCGCACGATCTAAGCATGGGCTACGGTATGTAACTTCAGTTGCTAAGCTAACTGAAAACACTAGCCTACTGTGCATGCCTGATAACTTCCCCTTGTGCAACAAATAAAAACAATAGGGCAAAGTGCCAGTTGTATATCTTGTCAAATCTAAAATATTTTGTTCACATGGTAGCAGTATCATCGAGATGTATACGAACTGGAGACGGCTTGCCGGTTCCGTGGATTCCTATGGGAGCTGCTCATTGGCGCATGAAGCCAATTCATGGAGGCTGCCATGTTAGACTGGTGCTTTTTGGAATGTAAATGTAAACTAAATGTAAATGCTGCATTACTGCAGGAATCGTTTTCACATTTCGTATTTCTCAATTTGTGCTCAATACAGCTAAAGCAAAAGCAGCATTACATAATGGCTGGAGAATAAAAATGCTGCCTTCTTGCAAAATAAATTTTGAATTTGATGTGCAAGATTTATGAACGATAAGGAGCTTGCATTTTGTTTTCAACATGCGATTTATTCTTGTAAATGAGTATGGCCCATGCGTAAGACCTTTAGTTTACGTGCTCTCTGTAGCTAACTAAAATAAATGCTAATGTGTGCGCTATCTGTTCTGAAGCTAAAAGCACCATTTGTGTGCGTGTTATATGCATTTGGAGGCTGCATTGGTGTATGTGGTGGTGTCTGCAACTGTTTAATGCAGGGGTTCTCAATCCTGGTCCTGGGGGACCCCTGTGTATGCTGGTTTTCGTTGCAACCGCAGTTGCAATCCCAGAATTTTAACAAGCTGTTAATTTTTCTTAATTAGGTGCTTTTCATGTTTGGAGGAATTATTCGCCCACTTAAGACACATTATGTCAGAAATAGCTATGCATGCCATGTAGAACAAACTCCCCATGTTCACATTGTGCTTATTGTGCTATATTGCAACAATTACATAAGAAAAGGTTACAAAATAATGTATTTTCACTCAAATGAAAGAGTGAAGTGAATCAATAGGCTCCTAATTAGGTTGTTGAACACATGTGTTTAACTCAATTTTTTCTTTAAGCTTAAGACAATGCAGGTTTGGCTCGTTATCATTTGCTTTGTGTTTGAATTCTTCATTATCTACGAAATGGTTAATTTTAGTGGCCATGTGTCCACACTTTCACCAATTAGGAGCCTATTGATTCAAATCAGTCTTTAAATGGATCTGTTAAATAATTTTCTTATCTTTTTTAAATAATATAGCACAATGTGAACATGGGGTGTTTATTCTACATGGCATCCATAGCTATTTCTGATATAATGTGGCTTAAGAGGGTGAATAATTCCTCCAAACATGACAAGCACCTAATTAAGAAAAATTAACAGCTTGTTAAAATTCTGGGATTGCAACTGCGGTTGCAACGAAAGCCAGCATACACAGGGGTCCCCCAGGACCAGGATTGAGAACCCCTGGTTTAATGAATGAATGTGCTGCATAATTATTTTAGTTTGGCAGTGAATGGATCTGCTTTAGTACTGCTCCGGAGCACGGGCATCTCCCCCCGCTAAACAGGAGATGACCAGAAAGCCCAACAGCCCCCCAACAGCAGATCATCCAGTATCCAACCTCGTAACTGGAAAGACTGACAGACATGCCTAATAGAGAGCAGAAGGAACGCCAGAATCTCGCAGTGAATTGGGGCCCGCGATCGGATACCACATCCACAGGAATGCCGTGCACTCGGAAAACGTGGTCCACCATGAGCTACGCTGTTTCTGGTGCTGAAGGGAGTTTCGGAAGTGCGATAAAATGAGCCGCCTTGGAGAAGCGATCCACAACCACTAATATCACCGTGTTACCTGAGGACACAGGCAACCCGGTGACAAAATCGAGTGCGATGTGACTCCAAGGACGGCTAGGGATGGGAAGACGGCACAGGAGACCCGAGGGCTGGGCACATGATCCCTTGCTCCGAGCACACACAGGACAGGCAGCGACGAAGGACCGTACGTCCCTCTCAAGACCGGGCCACCAAAAACAAAGGGAAACAAAGTCCTTAGTACGGTGGACGCCCGGGTGGCCGGCCAACAGGGAGGCATGTCCCCATTGGAGAACTCGAGACCTAACCCGGGACGGAACGAACAGGCAGTGGGGAGGACTCCCACCTGGACCTGGATCAGACTGCAGAGCCTTCTGTACTGCTGCCTCGACCGCCCACATAACAGGAGCCACAATGTGGTCGGTGTGGACAATGGGTTCAGGAATGGGATCCTTGTCAGAACGGTCGAACACGCGAGAAAGCGCATCCGGCTTCACATTTTTGGAGCCAGGGCGGTATGTGATTAAAAAATTGAAATGTAAAAAAAACAACGCCCACCGAGCCTGACAGGAGTTACGCCTCTTAGCTTGCTGCACATACTTGAGGCTTTTGTGATCCGTCCATACGGTGAACGGATGCTCATCTCCCTCGAGCCAGTGGAGCCACTCCTCTAGTGCTAGCTTTACAGCCAGAAACTCCCGGTCCCCTACGTCGTAGTTCCTCTCTGCGGGTGTTAATGCACGAGATCAAGCGGGGAGTGCTGGGAAAGAATGGCTCTGAAGCCTAGTTCAGAGGAGTCCACCTCTACCACAAAGGGAAGGGACGGGTTGGGGGTCACGAGTATGGGCTCGGAGCTAAATCTTCTCTTTAACTCCAAAAATGCCGCCTCCACCTTGGAATTTCCTTGAAAGGGGCTGGGGAGTGTCTTCTTGGTGAGCGCAGTAATAGGGGCCGCTACCGCACTGAAATTGCGGATGAACCGCAATAAAAATTTGTGAACCCCAAAAAAAACGCTGAACCTGCTTGAGAGAAGACAGAGTGGGCCAGTCTTTTACCGCGGACACTTTCTCAGGATCCATCCATACCTCGCCGTCAGCAACAACGAACCCAAGAAAATAAACCGAGTTAGTGTGAAAAACGCATTTCTCCGCTTTCACAAATAACTGAACCTTAAGGAGAGCTGACAGAACCTGCTTGATGTGAACGACGTGCGTCGGGAAATCGGAAGAAAAGATTAAAATATCGTCAAGATAAACGAAGACGAATTTCTCTATAAACGAATCTCCCTAAGCACGTCGTTCACTAGCGCCTGGAAAACAGAAGGGGTGCAAGTGAGCCCGAATGGCATCACCAGGTACTCGTAGTGTCCGTTATGCATATTAAAAGCGGTTTTCCACTCGTCACCCTGGCGAATACGCACAAGGTTGTACGCATTGCGCAGATCGAGCTTGGTAAAAATGGACGCTCCCTGGAGCTGTTTAAACGCCAAGTTCATCAGGGGGAGGGGATAACGGTTCATCACCGTGATGTCATTGAGGGACTGATCGTCAATACATGGGCGAAGACCCCCGTCCTTTTTCTTAACGAAAAAAACCCCGCCCCTGCCGGTGAAGTGGAAGGTCTAATAAACCCGTTGGCTAAGGACTCCTCAATGTAAGCCTTCATGGCTGCGCTCTGCAGGGCAGATAGAGAGTACAAGGACCCTCTGGAAGGGACAGTGCCCGGGTAGAGCTCAATAGCACAATCATAAGCCCTGTGAGGCGGCAACATAGTGGCCCGTTGCTTGCTAAAAACCTCAGAGAGAGTTCTGTACTGCTCAGGGACATTGGGAGGGAGGGAAAATACCATAACCCCCCCTACTTTAGCGCTCTCCTCGCTCGAGAGTGAATCAAGCGACACAGGCCACTCAATCTCAGAGTCAGTGAGCTGCTACTCCCACATAAGTGGGCCATCCGCCAGAGAATCCCAGGCTAGGCTCTCCTTGCCCCCCTCGGAGAGGACCAGGGAGTTCTCCCCATCAGAACAAGAGCCGTCCTGCTCCTGTGCGCTATCTGTGCCGGACTCGGCCTGAGTACTAGGAGACCCTCCTGCCACAAGGAATCTAGTGACTGAACAGTGGGGTCCACACTGGGGACCCCAGTGACGGATAACAGCCCCGCCCTCCTCCCAATTAATGTGAGGATTATGGGGGGTAAGCCAGGAGTGTCCTAAAATAAGTGGATACGCTGGGGAATCGACCAGGAAGAACTGAATCTCCTCTATATGGTCGCAATAGGGAATGCGCATGCGTACCCTGGTGGTGATTTGAGAAATGGTGCCTAATGGACGACTATCGAGAGCCATGACTAGACGAGACTGCAGAAGAATCAAGGTAGGAATACCAAGAGCTTTGACCCACTTAGCATCGATAAAAGATTTGACTGCTCCGTAATCTAAAAAGGTCTAACAGCTGGTCTGACGCCTTCCCCAAAGCAGTTGCACAGAAATGTGGGTCCGAGGGTGGACATGACTCTCTCTCGCTAGAACCCTCGGTTCCTCTAGTGGAACCTTTTCCCACTAGCTTAGGACACTGATCTCTCATATGCCCCTCTCTCCGGCAATATCTACACCTCCCCTTCCGCGGACTAGCGCCCTTGGGTTCGCTCACCACTGCCCCATCCACCTGCATAGGTTCTCCCAGACTAAAGGAGGAATAGGTGGGGGATGGTGACGCAGGAGATGGTGAATTGTGGGTGGGGTGATATCTGTTTCCCCCTTTAGCCCTCTCATGTTCTCTCTCCCGAATGCGGTTATCCACACGGGTGGCTGTGGAAACTAGGGCAGCGAACGTGGCGGGTGGCTCGAGCACCGACAGAGCATCCTTTACAGGATCGGACAGGGCATTCAGAAACAAAGAACTGAGTGGCCCATCGGGCCATCCAGTCTGCCCTGCCAGTGCTCGAAACCGGATGGAGAAGGCTGCCACCATCTCGGTGCCCTGGCGGAGACAGGTCAGTCGCATGGCCGCCTCCTGACCGGAGACGTCATGGTCAAAGACTGACACCATCTCCCCCATAAGCAGATCCGTGTGGCTCATCATAGGTGCATTGGCTCTAATAAGTGGGTCAGCCCACTCGAGAGCGGTAACGGTTAAGAGGGAGAGGATAAACGCTATCTGGGAATCCTGTGTGTGAAAACGGGAGCCCTGCGCTTTAAAAAAAAATTTAACACTGGGTTAGGAACACCTTGCACTTCCCCGGCTCACCACCGTAACAAAGGGGAAGTTGGAGTTTGGGCTACTTCGCCTCCGGTGGGGGGAGGGGGTTTATAGTGGTGCTTGTATGACTGGGGGGGGTACAGTGGTGAGAGGCAGGTTTTGGAGACTCTCCGCCACATCACAGCCTGTACCTGCAACTGTCTCTTCAGCTGCTCGTGTTGGCTAAGTAAAGCCTGCTGAGAGGCCTGGAGAATACGCATGCCCTCCTCATGGCTGGCTATAGCAGCGCCCTGACTAGCCAAGAGCTCAGCTACCTCTGTCGCTGGAACCTCTCTACTGGCTTCCATGTTCTATAATGGAGTGAGTTGGTTTGGAGGACCAGCCACGACAGAAGGGTTTTCAGACGACGAATCGGGCGAACTGACAAATAAGTCAGTGAGAGAAAATACTTAGAAAAACAAAACCTCTGCTCTCAAGATAAGAGAGGAATCTAAAGAGGCGGCAGAAATAAACAATAAAGAAAACAAACTGACGAATCGGACAAACTGACAAAAAGTCAGCGAGAGAACATACTTAGAAAAACAAAACCTCTGCTCTAAAATAAGAGAGGAATCTAAAGAGGCGACAAAACAAACAATAAGGAAAGCAACCCGGAAGTATCGGGTGAAACGCTCATAGGCAAGAGCCAGATATACTGTAGAATGACAGAAAACAGACTCTAGCTCACACTAAAAGCGAGAAGACGTAGTAAGCTTTCTAAACGTACTGCTATCAAGACCCGCGTTGTTTAGGAAACCAGAAACAAAGCGTTCGATAGGGAGTACTGGTCCTATACCGGCTTGAATGTTAAGCGAAATAACATGGAAGCGCTGATACCGGAAGACGCAACGTATAAATAGCCGGCGGAAACAACGAACAGGTGAAATCACTAAGTGCTGGCGTGAAACGAAAACTCGGCGTGGAATATGGAAAATCCGATAGAGTGCTTAATACAGGTAACGAACGCCCGCAGAGCTAGGGAAAGGCAAGCACAACCCATGACAGTAATAGTAATATCAGAAAGCTACCTTGAAAGAAAGTTTTAAGTGGACAGAAATGCTCCCTTTACTAACCAATTACCTTTGCTAGAATTTCACACCCTTCCATTAATGACCCTCATACCTCTTGTAGCACTTTCCCTATTTCTTCATCAGTAATGTCTCCTACAGATGAGTTGAAACTGGACTGTCCTGAGATGTGGCTGACCAGATCCTTTGAGAGGAAATTTGGGCCAGGTCCGCCATGTATTATGGACATGGCAATCATCTTCCCTGCCAAACAATATTCATCCTCTCTGACTGTTGCTCATGGAAATGCAGAGTAATAAAGTGTTAAATCAGTTTTCATATTAAACAAGCATTGCATGGTTGAATGATGTAGTTCTTCTTTTAAACCATTCCACACAAAACAGTACCTGTTGAATTGTAGATAAGGTAGCGGCTCTCTGCAGGTCCATCAAATATGGGTCGTTTGTTCAGCGTTTTCATCAGCATTCTCTTTTTGGGCCACCTGTATCGATACCTTCCTCAAACCTGCCTGCATCATCAGAAAACTTCACTAGGAGGTCCTTAATTTCAGGGAATGTTCTCCTTTTGAATCCTCTGATGGCTCCATCCTGTCATGGTTATTTGCAGCCTTTGCGTTTCTACGTTTTGGTTTCCTTTTTGGCGTCGTCAGGACGCTCTATCGGATTTTTTCCGCCTCCGTTCCGGTATTCGTATCTTGCCCGACAATTATTCCCTACACGTGTTTTGCGTTTCCTGCCGGCTATAAATACCTCAGGACTTCTGCATTTCCGCACTTCGATATTGTCTTTGCTATGTTGACAACGAAGTCGGTAAGGTATGGGAAATTCGGTCGCTGCATTTCTGCTTCGTACAAATAAGAAACGCAAGTCCGGTTATAAGATTTAGGATTAGATTGGTTTTCTTTTTTCTTTCCAGTCTTTCTTTATCCTTTATTCTTTTTACCTGTTGCCATTTGTGTTCAGCTCTTTCGCCACAAGAGCTTTGGATAACAGGTCTTTTCTATTCTTTTCCTTCACTTGTTCTCTCAAGTTTTGTTTTGTTTCTCTACCTCCTGTTACGCCTAGTGATTTAGTGCGTGAGGTTTTTTTTTTGTTATTCATTCTCGCTGTTTATCGAGACTCGCCTCCTTTTGAGGTTGCTTTGTTTTGGCTTGTGCTAGGGAAGTTTTGCTCCCGTTCTTTTGTTTCCCTATCCCCTGGTGCAGATACTTCCACGTTTTTTTAAGATATGCTTTTAGAATCCTACTCGGTCGCATCTGGTTCTCCGAACCGTAACACGACCCTTACACATCCCAGATATCAGAGCGGCAGATGTTAAATCTGCTGACGGCGTGGCGGTCAATCTGGAGTGCCAGGTTTGCAATTACTTCTGATATAGATTGCTGTTCCACCTTATCAACAGATAGATCATGACCATGTTACTTCATTAACTTAATGCTACATGACTGCAGACACATTTAACCAGAAAAAAACAACAGTTGTAGTAAGGGTGACTATTAAGTTCTTACTCTGCATCCTTTGGAATACAGTGCATCCGGAAAGTATTCACAGCACTTCACTTTTTCCACATTTTGTTCTGTTACAGCCTTATTCCAAAATTGATTAAATTAATTTTTTCCCTCAAGGGTCTGAGCTATCAAACGAGCCCCAAACCATCACTCTGTTGCCAGATATGGAGTAGATGTGGATGGATCACTGCAAGGGTTATTTCTCCGGACTCATTTTCCTATAGAACTCTATGGGGAAAAAAGTCAGGAGAAACAACCCTTAAAGTGATCCATCCACATCTACTCCATATCTGGCAACAGAGTGATGGTTTGGGGCTTGTTTGATAGCTCAGACCCTTGATAACTTACAGCCATTTAGCCAGCCATGTGTTCCATACTGTACCAGTGTAATTTACAGCTGAATCTAGTCTCACCCCCCAATTTCCATAGAGATCCATTCAAATGCAGAGAGGTTATAGTATCGCTTGTAACAGTACCTGAAAATAAGATATCGACAGTTTTTTGATGTTGATGGTCACAGACTTCAGGAAGTAACAGCATGTAAAGGATATGAGACCAAATATGAAATATGATACTTTAAAAATACGTTAAAGCAAAGGGTATGAATACTTATGTAAATGAGAAATTTTAGTTTTTTATTTTTAATAAATTTGCAAAAATCTCAAAAAAACTTTTTTCACATTGTCATTATGGAGTGTTGTGTGTAGAATTTTGAGGGAAAAAATGAATTTAATCAATTTTGGAATAAGGCTGTAACAGAACAAAATGTGGAAAAAGTGAAGCGCTGTGAATACTTTCCGGATGCACTGTATCATGACTGCCTGAAGAGGGCCCATTATCAGAAGAGGGCCCAGGAACGTCAAGAGGTGCAATGGAAACTATATGCTATAGGTATTATGCTTTCCTCTTCAAATTTCAAGTATTATGGTTCATTTGGAAACATCAACAATGTAAATTTGTGTGTGTTAATTTCTCAGCAAATACACACAACTATATGCGCCCATTGTAGTCCTCCTCTTCCTCTACTACAATGGGCGCATACAGTTGTGTGTATTTGCTGAGAAATGAACACACACAAATTTACATTGTTGTTCACTCATCCAGTATTCTGATCTATACTCATACAGTATAGAATGTGGATAGCCTAAGCATAATTAAAAAATCTAATCTTTGAAACGTTACCTTCACTTCACCTGCCAGGCTTATCGGCATCATACAAGAATTTGATGTTCTTGCCACACGAACTGCAGAATGCCGTTTCAGAATGCAGGTTGAATCCACAAAAAGGACAATACATTGTCACCTGTAATAAAACAAATGAAGTATCATTAGGCTAGCACCCAGAATGTAGGAGTGGGTGGACCTTTCTACGGGGTGTCTAGTCACCAGAACCACTAAACATGAATGGTATAGCACATCGTCGCTGTCGGGTGAAAAGCTCGTATCTCCAAAACCGTTACTTTTCAGGAAATTAAAAAAACGTTATATTTTCAAAACGAATAAACAGTGTTGTGAAAGTTTGTATGTTTTTTTTACATACGAGGTCAGATACTCACGTGTCAATACAAAATTATATTTTATCAGAAATCAAGTAAAATGGAGTTACGAGTTTTGTGACAATCAATTGTGGAGATACATGTTTTTTTCTGCCATTGATTAGAATAGCTGTATCTGCGAGTGAATGAATGCGCAGTGGCTGCGAGTCTATTATCAAGTGCCCAGTTAATACTCACACATCTGTAAGCCAGTTAGCAGAAAAATGTCAGTCTATCCAGTGATTAAACATCCATGTGTTTTGTAAAATACAATTAGGAGACAAGCCCGTAGTTCACTGCATTAAAGTGATACTGCAGTCAAAAACCGACTTTTCCCGTTGAAAACCGATGTTTTGGGTTAGATTATAATCATACACAACTGTCTATGTCCGAAAATATCATGTTTAGTCAAAATAGTTTTATATGAGTTTTTGTGAAGGCTTACCAAAACGCTGGTTTCCGGGGATTTGTGACGTCACGAGATCCTTAACATAAAAATGGGTGGAATTTAGGTGGTCCTAGGGGTGGTCTCGGCTGGGCATGTGGTATAAAAGCAGAGACCAACGGGGTTTTTTTCCCTCTTTGAGACTGAGACCCTTGTACTGTTAACTAGTTAGTTCAAGTTCAAATGCAAATTGCTTTGTATTACTGCTAACGTTAATATTACGACTTCTATCGAGCTACAAAGGCTACGTTCACACTGCAGGCCTTAGTGCTCAATTCCGATTTATTGCTCAGATCCAATTTTTTTTGTTTGGCTGTTCACATTAATTTTTTAATGTGGCCCTATCTGATTCCAGTGTGAACCGATTGCTCTCCTCAAATGACCCGTGCAAATTAACAAAAACAAAAGACATAGCGCCTGCAGAAATAAACAACAAAAAGGAAGTCATCAAAGTCACAGCTTCTGCGTTAATTTTAAAGTTGATGTGCAGTGGAGCTAATGATAAGGGTGAGGAGACGGGAAAAAATCCAAGGGTTTTACTAGCTTTTTGTGCTGCCATGGCTGCTACTGTGCAGAGTGACTCGTGAATGTGAGATCGGAGCCAGGAATGGGGGGACCGTGACATGGGCGGTTTAAGTGAAACTCAAGCAAGGCATGAAATTAACCTCGCTCACTAGCCTGGGCGAGGACGGGCGAGTTAAGAAAATGGAGCGCTCGGCCGTTTGGCTAGTGAGACTAGTCGATATACATTTATAAAACGGATAGTTCCGGGATGCAGATTGGTCAATACAGCGTTCCAGCCGTGTTAAAATACACAATATAAAAAAGCTATAGTATCACACGACACATCTGTTCAACTTCATGTGTCATATAGCCTAGCATGCGTACCCTTAGATTAAACTATTGACACACTATTGGACCGACAACCATAAGCAGCTACATGAGAAAACCGTGAATAATGAATACCGTGCAACAAACCAAGACAATAATATGGACAGTTCTAACATTATTTTAAATCACAAAACGGGTAACACAGCTGTCCGCGAATGATATAAAAACGTTGCCTACTTCCGACTTATTATGGTGTATCGTTTGCCCAAAGAAAATCCACTGCTCTGCATGTTTCCCACTTATGTAAAATGACAACACATGACAATATAATGTGAATCTGTTGATAACCTACCCTGTACAATAGTGAGTTAACTAGCCCGTGCGCTAACGTTCTAATGCCCTGCTAGGTGCATCAGAAATGACGTAAAAAGTCACATTAATTCTGATCTGACAGACTGCGGTCGCTTTGACACAATCGGTTATGTATCGGCATCTAATACCACATTCAAAAGTGGCCCAAATGAGAATTGTAAATGTCAGATTCAATGTGATTTTTGCTGTTCACACTTCCATAAAAAAATCTGATCTGTGTCACATTTGAGGAAAGAATCAGATCTGGGCCACTTTTTACCTGCAGTGTGAACGTAGCCATAGATAGTTATTCATCTACAACGTCTTACTTTGGTATCTTTAGCTAACTTGCCTGCATTATGCCAAGGAGTCAGATGTATTGTTCCTCGGTGTAACGCCACCGGCTCTGTTAGCTTTCATAATCTGGCGAGAGATGGAATGTATCGATAAATTAGGTAATGCAAAGCAGTCTATTGTGTGTGAGTTTAGCCCCGTTTGGCCCAGAGAACTGGTAACTTAGCTAGATAGCTAGTTATCGCTATCATTTATGAATGTTAGCTAATAAATGATAACAATTCTCTCCGGACCAAGTGGAGCTGGGCGCTACAACCAGCCATGTTCAATATACTAACGTTACTGTTTCACTGGGTTTTGCTGTGTATTTGAATGTGTTTAATAGTAACGTTACTTTAGGCAGATAAACAAGCTAACTTAGCTAGGTAACGTTAGCTCTACCATTCGGTTACATCCCCGGTCCTCTCCTCGATCGCGAAGACGTCGCTCAACTAATACAGCGGCTGCTGCTGCCAGTGACTCGAATGAATACGGCTGTATTTCCCAAGCAACATCTTCGCGAGGAAGAGTCTTCCACCACGAAGGAATCCTTTCAAACTCCTCCACCTCAAAACTCCCTGCAGTACTGCTGTCACTCTTGTCGCTTGTCATTTTGGTGTTTGTTTAGGTGAGGAGAGAGCAGGAAGGGGGCTGAGTTCAGTGGGGGTCTGAGTCAGTTCACCAAGACACACCCTTTCACTCCTTGACTGTATGAATATTCATAATATGACTACGTGGCACCATCGTCATATGACCACACCTACTCACAAGTTCCAGTTCAAATTGAAGCGGTAAAAAAGGCCTTAGAAAAGCCTCCTCTCTTTAACAAGCTAAAATAAAAGATGCGCTTGTCTCCGAAAAATAAAAAAAAATTTTTTAAACACATAGGCTACTGATGATGTTTAATCACTGGATTGACTCTCCGCACCGAACAACAAGACACTGGCAGATTAAACAAAACATTTCTTTCAACAAACCTTTGCTATACAGTAGATAGGGTACAGATGTGTGAGTATTACTGTGCACTCGATGATAAGACTCACACGGTAGGCTACGCAAGTTGTTAGCTCAAGTCTGCTATGAATAGGTTTTTGAAGAGGTGAAGCCTATGACTAAACAGTGATGGCTAGGCTATCCTTACTCCAACCTACCATAATGTGCCAGCTCCTCACTCCGCTCCCAATTTAACTTTCCAGTAGACTTTCAGGTTATCACACGTTACACGTCTAATGAGTGCAAAAAGAGCTTTATTTGTGAATAAAGATTTGTCTGACTAGTTCTTGCTTCGCTTGTCCTCCCCGATTGTGTCTCGACTACGCTAATAAACACACAATCCACGTACTTCGACTCATCGTAGGAATAGTTAAACCGATACTAGCCTACCAGCTGACCTTAAGTACACACACAGAATCAAACATCTTTACCTAGGATTAATAACTCAGATCAATGGCTAGGCTAGGCCCACCGTGATTAGTTATGTTGTATGATAAAGGCTATTCCATTTAATTCACTTGCTAAATGGTTTAGCTCTAGTCAAACAACAATCAAACATTATGTTACTGGCAATCATGCAGTCAAAGATGGCCTATAATGTAATGTGTTTTATCACAATCTAGCATAGTGTGCACTTGTTAGTTATTTTATTACATAGGCTGGACAGACAATGTTTTTTGAAAACATGTATTTAAGAATTCATAGTGGCACTCCACCAGCCATTAAAAGATCAGGTGTAATGTTAGTAGTAGATGAGATCCGAAGAACTCGCACGACTTGCAACAACGCTTTCCTCAGATTAAAAGTAGCTCCCACTGCACTTCATCCGAATGAGGCGGGATGGACATAGGAGGTTTTTGCCAACAAGTTGAAGAGCCAATGGAGATACGGGTTTAATCACAAGCTATTTTGAATACTTTCTATTGGTCAAATCGTCTTAAAACCCACAGACAGACGGAAAGGATGAAAAATAGTAGTGATTTATGGAGAAAAAATTTTTTTTTTTTTAAATGGAGATACGAGGTTTTCACCCGACAGCGACGACATATAACACTACGTAGGCCTCTATTGACTTAACATGATCGAAAGGGAACAATGATAAGATTAACGTATTGTTTATCAATGTGCTCTGCATCCTGTACCACATCACTATGGCCAAGTAGAGAATCTTGAACAATGTTAACCTTTCCCATGGCAAAGACAAACGCCATCTAGTCCTGGAGGAGGTGCGGGCAGGTGTCGAGGAGGAACGGACCAGCAGGATGGTGGGCATGCGGCAGCAGGGAGCATGGACAAGGTGGGAGAGTGCGCTGGAGAGGAAAATATCCTGGACTGACATTTGGCAGTTAGAACTCCAGCGGATCAAGTTCATGGTCCAAGCGGTATACGATGTCCTTCCTAGCCCAGCAAATCTCCACGTTTGGGGAAAAATTGATTCTCCAACATGTCCTCTGTGCACCGGAAAAGATTCACTTGAACACATCCTCAGCAGCTGCCCAAAAGCCCTGGGGGAGGGCAGCTACCGCTGGTGACACGACCAGGTGCTGAAGACAGTTGCAGAGACCATCTCCAGAGCCGTGACCAACACCAAGCATGTCCGCGGCCAGAGGAACATCGCCTTTGTCAGGGCTGGAGAGCAGCCTCAGGCACAGTCCAGATCAGCAGCTGGTATGCTTACCTTGCGTCAGACTGGGAGCTTCGAGTGGACTTGGGGAAGCAACTCAAGTTCCCGGACCACATTATAATAACTTTGTTGAGGCCAGACTTGGTGCTGTCATCAGCCGCTTCAAAGCAGGTGCTCCTGATAGAACTGACGGTTCCCTGGGAGGACCGTATGGAAGAGGCAAATGAGGAAGCGGTCCAAGTACCAGGAGCTGGTAGATCAGTGCCGGGGGAGAGGCTGGAAGGCTCGTTGTGAGCCCACTGAAGTGGGGTGTAGAGGCTTTGCTGGCCGCTCATTGTGCAAGGTCTACAATCTACTTAGCATCACTGGGGCTGCTAAAAGGAAAGCTATCAAGTCCACCATGGCGGCTGCAGAGATGGCCTCCAGATGGCTTTGGATCAGGAGGAGCGATCCGTGGGACAATGCTGTTGGGACACAAGCCAGGGTCTGATCAACCCTGGCTGGGTCGCCTGAGCGAGGGTGTTTGATGTTGAAAGACCCGAAACACCCAATGACCTCAGGAACATCACTGATGATGTGTCCCAATGCATCCTAGGATGTATCTTTCAATCTAGTGAAGTGGGTGAACATGTGTTTGAGACATTTATAGACAGCATTTTGGTAACTTATGTATAGAAAATCATGCAGCTGTGTGCTTAACATACACAGTCAGCTTAAATCTACCCTACCCACTGAAACCAATTGTGGCCATCAACCATAACCTCTTTTGCACTGGACACTGCTTAAATCTTGTTTGTTCATCATGGCATTAGGCTCATGCTGTCTTGTTGACTACATCTGTAATTTTACATCAGATTGAAAAATTGAGGCTTCTATTCTATTATTTTATCAAGGAAATTACTCAGCTATTTAATTTGAAATGTGTTACATACATGGTAGACTAAATGTAATGTTACAAATTCAAGCTCCCTATCTAATCCTTTGCACTTGGTTAATGATGAATTTATAGGTCTGCTAGCCCTTGCTTGAATGTGTTTAAAAATACACAACATTTGCATACAATGATCTCTACAGTAATCTACTTCTGCTGTAACGTTAGCCTAATATCGCTATGTCTCCATACACAGGTACAGCTCAGGTTACATTCATCTGATTGACTAACGTTATCTAAATGACGTAACTTAACGCTAACATTACTGCATAGCTAGTTTCGTAATAGCCTAACGTTAGATGGCAGAGTACATAAATATGAAAATAGAAATACATTGAACAACACTGCTCAACAACGTTTCACTTACTTCTCAAACAGGCAAGACGTTTCCTCTTCCACATATGTAGGCAATACTGTAATAGTCCGCCAGCAATACAGTAATAGTCAGCATGTTTCATTGTCAACATCCGTTGTTGATCACTTCCGTTGTTTTGACTTTGCATATGTGTTGTCACTTTTGCAGTTGTGTTGTGGCTTTTGCAGTTGTGTTGTCACTTTTGCATTTGTGTTGTGGCTTTTGCAGTGGTGTTTTCCATTAATGCGCTTGTGTTTTTCAAATTTGCAAATGTTTTGGATATGCAGTTTGTTCGACACTTCTCAGCCACCGTAGATCAGTGAGTAAAACACTCCGCCGCTTTCCATAGTGTCCTTTCAGTAAGTGATCTTGGAGTTCTAGTAATGCTATTTGGGGGCTGTATCTTTAACAGTCCATCTATTTCATTTCTCCTTCTACCAATGTACCATGGGGACACATGGTATGCAGAGTCCATCCATAAATTTGTCATATATTTCGTAACTCCTAAGAGCACACAGTGCATAAAATCTACAGTAAATCCTTTAACTATGTCAAAAGAATTGATAAGTAACAATGGAGTCCGGCTATTGTGTCGCAAGAACATACAATATTAAAAAGCTTTGTCTTTTTTAAAGTATTTGTTTTTTTGCAGAACCATGTGAACCCATTCACTTGAAGGGATCGACACTCATTCACAAATGGCTTCAGAAAAGCTGACATTGTGGGCTTAGATGGTCCAAACCATAGAGCTGTCATAATAAGGTGTGCTCGTCTAATTTTAAAGGGCAACTAATTTATTACAAACTGTATGGTCCATTTTGACATTTTAGAAGACTTGAAGACAGATGCACCATCAGAGTTCCAAGTAACTGATATGTTATCAAATCAAATCAAATCAATATTTGTTTATATAGCGCATTTCACAACTAGTTGTCACAGTGCACTTCACAGAAAAACCCAGCCTAAACCCCCCACAAAAGCAAGCCAAAGGCAACAGTGGCAAGGAAAAACTCGGATGAAACCTTGGGAGGAACCAGACTCAAGGGGGGAACCCATCCTCCTCTGGTCGGCTCAGGGTCTAGGGCTTAAAGACCAGCATGGTCAAAACAACTAATGTCCATGATAATAGAATTTGCAGCAGCTAGATGACAGTCCAGATGTGGCGGCAATGATGGTGGGGAACCGGGCGCCGATGGCGGCGGGAGCAGCTGGCAGCGGTGGTGAGGAGGGAGGGACAGGGCGGCGACAGAAGCCGGACAGAAGCCGGACAACTCTCAAGATGCGGGGCATAAGCCCCGCCGGCAGAATGTAGAAAATAAATAAATACATAAAAATAAAAAATCTGGATTAGAAAGACTGTGGATTTTTTTGTATTCTTAACCATGATATATATGTTCAATATTTTCTGGGTGTTTCTTTTCTCTATTAAAACGATAAGTGACTAGGTCTGAGAGGTTACTGTTTTCGAACATGTCGGTTAGCTGTTTTTGCATTGGAATTACAATTGGGGTCAGGCAGTTTTGACAATCACATATCGGACCAATATGAGTGGAACACTCTGGACATACAAAATGAAATTCTATGACACCGGTACAGAAACAGATACTGCGTGGCCGGTAGGTTGGAGTTAGGAATTAGTGTGTAGAGTAAGATAAGAAGACCGTGCAGTGCAAGCCATGACAGATTAAACTGTACAACAAAACACATAATTAGGACAATTTCACCACCAACGCTAAGACTTGAACCTGCAAACAGTGGTCTGGCATAAATCTCTTCAGCCGGATCATCAGGTACTTCAGCCGAATCGTCAAAGGGGTCGTCGGGTGCTTCAGGCGCATCGTCAAAGGGGTCGTCAGAATTTTCAGCCGGATCATCAAAGGGGTCGTCAGGTGCTTCAACCACACCATCAAAGTGGTCGTCAAAATCTTCAGCCGGATCATCATCTGCATGGTTCCCCTGAATGAGTACAGAGGGGTTGGTCAGCTTGAACTTAACATACAGGTGGGTGTTAAGCCATTTAAAATCACAGTAAATGCAATATTCTTATCCGGGCAGGCAGCCCTATAGTAATATTGTCATGTCTCTTGCTAAGCAGAGTTGTGGTTTACAATGCTGAATATTTTAAAGGGACAGACTATCCTTAAATTAAAATTTTACAATGATATTCTTACATATAGGCAAAATATGAAGTTTCATGCATATCCATAAAGATTTAGTTTGTTAAAATGGCTAGTTTTGCAGAGTAGCTTATACCTAGCGAATTTGTGGGGATCGCGTAACTTTCCCACACTTTTGAAATTCAAATGTACAGGACGTAGCGTGTGACAAGTTCGCTAGGTATGCTGGGACCTGTTATCAGAACAGGAAGTGAATAATAAGTGTACCTGGAGCAAGATACTCTGCAAGACTTGCCATTTTAAAATACTAAATCTTTATGGATATGCGTGAAACTTCGAACATCCCATGGACATAAACGGTGGCATAAACTTGCCTTCAAACATCCCATGGACATAAACAGTGGCATTCATTTGGATTATATTTGAGTTTTCAAAGATATTTTTCACTGTAATAGAAGGTGGAGGAAAATCCTTCATAGAGTCACATTATATGGGTTTGAGGCCTGTATTGAGGTGCCATGAGAATGTCAACACTGGCTATGCCAAAAATGGTCATCACCAAGTCAAAGGACATCTTTGGAGGTAAGAATATCATTGTAAAATTTTTATTTAACCGCTTAATACCAAGGGCAAAATATACGTTTTTACTAGTGACCAACAAAGCTGTTTATCTCAAAAACTGTAAAGGCTACAAATATGGTTCATAGCTTTTATTAAAACAGAGAACTGCAATATTATGACTAAGCAGTCATAATTCATATACATACACCTTTTGCTACTTAATTACAACAATTTATGTACAGAAATTGTGAAAAAACGGGTACCTACATTCAAATATCTGATTTTTTACCTGATGAGCTACAAGAGCTATGGAGGAAATAACTCCTGTGGTTCCTCAATATGCTGCCTATCTCTGCTAAAAAAATATGGTGTCAATATCTCAAACCATTCAAATTGTACAGAGCTTTTTTTCAGGTGAACCATTTCTGTTACCAAAGTTGGCACAAATTGTGCAAAATGGAAAGGTTCCAGAAAAGTCTCAATATGATTTATTTTTTTAAGTTTTACAATAAAATTTGATATTTGCCAATAAAAGTTAATTTTTAGATGTGTTTTTGGTGTGTTTCATATTATACAACTAACTAGCCTACCCGTGGTCCCCAAAAAGCTGTCCAAACACATGTAGCAGCATAGTGAATCTTGTATTCCACCAGAGCCCCATTAGCCAGAAATGAGTCCCGGTATATGCAAACGGGATCAAATGTCCACCAGTTTCCTAGATAAAATAAACCCCTGCATAATAATCAACAACAAACTCATCCTCATGTTATCTCTCCCTCATGTTACGTCATGCATAAATTGCTCATTCGTTTACCTGCACAGCCTGCTGTACTGCATACAGAACAATTTACTCATGTGGAACAATAACTACTAAACAAACACTTCAGACGCCATTTAATTTAAAATAAACTCGGAACAGCTCCTCTCAGACACAAATAGATAGCCAGCTGCTATGTGTAATTTTGCTGGCTAGCTTGCCATTGTTACAATATAGTAACGTTAGCTATATTCATTTAATTCAGAGGGATTCGTTTTATACATTCACAACAGTGAATTCGCACTGGTATACCGGCTAAAAAATGTTGCCTTACCACTCAGCGTCACTGAGACAACATCGCAAAAACATCTTCGGGCTAGGACCTGCTGCACAGAGAAACGCCTGAATAACCTAGAAATAACTAACCAAGAACTGTATGAAAGAGACTGTAAAGTAAAAAGATGAACAGCCGCCGTTACCCAATGAATCATACTTTGCTAAACGGGCGGCAGTGTAGCACAGTGGTTAAGGAACTGGGCTTGTAACCGAAAGGTTGCAGGTTCGATTCCCAGGTACGACACTGCCATTGTACCCTTGAGCAAGGTACTTCACCTGCATTGCTTCAGTATATATCCAGCTGAATAAATGGATACTATGTATAAATGCAAAATGCTGTGTAAGTCGCTCTGGATAAGAGCGTCTGCTAAATGCCTGTAATGTAATGTAATGGGATGTAGCTAGCTGCTACAAGCTAAAAACACTCTGCGCCATCTTGGTAGGAACTTTACGCTTGGACGCTTCCTCCTCTTACGCGCAGCTGGATTTTCTTGAGTTCTGAGGGCATTGTGTTGAATGTGGGCTTGTCTGAAAGATAAGAGTCTTTGCTATTGGCTGGAATATTTGACAGACAGTTTAAAAACCCAATGGAAAGCAAATAACACTTGCAATGGAGGCGGGTCGTTGCAAGTTTTTCCCACTTCAGATAGGTCTATTGTGCTATCAGTCAAAGAAATACACCCAATTGATGACGGTTTTGCATATAACTGTGCAATAAAGTACAAAACCCCTTTGACTAAAATATACTAAGCCACGGGATTGGCGAGTTTCACAACGCCAAACTGAACACAGCCGAACTACTCATAATGAAGTGCAGAAAAGCACAAGTCGGTTTAAAATGTGAAAAAAAATCATGTACAGCCGTATTAAAGTATTTTTTCTTGAAGTCTAAAGGTATAACGATTTTTCAAACCAAAGCTTCAAACCAAAGTTTTGTGAAATACAATTAAGCTGAACAGTTTACCAGCACATGGTGTGTTTATGGTGTGACATCAAACTGCAATACATGTTTGCGAATTAGGTCGTTGTCCATCCATCCATTATCTAACCCGCTTATTCCTGGTCAGGGTCGCGGGGGGTGCTGGAGCCTATCCCAGCATGCATTGGGCGAGAGGCAGGAATACACCCTGGACAGGCCGCCAATCCATCGCAGGGCACACACACCATTCACTCACACACTCATACCTATGGGCAATTTAGAGTCTCCAATTAGCCTAACCTGCATGTCTTTGGACTGTGGGAGGAAACCGGGGTACCCGGAGGAAACCCACGCGGACACAGGGAGAACATGCAAACTCCACACAGAAAGGTCCTCGGCCAGGATTCGAACTCGGTACCTTCTTGCTGTGAGGTGACAGTGCTAACCACTGCACCACCGTGCCGCCCTAATTAGGTTGTTGTTTCCAACGTAATTTACGAAGTTTTAACTCGACGTTTTGGGCTTAAAAACCACTTTCCCAGAAGGAATGGATATATCTTAAGGATATTTAATCAAAATATTGAGGTGAGCAGTTTATTATTGTCATGGTTTTGACCCTGTTTCCCTATGCGGTCGTTTTCCTCGGTGGCCACGCGAGGGCGCTGCCCTTTTGGTAGATGCTTGCTCCGCCCTGCTGAGTTGGGGGAGCTTCTGTTAAGCGTTTTCACCTGGGCGTAGTCACCTGAGAGTTATATAAGCCTACCGTTTCCTTCGTTCGGGGCTTCGACATTAATTGTTCATCGTTTGTTCATTGTTTTGTACTGTGGTGTTTTTGTTGGCTGTGAGTTCTCGTACCATTTTGGCTACTCGTCTATTGTTAACGTCTCTTAGTTGAGGCAGGGCTTATTTCTTGCTGGCTTGGTGGTTGGTTATCTCGTAGGAGTTTGGGTCCGTAAATCTCTGCTCTATTTTGCCTTTTTTTGTGCTTTTTCTCCGTGTATGGAGTTTTGGGCGATTCTGTTCGGAACAGTAGTTCTGTTCGCCCATCGGCACATGTCTTCCCATAGGGAGATCGGGCGTTTCACTTCTACTTAGTTCTTAGCTCGTAGAAGTATAGAGTAGTAGTTTCTCTGGTCCATTTTCGCCTGTTATTTGGTTTTCTTACTGAGAGACCTGGGGCCCTATCTTACACCCGGCGCAAAGCGGCGCTAACGCAAACGCAAGTGTCTTTGCTATCTTACACCCGGCGCTAGGTCCATAATAACGCCTAACGCTTACACCATCAAACTAGCATGTTTGACGGCGTAACTCTTGCGCCATCATTAGTGAACTGGGCGTGTTGGTCTTAAGATGAGGAGTGGCCAGGATTCTTTTTGGCGTATTGCTATCTTGAGCCAGCAGAAAGCGCTTGCGCTAGAACCACCACAAACCTGGTCTAAAGTCATGTCGCAGTTGTTTACATGCTATTTTAACGGCGCATATAAGTGCGTCTACATAGGCGTGTGCACAACGCGCATACCCTCCTGTCTGTTACACACAGGGGCGTGCACAGGCATGACTAAAATATCTAGATCACAATGTGAAATATTATTATTGTGTAGGCTATATCAAAAATGCATAATAATAAAAGGTTCCATAGGTCAACATACCTTTCCCTCAGCGAAGGGAAACAATGCCACATTACATTGCTCTCAGCCCACTCCATCAACATCCAGGCGATGTGCGATGGTACGGGACAATGGCTATCCATTAAAAAGGAGCTGATAACACCTATAGCCATGGACGGCGCTACACCGGGGCAAGGGTGGGCTATAGCCCCGTCACAAATTTGCTTAGCCCCGGTTTAGCCCCCCCAGGCATATAACATTTAATAACATTTTAATAATTATAATAAAAATATATATAAAAGTAAATCAACAATTCTAATCCGTTTCTGATATTCACCCTGGCTACGCAGCGTATGTAGCCTATGCTATGACGTAGGCTACGGGTGTGGGGGTGTGTGTGTGTAGGGAGCTCAAGCAAATGACAAAATAACGTAAACTGATTTCAAACGTTAGCAACCCATTGTTTTCCATAGGCTACAATACATCAGGCCTACAGAGTTCGCCACCATGTCAAAAAATATTAAATGGAAACGTCATTGTTTGAAAACTAATTTACTATCATTTTAAAATCAATAGAAAATGTGTTCGCATAATCTCTCCATGTGATCCGTCTTCGGAAATGATCAACTACTCAACAGATTTGTGGAGTGTGTGGACCTCCCTAGGTAGCAACTCCCAAGTGTAAACTACAGTGTTTTGATTGGCGTTAGACTAATCTCACAACATTGGCTGCTTGGCCATGCACAGATGAGTAGATTTGGAAAGCGAATAACTAACCTAAATTAGCTAAATGATCGTCATCTCGACTTCAGCTAATAAGAAGAGCTTGCCTCCAAAAAATGGCCAGGCACCGTTAAAGATCTCATATTTCTTCCATGTAGCTAAATGTACGAGCTAAATGAGATAGGGGAGAGTGGTGACAGTGGAAGCTGTTCTGATAATACAGAAACCAACGCAAATGTTACGGCGCAGCTTTATGGAGCACACCTAGGAGCATAACTAACTGATATGTAAAGTTTGCGATCTTCGTTAGATAATGAAACTCCTAAATGTCCCAATCACAGAGCAGCGGTTAAACAACGACATTTTAGCCATCTTTTTTGACATAACGTTACACTGATAATTTATCCTCTCTTCTCACGTCCTTTTTAATTATTTTCCGGTGTCTTATTTTCTTTGATGTCTGATATTTTTAAGTACTCGTATTGATGAAGCCAAATTACATTTGTAATGCCATTCCAATTTACAGAATTGTACAATTCTGACTGTTGTATAGATGCTCTGCCACTTGTGCAGGCCCCCCCAGCGCACACACAAAAGCCATCCTGGGGGAAACACAGCTAACCTTAGCACCCCCATGTATTGACCTAGCCCACCCTTAGCCCAGGGAGAGAAAAGTTTCTGGCGCCGTCACTGCCTATAGCTATCAAGCCTAATGCGCGAATTGTCTGTGCACCTAATGCGTGAATTGTCATTCAATGGAAAACTCGCGCACGGCAATAGACGGACATTTAAGTTCTGAAAATGCGCTTCAGATGTCATTACAATACAGCTCTGTTTATCTATGAATACAGCCTGTAACTAAATAGAATGGTTTGTGACTGAAAAAAGTTCAAAACCTTGTCCAGTGAATATTGCATTTATTGTTTTTCAAATAGCCTAGGCTACAGCGAATTCGCTGTGCATAACGTTTTTTTCGATAGCCTATGGTTAAAAAACGGAGATGTCACCATGTTAACTAAATTGTAACCTTAGCTATTCTTCGTCCTTCATATTTTTTTAAATTACAGTGACCAGGTTTCCATACTCTCACCGTTTAAAACCCAGCTGATTTCACCCGTTATTCCTTAACTGAACAAAACGATTTTAAAGAGAACTAAGCGTCTAATTAGAAACTAAAACAAATTTGCAGCACGTTACACAATTAATTCACAATTAATTTTAATGCCATTCTCTGCACGTGAGCTGCATGTTCTCAAGTCGCACATTTAACGGTCTTCCTGGGAAAGTGGATTGTTTTAAAGGATTACACTACGAGTAAAACAGGTTGGTCACATTTCCATAAACAGGACATTATTAAACAAGGGGAAATATGCGTGAACTTATGGGTTGCGAACCTGACAGCTTTATTGTAGGCTATTTAGTGTCATCATTAAGGCAAAATAACGGTATGTATGTTATTAATCAATATTAGCCTACTATGCAGGTAGCCTAGTGAACTTTGGATGAAGCTTGAACTTCGAGAATTCCATGAGAACAGCCTCTTGGAATTGATGTTTGACACTTTCATTGCATAATCAAACGAAATTCGCTGAACAAGCAGGCTAATTTGGCGTTTTCTAAGGTGAGACTGAAGCCATTGATAGCTTATTCTCAGCTGTTGCAGGTCCTTTTAACGAAATTTAACCGCACATATTTTGTAAAATAACAGCCCTGTCTGGAATTACCGGGAACTCATAGGCTAATGGTTAGTCCGAATAATATTGATCATACTCCATTTAGCCTATTCCTTGATCACACTAAACACGCACGAGCATGTCTGTTTCGCCATCATAAGAAATCCGCCGAGGTGGAAAAGCAGGCTTTTAAAGGGAATGGGATATGACATTTTGATTGGTTTATTGAATGTCACGCCCAAGACACACCTATAATTAATGAAGCGACTAGGTTCAGCCCAGTTGCGCCATGCGCCGTGCTTAGCGCCAAAAAAACACGCCGTTAAAATAGCAAAAGTGGACTTGGACACGCCCTAAATGGACTTAGCGCCATGCGCTTAGACTAAGCGCCAAGATAGGGCCCCTGGTGTTTTAGCTTCTACTCATTTCCGGGTTACGGTGAGCCAGTAAGTAGCTTTGGTACATTTATTCCCTGTTTGGTCTCCTTCTCGTGGACTACGTTCCCCTTTGTTGTGAGTCAGGGTTTTTGTTTATATTGAGAGGCTGTCGTGCTATTTTGCGTTGGTCTTTGTTGCAGCTGTCCTCCGTCCTTTTTACCTACGGGACGATTTTGTTTCGGAACTATTGTTCTGTTCGTTTTCCGGGTGTGTTTCTCCTTGTGTGGAGTTTGGGCGAGGTTGTGGACAGGTTTGTGTGTGACTGCGCGTAGCATGGGAACGTTAGCTCTCTGTTCCTTCGCTTCGTTACATATTCCATTACTTAGAGGCTAGGGCGGTTGTTATATATTAAGCTTGCGTTAGTCTATATGGATCGTAAAGTTATGGGACGACGGTGTTCCGTCGGCTCACCTGTAAAATGTTTCTCTCTCCTGGGAGATCGGGTGTTTACCCCTTTGCTTTCTGCATTTGACTGCGAGGGAACGTTACATCTCTGTTCCTGTTCGCCTCGTTACATTTCCCCTTACTGAGAGGCAGGGCTTGTGCTTGTGTTAATCAGATAGCCGACAGTTTCGGTGCAGTTCTCCTTTCGTCTTTTGTGCGCTTTCTCCGTGTATGGAGATCTGGGCGATTCTGTTCGGAACTGTAGTTCTGTTCGCCCCTCGGTGCAATTCGTCTCTTAGGGAGACCGGGCGATGTTTTGGACATGTTTGCGTTTGACTGCTAGCCTATGAAACTAGCCTTGAAACGTTGGATCTGTTCCTTTCGCCTCCTCAGATACTATCGTATTATTTTGCAGTGTTTGTTTACTGGTTTATGTGCCTTTACGCTACTCGCCCGTTCTTATTTTGTCTCGTTACCGAGACAGGGCACGTATTTATTTCTGGCTGTTCAGATCCCTGTCCTTGCGCTCTACTTGTCTCCTCCCTTATCTGCGGGTATCCCACCTTAGTGGCCTAAGGGCTTAATGAATCCCCTTGCTGCGTTTGGCTCCTCCCACGTCACACGTCACGCCCCATTACAATTATATATTATTAAATTAATGAAATGTATAATTTAATAATTTCTGTAACGCCCGCGTTACCGCTAGGGGGCGTTTGGCAGCAAGAGGTTAAGGGTGGTCTTTCCCTTTGAGTTTGAAATGATGTGAGAGACATATCAACTAGCTAGCCAGGCTCTCCTACCTTTCCTGTTCAGCTGATTTGAGCCGTTGTTCTACCATGAACACAGAATTAGTGAGGACAACAAATGGAGTTTCACCCCACTGGTGTGAATGAACACCAGTACTTACCATAACATTAAAAAATAATAATAATCCCCCCCTCCCAAGGAGGTCAGGCTGTCATGACAATAGACCTTCCAGCATGGCAATGACCCACAAAATACATCCAAATCAACAAAGAACTGGTTACTGACAACAAACTCAATGTTCTAAACTGGCCATCTCAATCCCCAGACCTAAATCCATTTTTTAAAAATTGATGATGACTGACTAATGGGTTTCTTATGTGTGATGCCTACTTTTATACTCAGAAACAGCTGATTTTATTCAGAAATAATCAGAATCACTACAGGTGATTCTGATCAGGTCTTCATGGTCTCGAACATTTGCATCGTTCCCCTAAATGAGTAGAGATAGGTCAGCCTCGAGCATATACAGTACCAGTCAAAGGTTTGGACACACCTACTCATAGAAGGTTTATTTCCGTAGTTTTTACTGTTTTCCACATTTTGGAATAGTAAAGACATCAAAACTATGAGATAACACAAATTAAATTATGCAAAAACAAAAAAAGTGTTAAACAAATAAAAAAAAGTCTTATATTTTAGATTCTTCAAAGTAGCCACCCTTTGCCTTGATAACGGCTTTGCACATTCTTGCCATTCTCTCAAACAACTTCTGTGGTAAACAGGTATTCCACAGGTAAACAGGTGATGCCATCATGATTCTGTATAAAAGGATATCAAAAGACTCCTGATATCTTATTTCCAGGTACTCTTAGAAGCAATACTATAACCTCTCTGCATTTGAATGGGTCTCTATGGGAATTGGGGGGTGGGACTAGATTAAGCTGTAACTTACACGGGAATAGTATGGAACACATGGTTGGCTAAATGGCTGTAAGTCAACAAGGGTCTGAGGTATCAAATAAGCCTTAAACCATCACTCTGCTGCCAGAAATACAGTAGATATGGATGGATAACTTGAAGAAGTGAGGGAAATATTTAGCTGTGCAAATCTCAACTTTAAATTAAAAAAATATATTTTTTGGTCTACATCATGTCCTTGAAGTAATTAAACTTATAGCTAACCATTTCATCACTTAAAAGAGGTCAATTTTCATTGTGTGGGGCCTTTAAATGACATGTGCTGCTTCACTATGCCAACAGAGAAAAAAAGTGTCCTGAAAACCATTGAAACGACCTACTGGGAAGAAAAGGAAGAGGAGGGTCCTAGAGGGAGAGGGCTTCGAGAGAAGAAAAAAAAACCGACCAGAGGAGGATGATGATGACGAAGAAAGGCCGACTCAAAAGAAAAAGGTGTGTCTACCATGCAATGACAACATTGGTAAACTGTGGGCGTGGGCTGCATTCGATCAGATAAGGACAAAGTGCTGGACTAACACATTATTGCTGTGCTTACGTCATCTAAAAATGTGTTTGATACCATACATATGCCTTCCTTGAGATTTCCTGTCATTTCTTTCAGAAGACCGTATGTGATGCCAGGCTGTCTGAAAGCTTGGACATACTGCAATCCTTCAGACATGTAAGTGTTTAAACATGTTGATGTTGCCCCTGGTCCTGTTTGTCTGTTGAAGCTGCACTTTGACTTTGAAATGTGTATGCCTAGTTTCAAATGCTGTTCCTTCTCTTTCAGCAATCATCTGAGGAGGAGGTGGTAGAGAGCCATGTAAGTATTTAAAAGTGCTGCCTTTAAAAGTGATGTAGCCTCTTGTTTGAATTTGAATTAGAGCATGATCTAACTGTGGTCATTTTTGTGTATCCTTTTAACCCAGAAATGAAGCTTGAATCAAAAGTCTATGAACTTGAACAGAGGGTGGAGAGATTGGAGAGGATGTTGGAGAGGCTCTTCAAAGAGAACAAGAGGCTGCTATGCCATTTAATGGACAAAGGTGTGTATGACTGCTGTATATTGTAAATATAATGCTGCAAAAAATTTATAATGGCAGACATAGGACTTGATTAATTTGTATTTTGTTTTGTACATTTTCTTCTACCAAAGCAATCTCCTAGTCAGCCTCCCCCCCCCCCCCCCCCCCCCCCCCCCCCCCCCCCCCCCCCACCTCTGCCTCCAAACATGCTGAAGAGAAAAACATGGTGAGCAATAAAAATATAAACACAACCATACTAAACCATCATTAAATTTTGTTAAAACTTAACCACTATAGTAGGCCTGGCCATTAAGGACCCAAGGAGTCTAATTTCTTCAAATATTATTATTTTATAAATGGGTCTCGGCTTTGGGGTTTGGGTCCCGATGGACAACCTCCAACTTATTAACAAGAACAACCACAAAATAATGACCAGAGACCTTATGCTTTCTTGGGGGCAGATGGCAATATCTTCAGTTTCTGGCCGAAAATCAAACATTACATCAAACGTCCCCCAGAAACCTGTGCTGGAGGCAGACAGGGTCAACGCTGTAGTTGGTCACTTTATCCTACCTGTTTAAATGATATGCATATCATTTTGAAAACGACAGTGTGATACTTCAGTATATATATATATATCTCACCAAAAAATATGTTTTCAACGTAAAATAAATGCCAAGTTACTCACGCATAGCCTACAGAGCGCTGTATAAGTCCTTAATTCCAACTTGCAAAAACGAGGCCTGCCTTTAAAAGTATTGATATCAAAATGCGGCCAAGTTACAACTAACAATATTGCCTATCATAGCTCACAAAAATGCTTTTGAATGCTTTAAATAAAGTTGCTCTATTCCAAAGCAGTGCTATCCAGACTTTGCTAAATTATTTAATGCAACTTGGCTCTGTGGTTTTTTATTTTACCGTCTTGCGTCTCAAGAGAATGGGGTCAATGAAACTGTATGTGCCACATCAAACTGTGAAAGGAGAATAATTTATAGTGGAAATACTCTGATTCAGATGTGTTGCACTTAAAAAAAGAAAAATTACTACACTATAGGGTATGTTTGAACAATTGTTTGCATCCACTGCTTTGGGTCTATGAAAAGCACAGCGTGAATAAAATGGTGTCTGTGTGTGTTGGAATATTTGAATTTCTATAGAAACCTATGTGGTCCTACAGAGCATAGACATTCTCGTGTTCACAAAATTCCGTTTGTAAATATCATAACTATTATTATGTTAAGAAAATTTGTTCAAAATATTACTCATTTTTATCTGCACTTATTTATTTATCCCCCCCTTTCTCTATTGTACATGATGTTTCTTGATATAAATGTCTGTTTGTGAATTGTAAAGAAATCTGTAGCAGCAGCGAACATTTTAAAACCTGTAAGTAACGTGAGTAAACTTGCCAACAAAGTATAAAACATATCCTTTCTGGAGTGTAATGATTCATCAACCGTTTAAAACATTCATTGAAATCATATGTTGTTCCATGAGGCAATTTTTGTTATTTACAGTTACAGTTTGAATGACCACAATCTCTTCACACGCTAAGATGAAACAACACAGGGCCAAGTTGCATTAAATAATTTAGGAAAGTTTGGATAGCATTGCTTTGGAATAGAGCTAGTTTATTTAGTTTGAGCTATGATAGGCAATATTGTTAGTTGTAACTTGGCCACATTTTGATATCAATACTTTTTACCCTAGTTTTTGCAAATTGGAATTAAGGATTTACAGACAGTGCTTAGAAGGCTATGCGTGAGTAACTTGGTATTTGTTACGTTGAAAATGTGTTTTTGTTGAGATATCATATATTTAAAGAAGTTTTTTTTATGTGTCAAAATCAGGGCATGTACATTTATTAGTACTTTATGTATAATGTGAAGTATAATGTGTAATTTGTTTTACAGATTATGAAATTAATTTACTTAAAATTGAGGTAAAACGATGGTTGGCAATCCAGAATTAACCTTTGGGCATACAGGTGGGCATCAATTTTCAGTAAATTCATTTCATGATCTGTAAAACAAATTACACATTATACTTAAGCAAACTGAAATATATTAAGCACAGAAAATTAAACTTATCTGTGTTGCTCTGAACTCAGTTACTTCAGTATTAAATATATTTTCAAATGTGCAGAAGAAAGTGGTTGGGCATCCCCTGACAGGGCATCCGCCGATTAATTCAGACATGCTAGATAAGACTGACTGCACATGGGTGATTCAGAAGCAGCTATAAAAGGAGATATTTAAGTAGCATTCTGATGAGGATCCATTCAGCAGTGTCTACAGCCACATACCATTCCCCTCTCATTGTGTTTTTGGATAGCCTTTTCTGTTCTCAAATGCATCGGTTTTGAGGTCTTGTCGTTACCATGGCTACCTCTTCTGCCTGGCTTATTTATAGCACTGCGTAGTATTCTGCTCCGGCATGTGTGTTCACTGGACATCTGTAGGGGTGGAAATGAAACGGAAAACATCCTACAAATTATTGTATTGTAGTTTGGAAGTATTGTTTACACATTACTCCATGGATATCAGCATGTTTCAAGATGAAAAAACAGGCTTTTTAAAAACTTTTTTGAAGGAATAAATCAAACTGATCCTTGTGATAAAATGAGAACCAACTTTTCTTCTGGTTACATTTTTTTACATTTTTGAAAGACAAATGAATTAATTATTGACTCCATCGTGACTGGACCAATGTGATTTGGTTTGCAATATGGTATGTCACAGCCTTTATTTATGACAGGATATTATACATCATTATATGTCTCTGTTGTGCTTATCATGTACCCTAACTGTGCTGCTTGTATACCTTGTGTTGATAGCTTGGGCCAGTGAGACACAAAAAACAATTTATTGATTTATAATGCAGATTTCTAGTAATGCTCTTGTGTGCACGACAAATTCCCTTCGGGGCAATAAAGTTTAATTCATTCACTCATCTATCGGTCTGGGATAGAAAATGATGAACAATATAGATAAAAATGTCGCTTAAATATTATTCAAATGCATCATTTATTTGAAATTGTTTTATTACATTAATTGGCAATGGAAAAAGTTTTCCTGATTAGAGACAACTAGAGCTCAAGGAGAGAGGACGCATTTTCTTGCTGCTCCTGCTTTGCTTTACTTTCTTTCCATCTGCTTACAGCTGATTCATTTTATTGTTTTACTTATTTTATATCTTTTAAATGTATTTATTTTTTTATTTTCTGTTTACTTCTTACTTTTATCTTTTAAAAAAAACAAAACAACAAAAAACGAACACACAAACGGGCAAAATGAAGCACTGCAAAGATTGCGATAGGCATCTCCAGAGGATTACTGTTCTTGAGACAAAGATTAGAATGCAAGAAGGTGGATCTATAAACGAATTGCCTTCTCGGAATCCGTCACCCACAGCTAAGCTAACGGCTAGGCTAACGACATGCAAAACAGTGGGTACCAACACAGGGTTGCTTCCACTACCAAATGCTAACGTTACGCAACTATCTGCTAACGCAACAAGGAGTAACAAAGAACTTTCCACCAGCGGGAAAAAAAAAACAAGAAGAAAGCTGTTTCCCTCGGACCGGGAAAGCTTAAACTGAGCAACAGATTACTACCACTATCATCAAAGCCAGAATCGCCATCTGTCAAGGCAACGAAGCCCCCCACCACCACTGCTTTTATTACCTCTTCTACTCAAGACACACATCAGATTGCAGGTAATGACATCAAAAGCTGTTTTCCAAATAAATTACCTCTTGACATCGCGGAAGAAATCCCTGTCATTATGGCTTCCAATCAAAGCATAGGCAATATTATTTTGCAGGTAGACGCTAAAGTCACCCATAAGCCAGAATCAGTAACTTTGAAAAAGAATTTCGAGGCTCTGTTAAAAGCTGTTAGCTCTCTTGACATTAAGATGGACATCTCCGGCCCTCTAACTGCAATAAAAACGAGCTCAGAAAGATTCTCCAGAACATTTGGATTTAACGCATGGCTGATTTCGGCCTGTATTAAATGGAATGTGAAGTTTATTGACAACTTGGACCATTTCTGGAAGCAACACCACCTTTTTAGGAAAAACGGATCTCAGCTGAACAGAGCTGGTGAAAAAACTTTGTTCTTGAACATTTGCCGTGCCCTTAAAGCAGACACAACAACCCAGAACACCGTGTCCTCGATAGCTCAGCCGGTGCTATCTAATGCACCTCTTTCTGGTATCAAAACAAACGCAACAGCCCAGAAAACTGTGTCTCTGATAACACAGACCATGGAATCCGCTGCACCCACCACAGACCCAAAAAGCAAACTCGGGACGCCCACACCAACTGCATTTGAGAAGGCACAGACCAAGGAAATCCCACTGACCCAAAAAGCGAAGTTGGGACACCCACATCAGCTGCCTCTGAGAAAACGGCTCAGCCGCCCATCTGTGTCACTGATGGCTCTGCCCAGCCCCCTGTCTGCGTGAACAGAGATGACAGCTCTACTCACCCCCCTTTACATTACATTACATTACATTACAATCATTTGGCAGATGCTTTTATCCAAAGCGACGTACAATAAGTGCATATTGAAGGTCATTGACGTGAATACAAAACAAATCCGACAAAGCACAACTTTCTCACAGCGTAGGAGCTATCCCTAGTAATACACATGAGTAGTACACACAGTCAGCTATACATTCTGAACTATAAAATAACCAAAAACACAAGTTAAATAGAAAACAAGCAAAAAAAACAAAAAACAGGAAGCGAGTACTATAGAATGGCCCTATATAGGTATTTTAGTCGAGGTGGAGTCTGAAAACGAGCGTTTTCAGACCACGACGAAAAACAGACAGTGTTTCAGCTGAGCGCAGCAGAGTGGGGAGTTCGTTCCACCACTGGGGAGCTAGGGTGGAAAAGCTCCGCAGTCGGGACGAGCGGGAGCCGTTAACACGGAGGGGGGGAAGTGCAAGTCGCCCTGCAGCAGCAGAGCGAAGTGGTCAAGCAGGAGCGTAGTGCTGGATTAAGTCCTGTAGGTAGGAGGGGCCTGACCTTTTGGCTGCAGTGTAGGCCAGGGTCAGAACTTTGAACCTGATCCTGGCCACGACCGGCAGCCAGTGGAGTGACCTCAGCAGGGGGGTGACGTGCGAGAACTTAGGGAGGTTGAACACAAGCCAAGCAGCCGCGTTCTGGACCAGTTGTAGGGGCAGAATAGCGCAGGCTGGTAGGCTTGCGAGAAGGGAGTTGCAGTAGTCCAGACGTGAGGTGACCATGGTCTGGACAAGAAGCTGGGCGGAGTAGGTGGTCAGGTATGGCCGAATTCTCCTGATGTTGTACAGGAGGAACCTGCAGGACCGTGCCATTGCCCTGATGTTTTCTTTGAAGTCCAGCTGGTCGTCCAGGACCACCCCCAGGTTCCTTGCAGCCCCTTCACCACTTTCTGAAGACAGCGATGGATCCTCTGTCTTTGGTTCTTTTAATCTTTCCCCCCCCTCCCTCCCCTCTGGCCTAGTTCCTTCCTAGGATAGTTCCTTCTCCCACCGAAGCCCCCCCCTACAGCTCCACCATCCACTCCTAAGCCACCTCCCAGGTCTCATCAAGCCCTGAACCTGTTAGGTTTCTGTATTCTGCCTGTTAGTTTGTTTCATTTATGTTTCTGATTTTTACCATGTTTATTTATTCTGATTATTTTTTGAGCTTTCACTGTTCCATGTTTGGTATTACTGTCACTCCCTGTCGTCGTCACACTATTCGGGAGCCTTTGGTGATTTCGGGTTTCGCTGTATTTCCACTCTCTTTTACTTCCTTCTTCACTAATTACCTTTGTTTATAATACTAATCTACTAATCGTTACTAACTGCTTAGAATTAGGTTTCTTACTAATACACTAACGACTAACTTGTAAATAATACTAATCAACTAATTTACTAACGCCAGGGAATTAGAGTTTCTACTAACCTACTAATTTACTAATGCAATCTCAGTTTCCTTCTGCACCTGTCTTTTGTTTCTTCTGTCCTATCTCTGAATATCTTACTATGATTCCCTACTCGTTTCAGCTGCATCTGAGTTCCGCATTCCTCTACCTCGTGTGCACGGGTCTTCTTCGATCCATGTCATGTATAATCTATATGTTATGTGCTAGTCCGGTCCGCGTCTTAGGTGTTCCCTCGTTAGGTGTTCCTGATCAGCTTCCCTTATCGTTTCATTGTGCTCACCTGTGAGCAATCTCCCCTCCCTGTGTCTGCACACCTGATTCCCATTATGTCTGTCTCTCCCTGTGTATTTAACCCGTTATTTCAGTCCGTCTTCGCGAGTTCCTCACTAGATTTTTTGCTTCTGTCTGATTGTCTAAGTATATTCCGAGTTGTCTGTTAGTTGCTGAGTAATTTGTTTCCGAGTTTTTTGTATCCCTTGTCCGTTACCCGTGGTTGTTTTATTTCTGTTTTGTTTTCTTTTTGTTCCTCCTCTGCCTCCCCGGTTTTTGACCCCTGCCTGTGTTCTCGCGACCCTGCTTTGGATCCTGCTTTTGTACCTTTGCTGTGCCTTCCCGGTTACGACCCCTGCCTGTCCCTTGACCACTCTTTGGACTCTGTTTTGTTGCATTGCCTGTCTACCCGGTTTTTCGACCCTGCCTGTTTCACCATGGATTGCTGCCTTGCCCTTTATTAAACTTCGGTTTTTTTCATACTCCTGTCTGCGTTTGGGTCCTTCCCCCACCGACACCTAACAGAAGAAACTCGCCAGTTAGGACCCAGCGGGCAGTCACCAGAGTCATCATGGCGACTCAGAATTTTTTTGACCCCTTCTTCCACGACAACTACGAAGAATACCTCATGGGTATCTGGGGGCAGAACCCTGAGTTCGCCCGTCGGCATGCCGACCACCACCCATCACCCCGGACCCTTTTTCAGCCCACCTCACACTCCGTTGGGCTTGGAGTACTAACCCTCCAGCCGGCCAGCCCTGATCCCACAACCCCTTCAACCACCCAACCCCAACCGTTACCCTTTGAAGGGACCCGTCTGGTCCTGTGTCCGGGGAACTATGGGCCCAGGAGAAGACGAGGGGGTCCTGCTTCCCCGGGACAGGGGCAAACACGGATGGGTGGAAAATAGATCCTCCGTCGACGGGTAGCTGAGTCCGTCGACGGAGGATCCATTTTCCACCCATCCGTGTTTGCCCCTGTCCAGTCCCGCTCCAGCCCTCCTGTCCCGGCCCGCTCCAGCCCTCCTGTCCCGGCCCACTTTCCAGCCCTCCTGTCCCGCCACTTTCCAGCCCTCCTGTCCCGCCACTTTCCAGCCCTCCTGTCCCGCCACTTTCCAGCCCTCCTGTCCCGCCACTTTCCAGCCCTCCTGTCCCGCCATGGGGGGTGGGGGGGGGTACTGTTAGGTTTCTGTATTCTGCCTGTTACAAATTTCATTCCGGATTTCGCCCCCATCACAGTTCCGAGACTGCCCTTATCAAGGTCCTTAATGGCATTCGTTTAAATACCGACTCTAGTAAAATCTCAGTCTTAGTGTTATTAGATCTTAGCGCTGCATTTGACACTGTAGATCATAAAATTCTGCTTGACAGACTAGAAAATTGGGTTGGACTTTCAGGTACCGCCCTAAATTGGTTTAAGACCTATCTAGCGGACAGAAAGTATTTTGTCTCCATTGGCTATTTTACTTCTGAGCGGATTGCAATGACTTGTGGTGTTCCCCAAGGATCAATCATTGGGCCTCTATTATTCAATCTGTACATGCTCCCACTACAACAAATCTTACAAAAAAATTATATCGCTTACCACAGCTACGCAGACGACACCCAAATTTGCATAGCTCTCACCAAATGATTATGGTCCAATCGACTTGCTCTGTCAATGCATTGAACATATTAACATCTGGATGCGTCCACATTTTCTGCAGTTAAACAAGAATAAAACTGAGATCATTGTTTTCGGAACTCACGATAAAAGACTGAGAGTCAGTGCTCACCTTGATTCCCTGTCCCTACAGACTAAAACCCAGGTTAGAAATCTTGGTGTAATCTTGGACTCAGAATTAAATTTCAATACCCATATCAATTCAATAACAAAATCAGCTTACTATCACCTAAAAAACATAGCAAGAATCAGGGATTTTATGCCTAAACACGACCTAGAAAAGCTCATTCATGCCTTTATCTCCAGCAAATTGGATTATTTTAATGGCTTATTTACAGGCCTATCAAAAAAAGCGATTCGCCAACTGCAACTTATTCAAAATGCTGCTGCTAGAGTGTTAACAAAAACAAGGAAATTTGATCATATCACGCCAATTCTTAGGTCTTTGCACTGGCTCCCAATCAAGCAGAGAATTAACTTCAAAGCATTGCTGCCTATGTAAAAGTCACTAAATGGGCTAGGGCCTTCATATGTCTCTGATCTGCTTTTGCCATACGAACCCCCCAGAGCCCTAAGGTCATCTGATGCTGGCTTATTAACCATTCCAAGAGTTAAAACAAAACATGGAGAGGCAGCTTTCTGTTACTTTCTGTTACTACTCACAGCTGGAACAAACTCACAGAAGATATTAGAAATGGCCAAACTCTAACCACTTTTAAAACTAAGCTAAAAACATTCATGTTCTGCACCGCATATACTTAAATAAATACTGTTATCTGATGTTCAGTTGTTGCTTGGTATCTGTTGAGCACTTGAGAAGTCCTCTATAAAGTGGGGCAAAAGACCTCTATACGGGTGGCAGGAAGTCCTTTTGGCATAGCCAAGGCGAAGTCCTCTATTCAGGAGAGGCAAAAGTCCTGCAGCGGTTCCTGGCAGGCAAAAGTATAAAAAAGACCACCCACAGAGAGGCTAAGGGGCTAAAGAGCACATAGTATGCTTGTCTCATATTTTTATTGTATGTACTGTGCACAGCAGATAGCAGGTAGCAAGCTGATTGTTGTTGGAGTGTTTGTTGAGGTATTTGTCTTGTGGGCCCAACCAGTAGTTTTGCAGCTTCTTAAGATTTTTTTTAACTGTTTTAACTTTTTATTAACATTGTTTCTAAACTGTTTTTAACTTAAGATTGTTTTCAATTCTAATTTACTTTTTATATAATGTCTTTCTATGTCTTATGTAAAGCACTTTGAGTTGCCTTGTGTATGAAAATGTGCTATACAAATAAACTTGACTTGACATGTGTCCTTCCTTATGGTCATAGCAGCAATACATTTCTGTAGCCTTGTTTCTGAACAATGTCTTCCACCAAACACTGTGACGCATTGATTAAGAGCCAGCCCCTCAGATACTTCTGCACTTCCTCACCGTCTCACTGTGACAACGAAGAAGGTGCCAGGAACTCAGAGGGAAGGAAACAAGATGCCAGAATCAATATTAGCAGAGTTAAATGCAAGCATATTGAGACTGAACAGTGCTTATATTACACAATAATATTAATAATAAGCTGTGTGTGTACAAATCAATTTCTCGGAGGCCAAAAGAAGAACTAGTGCCTGGTGTCCTGTGTTTGATTCATAGGCACACTTAGGTTGAATTAGCAGTTCATACACATGAGTAATCCACATTTATGTACAACAGAACAGTAAGGCATATTAGCACTTTTCTCCCTGACATACTGTTCTAACAGCTAAAAATGAGTGTAGTGCCTTATCTGATTCTAGTCCCACATATACAAATACCAGACTTGTACAATAACCATAAAAAGGAATATGACATTTGCATGGTGCCACATTACAAATTAATCCGTGTGACTTTGTAATTTGTTTGAAAAGAGTAGCATAATATATCTGAAAAAGACTTTTTCCTGAATGTAATGAGTAACATATAAAGTTTAAACACACTTTTTTCACTTTTGCATGTTTCAGGATTCCTGTGCAATTAATTGAGCTAAAAGACCAATGTAGACCTGTGGTATATATTGAGAATGACCTGTAATCGTGCAATGTTCGCGTTTATCTGCCTGTAATAGTTATAGTACTAGGCCTACTCTGTGATGAGTTGAGAATGAATAATTTGTATCTGTAATAATACCTTTGTGATCATTTGTGTAATAAAAACAAACATTAAATATTATAGTTGCATATTCTATTGTCAATTTTAGCTTTATGAACTGTTTTTCATATTCTGCAAAACAAAGGGGTAGCTGGCAACGTATGGTAGGCTATACGTTTTTTTTCATGTTAAACCAGATAATAGATTGTCAACTTGAGTTGAATGCCAGGTTCTTTAAACCCCCGTTTAAATCTGTTTGCAAAACACTGCATCTGTGATGTTCTCACTCCCGTCCTCTTGTATCCCATGTTTTACACTCTGTTCCACTGCTCATCGTCCGCCTATCCCTTTCCTCCCTTTCGCATGCATTCCACACACTCTCTGCTCCGTTTGCCACTCTCGCACACATTCGCACGCGGCACCTAATTGATACTTGTTAATGTTTGTATTTAGTCACCCGGTGTTCTTTGTCCTGTGCCAGTGCGTTAACTCTCCTTGTGAAAACCTCTGGTCTTGTCTCGTGGATACATAGTATCTAGTCCAGTCTTGCACTTTGGAAACTTTGTCTTGCATTCCGGTGTTAACTCGCCTTTCCACTCTGTCCGGTTTTGATCAAGCTCTCGCCAGGAATGGCGCTTCTCGCTGTTCAGTCTGTCCTGCCTCGCTGTACTAACTTTTGTCTGCTCTGAGTCTACCAACCTGCAGTTGTTTGTATTCCCTGCTTGTGCTGCTGTTCCTGCCAAACCAACTGCTGTGTGTGCATGCAGCCGGAGCTCCAGCTCTACTATCCTGCGGCGGTGCCCGCTTCCTGCTTGTGTTGCTGCCGCTGCCATCCAGCTGCTGTGTACATGTCCAGCCGGGACCCCGCTCAGCTAACCTGCAACTGTTCCTGCCACTCCTGCCCTGGTTCCCGCTCCCCGCTCCTCCTCTGCTCAGCTTGCCCGGTTTCCTGTCACCATCACCAGCCCCTGGCCTCTCCCGCTCCCGCTGTTCCCCTGCTGTACCCACCATCTGGACTGTTTGTCTTATATGTTCTCCCGCTTCAGGAGGGATTCTGGTCGAAGCATAATTTATTGGAGCCTAGCGCTCCCTGTTTGTATGTCCTGCATTGAGCCCAGTTCCTCCTAGGAACCGTAACTGACTTTTCTTGTTCTCCCTATGCTTCAGGAGGAATTCTGGTCAAAGCAATACAATAATTGAGTATTGGAACTTCCTGTGTTCGAGTCGTGCATTTGAGTCCAGTTCATACTCGGAACCGTAACAGCATCATGACTAATGCGGCACTCGATAAACTCATACTTGTCGTACCAGTGGGAAGAAAAGCTCCTGGACGTATAAGCCGAAAGCTGTAGCTGGGTAGCGCTTGAGTTTGGGCTGGGTTGGCGCTCGTCTATAGCGGACAGGTCTGCTGGAGCAGCAACGACTGCAGTGCTGCTACACGACTGAGCGGCAATGCCAATGGTGTTGGCGGAAGAAGCTGCGGCGGTTGTGGTTATCGTAACCGGCGAGGAGCAGGGCAAGACCTGCGCGGAGGAGACGACCTGGGCAGCAGAAGGCATACCTGGTGGTTGAACTTCACCGGAGCTTGGTGGTGGCCGTAGTTCTTCTGGTCGTTGTCCATCTGATGAGCTAGCATTAACATTAGCTGGTTTTCCATCTGATGAGCTAGCAATAACGTTAGCTGGTCCTTTTCCATCGGAGGAGCTAGAATTAACGTTAGCTAAACTCTGTCTGGACTCACTTACAGTCCGGATTATTTTAATAAACTTAAAAAGTGAAGTTTGCTGGGCCATGATGATAAGCTTAAAGATTACTAGTCATTCCGTATGTATGCTATGTCTAGATATGAACCGTTCGGGTTATACAACAGTAACGTTAGACAGTCGGCGATTTAAAGTTCTCAAAGTTGATTTTAAGCGGGCTAGTGTGGCGATTGCTATGATTGGCTAAAACTGAATTTTGAATGGTAAGGTTAAATATTAATGTTTTTTTTCTTAAATATTTCTCACATACAATGTTTAGCAATAACACATTTTTATTTATTTATTGCTTTATTTATAAAATAATAATAGTAACTAGATTAACAATTCCTAAAGAAATTGTAGGTGTGGTTGCTTCACAAATATCAATGGCTGGAAATGGCATAGAAAGATGGTAATATGGTATAGTGTGAGGTGGAAAATAAAAGGTGGAAATGGTATGAACTGTTAATGCGGTATAAAGGGATCTAGTGAAGGTGAAAGTGTTCAAATATGGTGATGTAGCCTATTTTGTGGTAAGTAGTCTAAATAACCTGGAAGTGATACAAAGAAGTAATGAATTATGATAAAAGCACAAAAAGGTCATGTCAAATCATCTGGGATAGTATTGTTGGGTCATAACAGTGTTGTAGAGGAAGGCATTGTGAATGCCCAATTTACTGCTTCCTGTGTACTAGCATACTGCTTACTGTAGTCTATACTGCAGTGACATGCAGTATGCAAAATATCCTCCATATAAACCTGGAGATAAGTACCCTAGGCTATATCATAATAATAATACATTTTATTTATATAGCGCCTTTCTCAAACCCAAGGACACTTTACTGTCATGGTTTATGACCTTTTTCCCTTGCGGTCGTGTTCCTCGGTCGCCACACGTGGGCGCTGCTTCGTTGGTTTTGGCTCCGTTCCTTCTTCTCCCGAAGAAGTCTCATCAACGTTGCACAGCTGTACATGGTTGCCGGTGAGCTATATAAGCCTTCCGTTTCCTTCATTCGGGGCTTCGATATTGATTGTTTGTTGTTTGTGCTATGGTGTGTTGTATGGCATTATTTGTGCTATTTTGTGTGTGGTTTATTTAGCCCTTTTAAAATTTTAGCCAGTATGTAGATCTAGTGTTTTAAGGAGACCGTTTTGCTCCATTGTGCTCTGTTGTGCTTTGTTGGAGTTTTGCGGGACTTGGCTTTGTGCTTTGAGCTTTCAGGTTAAATTTCTGTTTTGTGTGCTCATTTCAGTCACCGCGTTCTGGTCTGTCCTTGTTTGTCGTTTTGCCTAGATCGTTTGCTCTTTGCTGTCTCTTTCTCCTCTCTCTATCTGTCTTCTCTGAAAGCAAGAGGAGTTTGTTTATTGAGAGACAGGGCGTTTTTTTCATACTGACTTTAGGGCTCTGTTTATTCTTAGAGGCAGGGCTTGTATTTTCTATTGAGAAACTTGTTCGGAACTGTAGTTCTGTTTCGTCTGTCGGTGCATGTCTTGTGCTTTTATTCGTATGTGGAGTTTGACGATTTTGTACGGAACTGTAGTTCTGTTTCGTCTGTCGGTGCATGTCTTGTGCCTTTATCCGTATATGGAGTTTGACGATTCTGTTCGGAACTGTAGTTCTGTTTCGTCTGTCGGTGCATGTCTTGTGCCTTTATCCGTATATGGAGTTTGACGATTTTGTTCGGAACTGTAGTTCTGTTTCGTCTGTCGGTGGGGAAGATTGGGCAATGTTGTGGACATGTTTGCATTTGACTGCTAGTCTCTGGAAGTAGCCTTGGAATGTCAGTTCTCTGTTCCTTCATCTCGTTACATTTCCCCTGACTGAGAGGCTAGAGTGTGTGTTTTCTATTTTAGCTTAGTTATTCTGCTGGTAAGGTTGTGGGACTGCGGTGCTCCGTCGGCTCGCCTGTGGAATGTTTCTCCCTCCTGGGAGATCGGGCGTTTACCCCTTTATGTTCTGCATGTGACTGCGAGCTTATGAAACTAGCCACGGAACTTTATCTCTGTTCCTCCGCCTTCTCGTTGCATTCCTCTTTACCAAGAGGCAGGGCGTTTATTCTCCATACTCGTGTTAGTCAGATATCCGATAATTCCGGTGCAGCTGTCCTTTCGTCTATGTGCCTTTATCCGTATATGGAGTTTGACGATTTTGTTCGGAACTGTAGTTCTGTTTCGTCTATCGGTGCATGTCTTCCTGTGGGGAGGATTGGGCGATGTTGTGGACATGTTTGCGTTTGACTGCGAGTCTGGGAGTAGCCTTGGAACGTTGGATCTCCGTTCCTTTCGCCTCCTGGCATTCTAATTCGCATTAGTTTTCAGTGTTTGTTGGTTATATGTTTTATGTGTACCTTTTATGCTACTCGCCTATTCTTGCGCCTCATTACTGAGGCAGGGCGTTTATTATTGCTGGCCATTTAATTACTTAGCACGTGGAAGCATGAGGTAGCAGTTCTTTGTTCCCCTTCGCCTTGTTTGGATTTCTTGCTGTGAAATCAGGCATTTGTGCTTCTACTCAATTGCGTGTTACAGTGTGCCGGTTCATAGCTTCGGTACGTTGGTGTGTATTTGTGCCATTATGCTACTCGCCTGTTCTTATGCGTCTCGTTTCCGAGACAGGGCATTTGTTATTTCCGGCTCGTTTATTAGTTACTTAGCTCGTAGTAGTATGGGGTAGTAGTCCTTTGTTCCCTTTCGCCTTGTTTGGGTTTCTTGTTGTGAAACCAGGCGTTTGTGCTTCTACTCATTGGTGTGTAACAGTGAGCCGGTCTGTAGCTGTGGTGTGTGTGTGTTCCTTGTCTTGTCTCCTCCCTTAACTGCGGGGTTTCCCGCCTTAGTGGCCTTAGGGCTTAAAGAATCCCCTTGCTGCGTTTAGCTCCTCCTACCTCACACGTCACGCCCCATTACATTTACAGAGCAAAAGAATGAAAACAACAAGATCTAGCAAAGAACAACAGGAATACAAAGACAAAATGTAAAATCAATTTGTATATATGATAATAAATTTAAAAAAAAATAATAATTTATAAAAATAAGAAATTAAAGGAACAAGCAGACTAAGGAGAGGAAATAAGTAAGAAACCTAGGGTGTAATGGTGGTTTTTGCATTTGCTTAAACCCACATAAATCCCCTTGCATACTGTAGCTAGTGGTTACAACTCTAGGTCTGTTACAACTCTTTTCATAAATAAATGGGAGGAAAATAGTGTTGGGTAATGAGGTGGGTTTTTAAGTGGGTTTTGAATGTAGATATATTGGTGCAGATGCGGAGATGTTGAGGTAGTGTGTTGCAGAGCTTGGGGGCCATGGCACTGAACGACCTGCCCCCCATAGAGGACAGTCTGGTTTTGGGAATGACCAGAAGTCCAGTGCCAGAGGACCTGAGGTTGCGTGCAGGAGTGTATGGGAGGAGTAGTTCAGTGAGGTAGGAAGGGGCCAGACCGTTAAATGCTTTGTAAGTGATGAGAAGGATTTTGTAGTGTATGCATGAGCAAATGGGTAGCCAGTGCAGCTGACAGAGGATGGGGGTAATGCGATCAGATTTTTTGGTGTGTGTGAGTACTCTGGCAGCTGAGTTTTGGATATATTGCAGTTTTTGGAGTGTTTTGCCAGGGATACCACAGAAAAGGGCATTGCAGTAATCAAGACGGGAGGTTATGAATGTGTGGACTAGGGTTTCAGCATCATTTAGGGTGAGAGATGGGCGGAGTCGTGCAATGTTACGGATGGAAGAATGCATTCTTAGTGAGAGTGTTTATGTGGAGTTGGAAACTAAGTGATGGATCAAATATGACACCAAGGTTGTGGATAGTGGATCAGGGTTTGACTAACAGTCCATCTGTGTTATTAGAGAGGTTGGTGATCCGTGAGGTCAAGGTTTTAGGTCCTGTTAGAATTATTTCAGTTTTATCTGAGTTCAGTTTGAGAAAATTGATGGCCATCCAGAGTTTTATATCATGAATGCACGCTATGAGTGAGGGGGGTGGTAAGGCTGTGATGTTTTTTGTGCTGAAATAAATCTGGGTATCATTGGCATAACAGTGGTATTTGAGACCATGGTGGTGAATGATTAGACCTAGGGGAAGCATGTAGATAATGAATAGAAGGGGGCCAAGAACAGATCCTTGGGGAACACCTTGTGTGATGGGGGCTGAGGAGGATTTATGCTTTCCTACAGTAATAAAGTGCTGTCTGTCTGAAAGGAATGATTTGAACCAGGCAAGTGTACCAGCAAGACCAATGGTGGACTGCAAACGTGAGAGAAGAATGTTGTGGCTAATGGTGTCAAATGCTGCACCTTTCCCACCGGACGTGGTTTACATAAGTGATGGTAGCCATTCAGAGTCAGCAGGTTAAGACCCATATAAACACCAGGCTTTTTCCAGGTTTCTGTTAGGAGTAACAAATCAAGGTGTTTTTGAGTAATCAAGTCATTTAATACAAGTGCTTTGTTTGTTAGCGAGCGGAAATTTAGTAGGGCAAGTTTGGCATTGTTCATGGCTGCTTGACTGTCAGAGATGGAGACGGACATGTCGACATTCCGGAGCGAACGCAAGTCGGCCAGGTTAGCCAGTTTCGTAGTAATTGGGGCATTTCGCCTATTTGACCATAAAGATGCAATACAGTTGTCAGTCATACGATTTACAGTTTGGCTGCGTTTTGATCCACGATGAATGTATCGGGGGCGGCGGTTTGTTCCAAGCGCCCGACATATATCATAAGTTGCAGCAGGTAACGAGACCTACGGCTCAGTTTTAAAAGTTGAGAGGATGAATATCTTAATGACATTTTGGAGTCGTAGCGGTGGGGCGAGAGAGAGTCTGAGGACTTCAGAGTGACATATGAAAAGGCGTTCCCATAGAAGCGCCTGCACACTGCAGATGGATAATATTGGCCAGATACGCCAACGTACACTCAGCCCGGAAGTCAAAGCAGCTTTTCAATATCAGTTTCCTTTACACTCTTTGGCTTCGTGTGTGCATGAGTAACTGGACCGTACACTTTTAACCTAAAAGTCTATCGAGACATTAATGTATTTGAAAGTGGGTCGGCTTTGTGATACAGAAAATCCAGGGTGGAAATTTATATTAGCTGTCTAACCCCTTAATCTCGCTTCGTAGCTAGGCAACACCTCTACTTCGTGAAATTCCCTCAGGGAAAAAACAACGACACACTTGGCAGCTTCCAAGTTTAGACATTCTCGTTTATTTCTCAGGATTTTAGCTCCGATGTGTATTAAAACAACCGGATAGAATAAAACATCATAGCATATCATTGCATCATAGCATATCATTCACTTTCTGAACCTGGATTTTTCACCTCGCAGGTTTGACCTATAGCCTACACAGCGTAGCGCTGGCTAGCTAGCTCCGTTTCTTTCAGGAAACAAGAATACTTTATAACACAGATTCTTCACCATTTCATCCATTAAAACTTACGAGTGCCCTGAGAGCATAGTATCAAGCATAGACTGTTACCCATCCCTATGCTATGCTCCCCCTAGTGTTCATTAAGTGCTATTGCACTAAACCTGTATGAGGCCCACCCTGTTTGCTTTGATTGATAGGAGGACCATACCCCTTCATTTACATAGATACAGTTTGAAAATGAAAACGAAAACTAAAATGAAAATGGAAATGGAAATGAAAATTTAAATGAAATGATTATTATTTTTGAAAGCTAAAGTGAGTAGGATCATTTCAGTTGCAGACGGAAGTAGGCTACGTCGTTAGCTATGGAATTTCTTGTAGGCATTTTTCCAAGGTTGTTGAAAGTTGCTCAGCGCTCACGTAGAGCAGAACGTTAAGTGATTCAAATATCCGCTCAGTGCTCACACTGAGCATTCTTGCCGTGAGCTAGCCTACTGCATGTGCCCATTGACCCCCATTCATTTTTTGGCGATAAAATGTCAAATATCTTAAATTGTATATGGTATAAAGGTAAAAAGTAATACCAACCTGGAGGGGGTATAAAGGTATAATATGAGGTATGAATGGTCGATGGTGTGAACGGTGTAGGAGGAGATAGGTTCTGAAAAATTGGCGGAATAATAATAACGGTAAATCTGAGGAATAACAAACCCTAATAATATTGAAATATAATAGCCTACATATGAGTAATCTTTTAGGGTGGGCCGGTGATAAAAGTGGGTGGGCGTAGAACCTCGCCGTCCAATCATAGCGCCGCACCTGAGGCCTACAAACCTGACTCAGTTACACCAGTTCTGTCAGGAGGAATGGGCCAAAATTCCAGCTTGTGAAAGGCTACCCGAAACGTTTGACCCAATTTAAACAATTTAAAGGCAATGCTACCAAATACTAACAGAGAGTGTATGTAAACTTCTGGCCCACTGGGAATGTGATGAAAGAAATAAAAGCTGAAATAAATAATTCTCTCTACTATTATTCTGACATTTCACATTCTTAAAATAAAGTTGTGATCCTAACTGACCTAAGACAGGGAATGTTTACTCGGATTAAATGTCAGGAATTGTGAAAAAAACTGAGTTTAAATGGATTTAGCTAAAGTGCATGTAAACTTTCGACTTCAACTGTAGCTGGCAGCCAATGCTATAATGAGACCCAATTCCACTCAGACCCTTGATGACTTACAGCCATTTCGCCAACCATGTATTCCATACTGTTGCAGCATACAGCTAGTCCCACCCCCCAATTCTCATAGAGATCCATTCAAATACAGTGAAGTTATAGTATCGCTTGTAATTGTACCAGAAAATAAGATATCAAGAGTATTTTGATATTGTTGGCTCACAGACATCAGGAAGTCATGGCATGCAAAGGATATGCAACCAAATAGTAAAACTTATGACTTTATTCTACATTATGTTAAACTGTCCAATATTTTTTGATGTCCGAAAATGGGGGAGACTATGTACATAAGGTTCTATAATTTATAAACGGTTCATCTGATATGGGTGAAAATACCCTCAAATTAAAGCTGACAGTCTGCACTTCAACCTCATTGTCATTGTATCCTTTCACAGGATATTACCATTTCTGAGATGACGAGTTCAGCATGGTAGCATCACACTCTCAACCTCTATTATTGTTTTGTTGTTGTCGTTTTTCGACGGTCGCTTGGTGTACAACGCCGGTACCCCACCGTAGCGAAGAGTGGCTATCTCCTTCCCTTCATTCCGACTGATATGTGCTTTACGCGCTGACGCTCCACCCCCTACTCACTGCTTGTATTCAACCTCTTCAACAAACACGACATCCTGTAATCACAACCCAGTCGAGTGCTGTGATACTGAAACGGTGGAAAAGACCATGGACTAACACCTGTCATTTGTGGGATTTCCCTCTTTTTCATTTGATGCATTACCATCCTCACAAAAGGAAATCTGAATCGTAAGGTAAGTTTCGAGAGGAGTACGGGTGGTAGATGCAAGTATTGCTAATTTTTTGTAAGAAATAGGCTATGCACGATATTTCTGTTATGGGTTAAGCTATTTCATTGCTTGCACATTTTACCGCTGAAATTATGTCAAAATAATCTTTAGTTGCACCATATTTACTGCAAAAACTGCAATGCAATAATAAATTTAGCATCGCGATGACTTCCAGCAAGATCACTTATAAATAGGCTACTAAAGCACACATGAATGCTAATGGTACGTGATGATAATCAGTAGTTTTACGTGCGCCTACGTCGTTTAGGACATGCATTTTTTCACCGGCTGGATATCGTTCTAATGGATTCGCATAGCAAATCAGAAACAGAATAGAATTACACTTCATGAGTTAAAGGGAATCCTGAATCTAGGTTTTCAGGTGCTAGTCAGATTGCTTTTTCACGACGTCTAGATTGTCGTTTTTGGGATTCCATCACACCCCAAACAAATATAGTGAATAGACATAGGCCTAATATATTTAATGAAATATACAAATAGGCTACATGCTTCGATAACCTAAATATGAATTGTGCATGTAACATAATTTAGCTGTCAGGCTATTATAATAGCAATTTACATTATAGCTGATTCTTTTTTGTATCCAAGAATAACAGATAACAGTATTGGTGTTTTTTGTTAATAACAGCAACATTCACTTAGATCGTCTGACATACATTCAGTGTCCTTTTCCCCCACACATAATCATTTGACTAAAATCAATCCACAGGTCACATCTACAAAATAAGCCTATTATAATAAACTGGCCTTATTTGTGCAGTTTGATTGACATTCAAACAATCATTCACTATTTATTTATGCTCTGGATCATATACAATGTAATAAAGGGCTTTTATTGTAATACATTACGCATTATAGCAGATGAAGTAAAATAATTGTTTTACATGCTGTTGATGTTATGTTGATCTGAATATCCCTGACGGAACAGAAGAGCACAGAATGTGGATTGTGGTGATGTCAGGAAGGCATATAGTATGCCTGAAGTGTATTTCAGTTTTCACCTGAGGACCGACTTGCCTAATTTGTTATGTATTTTACAAAGTCTCCCACATATTTGTTCTTTCTGATGTTCGCGGATAAAGACAAAACAAAGTTTATGAGATTATTTTAAGAGTGTCTTTCCGAATTGAGTAGGTTGTGGACCAGCTTTCTTTCACATTCAGCCCCCAAAATGTGCATGTTACACAAAAAAATTATTAATTTATAATTTATAATAAGTCAGAGACCTGGCCCATGATCTAATCTCCCAGCATTTAATTTTACACATATTAAAGAGTTGCAGAATTTTCTGCGTAATACCTATGAATCTAACACACACAATTTATATTATTCAACTCTGACACACCATTGTAAAGTGTATTGCAGTTTATTCTACATTAGGCCCATGTTACCATTTCATGATTTTACCTTCATAGATTTTCTGCCTCCTTTATCTGTTGGAGAACTGTTTGCAGAACTTACTGTGTTGATTATAGCTCTGTTATGCAATAACCAGGTTGATCCAGTCGCATAAACCAGGAATCTACCGATGGATTGGTTTTAGTCAGCCGTTCTCATCTTGCATCTCAGCGAGACTCAGTATCAATCAATCAATCAAACTTTATTTATATAGCACCTTTCAGACAAATCAAATTGCAACTCAAAGTGCTTTACATGCGATTGATAAAAACGTAAGATGCAAAAATTGATTTAGAGACTACCTAATGCACACCTAATTGATTAAGACAACAATAAAAAGTGGGTAGTTAAGAAAATAAAAGATAAATAATAAAAGATAATACAAGCAATAAAAATAAAAATAAATTAATTTTATGGAAAAACAGTAAAATGTTAATGAAATAAAATGCAATAAAATACATTAAAAAAGTGTAAATACTAAGAGCATAAAATTATAAAACACAATAAGGATGATAGTAATAAAAATATAGCCGCAAGTGGCAATTGGGGGTTTGAGCCGTTAAAAGCCTAAAGCAAGTCATATAAGACATTTAAGAACATAAAAGCAATATGACAAAAAAGAAAGTAAAGTTTGAAGGTACAGGCAAACTTGAAGTTAGCTTGAGAAACCCAAGCATGGTAGTAAAAATACTCAAAAAAGACAAATGGTAGTAGGCTAATAGGCTAGTGCACACTGGCCTTGTAATTACTGTAGTAGGCGAGTAGTAGCCTAGTACTAGATGTTTTGCTGGTTTAGTTACGTTATGTTCTGCTAGCAGTAATATTAGTTTGGGTTGAACTTACATTGATTTTGCTAACTGAGCTTGCCAGAGATGTCATCTGTTTGAAGCTTTGCATGTTGTTAAACCCGCTGTTAGCCTACTCACAGCGGTGTCTTCCAGAACTATCAACTAAAACGTTACGTACAAACAAACTAGGCTAAGACTTAACTTCAGGGTGGCACTGACATCCTGATAGGCTGACAAATGTACTGTCTCACAGTTTTATTGGTTCACCTTAGTACGCTATTGAGGTTCAAAATATTTGAATTAACCTAGTTGATGCATTTTCTATTTTAGAATTACTATTCGTTGTTATGGAGGCTACTCGTAACCTGGGTTACACTTACATGTATTTTTTTAAGTCATTAACTATTTAGTTGTGTTGAGCTAGTAGGTTTAATAACCATGTCATGCTGAGCATGTATAACGTTGAAATGTCTATCATATTTAGCCTAGTGGCCGAGCTATAGGCTATTAAATACAATGGATGCAAATGCAGCCCATGTATTTTAGAACTGATATACTACATACTTAGGCTACTTGCTATCACGTGTGATATTTTTGAGAAGCATGCAATACTGAGCATTTTGACAGTTAAATTAAGTTTCTATTGCATTCAGTGGTTGCCTATAGCACTTTTTGTCAAGCCGCTTATCAAACTATTTAATTTCCACAATTAAAAAGTAATTGGCACCAATTAAGCACAGATGATGATTGACAGCGATGTTTGATAGACACTCGCGTGTTAAATTCAGTCATGCAGACATGCGGCAATATTTAGAAATTTTGCTTGAAGCAGTGGGGAATAGTGACATTATGAATGACAGCACGCAGTTATCTAACATTTAACTTGCACAGAAATCGTTAAAGAAATAGTAGGCTAGCTATTAATAAGAATGAAATGGTTTGCAGCAGAGGTATATGCCTTTATTTATTTATTTTTAATAAATGACATAAAAGTGCTGAATGTCATGTACAATGTTCTGATGAAAAATCAAGGTTCTAAACTCTGTGATTAAATTTGAACAAGGTCAGTTTAACAGTTTTTTCTGTCATTGATTGACGATGCTTGGTGAAAACTTGTCCGTTTGAAGACATGCATCTTTCTGCATCGACATCGTCATTTTGCCTTTCGTGTGTGGTTTGGAAATTATTTCCACATCTATAGAATTCTCCAAATTCGCCCAGTGCCGTTTTCTTGTCCTAGTCTAATAATGAAGGCTGGGTGTTCGTCAGGGAACTTCCACCGTTTTTAGTGCTTTCCTGATTTTTCGGCAGTTTACCTGAACGTAGCCTTCTACAGTGTTATTTGTATAGCCTGCCTTATACATTCGAAACATATTGCCAAATTCTGGGAGAAACAAAGTGTGACATAGGCTACAGATTCTAGATTCTTGTCAGTTGTTACAATCAGATGTTTGACGGTGCTACTAGATTTATGTTAAGGTTCCTGCAGGGGGGACCGGACTCAAACGCAAGACTCAGAGACGGCTCAGGGTGAAACTCCACCAGGGAGTACATTTATTGAGAGACATAGGCAGGGACAAGACGAAACCAGACACGAGTCAGGAACAAGGTGAGGCAGGAACATGGAGGGGTCAAGACTAGGTGGGAGCTATGACAAGGAGGGGGCTATGACGAGGAGGAGGCTGTGACAAGAAGGGGACTAAGACTAGGAGGGGTCAGTGACTAGGAGGGATCAGGAACTAGGATGGGTCAGGAACTGGGATGGGTCAGGAACCAGGCTAGGCGTGGACGGCACTCTGGCCGTGGGGTCAGGAAACATGGCGGCCCTCTGGCCGTGGGGTCAGGAAACATGGCGGCCCTCTGGACGTGGGGTCAGGAAACATGGCGGCCCTCTGGACGTGGGGTCAGGAAACATGGCGGCCCTCTGGTCGTGGGGTCAGGAAACATGGCGGCCCTCTGGTCGTGGGGTCAGGAAACATGGCGGCCCTCTGGCCGTGGGGTAAGGAAACATGGCGGCCCTCTGGTCGTGGGGTAAGGAAACATGGCGGCCCTCTGGCCGTGGGGTCACAAAACATGATGGCCCTCTGGCCGTGGGGTCAGGAAACATGGCGGCACTCTGGCCGTGGGGGTCAGGAACGAGGACATCACCCTGGCCGTGGGGTCCAGATTAAGGACAGCACGCCGGCCGTGGGGTGAGGAGCGGGTGCGGGGTTCCCGCGGATAGCGCGGCGGCACTCTGGCCATGGGGGAGTCAGGAACGAGGACATCACCCCGGTTGTGGGGTCAGGAAACATGGCGGCCCTCTGGCCGTGGGGTCAGGAAACATGGCGGCCCTCTGGCCGTGGGGTCAGGAAACATGGCGGCCCTCTGTCCGTGGGGTCAGGAAACATGGCGGCCCGCTGGCCGTGGGATCAGGAAACATGGCGGCACTCTGACCATGGGGGTCAGGAACGAGGACATCACCCTGGCCGTGGGGTCCAGATTAAGGATGGCACGCCGGCCGTGGGGTCAGGAACGGGTGCGGGGTTCCCGCGGATAGGGCGGGGGCCCGCGGCGCCACTCTGGCCGTGGGGGTCAGGAACAAGACGTCACCCTGGCCGTGGGGTCCGGATTAAGGACGGCACGCCGGCCATGGGGTCAGGAACGGGTGCGGGGTTCCCGCGGATAGGGCGGGGGCCCGCGGCGGCACTCTGGCCGTGGGGGTCAGGAACGAGGAGGGTCAGGAACGAGGAGGGTCAGGAACGAGGGGGGTCAGGAAAGAGGAAGCCTGGAGGGAACTGGGGAGCCTGGAGGGAACTGGGGAGCCTGGAGGGAACAGGGGAGCCTGGAGGGAACTGGGGAGCCTGGAGGGAACTGGGGAGCCTGGAGGGAACTGGGGAGCCTGGAGGGAACTGGGGAGCCTGGAGGGAACTGGGGAGCCTGGAGGGAACTGGGGAGCCTGGAGGGAACCGGGGAGCCTGGAGGGAACTGGGGAGCCTGGAGGGAACCGGGGAGCCTGGAGGGAACCGGGGAGCCTGGAGGGAACCGGGGAGCCTGGAGGGAACCGGGGAGCCTGGAGGGAACAGGGGAGCCTGGAGGGAACAGGGGAGCCTGGAGGGAACTGGGGAGCCTGGAGGGAACTGGGGAGCCTGGAGGGAACAGGGGAGCCTGGAGGGAACAGGGGAGCCTGGAGGGAACTGGGGAGCCTGGAGGGAACTGGGGAGCCTGGAGGGAACAGGGGAGCCTGGAGGGAACTGGGGAGCCTGGAGGGAACAGGGGAGCCTGGAGGGAACAAGGGAGCCTGGAGGGAACAAAACATAGACAAGAACAAGACAAGACGAGGGGGTCCATGACACGAGAGTACATAACAAGAGGGTACAAAACAAGACGGAACAAGACAAGACCACAAACGGGAAACCCAGCTCACAAAAAACAGACGAGCGCACAAGGCAGTCCGGCCCCAAACAAAGTGACGGGGCAGACTATATACAAGAAATGACGAGGACAAAACGAGCAACAGGTGGGAGAAGGGTAATGGGGACACGAGAGGAAAACACAATGCAGGTGTGGGGAGTGCAAGACACAAGTAGGAGGGAGAGAGGGAAAACACAGGGTGGACTGTGAGACAATAGGAAAACCCGGGATGGAACCCGGGTGCCTCACAATTTAGCTGTAAATTATACTGGAACAGTATGGAAACACATGATTGGCTGAATGGTTCTAAGTCATCAAGGGTCTGACGTATCAAACAAGCCTTAAATCATCACTCTGCTGCCAGAAGTACAGTAGATATGGATGGATAACTTGAAGGGTTTCTTCTCCTGACTTATTTTTCCATAGAGTTCAATAGGAAAATTTGTCAGGAGAAACAACCCTTAAAGTGATCCATCAATATCTACTGCATATCTGGCAGCAGTGATGGTTTGAGGCTCGTTTGATACCTCAGACCCTTGATGACTTACAGCCATTTTACCAATCATGTATTCCATACTGTTCCAGCATAATTTACAGCTAAATCTAGTCCCACCCCCTAATTCCCATAGAGATCCATTCAAATGCAGAGACGTTATAGTATTGCTTGTAAGAGTACCAGAAAATAGGATATCAAGAGTCTTTTGATGTTGTTGGGTCACAGACATCAGGAAGTCATGGCATGCAAAAGATATGCGTCCAAATATTAAAAATTTAAAGGCACAGTCAACTTAGTGTATGTAAACTTCTGACCCACTGGAATTGTGATATAGTGAATTAAAAGTGAAATAATCTGTCCGTAAACAATTGTTGGAAAAATTCCTTGTGTCATGCACAAAGTAGATGTCCTAACTGACTTGCCAACACTATAGTTTGCGAACATGGAATCTGTGGAGTGGTTAAAAATTAGTTTTAATGACTTCAACCAAAGTGTATGTAAACTTCTGACTTCAACTATATATAGAATTTCATACAAATTGGATGAAAGGTCAATGAGTTATGGCAATTTATTTGATAGACAACGCCCAATCTCACATTGATTGCCTCACAGTTCCCGTAGTTATTGTCCGATATAGCTGGATTATAGTTAGCAAGTATAATTAGGTACACTAATGATACACTACTCACAAAAAGTTAGGGATATTTGGCTTTCGGGTGAAATTTATGGAAAATGTAAGTTCACGCTACAGTGATATTATATGTATCATGAAAGTAGGGCATTTAAGTAGAAGCATGCAATGGTGATTTCCTCATCTCAAACTATTTATTGAAACAAAAGCCAACAACAGTGGTGGGTATACCACAACAAAAATGTCAATGTCTCAATAACTTGTCATGTGCCCTTGAGCATCAATTACAGCTTGACAACAACGTCTCATGCTGTTCACAAGTCGACTTATTGTCTGCTGAGGCATGGCATCCCACTCTTCTTGAAGGGCGGCCCTCAGGTCATTGAGGTTCTGGGGTACAGAGTTACGAGCCTCTACACGGTGAGTCAGCTGATCCCATAGGTTTTCTATGGGATTCAGGTCTGGAGAAAGTGCAGGCCACTCCATTTGAGGTACCCCAGTCTCCAGCAGCCTTTCCCTAATGATGCGACCTCGATGAGCTGGAGCATTGTCGTCCATGAAGATGAAATTAGGCCTGTGTTGTTCATGCAGGGGCACAATGACTGGATTAATGATGTTATTCAGGTAGTATGGGCTTGTCACTGTACCATTCACAAAGTGTAGGGCAGTTCTGTATTGACTAGACACACCTGCCCACACTGTAACACCGCCACCACCAAAGGGTCGTCTGGTGACAACAGTGGCTGATGCATAGCGCTCTCCTTGACGTCTCCAACATCGTTGGCGGCCATCATTTCTGCTCAACGTGAATCGACTTTCATCAGAGAACAGCACTGAGGCCCACTGGTCCCTCGTCCAGCGTAAATGCTCCCTGGCCCATGCAAGACGATGACGCCTGTGCCTGGTGGTGTGGTCAGGTACCCTTGCAGGTCGTCTAGCACGCAGACCACGCTGATGTAAACGGTTTCGAATGGTCTGACGTGACACTTGGGTGCCTCTCACCTCCCTTAAATGTGCCTGGAGTTGAGTGGCATTCATCATCCGGTTCCGCAGGGCACTGTTCACAATGAAGCGGTCATCAGTGTGGGATGTGGCCAAAGGACGTCCACTTCTATGCCTTTCTGTGACTCTTCCAGTCTCTCTGTATCTCTGTTGCAACCTGCTGATGACACTCTGTGACACTCTAAGCTCAGTGGCCACTTCCCTCTGAGAACATCCTGTTTGAAGCCTCGCAATGGCGAGGTACTGTTGATCAATTGTTAGGTGTCGTCTTGGTCTCATGATGTCAAAATGTGAACAGCATGATGAAGAGGACTGTTTAAATACCAATTCTAATTGAACCAGGAAATTTATTGGTCGATTCATGGATCAAACACCTGTTGTGAATTTTGCCGTTCAGCTCCTTGTTAGAGAACAGCAAGTTGTGCAAAAAGTACTGAAACATTGAATAGTTGGACATGTGCATTCAAAAGTTTAGAGAAGGTCAAATTAATTTCACCTGTAAAGGTTATAGTGCATTTTAGGTTCATCCTGAAATTTCACCCGAAAGCCGAATATCCCTAACTTTTTGTGAGTAGTGTATGTACCAAGTCTGGTCCAAATTGGTCAAGAAACAAAAAAGCCTTAGGGAAAAAACTATTTTGCATATTATGCAAATTAGCAGAAAATCCAAGATGGTAGCGACATGTGTGATACATACATATGTTCCAGATGAGGGAATTGATCACTACAGCAAGTTTTAAATGTCTAAAAGATAATGGTGATTTTTAATGAATTTATGAATTTAAAAGAAATATTATGTTCTATAGCACCACCATTTGATTATATTGAGCCAATACTTTAGAGTTTGGCTCATAATGTCAGTGCAAGTATTTAAACCAAATTTCATTAATATCCATTGAAGCATTTTGGAGTTATTAGCATTTTTGTGACTAGCCACGCCCACAGCAGTTTTCATTGGCTTACTGCAGTCAGAATTTTGGACTATCAGAGTAACTTTTTAGAGGACCGTCCCCTGAACAAACTGGTGTGAGTTGTATGTTGATATGTCAAACGGTCTCAGAGGAGATACATTTTAAAGGTTTTTCACAAAATGTAAATTTGCAAAAGATCCAATATGGCGACCTCATTGGTCCTAATGGCAAGGTTGTTTGCCATGAGACAAGGAATCTGAGGCAAAAAGGATTTTGAAGATAGGCCAAACGGTTCAAAAGTTATAGCCCTAAAGATTATAGAATTTCACTTTGTCTCTATAGCGCCACCATGAGGCTGATTGAGGTGAGATTATTTTAAACACTCTTCATTTAGTACATTTCCGATGAGTGTGCCAAGTTTCAAGTCTCTCGGATGTACCATCTCACGGGAAATTTAGCAAACACGTGGAGAAAAAAATTTAATAAAACCAGTGGAAAACAATAAGTGTAAATACTAAGACCATAAAATTATAAAACACTATATAAAAACCAGACTGAATAGATGGGTTTTTAGATTACATTTAAAAATATCAATATTTTCAGCTCCTCTCACATCCATTGGAAGGCTGTTCCAGCGGCTTGGAGCGTAATGGCTGAAGCATCACTAAATGTTTTTGTTCTACTTTGCGGAACAACTAAAAGAGAAGAACTGGAGGATCTGAGGGACCTTCTTGGTTCATAAACCAAAAGAGGTAGTCTGGTGCAAGGCCATGTAGTGCCTTATAAACTAATAAAATCAATACAACAACTAAAAGGTAACCAGTGTAAAGACTTTGAAATAGGCATAATGTGTTCTCTCCTTTTGGTCTTAGCTCTCGTGCAGCAGAATTTCAAATTAATTGTAGCTGATTTATTGTATTCTTCGGTAGACCAGAAAGGAAAGCGTTACAGTAGTCTAGCCAGCTGGTTATAAAAGCGTGCATCAGTCTCTCTGTGTTGCTCAGAGAGAGAAATGGCCTTACTTTGAAGATGTTCTTCAAGTGATAAAATGCTGTTTTTGTGACACCTCGCACATGAGCATTGAAATTAAAATCAGAGTCAAAAATCACTCCTAGATTTGTTGCTTCTTAGCTTGGGTTAAGTCCTAGTGTATTTAGTTTGGGGGTTAGTTTCTCTCTCTGAGCCTTTGATCAATACTTCAGTTTTATATCTAAAATATAGTTTACAAGTGAGTCAATTGGCCCAGTGTTGTCAGGAGACACGGCCACATAGAACTGAGTGTCATCAGTATAGCTGTGAAAAGAGATACCGTGCCTCCTGATGACACTGCCCAGGGAGTAGCATGTACAAATTAAAAAGTAATGGTCCTAAGATTGATCCTTGTGGTACCCCACAGGTAACCTCATATTGTTTGGTGGAGTGGTCATATATGGATACAAAAAATGTTCTTCCGCAAACAGGTAAACCAGTAAAAAACAATTCCAGACAGGCCAACGTGCTCACTTAATCTATCTAAAAGAATCTTGTGGTCCACAAAAGGCAGCACTCAGGTCCAGAACTGAAGGCCTGTTGCTGTCAAGATTTGTTCTGATATCGTTCACTGATATTGTTCTGATATCGTTCACTGATATTGTTCTGATATCGTTCACTGATATTGTTCTGATATCGTTCAATGTGGCCTGAAGGATTATTGGAAAATTCAAACTCTGTTTTAAATTTCCCCGAAGCAAGTCCATTTAACAACCAACCCCCCACCTAGTCTATACCTACCCATGCGTGACATAGTGGAAAATAGCGTCTATGTTTGAGTTCATAAATATATTTATTCATCATATAAAATTAGAATAACGTCATAGCAACGAGATAAACCCAACAATAGCCTGATTGTATGCCAGAAAAGCCGTGAAAAGCCCTGTTCACTCAAATGCAAAATAAACTGTGAAAGTACTGTCTCATTCTACCATGTATTCTACTAGCAATATATGCTACTAAATATTAAATAAATATACAATCCTACCATTGGTTTTACACATCGAGATGTTCCTTTCAAAATTCAGTGGTCATTTATTGTCTGGTACAATCGGTTTGAGAAATATACAACACTTGATACCGATATTACACTATCTGAAACGTCGATGCCCTGTAAGCCTGTCTCATTCATTACAGTTCATTCTGGTTTAATTGTCGGCTTTTTTATCCAATAGAGTACATCATAACCTTAGCAACGGTATATGTCATGTCTTTTTCGGTGCTTTGAACTATTTACGACAGCCCCAGCGTAGCGGCAGTTTTCGTTTTAACGGTCTAGTATTATGCAAGCTCTATAGAATACGCATTAGGGAGTGGAGTTTCCCTTTTTCGATATGTAAGTATTTTTGCGTCTAAAATACCCTTGGTCCTGCTGGGTACATGTAAGGGGGCGTGACGTGTGAGGTTCGAAGGGGCCACACGCAGCGAAGGGATTCAAAGAATCTCTACGAGCCACTGAGACAGAGAGACCCCGTATTTGAGGGAATATAAATGACAACTCAAATAACCTAGCTCCCACTCTCGACTGGAGGGAAATAATAAGGGAACTAGGAAAAAGGGGCGTAACAGAAATCGACACGTATAACCGGGCGAACGGCACACGAGTGCAAAGAATCTCGAGCTCGGTAAACACAATGAGCTAACAACGAGATGCTAACGTGAAATGAGAGAAGGAGCTGCCTCGGAGGTAACACAAACAAAGCAACATAAATTAAAGCTAAGCAAAGGGAGAAGGCGACAAGCAAAAAAATAACTCCCTAGCTCTAATCGGAGCATACTGCTTGCTGCAGGAATAGAAGGGAAGCGGTCTCCATGTCCTGACCTCTACCGGCAGTGTACCAACCGCAAGACATGCAAAAAATAAAGGCCCTACATCTCAATAAGGGGGAATGTACGAGAAGGCGAGAGGAACAGAGATCTAACATGGCTACTTTCATAGGCTCACAGTCACACGCAAACATGTCAACGAAATTGCCCGGTCTCCCTGTAAGGAGAAAGGTACCAGAAGGCAAACAGAACAGCTGTTCTGGACATTTTGCCGGCTCAATGACTAACGCAAGCCTTGTAAAAAATACACGCCCTGCCTCTCAGTAAGAAAATGACTATATAAATATAACCACAAACAAACAAAGACTCCTCTCGCTTTTAAGGAAGAAAGTAGACAGAGAGAAGATCGAGAGACAGAAAAGGCAACAGGTCTAGGCAAAGAAAGAAAAGGAAAAACCAGGAAGCGGCGACAGAAAAGAGCCAAGGAAGAAGAGTCCTAATAGCTACATGCACAAAGGCAAGTCCCGCATTACTCCAATAAAACCTATTGGAGCAAAGAGGTCTCCTACAGAGCCTAGACCTAACCATACCGGCTAAGCAAACAAAGACAAAAATAATACAAAATAATACAGAAGCCCCGGAAGAAGGAAACGGGGGCTTATGTAGCTCTCAGGCAACCACGCACAGGTGTGGATGCTGATGGGAGAACTCCGCGAAAGAGACGAGGCGGAGCAAAACTCCACTAACAGAGCAGCGCCCTTGTGTGGCGACCTAGGAAAATGACCGCAAGGGAAGAAAACGTCAAAAACCATTGCACTACATATGTACGTTCGTGTTTCCACTCGAATACTGTCTTTCCAATATGTTTGATAGCCCTATTGTTATTTTCGCATTTTGAGTGCATTTCACATACTGTAGTGCAATCGTTAAATGTATTTTTGATGTAGGCTACTGATGTTCATTGAAGATAGAACATTTGGCAGCATTTTGCAGGTGGTGGAATACTATTTTATGTTCATGTTATCGTACATAATATAGGCTATGGCGTATATACGTGTTCTTAGGGCATGACAAATTCTCATTCCAATTTACTGTGCGCTGATATGTGGCAGATTAAGGTAAAAATTTCCTTGGAGTCATTATGAATAGGAAAATAAAAATAAATAAAAAGACTACAGAAAAATGCAATCCCAGGACAAAAGTATACATACTGTAGAGTACAGGGACAAGTGATGTTTTATTGAGGTACAAGAGTGAATGATTAGGCAACATATTTAGGTGTATGTAATACTGTGATATCAATGTTTTTTATCTTAAGCCATCAGAAGGAGCAAATGTACAGTCAAGCCGGAAAGTCTGCACACCCCTTTCACCTTCTCCACGTTTTATTACGTTACAGACATATTCTACAGTAGATTGAGTTCATTTTTTGTCTCAAAGTTCTACACAAAATAGCCCATAATGACAAAGTGAAAACAGGTTTTTAGACATTTGTGCTAATTTATTAAAAATCAAAATGTAAAATATCATATGTACACAAGTGTGTATGACACCCAAAAGTGAGCTGAGGTGCATTTCGTTTCCACTGATACTGCTTGAGATGTTTCTACAACTTAATTGGAGTCCACCTGTGATAAATTCAATTGATTGGACATGATTGGGGATTGCCAACACCTGCCTATATAAGGTACCCCCTTCCATTTATGAATGATGGTGGCCACTGTGCTCTTTGGGACCTGTAAAGCTGCAGAGATTTTTCCGTACCCTTCTCCAGATCTATGCCTTGACACAATCCTGTTTCTGAGGTCTGCAGATAATTCCTTTGACCCAATGGCTTGGAGTTTGCTCTGACATGCACTGTCAACTGTGGTACCTTATATAGGCAGGTGTTGGCAATTTCCAATCATGTCCAATCAATTGAATTTATCACAGGTGGACTCCAATTAAGTTGTAGAAACATCTCAAGCAGTATCAGTGGAAACAAAATGCACCTCAGCTCACTTTTGGGTGTCATATCAAAGGGTCTGCACACTTGTGTACATATGATATTTTACATTTAGATTTTTAATAAATTAGCACAAATGTCTAAAAACCTGTTTTCACTTTGTCATTATAGGCTATTTTGTGTAGAATTCTGAGACAAAAAATGAACTCAATCTATTGTAGAATATGTCTGTAAAGTAATAAAACGTGGAGAAGGTGAAAGGAGTGTGCAGACTTTCCGGCTTGACTGTATATGACCGATTTCACTTATGTAGCTCTCAGCAAACTAAAAAAAAACTTTTTCCAAAGTTTCTTTGCATTTGTGGCACTTTATTTTGACTTAAATTATGAAAATAAACAAATCTCAGTTTGTATTGTAAATGGTACACCTGTCTTGTTTCATGTAAGCCATTTACCAAGTTTATGTGATGCTCACACCTGGAGTTATAAAGCCTTAAACAGAGCACCCCCTAAATAGGTGAAATTTGCCATCTGCGTCAAGGGGTTAAGGAAAGTGATATTCTAACATCCCAAGCAGCCTTGAGTCTACCCATCAGCTCATAATAAGACAGCAACATCCAATACTTCAAGATATTTTTTGCGCTACGACACTTTTTGGGGAAACCCATGTTTTTGCCTCATCATGTTAGAGACACTAGTGCTTCAGTGTAACTTTTGCTGAGGATGCATGAGGGTTACTTTCATATTCTGATACCTGTGGTCCAAATGGCAAAATATTTTAAAAAGACTAATATACCACGGTCCCATCAACGGTGATGGAGAGGTCATGTAGTGGGGAGGTCTTGTACGGCATGAAGAGGAGCTCTGTCTTGGCAAGGTTGAGCTTCAGGTGATGGGTAGCCATCCACTCAGAGATGTCAGTCAGACAAGCAGATATCCTCTCCCAGTGTTTCCCCTAGATTTTTTTTCAGGCCGGGCGGTGAAAGTGCGCCATTTTGCGTAGAGGCGGAAACTATAATTACACCCTCATAATAGCGCTGCCATTGAAAATTTTAATTAGGCCTAACGGGAAACCAAAGCTGTTTTGGCAAGGGTTTTTCCTGATGCTTTGATCATTCCCGCATTCTGCGGTAAGGGAAATATTGCAGCTACATAAAAAAAAAATAATATGAAAAAAAAAATTTTCATTAAAATTATTTATTTTCCCTCTTGTTCAAGCCGGGCGGGCCGCCCGGCCAAGATAACGGTAGGGGAAACACTGCTCTCCTTAACCTGTGGGGTAGAGGGAGGGAAAGAGAGGAAGAGTTGAGTATCATCAGCATAGCTATGGTATGAGAAGCCATGTGAATTAATTACTGAACCAAGAGACTTAGTATACATAGAGAACAGCAGAGGACCCAGTACAGATCCCTGCGGGACTCCTGTAGACAGGGGACAGGGAGCAGAGACGGAACCCTTCCAGGCGACTTGGTAGGATCTATCAGTGAGATACGATACAAAACAAGAGAGGGCAGTCCCAGAAATGCCCATCTCAGCGAGTGTGGAGATCAGGAGTTTGTGGTTGACCGTGTCAAATGCCGCAGACAGGTCAAGGAGAATCAGAACAGAGGAGAGGGAGGAGGCTCTAGCAGTGGCGAGTGCCTCCGTCACGGCCAGGAGAGCAGTTTCAGTGGAATGGCCGGTTCTGAAGCCGGACTGATGCGGGTCAAGCAGGTTGTTCTGGTGGAGCTCAGCGGATATAGACTGCGGATATAGACATATGCAGGGAACATACACATATACATACCTGGGGGGGCAGTAACACATATGCAGGGAATTTAGCATGTTTCAAAATGGATTTTTGTTATTGCATGGATTACTTAGTACTGTCTAGAATACATTCTGTTTTCTCAGCAAGCAGTGTGGCCTGGAAACTGATACTCTAATCTTTATGCTGCATATTCAAGTCTTGGGTAGGACTCATAACATTATAAAAATGTAGGTACTTCAGCTTGTCTTAGTAAATATCAGTCTGTATAAATTAGGGATGTGCGATAATATTGGGACCATATTGGTATTGGCTGATGACATTAATATTAATCGTATCAGTATCGGACTGATTATGGCCAATATGCTGATGCAACATACTTTGGCATAGAGGTGATACGTTGCATGTGCCACTGATGCTTCAAATTAAGTGCAAATGTCATGCTTAAAAAGTAGGCCAATCATATATGGTCTTTTGAACGACTTATTTATTCTGAATTTCTACCAGCCAAACCTCACAATCTAAGCTATGCAGAGACTCAGTAGCTCTCTAGACTAGGGATGTCGTTGTATACTGGATTGACAGTGTATCATGTCAGAATTGCTGGTTACCAAACATCATTTTTACTCCCACTGTGATAATTGTGTTTGTGGTATACCATGGTATTTGATATAAATTACACATGTTAAATATGTGTTGCTCCATGATTTTACTGACACGTTTTACAAGATTAAAATGTCACAGCACGCCTCTGTCTTGAGCCTCAGCATCTCACCGACACTGTTGAAGGAAGCTGTGCCAATTTTTGTACGTTCCTCCTTGCAATGTTAAGTTAAAGATTGATATGAATTGTATAAGTGGTAACCAGGGTTAGGCTGCAATTGAATAGCTCTTGAATGACGTTTCACATTATTTTCCAGGTATACTATAAATGGGCCATGTGTAAAATCTCAAATTTAAATTTAAGCTCCATCAGTTACCATAAATGTTTCAAAATTGATAAAATGTAAGAAATATTTTCTCCAAATGCAACATTATACCATGTTGTGCCAAATTATACCGTGTTGCCAATGAAGGTAGGCTGAGATACTGTATACAGTGTTGTGTATACAGAAAATTCAATAGGATATTTGGATATGGCACTCTCATTTCCAAACAAACATATTTGTCTTTGAGTCTTTGGATTACATCTACCATCTGCCAACAACTGTTGGCTACAGAAATCCTACAATTGCCACGATTATGGAATCACTGACTGCATTCCATGAATTATTTTTTTTTAATGCACCAGTCACTTTAGCTTTTATTGAAAAACTTTTGTACAGTCTGTATGAAAGGACGTAAGTCTTCAGATGATCTGATTAACCAGTGGTGCATCAAGGATTTGTCGGGGAAGTGAGGTTTAAGGAAAAATCGTCATCATCGTTTATTTTCCGAATCCAGCAGTTCTAACACTCAATGCCTTTGTTAAAAAGCCCAGCACTCTGAATACTGAACACAAGCGATAGTGCGTGCTAAAACCCCTCACTGAAACTACGTTTAAATATACAGTGCCCTCCACTATTATAGGCACCCCTGGTAAAGATGAGTAAAAAGGGTTATAAAAAATTCAATTTGGTGAATTAGCTTAATGTCACACTGAAAATATGAGAAAAATCCAACCTTTAATTGAAGTAAATTAAATTGGCACCCCTGCATTTATATATAATAAAGTAATCATTTTTAATATTTGGTCGCGTATCCTTTGCATGCCATGACTTCCTGATGTCTGTGACCCAACAACATCAAAAGACTCTTGATATCTTATTTTCTGGTACTCTTACAAGCGATACTAAATGTCTCTGCATTTGAATGGATGTCTATGGGAATTGGGGGCTGGGACTAGATTTAGCTGTAAATTATGCTGGAATAGTATGGAATACATGATTGGTAAAATGGCTGTAAGTCATCAAGGGTCTGAGGTATCAAACAAGCCTCAAACCATCACTCTGCTGCCAGATATACAGTAGATATGGATGGATCACTTGAAGAGTTGTTTCTTTTGACTTATTTTTCCATTGAGTTCAATAGGAAAATTAGTCAGTTTGTTATGAGTCACCTGTTTACCTGGTGTTTTTTTTAACTTCCCAGTCTTTTTTTGCCCCTGTCCCAACTTTTTTGGAAGGTGTTGCAGGCATCAAATTTGGAATTAGCGAATATTTACAAAGATCAATAAAGTTGATATGGTAAAACATTAAGGGCTCTATTTTCAAACCAGCGCAAGGGGACGGTATAGTCAAACGCAAGCTTGTTGACAGCATCAACGTCTTAAAACTGGCGCTATGGCGTTTCTCAGAAATACCGCTAGGATCAACAAATTCTCAACATAACATCCTTTCGCTTGCGCTGCAGTGGGATGGGTGGCGCTGTCTGGGGCGTGTTCTAAAATACTTTCGGCTCAGTGACAATTTGAACCAACGAAAACCCATTTGAACCAACGCAATAGACTCTGGCAATTTGGCAACTTAGTCATGTAGTTCTATGTAGTGTCTATAGGTGATGCCAACATTACACTTCCATTTAATGAACAAATAGCCTATAATTATTATTAATTAATTAATTTTAATTTAAACTACTAGAATAAAACAGGACAGCTTACAAGAAACTTGCGATCATGTAGGCCAATAGCCTATAATATATAAATTACACATTGACACAGTTGAATCATAAGCCTACCATTTGAATCATAATTATGCCTACATCACCTAATGTAGGCTAATTAATGCATTCGCCACCTCCTCCCGTGCCTTCCGAACTTCTGGGAGACGAGGTGGTGTGGATTGTGATCCATAAATTACTACAGTCCTAGCCTGTACTTCTGTTGCAAGTATGTCTGATTCCTGTGCGGAAAATCGCTCTTGTCGTTGACGGTCCAGTGCGTTTGGGTTGCTCATTATGAAATTGCATGGAGCGATTGCGTTCCAACTGGCTTTTTTTAAAGCATGAGAACAACAATTTGATTGGCTACCATAGAGACACACCTTGGACATTAAACCCAGCCTTTTAGCAATACCGCCATCAGATGCGCCAAGATTGCCGTCATGAAATTACCAAATTTCTCGCCGACACGCCCTCAGAGCGATACCGCCAAGCGCTTACTCTTGTGTTCACCATTGCGTTTGGTTTATTAAAATAGAGCCCCAAATATATTTTCTTTGTACTGTTTTCAATTAAATATATGTAAAAGAGAATTTAGAAATCACTGCTTTCTGCTTTTATATGGAATTGGGGTTTGTAATATTACATTGTATTTCAGAATATAAATGATATTTGTATACAAATATCTTCATGAAAAAGTCATTTACTTCAATGGTATTAGCTAGCTATGATAGAAAAGATGTGGTCTGCTAATGTTAGGCTACTTATTCCACATACGATTCCGTCTTTACATCCCAGTTCTAAATTAATGTTCAGAGTAATGTTAGCCAAACACTAAACAAGCACACCATTTTTTCAGCCAGACATTTAGGGCACTGAGCCAGCTGAATTTCTCAATGCCACGGTTTAAAGCAGGAAGCAGTCCAGAGATCACAAGCTTGCAAATGGCTTTGATACAGTTATAGGCCTATAATGAAATTAAAATTAAACTTTTTCTCAACCTGGAGTAATTTCTGCCCGCATGAATGAGAAGTTGTTTTTAAGCCCAAAACATTGAGTTAAAACTTCGTAAATTATGTTGGAAACTCCGACTCCGACTAATTCCCAAACGTGTATTGCAGCTTGATGTCACGCCATAAACAATGTGCTGGTAAACTGTTCTGCTTAATTGTATTTCACAAAACTTTGGTTTGAATAATCGTTATACCTTTAGACTTGAAGAAAAAATACTTTAAAACTTTCATACGGCTGTACATGATTGTTTTCTAATTTTAAACCGACTTGTGTTTTTCTGCACTTCATCATGAGTAGTTCAGTTTGGCATTGTGAAACCCGTTTTTTAGTTTGTTCATAATTTCTGTACATAAATTGTTGTAATTAAGTAGCAAAAAGTGTATGTAAATGAATTATGACTGCTTAGTCATAATACTACAGTCCTCTGTTTTAATAAAAGCTATGAACCATATTTGTAGCCTTTACAGTTTTTGAGATAAACAGCTTTGTTGGTCACTAGTAAAAACAGGCGAGAATTGGTATATTTTGCTCTTGGTATTAAGAGGTTAAACAACATGAGCACTAGGCGCTAGGGATGTAAATAACGAATAATTTGGTATTCAATTACTCACTTTCTCTATTCGAATAGTATTCGGTGACTCGTTTGAAGGGAAGGGGGGGGGGGGTAGGCGTAAGAAAGAAATGACAGTAGCCTATGCTAAAGTTCAGATCAAGAAATAATGTTTATTGTATTACTTTTACCATTAAGCTACATAAAGTATAGAATAACCTTAAGGTATATGAATTCAGATAAATAAAATAAAATAAATAAAAAGATACATTAAATTTGCGTTAAATTGCAAATAATAAAAATATCAAAGCATTGTTTTTTTCTTTGATTTTCCATTTAATTCAGTTTAAACACAAGCCGCAAACAAACGGGGGCTGACAGCTAGATAACTTAGCTAGTCTAACTTACATGTTTTTGTTCAAAAATATTAGCATGTCAACATGCTCCAGAGTCAAACGTGCGCGCAGTCTATTGACCGTTATACCTGTGGCTGAGCGGCTGCACAGTTCGTCAAAATGTTGATATGGACCGTTGTAGTGACCTGCTCTATCAAAATCAGTCGCACTGACCCCCAAACACATTTTGGGCTTTATATACTACCTGAGGGAGGAAAATGTAAGCTTTCTAATTATACCAAAATGATCTTTCTAATCCAAATATCAAGCGAGTTATGTCGCGTTACATTTGGAATGCCATCAAACCATGTTTTTGAGAAAAACGCCTTCAAAGTTTAGCCATGAAAGTTACTAGCTAGCTATATGTTAACTTTTCTGGATAGAGCTGGGTCTCATATCCGAACTCCGGTGTTTTGTCATGTTACGTTTGAATGCTTCAAAACTATATTTTTAAACTGAATATGACATTAACACACACAGATCACGAAAGCCAAGAATGTTTTTGTGTAAAATGAGATTAAACTGAATAACTTACATTAGCTTGTCGCTGCAAAAGTAGCTTATGTTATTGTGTGACTGCCTACTACAAGCTGGCTCCAAACTATATGCAAAGGACCAGTGCTAGCTTGTGATATGACTCTTGAAAGCTTCAAAGCTATATTTTCACAATGCATTTGACATTAAAACATGTATATCATGAAAGCCAAGATATTTTTCAAGTAAAATCAGATTAAACCCAGTTCATTTGCCCCCTTCAAAGCAGCCGGTATGATTGTGTGACTGGTGATGGCAATTGAAAGGTGGCTACACAAAATGACGCGAAGCTACGGCGCTAGCTTGTCATGCTACGTTTAAAAGCTTCAAAACTATATTTTTAAACTGCAACTTCCGACTGATTATGATAGAACACGTCACCACTTGTCAAGTAAAAAGTAACTTAAAATCATATTTTTTCCCCTCAAAAGTGGAAAATATTAGCTTGTTTTAAGTCTCATTACAAGACTAAAACACTTGTTAAGACAGACATTTTTTGCAGTGTAACTGTGGCATGTGTAGCTTTGCCAGACAGCCTGCTTTGCTCATATCTGCCATGGAGTTTATTTGTCTAAAGCGCCCTCGTGCGGTCAGGAGGTGTAAGGTAATTTTTATTATTCATTATTTGTTTGCATTATCCGAGTTTAAAATTTCGAACGAGTCTAACCGATTACCCGAATAACTGTTTGCATCCCTACTAGGCGCTATAATGAACCCTGCGCCGGGTGTAAGATAGCAAAGACACTTGTGTTTGGGTTAGCCCCACTTAGCGCCAGGTGTAAGATAGGGCCCAAGAAGATAATTCATGGATCGCCTATAGGCTACATTGTGAACAGTAAAAATATTTTTTTAATCATGAAGCAAATCGTGTTACAGAATACAAGAGTAACAAGTATTTAAATCAAATAAGCAATACGACATCTAAAACTAACATCCTAAAATCAGTGAATGATATGGAAAGGAAAACAAAATGTGGGAATTGAATGAAGCATGTTAGAATTCACAGTTCTGTCTCTATGTGCGTGTGGGTTCATACCAGAACATGTGGTGTACAGAGACCATGTGTTACAAAGAAAGTAACTTAGGCTTTTGCCTGGGATGCTAATGTGGTTGGCTATTGTTACGCTGGCCTGCAATTAATTTTTCAAAGCACAAAATGGGTCAATGACATGACGTGATTTTTTTTGTGTCCGAATTCATTAGTTTCCTAAAAACAATAATAAAAAACATGTTATATATCAAATTGCAGTACAATATCTCCTTTATGAGAAACCCTTCTCATTTTATTGAAATTCTATTTATTTTTAGAGTTTTGGTGTTCTAAAGTCCCAAAATGTCAGGTGGTGCGACCGTCTGAACATACATGCAGAGAACAAAACTGCAATAAAAAGGTTAATTTTCTCAATAAAGTTCCTAATCAAATAGGTTGGCATGATTTTATGTTAGATTGCTTATAAATGACGGAAAGTAGTTTAACAGTCCTATTTAAAAACTATTCTATTACTTAAAAAAACCTTTGTCCGAGAAATTGACTTCTCCAAATGTAAGGGGGGGCCGACCGACATAAAAACATCATTTTATGTACTGTGCCTTCAAGAAAATGATGCAACAGGGTGTGACATCACACAGAAGACCCCACAGGACCCCTGTCATGCAGTAACAAGGTTAGTAACTCTCCCACAAATATTACATAATTTGACGTTTTTCAGTAATGGTGAGGTTGGTTCAACTTACCATGTCAGGTGGTATGACCCCTGGAAAACTATGAAAATTAGTTTTTATTCAGAAAATGTGTATTTGATTGAAAAGATATATGTATAACCTTGAGTTCAAGGACAAAAATGTATAGGTGTCCAAGTTAATTCCTGTTAGGTTTGAATTGAGTTTGAAAAGTCAGGTGGTGCAACCAATATGTCAGGTGGCACGACTAGAATTACAGTTAAACCAATTGAAAAAAGTGATGTTAATTAATGTGTTTGAAGATATTAAATACATTTTCTTAAAAATATACATATTTATGTATGATATTAAGTTGTTTAATGGTGAAAAAGTCCTACTCTTCAAGAATATAGGACTCTATAACCAAAATTGATACTCAAAGTTGCATATTGTACCTTTTAAGTTATTATTTTTTCATTCATTTTTGTAGATGCCATTATCAAGCAAAGAAAAAACAGCACGGCATAGAGATAGTTTAAAAAATGATCCAGTTGCAAGGGCAGAGTACCTTGCCAAAAGAAAAGCAAGGTATTGTGTTCATTGTGTATATCTGTATATTTCACTATGGTTTCAGTTTTATTTTTAAAGCATTGATCAAATGTCATTACCATTTTGGCAGTATTGTTTTAAATGTTGAATGTGCGGTATTGTTTTTAATGCTGACCTGAATGAAATGTAGTCCTCATTATTGAAATGTGTTCCTTGAGACTTGATGTTTCAGTTATATTTTTTAAGCATTGATCAAATGTTATCTTATTGACATTACCACTGTTGCTGGCCTGAATGAAATGTAATTGTATGATTAAGTCCCAGTATAAAATGCTCAGGTTTCAAATAAAAGCCAAATGAAACCAGAGTAAAATGCATTTACATATCCTTCTTTTTATTTTGTGAATATCAATCATTATTGAGCACAATGTCAGGTGGCGCGACTGGTCATGGTCAGGTGGTGCGACCAGCAAATTTACATTTAAATGTACCATTCCCATTGCAGTCTGCAAAATTAAATCAGAAATATAACTGAAAATCTTTAAATAATGTATACAAATCATTTTTACTGTTAGAATTTTATTTTCTTTCTCTCAATGGAAAATAAGGTGTTTGAAAACAAAAAGAAGTGGCCGTTTCTATAAATGGAATAAAACTGCCATAAAGAAATTAAAATGGAATTTACCATGCGATGTGTATTTTACACACTACAATGATTTATATTTGCAGTTTTCAGTAGTGGTAAATACATTAAAAGTGTATTATTCAAAATTCAAATATGATCGCGCCACCTGACATTTCTGGGTGGTAAAATCTGAAATCTTGTTTAAAAATGTATTTATATCACCTTAAAAGCTATGAAACAAATATAAATACACAGGATACATTCTTGTGGAATTAAGAATGTATTTAAAATCCATTTGACCGTATTTTTCTTTTTTCATTTTGAAAACCTTATTTGTCATTGACCCAAATAAGAAGTAGCTCATACCGCTGCTCAGGTTAGAATGTACTATTGGATAAAAGTGCCGACAATTAAACCAGAATGAACTGTAATGAATAAGACAGGCTTGCAAGGCATGGGGGGTATTACGAATCGATCGTTTCAGATAGTGTAATAGCGGTAGCTATAAAGTGTTGCATATTTCTCAAACGGATTGTACCAGACAATAAATGACCACTGAATTTTGAAAGGAACATCTCTATCTGTAAAACCAATGCTAGGATTGTATATATTTAGTAGCAGATATTCATTGTAGCTAAAATAAGTGGTACAATGAGACAATAATTTCACGTTTATTTTGCATTTGAGTGAGCAGGGCTTTTCACAGTGTTTTTGGCATACGATCAGGCGATTGTTGGGTTTATCTTGTTGCTATAGCGTAATTCTAATTTAATATGATGCATAAATATATTTATGAACTCAGACGCTATTGTCCACTATGTCACGCATGGGTAAGTACAGACTGGGTTGGGGGGTGCTTGTTAAATGGACTTTCTACGGGAAAAGTGACACTTAGAAACTCTCTATTCAGCCGTTGTCACAAATCGTCTACCAATAAAGTTAAAACACAGAGTTTGTGATTTCCACTAATAGTTTGGCTGCAGGAGCAATGAATGTCTCAGTTGAGCAAAATGGTTAACCATGCGTCATTATCACTATGCACCTACGCAAAGGGGTTAAGCATTTCCCATGAAAATAGATTCATCCATTTTGAATGACGTCACTTTCCTCCTACTCGGCAACCCGGAGCTGTGAAAAGATACCTGAGTTTCCGACTTGTAATTCCGAGTTACCAGGCCGTTCCAGTGTATTGTTTGTGGTCGGAAGGTCATAATTACGAGTTTCTGAGGTATCTGGAACGCAGCATGAGAGAACAAAAATGAGACTGGACAGGAAACTTTATAGGACGAGGAAGTGACGTACTATATCCAGTCCTACTGGTCACATGTTCTCTGCGTCCCGCCCAGGATCAAATGAGTAACACATGTTGGTTTATGTAGTCTTTCTGGAAATTCAGTCCAGGGTCACGTGAATGTGACACGTGTTGGTTCCCAAAATAAATAGAAAGAATAAAACTTATGGCACTCACTGAGAGATCTTTTCCTGAATTGGTTAAATACTTTGTAAGGTGTCATGGAGGGGCAAGTTTATAATATCCCGGGAATTTCCTCTGCCCCCCCGTTTATGGTTACGCAACTGAATAGACGTACATTTAAATGTGATATTTTCATGCTTATAGGCCTATTATAGGTTATAGTTTATTTACTTAACTCCATGCAGTGACTTCAGCGCCTATTCCACTGCATTTTTGCGCCAGTGCCGGAAGTCATGTTTGAACACGCATTACAATTTTGCGTGGTTTAACAACCCATAGCGCTCACCGCAAATATCCAAGTTAAAAAAACCCATGTATTTTCAGATTTTTTGGTCATATCTAGGTCAATTGTGAACGGATTTATTTCATTCTTATTTCAGCTTATTTTCTAGATTAAATAAATACCTTTCTTCAGTGCCAATTTTGCGTGGTTTAATACAGAATTCAGGGAGAAGATTCAATAACATAGTTACGTTTCTGATAAGGACCCAGACGCGGACCACAGGATCAGGCAAAGAACTTGTTTATTCAGTCCAAAAATCACAAGCCAGGTAATCAGAAATGCTGACTACAAAAACGAGAGCCAGGAGAGTAGTCGGTGGAATGCAAAAGATCAAAAACCAGGAAATCACAGGCAGCAGTACACAAGGGCTAGTCGAGAGAGTAATCAAAAAACGTAGCAAAGTTCAAATCCAAAATAACACGGCAAACAAACAGAAGGGAAAAGCAGGCTCGTAGTCGTACGGGAAAAAGTCTAGCAGTACTCTCAATACACTCAGGCTTACAGGAAATCGGCACAGAGGAATGATCAACATTCTGAAAAAGTAACACTGCACACTGAGGGCTTATAAACACTGGGGAAGGATAAGACAAAGGAGGGTCAGGTGTGCGAGAGGGCGGGGTTACAAACAAGACAAAGGTGATAACAATGGGAATCGATAATACAATAATGGGGGAATGACAAAGACGTGGACCGGATTCACAAAAACACATTGAAGACAACACGGCCTGGATCAGAGGCAGACTCGTGCTCAGATTGGTAGGCGGAGTTACAGGCTAGAGACAGGTGCAGTCAATATGCGAAGGCAGCAGGAGTCAGGTAAAGCACACAAGAATGGAATGTTACAGCGTAGAAGATATGTTAGTATCAATTAGTAAATAACTACAATATGGGGGTTAGTCTTGTTTAGTAACACATATACATTAGTAGATTTAGTAAGTGTAACTTAAACTAGATAACCACAAGTGCAATAAGTAATTGTTAATAGTATCTACAGTTTAATACAAAGACTGAAGAAAGAATACGAGACACGAAGGAAAGCGGAAATCCCGAATACTTACGAAATCACCCGAATAGTGCCAGCACGATACAGGGGAGTGACAACTCGGAACACAGCACACGGACAGACCGGGGAACTGAGGGAAATGCATACTATATGGGAACCAGGGCTAAGGGCAATGAATATGAAAAATAATAAAGTACAAAAAAAACACGAAAATAAACAATACACAGAACAGAAAAACCAGGAACGTTATACACACACCATTCGGTGAATTATAGTAAGATGGTAAAAATGGTGTACTCACCAACTTTTGATGGGTAGTGTATGAGTAAACTGAATAGGGTATTGTGCTCTTGCTCTGTTCTTTGAATAGGTGGAGAGAGTAGCAGTGCAAGTGTAGCACTAGTTAGGCAGGAGCCTTTGGGGAGAGAGATGGGTCTAGAACCCAGCGCAATGATGACAGGGGAAAGTGACAGTGAAAGAAGAGAACGGCTATTTGAATATTTTTCAACTACCACCCACAACAAACCCCTCTAAACCTCATTCCCAAAGTGTTTCACTGAAAAGATGGCACAAACAGAAAGTGGCTGTCCTACAATGATGCAAACCACTCCCTATGCATTTGGAAAATCTGACAGTGACAGTGCATTCACTAGAGGAGGCATGCAGGCATGGAAACATGTCCATCAGAGAATAGAGGAGCATGAGAAAAGCAAGGCCCATAGAGAGAGTGCAGAAGCCTATTTCCTCAGAGCTAAAAAAGCAGACATCAGTAGCCTCCTGAGTGAAAAACAAGTCTCAGCACATCGAGAGCAGGTCAGGAAAAAGAGGCAGGTCATGGAATGTATTATTGACATCCTTAAAGTAATTGGAAAGCGTGGTCTTAGCTACAGGGGAGACGCACATGAAGCTACGTATGGCCTTGATGACCCAACTTTAGACCATGGCGATTTCTTGGAAATTATATTTTTTCTCAGCCGTTATGATGTCTGCCTCCAAGAGCATGTAAACAACTGCATCAAGAAGAGCAAGAGGCAACATGAGAGGAAAGGTACAGGAAGAGGGTCCCTCGTTACTTTGTTGTCCAAGACAACTGTCAACAAGGTAATTGATGTCATCAGGGTCTTAATTCAAGATATGATTGCGGCTGAAGTTCAGGAGGCAGGGATATTTTCAGTGCAAATAGACACCACGCAGGATTCAACATCCAAAGACCAGTGCGCTATGGTCCTGCGCTATGTCACTGACGTTGTCCATGAGAGACTCATCGGTGTCATTGACTGTGAGTCAGCAACGGGACAGCATTTTGTGGTGCTCCTTAAACAGACCCTGGAGAAGGTGGGCATTGACAGCAATAACTTTGTAGGGAACTCAACAGACGGAGCTGCTAACATGCAGGGACAGTATAAGGGCTTCTCTGCTTTGCTCTCAGAAGAGGCCCCTGACTAAGTCCACACTTGGTGTTACTCGCATATGCTGAATCTGGTGCTTACAGACACCACTGGGGTTGTAGTGGCAAGTGCATCCCTATTCTCTCTGTTGAATGACATTGCCATGTTCACTAGGGAGTCCTACAAGCGCATGCAGGTATGGGAGGGAACCAGTGGGGACAAGCGGCACAGACGGCTTGGTTTGATTGGTGGGCCAAGGACCATGCCGGGACAAAAATGTTTGGATGCTTTGGAAAGCCTGGCCATGCATTCTACACAGATGTGGTGATCACCATAGTGAAAATCGAGAAGGATGAGACCATGAAACCTGCTGCTAGAGTCAAGGCCAGAGGGTACCTGGAAGCACTCCTGAGATATGAAACCATACTCACCGTTCAGGTGTTTCTCAGGATTTTTGAGCAGACTTCCCCAGTCTCAAAGTACCTACAAACAAGTGGCATGGACATTTTAACAGCCCAGCGCTTGGTGAAGGGAACCAAAGAGAGCCCTAGAAAGTGTGCCAGAGACTTCGATAGTGTGAGGAGGGCAGCAGACACTTTTGTAGAGTGGGCCAATGGCATTCTGCAGGAGCAACAGGACTGTGAGGCCGAAGTGTAAACTGCTCTCCCAGAGAAGCGACTGAGAAAGAAGAAGAAAATGCCAGGTGAATTGGCAGAAGACGAGCCCATCACAGATGCTATACGGGATTATGAGGTCAAGATCCACAATGTAGTCCTCAACACTGTGATTGAGAGCTTTCACCGACGTTATGCAGCGAATGCAGTGCTGTCCACAGATTTTGCCTGCATGGACCCAAATAATTCCCTGAAATAAGGACAAAGGGCCTTCCAGACGTAGCCATGAAGGAGCTCAGCAAGTGCTTGCTGAAGTTTGATGAGCGTGCCACAGTGGAGAACTTGGCAGAGCTGACAATCCTGGCAACACAATGGAAGAGACTGAAGATGTCCCCTTTGGATGGGTACATCACCAGAGACGGGGGAGCCAGTGACGTGCCAGGGAAGAAGATGATCCGGAGGAAAGCATGGAGCTGACGAGCAGACATTGTTCAACATGTAAAAAGTGCAATATGTTGCCATCTGCTCTTGTCACAGTACAATCTCCTGACAGATGCCTACCATGTTATTGGTATGGGCTACAAGTTCCTCTTCACCTTATCTGTTAGCCAAGTGGCCTGTGAGAGGACCTTCTCTACCCTGAAGTTCGTCAAGAACCGGTTAAGAACCTCCCTCACCCAGGATAACCTCGAAGCTTTTCTTTTGATGTCAACAGAGAAGGAGATTCTGATGGGACTTGACCTAGACAGCATCATTGACAAGGTGGCAGAGGGCAGTGAATTACTGCGCCGCCTACTGACCTACTGAAGGTAGGACAATCTCTAAACTTGGCTAGATACTAGTGAGTAGTGACTGTCACTGACTTTTAGTGATATGAATGTTTTTGTATGTACATCAAAATGAGACACGTACACACACACACACACACACACACACACACGCGCACACACACACACACTGCAGTTTTTCTACTGACCAGGTTAATATAAATGATTGTTGTCAATTTACAAATAAAAGTTACCATTAAACAGATGCAACACAGATAAGGTTTCCTGCCATTCAAATCTGCTGCCTTCATTGACACATTGTGTTTATGTATTTAGTGTGTGTGTGTGTGTGTGTGTTTCTGGAGTGCACCAATGTCTCTATAACCTCTTTGTTGTGTTTTCCAGAGTCGGTACCGGCACTAGTCCACCTCTGCAGGCTGGCAATCGGGGCAGTGAGGGTCCCACCTTCACCCAGCAGCTGTCCATCCCTCCTGACTTCTGCAGCAGTACCTCCAGCTAAGCTGTATATATGTATATATGTTCATTTGTATATAGTTTCTTTTGCATCTCACACACTTCCTTAGTTTGACACCTGTAGGGACAACAGGAACTACAATTCCATACAGTCCACAGGAGGCTCCTCCTCCACGTTGGAAGTGTACCAGTTGTGTTTTCCGCACTGAAACGTGACACTGCACAGCGGAATGCGTGACTGGCAATAAAGTTTATAATAGGGGCAACACAGCCAGTTCTTCCCGCAGTTCAGTTCCCCGCAGTTCTTCCGCTCAGCTCAACAGGGCCTTCACTGTCTCGTCTCACAGCCCCGTGCGGCCTGCACGCCTGGGGACGAGCCCTCGCTCCACAAGGAAGCACGGTCGTCCATGACACCGATCCAACTGAGCGAGGCAGGCTCATCTACCCCCGGCTATCGGCCACAGAGGACCGGAAACGAGACGTAAGGAGGTATTGCGAGCACCCGGTGGTCAAGAAGAACCACCAAGCGGACCACATGCAGCCCCTGATCCTGTAGCAGAGCACCGCCGATGAGTCCCCAAAGAGGCAAGCGATCTGCAGTAGGATGACGCTGCATAGTTCCAGAGAAATAATGCGACCAGTTCCATTATCCACCCCTACGAACTGCAATCCTAACGACGAAAGAAACCTGTTCCAGGGACCCAAGATGAGGCGGCCGGCTCCTCTATATCACAACCCTACGAACTGCAAACACAGGATTGGGCGACCGGTTTTCCCCTTTTCATTGTGAGTGCAATCCAACGGAGGAACCTATTTAACGGACTTTGATTCAAGTAAGGCTGTAATATGGGCAATAGCGTATTAGTTAGCAACCGCAACATGTTTGTGACTGGATGTATGTAACTGCTATTGAAAGGTTAATGTGTGTTCAGTAAAAGTTTTGTTACCATTTTACTTTGGATGGCTAAAAGCCATCCACCGCGCTGCGTTAGGTTTAATGCATCACGCACAGAACGTATCTTGCATGTGATCTGTCTTTAAACACTAACCAGTCGTAATCCTAACAACGCACACACATTGATAAGCTTACGGCTATCCCCTCTGTATGGTATGTTCATGCGCCACCATTAGCTAGCTCCAGCAAAAGCTAGTTTCAAACCTCCCTCCATTTTAGTTTCTTTGTTCTCTCTGAACATGTGGCCGAGGCAACCCCCTACACGCAGGAGAACATGGAAACCCCACATTCGTCCAACGCGCCACACACACACACACACACACACGTAGGTTGTACATTATAGTAGTGAATCGTGCCTTGCTCTGTTTGGTACTTTGTGTTCAATAAACTATTACATTTATCCAAGATTGCCTGTATTAATGTTGCTCTTGTGTTGAACTGAATCAGCCAATGCTAATCGCAGGGATTCCCCAAAATGCCTTCACCTTCTAGCTGGATCATTTATATTAATTCGGTATCAACTCAGTACATGATATTGTGATTTTGCTAAGACAATTATTAATGTGTAATTTTATTGGTAATTAATTTAATTATTAATTCAAGTTACCCATTTTTAGATAGTATATTCTCTTGAGAATAATATATAAATTTTATGAGACTGATTTATTATACAAAACCATGCCACCAGTTGTATAAGGATGGTAGTGGTGTATCGCAGTACATAAGTGACGCCCCGTGTATAAATATAGAGGTATGTCCCCTACATTTTTGGTACCCCGTGTATAGATTTAAATGAATATTCCCTACATTTTTGCTGCCCCGTCTGAGGATAGTCAAGACTGAAACAGCCTGGTTTAATGAACCTGGTTCTACTGACTAAAGGACGTAAAGGGGGTATTAATTAAATACATTTTTGATGCCACGTCCGAGGATAGTCAAGACTGAAACGGCCTGGTTTAATGAACCTGGTTCTACTGACTAAAAGACGTAAAGGGGGGTATTAATTAAATACATAATTGGTACCCGTCCGAGGATAGGCAAGACTGAAATGGCCTGTTTTAATAAACCTGGTTCTACTGACTAAAGGACGTAAAGGGGGTATTAATTAAATACATAATTGGTACCCGTCTGAGTATAGTCAAGACTGAAACGGCCTGGTTTAATAAACCTGGTTCTACTGACTAAAGGACATAAAGGGGGTATTAATTAAATACACGTTTACTTCCTCCACCTTTATAACTACATTTCAACTGGTTTTTCCCTATGAGATCGATTAGTATGGCTGACTCTTTTTCATACTTGTGTAATATTAATAATATAAATCTCTGGAACAATTTCGGAATTCAAATTCTAACACTGGAATGTGTAGAACAATTCCAAGCCCCACCACTGGGTGGCGCCAAATCCATTGAGCCTGCTACAGAGCAGATGTAAACTAATTGGGTTTATGAAGTGTTGTGGTTATTGTGTGAATTTATTTAAAATCATACCTAGCTAACAAGCTAGTGCGAGATGCGTGGATAACCATCACTTTTATATTAACACCTATACACCATTAATAGTGTTACTAATCCTGATTAATAAGTTGCCGCTACTGCTGCCCCAGTCCTTTGATTCTATGTCCTACAGCAGTAGTTAATAGGATACTGCTTATGTGAAAATTTGATTGATGGGCATATTTGCATAATTTTATGAATATTCATGAGCTTCTGTCAAAATTTGATTGATGGACATAAAAAAATAAATCTTTATTTTTTAATTATTATTTTTTAATTATTATTTTAAATTTTTTAATTTATGATGTATTATTATTATGTGGTGGGGGGTTGTTTCAAGGGGTGATTTATTGGCATTGTGATGATGTCATTTTATTGGGGGGTGGTTGTTGTAAACGTTGTTTTTTATGGTTGGTCTTTGGGTGCTTGGGGGAAAACATGTGTTGGTATTTTATTTTTTAAATTTTTTTATTAGAACAACATCGTGAAAAAGTAACGGTGTATATATATATATAGATGTATAGGTTAGTTTCAATAGTTTACAGTTAAAAAAAAAAAAAAAACAGTTTGTGTTAGCAGAAACGTATTAAAAGAATAAAAGAATTCAAGCAGGCTGTTAAAACGTGACAAATAGCGGTAGGCTATAGCAAGTTAGTTGTCTGAAAGAAAGAAAAAAAATATATATATACAGTCAAGCCAGAATCTCTGCACACCCCTTTCACCTTCTCCACATTTTATTACGTTACAGACTTATACTACAATAGATTGAGTTCATTTTTTGCCTGAAACATCTACACACAATAGCCAATAATGACGAAGTGAAAGCAGGTTTTTAGAAAATATGCAATTTTATTTTACTGACAAAAATAGGTTATTTAGGGGTTACATATCTGTACACACCCTTAGCCTAATACTTGGTTGCTGCACCTTTGGCAGCGATTACAGCTTCAAGGCATCTTGGGAAAGAAGCTACGAGCTTGGCACACTTGTTTCTGGACATTTTTGCCCATTCCTCTTGGCATATCCTTGCAAGCCCCGTCAGGTTGGATGGGGAGCGTCGGTACACAGCCATTTTCAGCTCTTTCCACAGATGTTCAATTGGATTCAGGTCTGGGCTCTGGCTGGGCCACTCAAGGACATGCACAGACTTTCTCCGAAGCCACTCCTTTGTTCTCTTGGCTGTGTGCTTCGGGTCGTTGTCATGTTGGAAGGTAAACCTTCACCCCAGTCTGAGGTCCAGAGCGCTCTGGAGCAGGTTTTCTTCAAGGATGTCGGTGTACTTAGCTGCATTCATCTTTCCCTCTATCAGGACTAGTCACCCCGTTCCCGCTGCTGAAAAACACCCCCACATCATGATGCTGCCACCACCATGCTTCACTGTAGGGATGGTATTAGCCAGGTGATGAGCGGTGCCTGGTTTCCTTCAGATGTGACGCTTGGTGTTCAGGTCAAAAAGTTCAATTTTGGTTTCATCAGACCAGAGAATCTTGATTCCCATCTCCACAAGAATACGCTGGAGCTCTGTCAGAGTGACCCTCGGGTTCCTGCTCACCTCCCTGGCCAAGGCCCGTCTTCCCCGATTGCTCAGTTTGGCCGGGCGGCCAGGTCTAGGAAGATTCTTGGTGGTTCCAAACTTCTTCCATTTACGAATGATGGTGGCCACTGTGCTCTTTGGGACCTGTAAAGCTGCAGAGATTTTTCCGTACCCTTCTCCAGATCTATGCCTTGACACAATCCTGTTTCTGAGGTCTGCAGATAATTCCTTTGACCCCATGGCTTGGAGTTTGCTCTGACATGCACTGTCAACTGTGAGACCTTATATAGGCAGGTGTTGGCAATCCCCAATCATGTCCAATCAATTGAATTTATCACAGGTGGACTCCAATTAAGTTGTAGAAACATCTCAAGTGGAATCAAAATGCACCTCAGCTCACTTTTGGGTGTCATATCAAAGGGTGTGCACACTTGTGTACATATGATATTTTACATTTAGATTTTTAATAAATTAGCACAAATGTCTAAAAACCTGTTTTCACTTTGTCATTATGGGCATTATGAACTCAATCTATTGTAGAATAGGTCTGTAACATAATAAAACGTGGAGAAGGTGAAAGGGGTGTGCAGACTTTCCGGCTTGACTGTATATATAAATATAAGTGTATAGGTTAGTGGCAATAGTTTAAAGTGATACTGCAGTCAAAAACCGACTTTTCCCGTTGAAAACCGATGTTTTGGGTTAGATTATAATCATACACAACTGTCTATGTCCGAAAATATCATGTTTAGTCAAAATAGTTTTATATGAGTTTTTGTGTAGGTTTACCAATACGCTGGTTTCCAGGGATTTGTGACGTCATGAGATCCTTAACATAAAAATGGGTGGAGTTGAGGTGGTCCTAGGGGTAGTCTCGGCTGGGCACGTGGTATAAAAGCAGAGACCAACGGGGTTTTTTTCCTCTTTGAGACTGAGACCCTTGTACTGCTAACTAGTTAGTTCAAGTTCAAATGCAAATTGCTTTGTATTACTGCTAACGTTAATATTACGACTTATATCGAGCTACTAAGGCTACGTTCACACTGCAGGCATTAGTGCTCAATTCCGATTTATTGCTCAGATCTGATTTTTTTTTTTGGTTTAGCTGTTCACATACATTTTTTAATGTGGCCCATATCTGATTCCAGTGTGAACCGATTGCTCTCCTCAAATGACCTGTGCAAATTAACAAAAACAAATGACATAGCGCCTGTTACACAGCCTGCAGAAATAAACAACAACAAAAAGGAAGTAATCAAAGTCACAGCTTCTGCGTTAATTTTAAAGTTGATGTGCAGTGGAGCTAATGATAAGGGTGAGGAGACGGGAAAAAAGCCAAGGTTTTTACTAGCTTTTTGTGCTGCCATGGCTGCTACTTCTGTGCAGAGTGACTCGTGAATGCGAGATCGGAGCCAGGAATGGGGGGACCGTGACATGTGCGGTTTCAGTGAAACTCAAGCAAGGCATGAAATTAACCTCGCTCACTCGCCTGGGCGAGTGATTATGAGGACGGACGAGTTAAGAAAATGGAGCGCTCGGCCGTTTGGCTAGTGAGACCAGTCGATATAACATTTATAAAACGGATAGTTCCGGGATGAAGATTGGTCAATACAGCGTTCCAGCCGTGTTAAAATACACAATATATAAAAGCTATCACATGGCACATCTGTTCAACTTCATGTGTAACGTATAGCCTAACATCACTGCGCACCCTTTGATTAAACTATTGACACACTATTGGACCGACAACCATAACGTTCGGTAAGCAGCTACATGAGAAAACCGTGAATAATGAATAGGCTACCGTGCAACAAACCAAGACAATAATATGGACAGTTCTAACATTATTTTAAATCACAAAACGGTAACGCAGCTGTCCGCGAATGATATAAAAACGTTGCCTACTTCCGACTTATTATCATGGTGTATCGTTTGTGCCCAAAAAAAATCCACTGCTTTGCACATTTACCACTTATCTAAAATGACAACACATGATAATATAATGTGAATCTGTTGATAACCTACCCTGTACAATAGTGAGTTAACTAGCCCGTGCATACACATTCTAATGCCCTGCTAGCTGCATCAAAAATGACGTAAAAAGTCACATTAATTCCGATCTGACAGACTGCGGTCGCTTTGACACAATCGGTTATGTATCAGTAATCCCACATTCAAAAGTGCCCAAATGAGAATTTGAAATGTCAGATTCAATGTGATTTTCGCTGTTCACACTTCCATAAATAAAAATCAGATCTGTCACATTTGAGGAAAAAATCGGATCTGTGCCACTTTTTACCTGCAGTGTGAACGTAGCCATAGAGGGTTATTCATCTACAATGTCTTACTTTGGTATCTTTAGCTAACTTGCCTGCATTATGCCAAGGAGTCAGAGATATATCGTTCCTCAGTGTAACGCCACTGGCTCTGTTAGCTTTCATAATCTGTCGAGAGACGGAATGTATGGATAAATTAGGTAATGCAAAGCAGTCTATTGTGTGTGAGTTTAGCCCCGTTTGGTCCAGAGAACTGGTAACTTAGCTAGATAGCTAGTTATCGCTATCATGATAACAATTCTCTCCGGACCAAGTGGAGCTGGGTGCTACAACCAGCTATGTTCAATATACTAACGTTACTGTGTGACTGGGTTTTGCTGTGTATTTGAATGTATTTAATAGTAACGTTACTTTAGGCAGACAAACAAGCTAACTTAGCTAGGTAACGTTAGCTCTACCATTCGGTTACATCCCCGGTCCTCTCCTCGATCGCGAAGACGTAGTTGTGAGGAGAGAGCAGGAAGGGGGCTGAGTTCAGTGGGGGCCTGATTCAGTTCACCAAGACACACCCTTTCACTCCTTGACCTTATGAATATTCATAATATGACTACGTGGCACCGTCGTCATATGACCACACCCACTCACGAGTTCCAGTTCAAATTGAAGCGGTAAAAAAGGCCTTAGAAAAGCCTCTGCAGTATCTCTTTAAAGTTTTTTTTTTTTAAAACAGTTTGTGTTAGCAGAAACGTTTTAAAAGAATAAAAGAATTCAAGCAGGCTGTTAAAACGTGACAAATAGCGGTAGGCTATAGCAAGTTAGTTGTCTGAAAGAAAGAAAAAGAAAGCATGCCATTTTAAAAATGTTTGTTAGAGCCGAAGGGAAAGAGACTAACAAATTTTTGGAGATGTCCGTGAATGTGTGCAAATGGCTCCGTAGAGAGAGAGACCGTTACCCAGTCTTAAAAACGGTGTGAAATAGCCAAGCAGTATATCTAAAAGCAAGTTAGTGTTCTAAAAGAAGGCCTAGGAGGCCCCGAAAGAAAGACTAGAAAGAATAAAAAATAAAATAATAGGCTATGTAACGTTTTACAGAATTAAAACGCCAAAGTCTAAAAGAAACTTAGAATTTTTTCCAAAGTCCGCGGAGGTCCGGAGATTGCCTATAGTTTGCAGAGAGACGTTTCCAGACGGCTAGAGTGCGGACAAATGGAGCCATTAGTTTTTTCGTACTGTGTATACCTGAAAATGGAACACGCCCCTGTAGTGTCCTACCGCCTAGACAATTGACGGACGTTTACACGGGCCAATGAGCTGGATAGTTGAGGCTGAGCTTATGTCAAAACGGGGTCGTAAAATACTTGAGGTTTTAGTAACAGCTGCTGGGGGTGCTTGAGCTGGCGCGCGTGCTCGCGGGCGCGCTAGCGCGATGCTAGGGAAAACCTTTGATTGACAAGGAACAGCTGTATACAACGCGGTTGATTCAAAGAAAGTTTTGAATGAATGAATGAAATGCATAGACTAGAAATATTTCAACAGGCCGCAAAAGGCCCCAATTTGTCGTCGAAAAGCCATTGAAAAGGTGTCTATCTACCCCAGACGTCTATATGTCCCTATATTGTTGTTCACTGGTCAGGATCATGAAACAAATCTTTTGTATATTTGTACAAGGTTGCTAATACTTAGAGCCAATATGAGTGTTTAGTATCGATGGGTTACTAAAAAGATGGAGTTATTCAATTTAAACAGGGTTGAGTCGGCATATAGCCTGTAATGTTTAAGCGTAACTCTTTCAAAAAGCATCTACATTTTAAATTTCAGGGGCTACAATTCACAGCAGGGGGTTTTGTGACGTCTGAATGATCGGAGCAGCTGTGGGTTTTTGGCAGGGATCTTCAAAAGATATTTTGTGAACTCGTATAGAAATAAACCTTAGACTAGTGAAACAAACAAAACGTTCAGTAGACTATTTGCACAATGGTCGTATACAATTTTAGCAGAGGTTGCAGGTCTAATAGGCTAGCTAATTACGGATTTTTAAAATATAAACTATTTGCTGGATGGGTTAGCTATTGTTTAGTATCGATGGGTTACTAAAAAGATGGTTTATTCAATTTAAGCAGGATTGAGTCATATATAAATTGAGTCATATATAAAATGTAGCGTTTAATCGTAAATCCTTTAACAGTGCAACTACATTTTTTAATTTCCGACTACAATCACGGGAGGGGTGGGGTTACGAGTTACGTTCAAGTTACGTACACCCCCCTCACCCCTGTTAAACTATAAAACAGAGGGTTTTTATGACATTACATTAGCGTGTCTGATTTACTCTGATGAACAAGCGCTGCTCTCTGAAGAGGACGATTCTCCCTAAACATTTGTGTGCAAGAAATGTCGGCTTTTCAACACAAGGTATGTGCTACTATTTTAATTATTGTAAAGTGTGAAACTTTCAAGTTGTTAATTAAACATGTTGAATGTTCTACTTCTTAACGGTTGTTAATGTAAATGTATTACAGACTTGGTTGGAATATTGAATAGCGACGGGGAGCACGTGGTAGAAGGTTTCCAGGATTTTAATGAAACTCTACCTGAAGCCATTACCGTTAGACAGAGTAAGATGTTTTTACAATTTTTAAAATGTACTTTAAAGATGCTTCATATATATATATATATATATATATATATATATATATATAAATTGGGGAATGTTTAAATGTTTTAGATACGGGGGGTAGACGACACGTGGCGAAGCCATTTTTATAGGCCGTGGTTTAGCTTCAGCAGCAACAAAAAGCTATTTGTTACAGTTATATACAATTGTATGAAACTTACTTTGCTCAACGTCTGATTATAACTATTGAACATTGCTATCTGTTTTATTTTTCTGATATTTGGTGAATGTTTAATTGTTTTTAGATAATGGGTACACGAGGCCTCGGAAAATTGTATGTGCCCAGGTATTAGCTTCAGAAGACGATCCTCGCTACAGTTATATTGAGAGTATGAAACTTAAGTATTTTGATCAAGATCTGTTTATGTGTTTTATTTTTACTGATTATTTTTATTGTTAAAAAGGCCCTGAAAACCCTCTAGAGATGGTTACAGAGACAACGCCTCCTCCTCCTCAACTACAAAACGGTAGGTGCGTATGTGTGCATGTGGGCCCGGTCGTGTGTGCGCGCACGTTTGCGTCGCGTTACAAATTTTGGACGGCACATTTTTCTACGCAAGGAAAGCCCCCTGCGTTTGCTCTTTGTGTTGTTGCGTGCGTTCCTTGCGTAGAGTATGTACCAGGCCTTATTTCCGGATATTTGATGAATGTTTAATTGTTTTAGATAGTGGTGGTAGACGACACGTGGCGAAGCCATTTTTATAGGCTGTGGTTTAGCTTCAGCAGCAACAAAAAGCTATTTGTTACAGTTATATGCAATTGTATGAAACTTACTTTGCTCAACATCTGATTATAACTATTGAACATTGCTATGTGCTTTATTTTTCTGATTTTATTTTTATTGTTTAAAAGGCCCTGAAAACCCTCTAGAGACGGTTACAGAGACAACGCCTTGCAGGCCTAAAGGACAGAAGAGAAAAAGTGGTGAGATTTAAGTTTTTCTCCTATTAAAATAAATGTTTGCTTTTTTATGTAGTTATTTTTTATTTTGTAATTTGATTTTTAATTTGAATTTGAATTTTTAAATTTAGTATTTTTATTTTTTAATTTGATTTAAAAAAATTTATTAGATTTTTTATTTTTTAATTTGAATTTTGAATTTGAATTAATTTTATTTTTTATTTTATTTTTTAATTTTTGGTTTTTATTTTCCTTACAGACGGTGAAATAACGGATGACGAAATATTGGGTGCGGTGATCAACCAGGATATTTTAAACACATCTAACAAACGCGTGAGCCCAGGACCACGGACATCGTCAGGCCCAAAGACAACAACAACAGGACAGGACACCTCCTGCGACGGCCTTGGTTTGTCAAAACGACAAAAGTCTGCGATTAAGCATCTTGAATAATTTTATAATCCTTGCTGATAATTTTATGACCCTTGCTGATAAACTATTAAAGTAAAATGGCTCCTAAAAGACCTTGTACGTGTTCGTGTTCAGGGGCCCAGAGTAAAAGACCTGCCACAGAAAATGCTGAAAACCAGGACCCTAACCAATTAGATTTACCGCATGAAAATGTTAATCTGCATCTCTTAGCTCTTGTTAATGATGTTAATCAAGCCTCTATTAACACGCATGAGCCAAGTAATGAAGCTGTAGAGCATGATGTTTTTGCAGGTTTATTAAGAGCGCTGGACTCTGTAAACCGTGAACTTGCATGTCGCGTTGAAACAGATATGACCCCAAACACCGCAGAAAATAACACGCATGATCTTACAGAGCTAGAGATATCCCAAAGCACTGTCGATAATAACCTGCATGGACTTCCAGAAGTCATCCAAAATGGTGTTGGTGGTGGTGGTGGTGTGATTAATAACGCAGACCTTCAGGTGATACGTAGGCCTGCATTCAACAGTACAGAAATTCAGCTCCGTTTTAACTTTACATCTTTGTACAATGTTGATAACTATGCAGAGTTTTATGTGTGCATCTTAAACACTTTAGAAAATCTACTGGCTAAAGTTCGGGAGATGTCGAACCCCAGCGATGCCGTACAGTTAGAATTAAGGGGTGATTCTCTGTCTCAGGGTGTAACTGTACAGCTAAGCGGTGATGAAATAGATTTGGAGGTTTTTTTGAATATGATTGAAGAGTTGGTTCAAAGCAATTTTGATATCCTGGCTGATGAAACTGTGATGCTTGTGGCCCACATTATTCAGAACCCTAATGGCGGTGGAGACCAATAATGTCTCAAGAGTGAAATCATTCGCAAAAAGCTAAGACATTTAATAGTTAGCTAAAAGGTCGATAATAATCTCTGTTTCGCAACATGCTTGACGCATCTTTTAAATCCGACATTCACAAAGAGAGGCTGAACATTTACAACGTTCCGTAGGTTTGGGTGTTCAGGATAAGGTTTGTTTTTCGGACATTCAAATGTTTGAGAGGTTCTTAAACATCAAGATAGTTGTATGGACACACAGTTCAAATAACGGCACCTTAAACAAGTTTCAAATGAGCAACACACCACACTCTAAAACTTTTTTTTTGTACCTCGAGGGCGGACACTATTACGGTATCAAATCATTGACAGGTTTCCTTGGCAGTAATTATGTTTGTACATTTTGTTACAAGCCGCACACCTCTAAACATAATCACTCATGTTTACATTATTGTAATGTCTGTTTTTGCGCAGAATGTTTTACACATCGTTCATCAACAACGATAAGGTGTAAAGTTTGTAAGCGAATCTGTCGGTCTAGGTTTTGCTATAACGAGCATAAAGTTCTGAAACGGCAGTTTAACGGTAAAATGCTCAGTTCGTGTGATACTAGCAAGTTCTGTGACAAATGTGTGCGAACATATGTCGTAAGAAGCAACACATCTAAAGCACACAAATGTAGTCTAAAGCTCTGCAAAGCCTGTAAGGCTGTATTGACCCCTGAAGTTGAGCATGTGTGTTACCAACCTGGTCTCACAGCCCATTCGTATCTATTCTACGAAATTCCAGTCCCGAAAATTCGTACTTATTTTACGAATTAGCGATTGCACACCACGTGACTTTACGATTTTCTCCGATGAATTACGAGACAAAACGGAGATCCACCATTTTTATTTCACGGTCAAATAAAGCGAATGGGTAAGCTGCCGGTATTGTACTTATAGTTTATACTTATAGTTATAGTACATTCATAGAATACCTTTCTTATTTTGTAATTGCATTTTAATGCAATATGATGTATAATTCTCGAGCTTCTTCGTCTCTGCTTTATCTGTGTGGGTTGCAATTTATAGGCTAGTCTTGTAGGCTATTGCTTGTATTAAACTAGCTGAAGTTAGCTAGGTCTGTTCAGATCAGTACATACTGCATAGGCTGCAATATGATTATTAATGGATTTAGCTTGTGAACTAGGCATCAGAGCGTGTCGTTTTCGGTTCTTTTGAGACGTATAACATGAGAAAACCGAGCATATCTGTAATGGAAACAACCGCGTCTCCCCGTTAACTTCTGTAATGAACTGCGATTCCCATGATTCTGTGCGCTGTCTGTGTGTATTGCCCATAGACTGCAGAGACGTGACGGGTTGAATGAGCAGCTCCCATGGGAATCCATGGAACTGGTAAGCGGAAGCTGCCTCCAGTTTTTTTTTTTATCTCGATGGTTGAACTTTCATTCATAAAACCAACAAAAACAAAAAGTCTGCCAGTCTGCAAATAACAGGATTCCTAAATGCTATATGCAAATCCCATATGCAAAAGGTCTATAAAAATCTTTTAAAAATCACATATGCCATATACAAAACTTAAATAAAATAAATATGTAGTAGAGAGCTAGCATATACATTTCTTGCTAAAAATTAAATAGTTCCCTAATACATGGTACTCCTTATAAAAAAAACATTGTATAAGAATTGTATAGAAATATATAATATAATAGGCTACTAATCAACATTTCCTTTTTATAAAAACTTTGCAAGTATGATCATATATGATTTTTACAGACCTTTTGCATATGGGATTACCTTCGTAAGCATTTAGGAATCCTGATATTTGCAGACTGGCAGACTTTTTGTTGTTGTTGGTAGTTTAAGCCAACACAATCTCTCAAGCATGGTACACAGCAGATATAGAATGTACAAAATACGCACTGTTGTTATTTATTTATAATAATAATAATAATAATAATAATAATAATAATAATAATGCAATTTTATTTAAAGCTTTTTTTACAGCAAAATCCTATTACACAGTTAAAGTAAAATATATAAAAACAATGGATAAATAAAACAAAAGACTAAAATGAACATGAAAAATATTCTCAAATCCAGAAGCTTGAGAAGCAATGCAATAATAATGGTATATAATGTAAGGAAGACTTAAAATTCAGTAATTAGACTATCAGTTTCCTTTTCAATTTAGAATTAAACAAATTTTGTAGGCTGATAACCACAATGATAATTTTCCATGCCAAATAAACGTTCATGCACGGCTCTCAAGCCTACAATACTTCGGTATAACCAGCAGGTAATGTGCGTATGTCAAGTGAAGACCTGACGTGGAGCTACGACCATTTCCACGGTCAAATGGAGTCACGTTGAAATTTTATAAATCACTACTTTGTCGTGATTTTTTACGTACGCCACACGTAAGATCAAATTTGATCAAAAGTACTTTTTATAAATGAGGCCCCTGGTCTTGGCCCTTCTGCCCTTCTGACCATCTTCTGGCATAGACTCAAGACTCGCCTGTTTAGATTGCATCTTTGCTTCCTGAATTAATTGTTAGCATGCAAGTCTTGCTTTTTGTAATAGCATTTTAGGGGCATGTTAACAGTGATTTATACATCAACACTTGCCATGTTACTGACATTTTAGTTAATGTATTATTTAGACTTGTACTGTTTTTTTTTTCAGTATACCATTGTTTTTTTATTGGACATTTCTCTTATATAGCAGTATTTCTCATTCCCCCCTCTACCTAACAGGTCAAGGAGAGGATATCAGCCTGCCTGGCTGACATTTCTATGTGGATGGCTACTCATCACCTGAAGCTCAACCTTCACAATACGGAACTGCGCTTCATACCTCACAGGACCTCCCCACTGCAAGCCCTCTCCATCACCGTCGACGGTACTATGGTGGCTGCCTCCCGCTCTGCAAGGAACCTGGGGATGGTCCTGGATGACCAGCTGGACTTCATGGAGCACATCAGGGCAACAGCACGGTCCTGCAGGTTCCTCCTGTACAACATCAGGAGGATTCGACCATACCTGACCACCTACTCGACCCAGCTTCTCGTCCAGACCATGGTTATCTCACGCCTGGATTACTCCCCCCAAAGTTTTCACACATCACCCCCCTGCTGAGGTCAGTCTACTGGCTGCCGGTTGCCGCCAGGATCAGGTTCAAAGTTCTGACCCTGGCCTACGCTGCAGCCAAAAGGACAAGCCCTTCCTACCTGCAAGACATAATACAACACTAAACTCCAGCTCGACCACTTCGCTCTGCTCGTTCGGACTGCGGAGCTTCTCCACCCTAGCTCCCCAGTGGTGGAACAAACTCTTCACTCCTCTACGTTTTGATCAAACACTGCCTGCACACCTCTTCAGAAACTCACCTTGACTGTTTTTCGCTTGTTTCCTGTTCCTTAATTCTTTGTTGATTTTATAGTTTATAATGTCTTGTTATCTTAGCCATAGCTTACTGTGTACTATACTCAATGTTCATGACTATGGATAGCTGCTATGTTATGATAAGAAATTAGCTCTATCTGAACTGATGTCATTGACCATCGGTATGCACTTATTGTGCGTCGCTTTGGATAAAAGCATCTGCCAAATGAATGTAATGTAAATAAAGTTTATTATTATTATTATTATTATTATTATTATTATTATTTTATGCAAACTTATGCACTTTTTGCCTTGTAAGTCGCTCTGTATAAGCGCATCTGCCAAATGAATAAATGTCTGTATTGATACACTTCTGTAATGTGATGGACCCTTTCTAGATTAAATAAACTAAATGTCCAGCTAATAAAAGCTTGAAGACACTGAAGTTCAATACGTCTCTGAGTGAATTAATACAAAATTTATTTGACAGTGCATTGTGTACACCATATATTGATGTATTGTAAATTATCTCTTCTCTTTCAAAACCTGATGGCCAATATACAGCATATAGTAATAATAATGTTTATCATTTTAGTCATATAAAAGTTAGAAATTGTATATACCACAACATCTGATATTGATTACAATGAAAACACCAATTTAAAATGGGTAGAAAATTATTTTTATATAATTACCAATAAAATCTCAGATCATAGGATAGACTACATTAACAATTTTCTTTTTTAAATATATATTTTTTTTACATACAGCTGACACCCTTGTCATTTTTATGTATTTAAAGGGAATGCTTTCATTCCTACAAAGCTTTCACACTAGGCTACTGCATGCTGTTCACTACTGTCTGCTTATTAATTATCAACCTGCTGGATTTGGAAAGCTACTTTGGAAAGTAGCTAAGATAATTATCTAAGTATTAAAAGTTGGGTTCATGTGAGTAGCGTGGTCCCATTCGCAATAAACGGAGGGCATCTTCGTGTGTGTTTACGGTTGTATCAAACTACATTTTGGCGCCATTTTATTGCTTTGCGCTAAGGAAAGTATTACTGGGAATTGTAGTTTTTTTTTTACAAATATATTCCCTGTATACGTAATTATCTAGGAATTGCTATTGTATTATCTACCTAGCAAGCCAGTTATGCTAGCTACGTTCAACCAGATCTAGGTACCTAGCTAGCTACGCCTGTTTTAGCTGCTGGTAGACAGGATATACATTTTCATTATTAATAGCTTAATATTAATATTAATAGTCAAAGGTAGATGGCAGTCCTATATTGTCTTTTTTACTGAAATGTTCTTATGACTGATGTTTTCTGACTCGGCTTGATCCTAAGAATCACCTCGGAAAGTGTTGTACATTAATTCTGAAATTTAAGTGGCGCCCCCTGTTGAAAGCATATACTGCACTTTTTTTTTGTAGCTAGAGATCTGGTTCTGATATTATTTGTAGTTTGTCTAGAGGTGGTCTAGATTCCGACATTTCAGCATGATACATCATTCGGTGTACAAATGGCGAGTGCCCAAAATGTTCAAAAATCACATTTTCAAGGGGGCGCTACAGAGTCTGTGTTCATGCTAGGGGTCTAATTTTTGGTGTACATGCTAGAGGCCCTGATGAGACTCAGTTAGCAAAATGTCATGCTTCTACGATTTTGGGAAGCTGAGTGCAGTGTTCAGCAGTAACCCAAAATGACCTATGAACATTCTAACAGCCTTCATAGATCTATTTTTCATCATTAGTCAAATTAATTAGGACAAGTTTAATTTATGCTTACATGTAAATATATATGTCACAGGGGGTGCTGAGTTGTCCTTGTATATTAAATTTGGGATGCTTGGCTGCCTTTGTGCTTCAGGTAGGAGGAGTCAAAGTTTTTAAAAAATTGAGATTTGTAGGTGGTGCTATAGAGCGTCTATGTGTGCTAGGGGTCTGTTCTTTTGCTTATGCAATGTAGGCCATGGATATATTAATAGTTCCGAATTTCAAGCCTCTAGATTTTAAGGAACCCATAACCCTAATCCTACTGTTGTGACCTTTGACCCTTCCATAGCTCTTGTATTTAATTTCATAGTTTACAATTTGTGTATATTTATATTCTAATTAATCCATGTCAGGGTGGTCAACATGCCAGAAAATTGCAGTATCTAGCGTAGCTAGCATAACTGGCTTGCTAGCTAGATAATACATTAGCAATTCCTAGATAATTACGTATATAGGGAATACATTTGCACAGAAAACTACAATTCCCAGCAAGACTTTCCTTAGCGCGAAGCAATAAAATGGCGCCGAAATGTAGTTCCGCTTGATACAACACACGAAGATGCCCTCCGTTTATTGTGAATGGGATCACGCTACTCACATGAACCCAACTTTTAATACTTAGATAATTATCTTAGCTACTTCTAGACATTTATAATGCTTTCCAAATCCAGCAGGTTGATAATTAATAAGCAGACAGTAGTGAACAGCATGTAGTAGCCGAGTGTGAAAGCTTTGTAGTAATGAAAGCATTCCCTTTAAATACATAAAAATGACAAGGGTGTCAGCTGTATGTAAAAAATATATATATTTTAAAAAAAAATGTTTTTAATGTAGTCTATCCCATGATCTGGGATTTTATAATTTCGTAATTATATAAAAATAATTTTCCACCCATTTTAAATTGGTGTTTTCATTGTAATCAATATCAGATGTTGTGGTATATACAATTTCAAACCTTTATATGACTAAAATGATAAACATTATTACTATATGCCGTATATTGGCAATCAGGTTTTGAAAGAGAAGAGATAATTTACAATACATCAATATATAGCGTACACAATGCACTGTAAATTAAATTTTGTATTAATTCACTCAGAGACGTATTGAACTTCAGCGTCTTCAAGCTTTTATTAGCTGGACATTTAGCTTATTTAATCTAGAAAGGGTCCATCACATTACAGAAGTGTATCAATACAGACATTTATTCATTTGGCAGATGCGCTTATACAGAGCGACTCACAAGGCAAAAAGTGCATAAGTTTGCATAAAATAATAATAATAATAATAATAAACTTTATTTACATTACATTCATTTGGCAGATGCTTTTATCCAAAGCGACGCACAATAAGTCCATACCGAAGGTCAATGACATCAGTTCAGATAGAGCTAATTTCTTATCATAACATAGCAGCTATCCATAGTCATGAACATTGAGTATAGTACACAGTAAGCTATGGCTAAGATAACAAGACATTATAAACTATAAAATCAACAAAGAATTAAGGAACAGGAAACAAGCGAAAAACAGTCAAGGTGAGTTTCTGAAGAGGTGTGCAGGCAGTGTTTGATCAAAACGTAGAGGAGTGAAGAGTTTGTTCCACCACTGGGGAGCTAGGGTGGAGAAGCTCCGCAGTCCGAACGAGCAGAGCGAAGTGGTCGAGCTGGAGTTTAGTGTTGTATTATGTCTTGCAGGTAGGAAGGGCTTGTCCTTTTGGCTGCAGCGTAGGCCAGGGTCAGAACTTTGAACCTGATCCTGGCGGCAACCGGCAGCCAGTAGACTGACCTCAGCAGGGGGGTGATGTGTGAAAACTTTGGGGGGAGTAATCCAGGCGTGAGATAACCATGGTCTGGACGAGAAGCTGGGTCGAGTAGGTGGTCAGGTATGGTCGAATCCTCCTGATGTTGTACAGGAGGAACCTGCAGGACCATGCTGTTGCCCTGATGTGCTCCATGAAGTCCAGCTGGTCATCCAGGACCATCCCCAGGTTCCTTGCAGAGCGGGAGGCAGCCACCATAGTACCGTCGACGGTGATGGAGAGGGCTTGCAGTGGGGAGGTCCTGTGAGGTATGAAGCGCAGTTCCGTATTGTGAAGGTTGAGCTTCAGGTGATGAGTAGCCATCCACATAGAAATGTCAGCCAGGCAGGCTGATATCCTCTCCTTGACCTGTTAGGTAGAGGGGGGAATGAGAAATACTGCTATATAAGAGAAATGTCCAATAAAAAAACAATGGTATACTGAAAAAAAAAACAGTACAAGTCTAAATAATACATTAACTAAAATGTCAGTAACATGGCAAGTGTGGATGTATAAATCAATGTTAACATGCCCCTAAAATGCTATTACAAAAAGCAAGACTTGCATGCTAACAATTAATTCAGGAAGCAAAGATGCAATCTAAACAGGCGAGTCTTGAGTCTATGCCAGAAGATGGTAAGAAGGGCAGAAGGGCCAAGACCAGGGGCCTCATTTATAAAAAGTACTTTTGATCAAATTTGATCTTACGTGTGGCGTACGTAAAAAATCACGACAAAGTAGTGATTTATAAAATTTCAACGTGACTCCATTTGACCGTGGAAATGGTCGTAGCTCCACGTCAGGTCTTCACTTGACATACGCACATTACCTGCTGGTTATGCCGAAGTATTGTAGGCTTGAGAGCCGTGCATGAACGTTTATTTGGCATGGAAAATTATCATTGTGGTTATCAGCCTACAAAATTTGTTTAATTCTAAATTGAAAAGGAAACTGATAGTCTAATTACTGAATTTTAAGTCTTCCTTACATTATATACCATTATTATTGCATTGCTTCTCAAGCTTCTGGATTTGAGAATATTTTTCATGTTCATTTTAGTCTTTTGTTTTATTTATCCATTGTTTTTATATATTTTACTTTAACTGTGTAATAGGATTTTGCTGTAAAAAAAGCTTTAAATAAAATTGCATTATTATTATTATTATTATTATTATTATTATTATTATTATTATAAATAAATAACAACAGTGCGTATTTTGTACATTCTATATCTGCTGTGTACCATGCTTGAGAGATTGTGTTGGCTTAAACTACCAACAACAACAAAAAGTCTGCCAGTCTGCAAATATCAGGATTCCTAAATGCTTACGAAGGTAATCCCATATGCAAAAGGTCTGTAAAAATCATATATGATCATACTTGCAAAGTTTTTATAAAAAGGAAATGTTGATTAGTAGCCTATTATATTATATATTTCTCTACAATTCTTATACAATGTTTTTTTTATAAGGAGTACCATGTATTAGGGAACTATTTAATTTTTAGCAAGAAATGTATATGCTAGCTCTCTACTACATATTTATTTTATTTAAGTTTTGTATATGGCATATGTGATTTTTAAAAGATTTTTATAGACCTTTTGCATATGGGATTTGCATATAGCATTTAGGAATCCTGTTATTTGCAGACTGGCAGACTTTTTGTTTTTGTTGGTTTTATGAATGAAAGTTCAACCATCGAGATAAAAAAAAAAACTGGAGGCAGCTTCCGCTTACCAGTTCCATGGATTCCCATGGGAGCTGCTCATTCAACCCGTCACGTCTCTGCAGTCTATGGGCAATACACACAGACAGCGCACAGAATCATGGGAATCGCAGTTCATTACAGAAGTTAACGGGGAGACGCGGTTGTTTCCATTACAGATATGCTCGGTTTTCTCATGTTATACGTCTCAAAAGAACCGAAAACGACACGCTCTGATGCCTAGTTCACAAGCTAAATCCATTAATAATCATATTGCAGCCTATGCAGTATGTACTGATCTGAACAGACCTAGCTAACTTCAGCTAGTTTAATACAAGCAATAGCCTACAAGACTAGCCTATAAATTGCAACCCACACAGATAAAGCAGAGACGAAGAAGCTCGAGAATTATACATCATATTGCATTAAAATGCAATTACAAAATAAGAAAGGTATTCTATGAATGTACTATAACTATAAGTATAAACTATAAGTACAATACCGGCAGCTTACCCATTCGCTTTATTTGACCGTGAAATAAAAATGGTGGATCTCCGTTTTGTCTCGTAATTCATCGGAGAAAATCGTAAAGTCACGTGGTGTGCAATCGCTAATTCGTAAAATAAGTACGAATTTTCGGGACTGGAATTTCGTAGAATAGATACGAATGGGCTGTGAGACCAGGTTGGTGTTACATACAACCTGTGAAAACTGAACACCCCAACGTGCGTTATGTTTTTTATGATTTTGAGTGTCGGCAGGACCATGGCGAACACATTGCGAATTTCATATGTTGCATGGATTTTAATGGCGAGCGTTGGACTGCAGAGGTGGATGGTTGCGTACAGGCTTTTTTAAAAAGGTATCGAACCCCAAAGTACAAGGGGTATACATTCATTGCACATAATTCGAAGGGTTACGATGGTTACCTTCTGATGCAGTATTTGGTAAAGCATGGTGTGACGCCAAATATCAAGGCAGCAAACTCATGTGCATTACAGATGAGGCTTTTGAACAGAGGTATATTGATTCACTCTGTTTCCTGACTATGAAGCTGAGTGCCATGCCTGGCGCTCTAGGTTTTGACAATGCAAAAAAAGGGCATTTTCCCCATTTCTGGAATAAAATTGAGAACCACAATTACATCGGTCCGTACCCGCCTCCCTTGTACTATGGTTTTGATACAATGATGGAAATGAGGGAGGAATTTATGTCCTGGTATAATAATGTGTCTGGGGGTGTGTTTGACTTTCGAAAAGAAATGTCAGAGTACTGTCAGAATGACGTTGTTATTTTGCGGGAAGCTTGTTTGCGGTTTAGAACAGAGGTGCTTGGGAGCACAGGTTTAGACCCGTTCCAGTGCATTACAATAGCCTCGGTGTGCATGAAACAATACTGCACAAACGTTTTGTCCAAAAACACCATCGCAGTAACATCTCCTGATAATTACGAGCAACAGCAGAAATCATTTTCCACAGCCGCCATTCAATGGTTAGAATATGTGAGTCATCGGGAAAAGTTTTTCATTCAGCATGCCTTGAACCGGGGGGAGGTTAAGATGGGTAACTATTATCTAAATGGGTATTCAGAGGTGGACGGCGTTCGGACAGCTTTTGAATTTGCGGGGTGTTTTTTTATGCTTGCCCTCAATGTTTTAATTTAAGCACAATTAACCCTCTCACAAAAACAGATTTTGGTTCAATATATCACAAATTTCAAGAGAAAATTGACACTGCGTTGCGTATACAACCTGAATGTTGTAGTTATGTGGGAGCACGAATGAGTAAGACTTAAATGTGAGATTCCCGAGGTTCAGAGAGTTCCTGCAACATCATGACTACCCGGAACGTCTGGAACCTCGGGATGCTCTGTTTGGCGGGCAAACTAATGCGTTGCACCTTTACTACAAGGCTCAAGAAGGTGAGCAAATACACTATTTTGATTTCACCAGTCTATACCAGTTCATGCACAAAACTAAAATTTACCCAACAAATCACCCCATCATCATCTTCCGTGACTTAGAACCGATCAAAAACTATTTCGGTCTGGTCAAAGCCAGGGTATATACCCCAAGAAAACTTACAATACCTGTGTTACCGTACAGAGTCCGATTCTCTTTTCAGTGACTACATTAAGACGCATTTAAAGGGCAAACAAGAAGCGTCAGGATACCCCTCTTGGGTTTCTGATGATTCTGACAAGGCTGTCTATGTGCAGAGTTACTGGGAGAAGGAGGGTGTTCGTTTAGACCCAAACAATATTTCAGTAAACAAAGCCAAGAGACAAATTTCAAAACTGTTTTTAAATAGTCTTTGGGGCAAATTTGGTCAGAGAAGCAACCAGCCAAACACAACCTTGATCCGTGATCCTGAACAGTTTCTGCAATTCATGTTTTCAGACGAGTATGACATCTCACACTTTTCATTTCTTACAGTAGCAGTAGCTCTGGTACAGTGGAAACTTACTAAGTGTTTTCCAAAGGTCCCCAGATACAGCAATGTGTTCATCGCGGCCTTCACCACCGCTTATGCCTGGCTCAAGCTTTATGATGTCATGGATAAAATGCCTAACAGGGTTCTGTACCACGACACAGATTCTGTAATCTTTGTGAGCCGACCAGGTGACTGGATGCCTTCTCTAGGTGATTTTTTGGGAGAATTGACTAGCGAACTAGACCCCGGTGACCACATTGTTGAATTTGTATTAGGAGGGCCCAAGACGTACGGTTATAACACACGGTTAGGTAAAACATGCATGAAAGTGAAAGGTATAACCCTGCATCATACTAACACGCAAGTTGTCAATCTTTCATCCCTCACAGAATTGGTATAACACTATGTACAGAATCCAGAGGCGCCAGCTTGTGAAATTACAACCAACACACAACAAATTTTTAGGAATAAGAGAGGATTCTCTCTCAGCAACCGCATAGTTTCTAAAAGATTCAGAGTAGTTTACAACAAAAGGGTCCTGCTCCCTGATTTCAAAACCTTGCCATATGGATTCTAGACAAGTGTTTGGGGGTGAGGGTTTTGACAACCGCCTTCAACATCCTTTTTCATGCATAATCTCAGGTCCATCAAACAGTGGTAAAAGCGTTTTTGTGAAAACACTGCTCGAAAATGCACAACATGTATTGTCAACAGTACCGCAGAACATTGTATGGTTTTATTTGTGCTGGCAACCCATGTATGATGAAGTGCTTCGTAAAATAAAGAATGTACATTCTGTAGAAGGTCTTCCTGAATCTTTGACCGATGAAGTTTTGCTATCTTTGCACAAAACCAATATGATAATTGTTGATGACCTTATGCAGTCTGCCAGTCAGTGCTCTGAAATTGAGAGAGATTTTACCAAGTATACACACCATATAAACCTAAGCATCATATATCTTGTTCAGAATCTTTTCTTCCAGGGTCGAAACAGCCGCACAATAAATCTTAATGCAAACTATATTGTTCTGTTCAAAAATCCAAGAGATAAAATGCAAGTTAATGTTTTGGCACGGCAAATGTACGCCAGACATTCAAAGTTTTTCCTTGAATGTTTCGATGATGCGACCAGAAAACCTTATGGCTACCTATTAGTGGACTTCAAAGCGCAGATGCCTGAGGAATACCACGTCAGAACTGGTTTGTACGCTCCAGAGTGGCCAGTAGTTTATGTGCTAAAGAAAAAGTAATATGTCTGCGCGTATTAAACGGAACTGGACGCTTCTAATAGCCCTATTTGAAGGTAATGCATGACAAAGACGTACCATATTACAGTCTGCTTCTGGTGAACTTATAAACACAATTTGTGAACTAGCTCTCAATGTTTTATGCTGCAATATACCCCTAACGGATACACAACTGAAAAAAATAAGAAAACAAAAGGTCGGAATGAAACTTTTAGTCAACAAAAGAACATCTATTCGAAAGAAGAGAAAAGTTATTAATCAGAAAGGCGGGTTCCTTCTGCCTCTACTGAGTGTCGCAATACCGTTTCTCACCAGTTTGATAGTGGGTCGCAGCGGCGTTTAAAAACATGGAGCATGCACAAAAAATGTTTCTCGTGCCTCAAAGCCAGCTGGACAAATTAAAGAATCTTACTTTTACCCCTGAGTCCATCCGACAAACTGTTGAAAATGATTTGGATCAAACCATACGTAACATCTTATCAAGGACTGATGTTGGTCCTCATGAGAAGGCAAAACTGTACGCGATTGCTCTACAGCGTTTCATAGCGCTGGTCAAACAAGGTGAAGCCGAAATGTAACATTTAACCCTATCATTGCCTGTTGAGGGTAGCGATAATGTCAGGATGGACACCGCCCGAGTTGAAGATGTTGTACAAAGCGTGCCACCTAGAAGCCGGAAAAATGCCACCTACGTATTGGATAAAATTTCAAAATCAGGAAATGTCGCAACGTGGAACGATAAAGGGGAGTTTGTGTTTAATGGCACAGCTGTAAGTGGCTCGCATATGTTGGATCCAGTGGCGTACCGTGGGAGTAGAACTAGGCCTTCTGTAAACTTACCTTTAACGGATGATCACTCTCAATCTGTTTCCGTTGACTTTTCCTGGTTGTCAATCAAATAATTGATTCACTCAATAACCAAGAACAAGAAGTAAATTATTAGGCTACCAAGTTATTTTGAGATAGCATTATTGTTCTGTGCAACATAAACTTGTGTTGCATTTTTGTATATCGACATTCAAGATGTTGTGTTATCATGCGAAGATTCTGACTTTTAAATGCTCCATGTTTAAATGTTCAACGTAGATTTTCGTAAATTAGTATTTCTAGCCTGTATTATGCGCTGCTCTCAACGATTCGAGACACTTAAGAGGCTGTCCTCTTTAAATTTATGCTTTCTAATGTTTAAATCGCTTTGACTAATTTTAGTGTTGTCTTAAAATTAATGACATTCTTTAACGCATTCAGATTATTGCCTGATCCTTGTTAAACAATCTTAAGTTGTCTCTTTGTCGTTATCATTTCTAAATCATTATAGGCTACAAATTGGTCTTGATTATTCAGAGAATGAATGGATTGATTGTTAGGCTACTGAATCTAAATAAACGGAAACAAGTAATCCCCACTTTTTCCAACGCGCAGGCCGTCGCTACATATATTTAAGTGCTACCCATTTTATGACGCAAAGAAAAGATAAATCGACAGAAAAAAAAAAAAAAATACCGCAGCATTTACACCTATGACGCCAGAACCAGGCCCTAAGGCTGTTTTTTCATCCCCTGTTTTAGACCATTCAGCGTGGATAGATTTCTGAAGCTGTTGAGTGTGTGTTTGTTTTAAATGATCAAAATGTCAAAATGTAAAGTTTAACATGTTTTTATTTTACAATAAAATACATAAAGTAACATTCAAACAAAACATGCATGTGTTTTTTTCAACCGTGACAGGCCTTAAACATTTCACCACAGCAAGCAGTCTGTACACAGTTTAACATGTTTTTAACACACTTATCCAAGTATATTTTATCAAAATATCTTGAAACCATCGCATAGTTATTTTTCAGAATATAGGGATATAATTTGACTAAACGGAACCCCTTTGGCCCTGTTGTGCAGATAAAATATGTGCTGTGCAGGTCTTGCACTTGTACCGTGTTGTAAACAATCCTTTTACAGTTCTTTTGTAAAAAACATATTGATGCTATCTGGGAAATAAATGTAGTCAGGGGGATTGCCGTAGAAGTCGAAAAATTCACCTGTTTTATCCGCACGCACATACAATGCTAACCAGTGTTCTCCAGGCTTATTTCGAGGGTGCGTATTCACAATGTACAATGTGGGTAAATTATTTAGTTTATTATCTGGTAGCTCTTCGCAGGCCACAACCACATAAAAGTTATTTACGGTGTAAGAATTGTTACTCAAAATAGCCGTTAGTTCTCTGGTATTCATGATTAATAATAATCATACAACACGTTCCTCCTCTGGTTCACTTCAATGATATTATCGAAGCATGCGTAAACAATTAAATTAACTGTTCTGGGTAGCGGATTTCTGAATCTCATCTCCAGACGGATATTACCCGTCTTGATCAGGGATAGATGCTGGCTGCAACCTTCATCGGGTGTCAGGTTGAAAGCATAAAGGGTGTAACCGTTCAGGTATTCTTGACGGTTTATACACAATGGCGTGTCTTTTCCTGTGGCCAGCGTTAGGCTGTAAAATTCGCGAACCGCAGAACCGTTACCATAATTTGGGAGATATGGCTTACTCTGTATTGGAAGACTATTCATACTGAGTGATACATATTCTGCATTGTAATGTTGGAAATTGAAAGGGTTCTTGTTGTAAACACCTGTAAAGGCGTCGTTATCTACCAAACCTATAATGATAGATTTCGGTAATTGACCCAAAAACAAATTTTCTTGATTGCAAACTCTAAGACCAGCTGCTTAACTGAAAGTTTTAAGACTAACACGGTCAATCGGATATTTAACATTTGATGTCAGTAGAGCCTGGGCATGTCCGAGCTTAACGGGTGGAGAGTGTGGCCGAGACCATTTTAAGACGGTATTGCTGCTGGGCCTCCTCGCTCATTAGACAGAACTCATCCTTACACCGGACCATCTTAATTTTAATATGGACTCCATTTATAAGTAGTCTCTCCTGAAAAAACATGTCTGCATGTATGGGTCCGAGCAATTCAAAAGTGTTACTCGCCGCTGTATATAGAGCTCTATCTTTCAAGCCCTTGTTGTCACCTGCAGGGTCTGTTTCGTCCATATGTCCACTGGTGTCCTTATAGAATAATCCGGATGTAAATTCATTAGACATTGTGTCTTCAGAATAATTAAGTAGACATTCCATAATTGCTCTGTAGGGGTATGTGTTGCTAGACTGGCTCACCAGCCTGTCTCCCAGTGAAATATCCACCTGTGAAAAAATGGTCGCTATGGGATAATTAATAAGCCCAACCTTGGCATCGGCAGGAATATTGGTGCCATCGGCAAGGGTTATCTGACACCGTAGGTATAAAAGAGTATTGTTTAAGTCAAGGTAATCTTCGCCATTACCGGCGATATAGAACTCTAGAGGACCAGTATCCGAAATGGCTGACAGGGGTGGCACTTCTACATAGATGCTCTTATTAATGCTTGTTTGTGTGTACGGAACTGCAAAAAGGTCCAGTTCCGTCCTTCATACATTCCTCTGACATGTATAAAGGCCGTTTTTAAAAAATGTATCTACTTTTACTCTTAGCCTCCTTGGTCTGATTTTTAGCCTTCCTCTTCCGTTTCTTTGCGACTGTGACCCTAATGTATGCCGGTCGTCTCTTTTTAGACTTAGCTCGACTTGAGACCCGCCCACCTGGAAGCCTTTTCTGTGCGCGACGTGTCATAACCAAAAGCCCCGAACCTTCTTGTTTGCCGGTGTTCAAACGACTCGTCACAACTTTATGGACAACATCCTTGGCTATGTTTTTAGCTGCTGACGTTAAATGTGGTCTGGCTATGTTGAAGCCTTTCTTTAGTAGGGGCAATGCCATTCGGAATAAACCTCTAAAAAGTCCTCCAAGACCGCTACCATACATAACACTCACACCCGTATACCCCGGCAGACCATTACCGGCTTGTGTGGTATAATAGTCTATGTACCTATGGGGGTCAACGTATAGGTTTGAACTTGCCATTTTTTATTCGTGATATCAATGCTTCACCGGCCTGAAATGCAATTTTATGAGGGCTTTACCGTAAGTGAAGCGTATTTTCTGGTTCTGATCCGATTTCAGCTCAATTGTTATGTTATCAATGTGCTTCTTGCACACGTGAACGTAGTGTGGCTTTTCATACGAGATTGTGATGACATCGTTGCTAGCCCCTGTTAGATATACACATCGTAGCAAGGGCACAAAACTATTTCCGACTCTCTGGTAGTCAATAATGTCTGTGTAAACATACATTGTGTAAAACCCTGAACGAATATCGGCCGGATATGGGGCCACAGGCCTTGCGGCCGTTAAGGGTACATCCGGGTCCAAGCCCAACATCCTCGCGAGTTTACCGCTAGCCGTCAGCGAAATACTTTCGTTTGCACTACTAATATAAATTCGTTTTTTCATTGCGGAATGGGCCACCTCAATATCCAATTTTCTTGTTTTTAAAGCTTTATTCATCTCCTCCACTAGCGTTTTCATGTTCTTGTAATAGCCCCAGCTTATTACAACAACGTAGCTGAGTTCCTTTTTCTTATCATCACTTACGATAAAAGCATTTTCCTGAGCTAATAGCATGCTCCATGTACATGGGTATTGAATTTCTGCTAAAGCAACTTCCCATTGCCCACGAAATTCAAGGGGTCTAGCGAACTTTGTTGTGTAACTTGAAATTTTATTTCCAGGGTAAATATCTAGACAGGCGTTACTGGGGAGAGTGACATAAAAGCCTGCTTCCTCCATGGCGGCCTAATGTTTTCTACTCTTTTAGATGTCAATCACACTATCTTTAGGTATCCAGCTGTTGTATTTTTCAGGCCATCCGACCCACTTCACTAAAACGAGTTTCTGGTTCTTATGTTTCTTTTCGGATATTATTTTTTCAACCTTAAAGGTTTTGTCTTTTCCAACTATAACCTTTTGTAATTCCTCCTCATAAAATGTTCCGTCAATGCTCGCCCCATCATAATCCTTCAATCTATATACAGGAGGGGTTCTGTGGACCCTTTTAACGACTGTAAAATATTCGTCTGTATATGTTTGCTCATAACCTTTTGCAAACTTTCTGCGTACTTTGGAAACTCTGACTGTGTCCCCCTCCTCAAACTTAAACATGAGCTTGTTAGATCTTTTTGGAAAGAGACCATACATATTTTTTAAAACTTTAAAAGCATTATTTTCGTTTACTTCAACGGGTTTCATTTTAATCGTGCTGTGGTAGCTGTTATTGTATCCCAGGACCCAATCCTGTACAGTATCTATATAGCGTCTAGTGTTGTGTGCTGTGAAGTATCTCCACATTCTGGATTTTAACGTTCTATTGAAACGTTCGGTTCGACCACAGATGCTTTCACATCGTCGTTGTCTGTGGCAAAGTGGATTATTTTGTTGCGTTTCATCAGACTTTGAAACAATTTATTGAAAAATTCTTTACCTTTATCGGTTTGTATTTTTTTAGGTATACGTCCATTTGTGAGAATTTCTTGAAGGGCCTTTACCACTTCGACACCTGTCTTGTTTTTAAGAACACACACCCAGACGTATTTTGACAATATATCTATACAAGTTAGCATAAACTTCATATTATCATTATGCTCAGATAAACTTGACATGTCTACTAAATCAAGCTGCCATTGTGAATCAATGTTTCTCACAAAAACCCTGTTTCTTTTGAAATTGACTCTGATGGGTTTGTGTAAAGTGTATGCATCTTCCCCTGACAACCAGTCCGTAACTTTCTTGTTTGATTTGTTACTACCTGTTGTTTCACGCAAAACCCTTCGCAAACGCTCTTTACCACTGTAAGAACCAGGATTTTCTGGAGCATAATAAACATCTTTCATGCGTTTCTCACCAGCCATCCTTACATCTTTAACAATAATGACACATTATATAAAAAAGCAAAGTATTTATTTATGTTTTTTTTTTTAAAAGTTGCAGGTTACATGACAGAAATTGCATATATTAACAATTAACAGGTTCTTGAAACGTTTTTAAACATTGTCGTTCATCTGGGTCCGCGCGCCTTCAGAGTGATCACACCACAGGTGCTCATGCATTGCACCGTCAATCTCCCAGAAATCTATGTTGACAGCCGCAATAGCCTTCTCACTCGCCAGGTCAAGGTCTGTACGTAAGATTTCCAGCAGTTTTTCCCTAATGTGTGGCTCCTCACGGAGTTCTGAAACAATGGTGTCAACAGAACCCAAGATTCTCACAGGATCTGGCACGACTCCAAACACTTTCAAGGCCATGACCAGCAGAGGGCGCAGCCACGGTTTCTTCACTTTTGCCAGGAATTTGTCAAAATTATATTTAAAATAGTAAGCCTCCGTTTCAAAGAGACAGCTGTGTCTCAGTTGACTGGGATGGTCAACTTCACTTCGCTTCTCAACTGTTTTTCGATAGCGCCATTCAGAAGACAGGCGACTATGGCTTTCAGCAGCTTAATCATCGGACTTGTAAGACACCCGTCGATTTCGTCTATACACCCCGGGCGTTTTTTTTTGCTGGACTGTTGTACACAGCTTGGCACATCACAGCCTTCGTCTTCGTAGACCATAGATTTTGGCTCTGATAAAAATAGGGATTCGGCTTTGTCGATATCGATCCAAGGCTCTGTAGCAGGTTCGTCATTGTTCGCTGAATACTCAGACTCCCAAGATTCTGAGCACCCGGACCCCTGTAGGGGGCTATACATTTTATACATGCCCTGGGACATGCTTGTCAAGAGGTCTGTACAGTCTGTATGAAATCCTGAGTTTGCAGAGTGGCTTTTAAGCCCCTCTGAATCTTATAGCCACGCCTTAAAACTTTAGAGTTATGAGCTGGCTGGGGCCTTCTTCTTGGGGGTTGATTTGAATTTAACATATTTGTTTAATAATAATAATAATAATGAAACAATACGTAAAATAGCATGTAAAAGAAAGGCTTTTTTATTTTTAAGTTCTGTATACAGTCAAGCCAGAAAGTCTGCACACCCCTTTCACCTTCTCCATGTTTTATTACGTTAGAGACTTATACTACAATAGATTGAGTTCATTTTTTGCCTCAAACATCTACACACAATAGCCAATAATGATGAAGTGAAAACAGGTTTTTAGAAAATATGCAATTTTATTTTACTGACAAAAATAGGTTATTTAGGGGTTACATATCTGTACACACCCTTAGCCTAATACTTGGTTGCTGCACCTTTGGCAGCGATTACAGCTTCAAGGCGTCTTGGGAGAGAAGCTACGAGCTTGGCACACTTGTTTCTGGACATTTTTGCCCATTCCTCTTGGCATATCCTTGCAAGCTCCGTCAGGTTGGATGGGGAGCGTCGGTACACAGCCATTTTCAGCTCTTTCCACAGATGTTCAATTGGATTCAGGTCTGGGCTCTGGCTGGGCCACTCAAGGACATGCACAGACTTTCTCCGAAGCCACTCCTTTGTTCTCTTGGCTGTGTGCTTCGGGTCGTTGTCATGTTGGAAGGTAAACCTTCGCCCCAGTCTGAGGTCCAGAGCACTCTGGAGCAGGTTTTCTTCAAGGATCTCGGTGTACTTAGCTGCATTCATCTTTCCCTCTATCAGGACTAGTCATCCCATTCCCGCTGCTGAAAAACATCCCCAGATCATGATGCTGCCACCGCCATGCTTCACTGTAGGGATGGTATTAGCCAGGTGATGAGCGGTGCCTGGTTTCCTCTAGACGTGATGCTTGGTATTCAGGCCAAAAAGTTCAATTTTGGTTTCATCAGACCAGAGAATGTTGATTCTCATGGTTTGAGAGTCCTCTAGGTGCCTTTTGGCAAACTCCAAGCGGGCTGTGATGTGCCTTTTACTAAGGAGGGGCTTCCGTCTGGCGACTCTACCATAAAGGCCTGATTGGTGGAGTGCTGCCTGGATGGTTGATCTTCTGAAAGGTTCACCCATCTCCACAAGCATACGCTGGAGCTCTGTCAGAGTGACCCTCGGGTTCCTGCTCACCTCCCTGGCTAAGGCCCGTCTTCCCCGATTGCTCAGTTTGGCCGGGCGGCCAGGTCTAGGAAGATTCTTGGTGGTTCCAAACTTCTTCCATTTATGAATGATGGTGGCCACTGTGCTCTTTGGGACCTGTAAAGCTGCAGAGATTTTTCCGTACCCTTCTCCAGATCTATGCCTTGACACAATCCTGTTTCTGAGGTCTGCAGATAATTCCTTTGACCCCATGGCTTGGAGTTTGCTCTGACATGCACTGTCAACTGTGGGACCTTATATAGGCAGGTGTTGGCAATCCCCAATCATGTCCAATCATTTGAATTTATCACAGGTGGACTCCAATTAAGTTGTAGAAACATCTCAAGCAGTATCAGTGGAAAAAAAATGCACCTCAGCTCACTTTTGGGTGTCATATCAAAGGGTGTGCACACTTGTGTACATATGATATTTTACATTTTGATTTTTAATAAATTAGCACAAATGTCTAAAAACCTGTTTTCACTTTGTCATTATGGGCTATTTTGTGTAGAATTTTGAGACAAAAAATTAACTCAATCTATTGTAGAATATGTCTGTAACGTAATAAAACATGGAGAAGGTGAAAGGGGTGTGCAGTATTTTACATCCCCGTTTTGACATAAGCTCAGCCTCAACTATTCAGCTCATTGGCCCGTGTAAACGTCCGTCAATTGTCTAGGGGGTAGGACACTACAGGGGCGTGTTCCATTTTCAGGTATACACAGTACGAAAAAACTAATGGCTCCATTTGTCCGCACTCTAGCCATCTGGAAACGTCTCTCTGCAAACTATAGGCAATCTCCGGACCTCCGCGGACTTTGGAAAAAATTCTAAGTTTCTTTTAGACTTTGGCGTTTTAATTCTGTAAAACGTTACATAGCCTATTATTTTATTTTTTATTCTTTCTAGTCTTTCTTTCGAGGCCTCATAGGCCTTCTTTTAGAACACTAACTTGCTTTTAGATATACCGCTTGGCTATTTCACACCGTTTTTAAGACTGGGTAACGGTCTCTCTCTCTACGGAGCCATTCGCACACATTCACGGACATCTCCAAAAATTTGTTAGTCTTTTTCCCTTCGGCTCTAACAAACATTTTTAAAATGGCATGCTTTCTTTTTCTTTCTTTCAGACAACTAACTTGCTATAGCCTACCGCTATTTGTCACGTTTTAACAGCCTGCTTGAATTATTTTATTCTTTTAAAATGTTTCTGCTAACACAAACTGTTTGTTTTTTTTAAACTTTAAACTATTGGCACTAACCTATGCACTTATATTTATATATATATATATATATATATATATATATATATATATATATATATATATATATTTTATATATATATATTTTATATATATATATATGCTTTTCTTTCTTTCAGACAACTAACTTGCTATAGCCTACCGCTATTTGTCACGTTTTAACAGCCTGCTTGAATTCTTTTATTCTTTTAATACGTTTCTGCTAACACAAAACTTTAAACTATTGCCACTAACCTATACATCTATATATATATATATATATATATATATATATATATAAATATAGATGTATATTTTTTAATATATATATATATATACACCGTTACTTTTTCACAATGTTGTTCTAATAAAAAAATTTAAAAAATAAAATACCAACACGTTTTCCCCCAAGCACCCAAAGACCAACCATAAAAAACAACGTTTACAACAACCACCCCCCCAATAAAATGACATCATCACAATGCCAATAAATCACCCCTTGAAACAACCCCCCACCACAACACCCCCAAATAATAATAATACATCATAAATGAAAAAATTAAAAATAATAATAAAAAATAATTACAAAATAAAAAATAAAATGTTTTATGTCCATCAATCAAATTTTGACATAAGCTCATGAATATTCATAAAATTATGCAAATATGCCCATCAATCAAATTTTGACATAAGCAGTATCCTATTAACTACTTACAGCTAATAGAAACCAAAAGTTTCTCCTGCATTGCAGAGGCATTCGAATACCAGGATATTCAATGCTAATCCAGCTGGTAGAATTAACCGCATTAATTCAACCACCTGTTTAATTAGGCAATTGCATGTTACTGGCCCTGCAAAGCCCCAGTAACCTTTGAAGCTGTAGGAGAACAATAAGCTTGTTACTGCCTGGCTGCTGCTACCATGTGTTTCAGCTAGTTCCAATTCTTAAACACAAAGTTGTTACCACCTAGCTGTCACTACCACGTATTACAGCTTGCCTGAATTCGGAACCATGAAGCTATCTGCCGCCTAGCTGTCACTACCCAGTATTGCAGCTTGTGTGAAATTGTAAATGAATAAAGCTTTGTTCCGTCTAGCTGCTGTTACTACCCTAACTCAGCTTGCGTTTAGTCTGGGTGATCGACCCAGACAAAAATATATTTCCTCCCTGACTCTAAACCAACCTTTTGTATTGCAACACAACCAAAAGGAGGTAACAATTATCTGCAAACAGACGTCCCAAGACAGGAACGTCTGGCAAAGTCATGTATCTCCCATAATTCTGCACACTCACGTGAACAAAAGGAATGGGGGGTGCATGACGGGTAACCCAGGATCGCTGATAACAGTAGCATCCTAAAACGCATGCTTTCCACAACTTTTAATGAACATTTATAACACCCACTGGCCTACTAACATTCTGTTGCCTCACTAACCCTGATCAATAGACATCCATTCATTGGTATTCTGTTTGGTGCTACTGTCTTTTCTATTGTGACTGTCATACTTTGTTTATTTGGACCTTGTCTGTATAACTATTATGACACGTTCTTGCTTAATGAAGTTTAGTTTGTACCAACGCTATGCCCAGAATGTGTACAGCCAGTATGAATATGCTAAAAATGCTAACATCCAATATGAACTGCCCAGATGTTTACATGCCTATACGAACTGTTAAAATTACAATTTCGACTGTGGACTTTGCTGACCTCATGTGGAACTACAATTCCATACAGTCCACAGGAGGCTCCTCCTCCACGTTGGAAGTGACGTAGGACGTTGTACCAGTTGTGATTTCCGCACTGTAACGTGACACTGCACAGCGGAATGCGTGACTGGCAATAAAGTTTATAATAGGGGCAACACAGCCAGTTCTTCCCGCAGTTCAGTTCCCCGCAGTTCTTCTGCTCAGCTCGACAGGGCCTTCACTGTCTCGTCTCATGGCCCCGTGCGGCCTGCACGCCCGGGGACGAGCCCTCGCTCCACAAGGAAGCACAGTCGTCCATGACACCGATCCAACTGAGCGAGGCGGGCTCATATACCCCCGGCTATCGGCCACGGAGGACCGGAAATGAGACGCAAGGAGGCATCACGAGCACCCAGTGGTCCACATGCAGCCCCTGATCCTGTAGCAGAGCACCGCCAATGAGTCCCCAAGAGGCAAGCGGTCTGCAGAAGGATGATACTGCATAGTTCAGGAGAAATAATGCGACCAGTTCCATTATCCACCCCTACGAACTGCAATCCTGACGACGAAATAAACCTGTTCCAGGGACCCAAGATGAGGCGGCCGGCTCCCCTTTATCACAACCCTACAAACTGCAAACACAAGATTGGGCAACCGGTTTTCCCCTTTTCATTGTGAGTGCAATCCAACGGAGGAACCTATTTAACAGACTTTGATTCAAGTAAGGCTGTAATATGGGCAATAGCGTATTAGTTAGCAACCACAACATGTTTGTGACTGAATGGGCTCTATTTTAATAAACCAAACGCAATGGTGAACGCAAGAGTAATCGCTTGGCGGTATCGCTCTGAGGGCGTGTCGGCGAGAAATTTGGTAATTTCATGACGGCAATCTTGGCGCATCTGATGGCGGTATTGCTAAAAGGCTGGGTTTAAATGTCCAAGGTGTGTCTCTATGGTAGCCAATCAAATAGTTGCTCTCATGCTTTAAAAAAAAGCCAGTTGGAACGCAATCGCTCCATGCAATTTCATAATGAGCAACCCAAACGCACTAGACCGTCAACGACAAGAGCGATTTTCCGCACAGGAATCAGACATACTTGCAACAGAAGTACAGGCTAGGACTAGTAATTTATGGATCACAATCCACACCACCTCGTCTCCCAGAAGTTCGGAAGGCACGGGAGGAGGTGGCGAATGCATTCATTAGCCTACATTAGGTGATGTAGGCATAATTATGATTCAAATGTTAGGCTTATGATTCAACTGTGTCAATGTGTAATTTATATATTATAGGCTATTGGCCTACATGATCGCAAGTTTCTTGTAAGCTGTCCTGTTTTATTCTAGTAGTTTAAATTAAAATTAATTAATTAATAATAATTATAGGCTATTTGTTCATTAAATGGAAGTGTAATGTTGGCATCACCTATAGACACTACATAGAACTACATGACAAATAAGTTGCCAAATTGCCAGAGTCTATTGCGCGCTAAGAGGTGGTTCCAGCTGATCATAACGCAATGGGTTTTCGTTGGTTCAAATTGTCACTGAGCCGAAAGTATTTTAGAACACGCCCCAGACAGCGCCACCCATCCCACTGCAGCGCAAGCGAAAGGATATTATGTTGAGAATTTGTTGATCCTAGCGGTATTGCTGAGAAACGCCATAGCGCCAGTTTTAAGACGTTGATGCTGTCAACAAGCTTGCGTTTGACTATACCGTCCCCTTGCGCTGGTTTGAAAATAGAGCCCAATGTATGTAACTGCTATTGAAAGGTTAATGTGTGTTTAGTAAAAGTTTTGTTACCATTTTACTTTGGATGGCTATAAGCCATCCACCGCGCTGCGTTGCATCACGTTTAATGCATCACGCACAGAACGTATCTTGCATGCGATCTGTCTTTAAACACTAACCAGTCGTAATCCTAACACTGCACGCTGATCTCAACGCACACACATTGATAAGCTTACGGCTATCCCCTCTGTATGGTATGTTCATGCGCCACCATTAGCTAGCTCCAGCGAAAGCTAGTTTCAAACCTCCCTCCATTTTAGTTTCTTTGTTCTCTCTGAACATGTGGCAACCCCCTACACGCAGGAGAATATGGAAACCCCACATGCGTCCAACGTGCCACACACACACACACACACACACACACACACGTAGTTTGTTGTACATTATAGTAGTGAATCGTGCCTTGCTCTGTTTGGTACTTTGTGTTCAATAAACTATTACATTTATCCAAGATTGCCTGTATTAATGTTGCTCTTGTGTTGAACTGAATCAGCCAATGCTAATCGCAGGGATTCCCCAAAATGCCTTCACCTTCTAGCTGGATCATTTATATTAATTCGGTACCAACTGAGTACATGATATTGTGATTTTGTTAAGACAATTATTAACGTGTAATTTTATTGGTAATTAATTTAATTATTAATTCAAGTTACCCATTTTTAGTTAGTATATTCTCTTGAGAATAATATATAAATTTTATGAGACTGATTTATTATACAAAACCATGCCACCAGTTGTATAAGGATGGTAGTGGCGTATCGCAGTACATAAGTGACGCCCCGTGTATAAATATAGAGGTATGTCCCCTACATTTTTGGTACCCCGTGTATAGATTTAAATTAATATTTCCTACACACCCATACACTTCATTCAACAACCTGCACCACCACTGATGAACTGATTTCCACACCTCATTTTATATTTTGTAAGTACATTAGTTATTTATTATTTAATAAATATTGGTTAAATGTTAGTCCTTGTGTCGTCTCCCTCCTTAATGATATGTATCTTTGTTTTATTTGAGGTTCATAACAGTGTATTGTACTAAGAAGTTGTTGGCTCATTAGTTTGTGATTCACATGCAGTAAAATTCACCAGAATGCATGGAATGAAGCCTTGTAACAAACATTTGGGAGTCCCGGGACCCATAAACTCCCTGCTTAAAAACTGGCCTGACTGGGGCTATATTTTGCGCTATATTTCCCGGCCTGAATGATTTTCCCAGTCCGGCCCTGTCCATATCTACTGTATTTCTGGCAGCAGAGTGATGGTTTAAGGCTTGTTTGATACGTCAGACCCTTGATGAGTTAGAGCCATTTAGCCAACCATGTGTTTCTATACTGTTCCAGTGTAATTTACAGCTAAATCTAGTCCCACCCCCCAATTCCCATAGAGATCCATTCAAATGCAGAGACGTTATAGTATTGCTTGTAAGAGAACCAGAAAATAAGATATCAAGAGTCTTTTGATGTTGTTGGGTCACAGATATCAGGAAGTCATGGCATGCAAAGGATATGCGACCAAATATTAAAAACAATTGTTGGAAAAATTACTTGTGTCATGCATAAAGTAGATGTCCTAACAGACTTGCCAACACTATAGTTTGCTAAGCGTCAATAGCTGCATAGGGTAAGCGTCATTAACAAGGGGTAGCCTAATAATGAACGCACACCCATAGTTTCTTATTCCAGGACATTGCATTCTGCAGAAATATAACCCAGTTATAATTAGTTATAATTTATATGATCGTTAAAAGGCCTTTTGCAAATATGCTAGCTGTTCTCGGATATTTATATGATATAGCTGAACATGCCCTTTTCATGCTGATTTAAAATGTATAGGTCTACGCCTTGAAATAAATAGGCCTACGCCTTGAAATAAATATGAGTGGAAATAAATACCCATTGAAATAAATAAAAGAGACGTATAATGAATATTTATTTTGACACACGCCAATAACAGCTTGTTTAGCCTGATCTTCAGAGAAAAAAATCCAAGCGTGATTTTGAGGTTATATGATTACAAAATGGGCATTTGAAGACTAAATAACCATTGTTTTTTTTTTCTGTTACCCAGTGAATATTTTTGTGTTGAAAAGTCAGTGAAATGCCGTGTACTAGCGTTCAGGTGAATGCAAATAAGGGTTAGCGTCCGTTTAAGTCAAAACGTTTCTCAACCTAGATTTCCCCAACCCGACGTCTAGATTCCAGCTACTTTAGGTTGGTTTCATGAGTTTTCATGAGTTTCATACACCTTGGCCGCAAAAAGTTTTTTTTCCACCTTGCCTTTCAGGGCTTCCGTACCTTAGGGAACGCAAAATGAGAATTATTATTTATTTTTTTTACCAGAAATTTTTTTTTTCTCCCATGTCACTTTCGGGGCTCCGTAGGAATTCACTGGATCCAGTGCCATTTAAAGGGTAAGTTCGCTATTTTGGACCTTGGACCCTATTTGCGGTCCGTCTTCCATGAACCTGACCCATGAAGTCCATTTTTTCGCTGATCGGTCCAGTATTGAGTTCGGTACAGATTTCCTGTAGGCTCTCACTGGGCTACAATGGAAGTGAACGGGGCAATCAGAAATGTTCGATAAATGTGTTTTCATGTACAATAAATGAGACGGGAAGCTCAGGGTGTATTGTTACCGGTCTCAGTATGCTCTCCTGTGAAATGTATCTCAATCCGAACATTTTTACGTGCTTGGCATGGCTTGGAAGTAAGCATTTCTCTGTTGCTTGTTTTCGCTGCTCCTGCGGAGTACTATGTGTCGGGGGTAGGGGAGCGGGAAGGTGTGCCGGCCGTTTACGAAACTATCTATGTGAGCAGTCTGCGTTTGTTTACCTGCAGCAACGTAGGCTACAATTTCCACACAAAAAACTTGGATGATGGATGACTATAATGATTACGAAGACGAAGAATTCGATTTTGACTTTGACGTTACTGGCTACAGATTTGAGCCAGAATACACGGACACGGAACTACAAGAGATGGATGATAAGAGAGCAAGAGAAGAGAGAGAGGCTGAAGTTGCGCAGGTAATGTTATCCGAAGTCGCTGCCGAGGCTAGACCAAGAATTTCGGGGGACTTTTGGTGTTCTTGCAAGAGGTGCAAGCAGATGCCCAGAGAGGAGGAAAGTTTGTGTTGTAGGGAGTGGGATCTGTTGCTACCGAATGCCATTGAAAACCTGGATGTATCCGTGGATGACACTGGATCATCTCCATTGATTACCATTACACTATGACTGCCAACAGATATGTGATAGATGAGAACTTTGGACAGGACACCATGCGTCAAGCATTTGTAAATAAAACATTATAGAATTGTAAAAAGTTATAGTTGATGAACGTTTCCGACAGTTTTGTTACAAGAAAACAACTTATGTCAAGCTCGGATTTTGTTAGTTGGTATTGAGTGCTGGGTCAGAGGACGCGCTCAAAAAAAATAAAAATGTTAGTAACGTTATAGCTAAATATAACTTACCTCCGCTCCGGTGCTTGATAGTGCTGCAGGTCCGACACGAGGAACAGCTGTGTTCTTTAGAAACCAGTGTTTTGCTTCTGATTTGCGGTTACAGAAATCAGTAGCGTCGAAATGCGCTCCACAAACTCGCGAGTCTGCCAAACGGAGTTGATTGACTGGAGTGTTTATGTCGATCCGTAAGACAACCAGCCAAAGTCTCAATCTTTCTGGGTCAGAGAACGGAAGCCTGTGAAAACTGGTATTTGAGCGTCCAGACATTTTATTCCCACAACCGGGGACTGCACATTCGCGCACCATTGCTGTGATGAAAATTACAAATGATGATTACAAAAACTGCGTTACAAATATTTCTGCTGTAGGCTACTAGCTAGTAAACTCCAACGGGAGGTCAGGATTTGTGATCAACTGCTTTTCAAGCGCCCCCCCCCCCCCCTCTCTACAACGTAGCTAGACTGCGGAAGTTTACAGTGCGAGGTAGTGCGGTCGGAGAAATAGTTCTGTTTCAAATGGAACTGTTGTTTCAACGTTCGGTTTGCGTTTGCGATAGCCTACATTTCACAGGAGAGCATACTGAGACTGTAAGAATACACACTGAGCTATAAAAGCACATTTATCGTTGTTTTTCCATAACATTTCTGATTGCCCCGTTCACTTCCATTGTAGCCCAGTGAGAGCCTACAGGAAATCTGTACCGAACTCAATACTGGACCGATCAGCGAAAAAATGGACTTCATGGGTCAGGTTCATGGAAGACGGACCGCAAATAGGGTCCAAGGTCCAAAATAGCGAACTTACCCTTTAAGAGAGAAATGTGTGCAGATAAAAATGTCCAAGTTTTAAACGGCAGCTTAAATCACAGACTGTGACAGGGACGAGTATGTGAAACTCCATTCATTTTCTCCATAGAGAAAGTTCCCTTTGATCAGGAAATCCATATTTTGGCAAAGGTTTTTGCTCTGCATTACGTCAGACTTACAAGTCCTATACTGAGACCAACAAGTAGCATTAGTGCAACACTAATTTATTCAGTATCATAGAGTATCATCTTGCTCCAGATTCTGAAAAGTGTTTTTTTTTTTGGAAAGGTGTTTAAAAGAGAAAACAAAATAACTTTTTAAATTGGTCCAAATTTATCCTCCGTGGAAGCTTCATAGCCACTTACTTACTGGGATGGGTACATTTTAATGAATATTGAAAACATTTCTCCCAATCTGTTAAGACTGATTTTCCAAGGCTTCCTCTTGGTTGACCTTTATGCCAATAAAAGGCTTTCTCCACAATTCCCATAGCTCGTCTCCTTGGCTAAACCCATAGACTTCTGATTACATTGTTCATCCCGTTCAAAACACTGATTGCTATTCAGATAGCTCAAGCAGGAAATTCCCGTAAGAAATTTTGGGAGGTCATGTTAAAATGTGATACTTTTTACAGGGCAATGAATGTTTCCAATAACACACAAGCAATGATATCAATGACAATAATTGGTTGAGAAATTACCTAATGAGGGTATGTGTCTTTGCTTTTCAGGTTGGGACGGCACTAAGACCCATGACAGAGAAAATGGCTTTTGAAAACACATATCGCAGTTACTCAATCATACCATGCTTCATCTTCATAGAGGTAAGGTTAACGTGCTAAAATCCATTATATCCAAAATCCATTATATTTTCCATGGCATCACATGCGTCTAAACACTCATTATTTCAATGTAAAGAGTGCAGCTCTCCTTAGAGAATCATTTTGGCCAAAGAGACATGGGTAAATAATCATGAGCACCATGGGCTGTTTGTTCCTCTTTCTCAGGAATATCGTCAAGATCACTCAACTAATATGGGTTAGCAACGGTGTTTGCGATGTCTTATTGGATGCTTTGAATGATAAATTACAGCCGAGCATAACAGCATTTCTAATTTTATTAATTTCATTTTACGCAAATAACTTGGAATGTGCGTACGCTCATGAGATGTAATAGTTGCCTTTTCAGTCTAATACATATTCCAGTTCTCAAATCTGACGAAACGGTAATAATGGAGAAAACGTTAAGAATAGTTTATCGTTTTTCCGTTAGGGCGCAGCCATGTTTAGTTTTCGTAGTCAGTGACGTCACTGGCATGATACGTCTAGCGTTCGAGCACCTACTACCGACCGGGTTCGCGGAAAAACAGCAAAACTTAAACCTATTTGCAACCGTAAATAAAATGGGGTAAATATCGGTAACAACCCGGACGTCCGCCCATTGTAGCATTAGCTCCTAGGGGACGTGTAGCCTACCGATCACCCCTCGCGATTAGTGCTGCGTTTAGCTATTTTTCTCAAATTTTCTCTCTATGGTAGGCTATTTTATCTTCTCAAAAATAGGTCAATCACCCATGTATTGTTTCTTCTTAAATGCTTTAATTAAATGGGTTGACCAATTAATAGACGCGTTAAAAATACATTGAAACATCATTCAATCATTGCATTTCCGCATTATAATGGAGGTAGCTTGATCATTATAATGGAACTTGATCATGCTACCTCCAGAACAGAAGCGCCTTTCCACAAAAACGGCAGCATTCACTCACTCAGAGCAAAGAAAATGTCTCGTATTAAAAATGATAACACAATAGCCTGCATATCTTGCATCATTTCATTCAAGAAAATGTAATCTAGTCCTTTTTAAAAAGGTGCATTCGTGTTTGTACCATTAATGTCAAACAGTTAAACAATTACTATCCCCTATCACCGTGAATGGAGGTTAAGTCAAGGCTACGTTGCGTTATGGCCTGCGTTGCCAATTTCACCAGGAGAGGGCACCATTTACCAAAATATAACAGTAGTACTTGCATAGCTATGCCCTTTACTCCTCAGAAGAGTAGGTTATCTATATTTTGTGACATTAGATGCAAACAACGTAGCCTACACTCCTTAACTGGATAGTTATTTGGCCCCCCTAATCAAATGAGTTATCAGAGCAAATGTTAAAAGGTGTGTGATAAATACATGAATCACATCTTATCATTATGATGGTGGTTACATCAAGTTATTTGCTGGAACATTTGATGCATGAAAACATTTAATATTTAAATATAAAATATATCTTATTTTAAAACTGTACATGAACAAATTGATGTAAATAATAATAATTTATGTAAAAAATAAAAATAAAAATCTATTTGCTAGCTGAGTGACAGCAGTAGCTGAGACAAGTCAATGCAGTGGCCATCTCAGCCTCAGTGAAGTCAGAACATCGATGTCTTCAATGGAGAAAGATGTAAAACGGTCCATTGCCCCAGGCTGTAGCAATTATTTTTTTAAAGAAATGGCAGGCTGTTCGACCCATACATTTTCACCGGTTTAGCCCCCCTAATCTACGTTAGCTAACACGTGCTGAATTCTGACTTGTCCTAAAAAAAATTAAGCTTGATAGCCTACTACTTACGTGATCTCCCATGTCGACTTGCAGCCCTCTCCAAGTTTTGCATGTCGTAAAAACAATATTTTGTCCAAGTCCCATTACGATTTGTGAAAAAATCCGACAGGGCCAGCAGTAACATTGACACTTGTTAGCCAAACGACTCCCTGTTAGCCAGCCCACTCGATCGTAACAATTGAAACACCCTTCCCCTGGCAAGTTTAGCCGGGTTGAACGAGAGCTTAGGTCTTCCTTCACATTTCACTTGGGTCTGACTCTTCTCTACAAAAGTCATGCATTCAAACACCAACCCGTCTCAAAGACGATCAACAATGTCTCCCATTTCGTCCATGTTAACTACAGTGGCACTGGCCATGACAGCTGAATAAAATGCTTAACTTGCTAAGATACCAAAAAAAAGCAAGCCCACAAGTGAAAAATGTTAAATAAATGACACAATTCACTCCACACTTGCTCTGAACGTTGAGAAAAAAAAGAGAAATCAAAACGCACACGGTCACTGTAGATAGCTAGCTACAGAGCTCTCCATATTTACACTCTATGATCGACCGCTCTCAATTGCAGGTCTGAAAAAAAATATTTGTGTCAAGTAACCTTAGCCTACTTCTTTGGTTGAATTTGTCTTAACTGAGTGGGAGGGGTAAATCAAACAGACACGATATTGCTCAATCAAATTAGTGGCACAAATGAATCTCGTTCGCTTTCGTCCTCGTAGTCACTCATATTGACGAGTGATAATTAGCTAGCTACTAGCTAAGTTGACAGAAGTTCTCAGTTGGAGGAATCATGCCAGTGACATCAGTGTGTATGTAAATTAAGATGGCGGCGCTCCGAACAAGCAAAACGTAAAAATCTGGTTAAGAAATGCGATATATTTCAAAATTTATATTCGTTTTTCAGATTATTTTTTCGATAGATATTTTAAAATACAACAATGAATGTATTATCAACTTGGATATGGATGTTTCAGTTCCCCTTTAAGGCTTTATAACTCCAGGTATGAACATCACAGAAACTTGGTAAATCATACAGCAGGCACTTGGTGGATTCTAGTCATCAGTTAGGGCAGTATGACTGTATTTGTCCTGTGGAGGGGGAGGCTTGGTACTGTGCTTCTGGGAGTCACTGCAGTGTCTCATATGGTTTCTGTTTACAAATCCTCATGATGGCAGCCATGGGGCATAAATATGAATCTGCTGAATAAGAATCACATTTCAGCAGTTGGGAAAGGAATATGCACTGCATACTTGCCTGTGTTTGGACGATGAAAGACAATCCCTGCACTCTTTGCAAAGCACAAAATGTCTGAAAACAATAGAAAAAAAGAAAAGTTGTTCTATGTTGTGTGCTATTTCTGCGGCAGCAATTCATATCACAGCAGGATAATTTGCATATAGTCATAGGTGGGAGCTTTAAGCTGACGTTCTACCAGGAACACTTCTAGGTTAACCCCTTTGCGCAGATTCCTAGTGACCATGCCACCACCATGCGTGACATAGTGGACAATAGCGTCTATGTGTGAGTTCATAAATATATTTATTCATCATATAAAATTAGAATTCCGTCATAAATAAATATACAATCCTACCATTGGTTTTACACATAGAGATGTTCCTTTCAAAATGTCCCTCAGGGCATATAACCCTCAGATTTTGCGTACTTGTGGACATGGAGTTCATGATCCAGGAAATGTATAGATTTACCTGTTTCAGTTATGTAGCTCTCAGTATACTTTGCATTTTTCCAGTTTCTTTGCATTTGTGGCACTATTTTGACTTAAATTATGATTATACCGAAACACACCGGCAACGTCTCGCAGGATCATGCGCGCCAGATGTGAATGCTCGCGACATTGAGAACATACCGGAAGCGCGACTCACGTCTGTACTTCTTCAGAAAACAGTCTTCAGAAGCATTTTTCTCTAAACCACTGTTTGGTGATTTTTAGAGAAATTAAATCATGGTTTTATTTGGTTGGCTACAATGAATACAACAATTTATTATCAATGTGCTTGCTGTGTTTGTACCGAATGATGATGGCTATTCAAATACAGTATCCAGTAGGCTATGTATGCAAAACTAGATTTTGATAACAATATAGCAGCAATTAACACATGTATAGCCGCACCTGATGATGGCTGTAGGTGCAAAACTAGATTTTGATAACAATACCTGCACCATGAACACCTATAACCACACATAATGATGATGGCTGTTCAAATAGGAGAGGTAGCCTAAAACTAGCCCTGAGAACTCTTTCAACTTCATCTATCGCAACAACACCAGGATCCGTTTATTCATTGTAGTTATGCATAGAAATGTCCTCGTATCGCAGAATAATTTTGGAAATATGCATATATTGATATATTTTGTATTATTTAAAGGGGTAGGAAACACTAAAACAAATTTTTTGAGATGTTAACTAATATCTAGACATTGCCTCAGATGGAAGAGAACAATATTATGCATTATATCTACAATTTTGGGCAAAATGTTGAATTTCAGTGTTTTAGCCGTTACATCGCCTATTCTTCTCCTTCCACGGTTAAAAATGAAAAATGGGCTACGTCATTGAAAATGACGTAGAATCAGTTTCGCACTTTGTTACTGCCCCCAGTATAAATACATTCCTGAGAAGGTGTGGCCAATGGCCATATCCATTTGACAATCAATATCGTTGTAGTTAGTCTCTTTCAATGGATTAACTTTTTTCCAATTATGCTAGTTATTAACAATTGTAAGTTCGTTTTTTCAATTCCAGTAGTTTCAATTTACAAGCAATGAGCAATGGGTCGCAAGTGTGCTTTCTCTAGGTTCAAGAGCATCAGCGGATTAACGTTACATGCTTTCCGGAGCGATCCGGAGACAGCTGTAGGCTACTCTGACTGGGCATTTTGGGTCTGGCGCCAGTGATCAGCACTGCTGGCAAGTCAAAGGAAGATGCGATAACGTTGTGATAAAATTTCTTCTTACCGTGAAAATCCACGACCTGTTTACAATTTCGGACAGATGTTAAGGTAAATCTATCACCACGGCGGCACTTTCGCCACAAGTTAGCAATTATACCGGGAAATGCCCTCTTTGAAAACAAAAAACGAATGAAAATAAAAAGGTTAGTCTGTTACTGCATACCCGTTTTTGCTAAAGCTGCATCATAGCTATGATAACACGGAGCTGTCAAAACTATAACAGCGCGGAAACCCTTTAAAAAAACAAAATAAAAACCGTAGCTAAGCTACACGTAGCCTATGGCTATGACAACTTCAGGACTAAACAGGCCACATTTTAGTTAATAAAACTCAAGCAAGCTAACTTAGATATCCAGTGAGCACAAGTGGCATACGGAACTATACTAGTCCGTCTCATTACTCAAAAACATGGCTGAGGCTCCCTTCACTCAGTTTTCTTTTGTACTTACTGACTGTTGTCCATTAAATTCAGCTGAATATGGCTCTCTGAGAGAGAGAGCTGGACATCGAGAGGAGCGGCTGCGCACCGTACCATCCGCAGACCAATGGATTGGTTGAAAGGATGAATGGGACAGTGACATGGTAATGTGGACTTGACACTAAACTGACCTTGACCCATTTACACCACTAAATGGTACTATAGTCATTGTGTTAAGTATTCTATTTTGGTATTGTATTAAGCAGTGTGATTTGGGTCACACATTACAATCATAAGGTATGCTTTACAATCAAAATAGTATTTCATAACAATGCCAATATGTTTCAAAACTCTCACCAAATTGGTGGATGAGAAGCCTTGGAACTGGGATCTGCACCTCAGTGCAGCTATGTTTGGCTTGCACACCAAAGTACAGATCACCACCAAGCACTCCCCATTCTACCTCATGTTTGGCAGAGAAGCCAGATATCCATCTGAGGTCCCAGAGACTTTTGGAGTGAGTAGGTCTCTACATTTCCTTCTAAATTTCCTTCACTCTAACTTATAGCTAACAGCATTTTCTCTCCATTCAAGGTACCTGACAATATAGAGGACATTGTGGCTACAAAGGTTTATAAGTACTAAAATGGACTATACGTTCTTAAAATACGTATAATAGCCTTTCAGCTTTATTGGACAGCACAGTGTAGAGACAAGAGGAATGGGAGCGAGTAATGCGAAAAAAAGTCGGTCGGATTCGAACCACCAATGTCGCAAAGAGCACGGGAATACTAGCTAACCCGCGCTACAGGCTGCGCCATGGGGAGACACGCCAGGAAGGTGTACTTCGGCTCATACTTAAATAAATCAATGAATAAATTCTATTTTAAAAAAATAGTTTTGTTTATACTTACAAAAAAAATGCTGCTAAAAAAAAAGTGAACTAGTTCTGTATGCCACTTGTGCTCACTGGATATCTAAGTTAGCTTACTTGAGTTTTATTAACTAAAATGTGACCTGTTTATTCCCGAAAGTTGTCAAAGCCATAGGCTACGTGTAGCCTAGCTACGGTTTTTATTTAGTTTTTTTAAAGGGTTTCTGCGCTGTTATAGTTCTGACAGCTCCGCGTTATCATAGCTATGATGCAGCTTTAGCAAAAACTGGTATGCAGTTTTATTTTCATTCGTTTTTTGTTTTCAAAGAGGGCATTTCCCCGGTATAAATGCTGAAAGTGCCGCCATGGTGATAGATTTACCTTAACATCTGTCCAAAATTGTAAACAGGTCGTCAATTTTCACGGTAAGAAGAAATTTTATGACAACGTTACCAAGCCCTACTGATATTTCTGTCCCTCCAAATGCGGTAAGTTAAAAATTAAGTGTACGGCGTCACCTTACTAACGTTGGCTTGCTAACGTGATGGTTGTCTTGTAGCCTCAAAGATATCTACTTGAGTTGTTTTCGTATTGTTAAGCATAGTTAACTGGCCGGTGATATTTCACTGCTTTTCGCGTATGAGCTATAACGTTAGGTTTGATACTGCACTGTCAATCTTACTGGCCTGGGGTCTGTATCAGGAAGCAGGAATTACGGAGTTAAATTACATTTCTTGGATAACAGTTAACTGCACTATCCGGAACCCTCCCAAGTCTGGAACATGTAACTTACTGAAATAAAAATGGTAGAAGGTACAAAGTGATACAAGCCCCATGCTGTGATTATGTAAGCAATAATCCATGACGAGGTATGGATTAGCTACACGGTTTTATACCATGGCTTGGATAAATACTCGATTCTGATTGGCTGGGCATTTAATTTGTATAACCGCCTGGCTATGAAGTAGCGCTGGCAACATTTTAATCACCGTTCTAAATTAATACGCCGTCTACGTTATCTACTGCCAGCGCCATTAGAGTCGACCCTTTTATGAATGGTAACCATAGCACCACCAACAGCTGATTAATAAAGCCGGCAAATAACACTAAATCCGCTGATTTTAAAAGTTTGTATTCGCCAAATATCTTAGTTACAACTTTGATCTAGCGAAGCAGTTTTATGGTTAGAGGTGCAGTATTCATGCAGTTTGGAAATATGAATGTAGCTAACATAGTCGGGCTTTACCTAATGTAATGTAACGTTAACGTGAGCAACGCTGGTTGCGAATGTGAGCAAGTTAATTGCTTCACAAAGCACGTTAATCTGTGTATTAAAAAACATTTTATCCAGCGAAATGTCTTAGATATGACAAGTTACATCTAACAGTAACAAACTTTGTATCTATAGTAGTCTATTTTTTCAGATGTTCCCATCTCATGATGCAAATCTGAAATGCAATTTCCTTAGCATGGGCTGTTTAATAGGCTGCGTGACCAAAGCATTTTTAAAAAGAAAGACAGAGAGAGGGAGGTAAATTGAGTTGTGGTTTCATTCAATTTTCTTAAATAATGTAACTAATGACAAAAATAACCAAAATTGGTGCCAATTTTATGGTATGAAGTTTTTTTTTTTATGGTATAAATTATATCCTTATAGAATCAATTGTATTCAGAACTACCAACGAGAGGTTTTTGCATAACTACGACAAACAACATGTCAAAATGGCCTCGGAAGGATATTTAAATTTCAGCTGATTAAGTCGATAAAAATCAGTAAATATAAATGTAACTATATATAATAATTGTTGGTAACCATGGTATAAGCGCAATAATGACCTCCGCGTCGGGCATTTAAACTGTGTAATGCCCAGCTCCGAGGTCATTATTGCTTACTTAACCGCACGACGCGAAGCGGAGTGCGGTTAAAACCGTGTAATCCACACCTTGTCATGGCTTATTGCGCTTATACCATGGTTACCAACAATGATTATATAATATAGGTACTTTCATTTTTATAGATTTTTATCGATTTAATCAGCTGAAATTTAAATATACTTCCGCAGCTTTTTGGGCTTGTTGTTTTTGCGTTGTCAAGCAAAACAGCTGGTTGGTAGTTCTAATTGAACAGAAAACATCTCGTTGCTAATTCTATTTCTCGTTACTAGTTCTATTTAAGTGCGTTGCTAAGCAAACCCTCTCGTCATTAGTTCTGAAAACAATTGATTCTATCGGGGGGGAAAATAGTTCCTTCTCGTTTATAACATACAATTGGCACCAATTTTGGTTATTTTTGTCATTACATTATTTAATTGTATGAAACCATAACTCAATCAGATTCAACATTACCTCCCTCTCTGTCTTGCGTTTTAAAAATGGTTTGGTCACGCAGTGTGTAGCAGATTTGCATCATGATGCATGGGACCATCTAAAAAATACTACGGAGTTTGTTAGATGTAACTTATCAAAGAATTTTCGCTGGATAAAAGGTTTTCGACATAGGCTACAGATTAGCATGCTTTGTGAAGTAGCTTGCATTCACAAGCAGTCAGCGTGTTGCCAACGTTAATTTACATGCAAATTCCTATTAAATTTGTATTTACAAACTGAATAAATACTGCACTTCTAACCACAAAAATGTTTTGCTAGATTAAAGTTGTTGTTGCCAAGATATTTGCCGTATACAAACTTTTTTTATCTGTAGATTAATGTTAGTTACCGATTTTTATCAATCTGATGTATGCTGTTGCTACGGCAATGTTAACTTCTACCTTAGTGACGGATCTATGGCTCGCAGTAAAAAAAAAGTTTAGGCTACACATTGCGCATAAACACCATGCGCTTTGCTAACTCCGTGATAATGTAACTATGGCTAGCTATATACCTACCCAGCTAGCCAAATATATGCGGCCATGCCGGTTTTGTTTAATCGGCCGGACTCGGGCTTCTGTCAGAATGAATGACGCCCCAGAATCGGCCCGAGTACGCTCGGCCGGAATCGGCAGCCGTAATCCAGCCGACACTGCCAGCACACAGCCAGAATCGACCCAGATGCCGACCGGAACAACCGGCATCTGGCCGGACATGGGCCAACACTGGCGCAGATGTGATCTGTTTTCATTTAGCCTGTTCCCTCCCCCAGTTCTATATATATATATATATACAGTCAAGCTGGAAAGTCTGCACACCCCTTGACCTTCTCCACGTTTTATTACGTTACAGACATATTCTACAATAGATTGAGTTCATTTTTTGTCTCAAAATTCTACACGAAATAGCCCATAATGACAAAGTGAAATCAGGTTTTTAGACATTTGTGCTTATTTATTAAAAATCAAAATGTAAAATATCATATGTACACAAGTGTGCACACCCTGTGATATGACACCCAAAAGTGAGCTGAGGTGCATTTTGTTTCCACTGATACTGCTTGAGATGTTTCTACAACTTAATTGGAGTCCACCTGTGATAAATTCAATTGATTGGACATGATTGGGGATTGCCAACACCTGCCTATATAAGGTCTCACAGTTGACAGTGCATGTCAGAGCAAACTCCAAGCCATGGGGTCAAAGGAATTATCTGCAGACCTCAGAAACAGGATTGTGTCAAGGCATAGATCTGGAGAAGGGTACGGAAAAATCTCTGCAGCTTTACAGGTCCCAAAGAGCACAGTGGCCACCATCATTCGTAAATGGAAGAAGTTTGGAACCACCAAGAATCTTCTTAGACCTGGCCGCCAGGCCAAACTGAGCAATCGGGGAAGACGGGCCTTGGCCAGGGAGGTGAGCAGAAACCCGAGGGTCACTCTGACAGAGCTCCAGTGTATCCTTGTGGAGATGGGAGAACCTTTCAGAAGATCAACCATCCAGGCAGCACTCCACCAATCATGCCTTTATGGTAGAGTGGCCAGACGGAAGCCCCTCCTTAGTAAAAGGCACATCACAGCCCGCTTGGAGTTTGCCAAAAGGCACCTAGAGGACTCTCAAACCATGAGAATCAAGATTCTCTGGTCAGATGAAACCAAAATTGAACTTTTTGGCCTGAATACCAAGCGTCACTGGAGGAAACCAGGCACCGCTCATCACCTGGCTAATACCATCCCTACAGTGAAGCATGGCGGTGGCAGCATCATGATCTGGGGATGTTTTTCAGCAGCGGGAACGGGGCGACTAGTCCTGATAGAGGGAAAGATGAATGCAGCTAAGTACACCGAGATCCTTGAAGAAAACCTGCTCCAGAGCGCTCTGGACCTCAGACTGGGGCGAAGGTTTACCTTCCAACATGACAACGACCCGAAGCACAGAGACAAGAGAACAAAGGAGTGGCTTCGGAGAAAGTCTGTGAATGTCCTTGAGTGGCCCAGCCAGAGCCCAGACCTGAATCCAATTCAACATCTGTGGAAAGAGCTGAAAATGGCTGTGTACCGACGCTCCCCATCCAACCTGACGGAGCTTGCAAGGATATGCCAAGAGGAATGGGCAAAAATGTCCAGAAACAAGTGTGCCAAGCTCGTAGCTTCTTTCCCAAGACGCCTTGAAGCTGTAATCACTGCCAAAACAACCAAGTATTAGGCTAAGGGTGTGTACAGATATGTAACCCCTAAATAACCTATTTTTGTCAGTAAAATAAAATTGCATATTTTCTAAAAACCTGTTTTCAGTTCGTCATTATTGTCTATTGTGTGTAGATGTTTGAGGCAAAAAATAAACTCAATCTATTGTAGTATAAGTCTGTAACGTAATAAAACGTGGAGAAGGTGAAAGGGGTGTGCAGACTTTCCGGCTTGACTGTATATACAGTGGGTTGAAAAAGTATTCAGCCCCCTTAGACTTTTTCATATTTTGCTGTGTACGAACATTTGATAAAAATGTACTTAATCAGGCTTTTTTACTGGTATTCAACACAAACAACTCTATGATGTCAATGTGAAAAGTAAAATCTACAATTTGTTCCCAATTATTTATAAATATAAAACCGAAAACAATCAATTCCTTAACCCCTTTGCGCAGAGGCTTAATTTTACCCATTTTTGTCTGTTTTGTACCGTTCTGTTTAAAGCTTTATAACTTCAACCCAATTCGCTCTCATGTAGGTCACACTGTAGAATGATTGATATACTTTTATGAAATACTGAGGAACGGTGGCACAACTTCATATTTTGCACGATAATAGCCCAACTTGCACTGATGAAGACGATATGCAGTTTTCCATGGTACCTCGCTTTCTGACGTGGTCCAGTAGGATGTGACCCTTCCCACTAAGTGCCCCCAAACCATGTCAGGAAAATGCCCTCCACAGCATAACAGAGCCACCAGACCCCCTCACTGTCGAGATTTTTCTTTTAATTTGTCACACTAATTTCATAAAACAGTATAGAAGACCACTCAGGATTGTTATCCTTGTGAAGAGAGTATGCACAAAAGTGCTGAAAACAGGTGGCAATACACTTCACACATATCCTTTTGGGAACTAAAATTATTACTTGTAGAAAAAAACTTTTTCTTTGAACAGTTGTATTAGTATGAAACAATGTAATTTTCCCATTGCTGAGCATACAATATAGCTCATTACCTGTGTTCTGTATTTTCACAGCCAATTTATCTTAAAGGGGAATTCTACCGAAAAATTATGTTTGATTTGTAGAAAAGTAGCTCTCCTCCTGATTAAAAACTTTCTACCTGTAGTGAGGGCAGAGATATAGCCCTAAACTACTGCACATGTACCAGGTACCTGCTTTACTGTGAAGTACAACTTACAGTTTATGGGCGGTGTCAGACAACGCCAGTCACAGTTTGCCGCTCCCACTCAATACAACCGAAGCGGAGGGGCTGGGCATTTTACTACTATTGGGATGGCAGGTATGCCATCCGCCAAGTTACGGCTTGGCGGGACATGCCCCATACCTATACAGCACAGAGAGTTTGGCACTTTTCAGGGTTTCCTACAGAAGTAACCACAATGACCATAGACTCTCAGCCCTTAAAACATTAACTTCAGTATGTTCTGACCTCATGTAACCACACAGCATTCAGATACAACTTCACACATCCGCACAATAAAGCCCCAAAGTTGGGTTATTTTGCCGTTTTTCTCCTTCCTCTTCCGCTTCTTCTTCTTCTTCTTCTTCTCATTCTTCTTCCCATTTTTCCTGCCAAACTGCCTGCCTCCGTTGCGATGTTATCCAATGGGGAGAATTATTCTTTGAGGGTATGGTCCGTATACCTGCTCATCATACAAATTTTTTTTATGTTAATGTAGCTAATGGCTTCATGCTTTCCAAGAAGCTACTGTGGCTTAGTGGTTAAAACTGCAGTCTCTCACACAGTGGATGGTGGGTTTGAGCCCAGCAGGGCACATGTGTATTTTCCACAAAAACAATGTGCAACTGTTAAGTACTTTTCATTTCTTAGACTGTTATTATTTTCACATTGACACATTAACATACTTTTATTGCAAAGGCAAAAGAGGTTTACAATATTAACTGTTCAATATTTCACTTGTACTATATCACACCGTCCCCAAACCGGACGCTCGCTTTTGACTGGTTTGGGGAGGGTGTTACGCTCTGCTCTTGCGGTCATGACTGACTGATTGTGGAAACCCCTTGCCTCGGCCAACATTTATTTATTCATTAATTTATTCACTTCAGCTCTGTTGACTTTATCCTTTTCACACATAACACAAGGTCACCATAAAATTAACTACTAGAAAAATTAAGAATTTACGATAATAGCCTACATTAAGAATTGAGGATAGCCTCTTTTAAGCTGCAAGCCTTTAAGCGATCGGATTTATAAACCGCCAATTCCCCAAACATATCCGATTCATGGTTAGTCACTTATAAATAAATAGCCTCCGAATGTGGCTCTAGTCTACGCTACTCTGCTTATAATGTAGCTTACTGCAAACACTTTTAATTATAATAATAATAATAAGAAGAAAAATAATCTCTGGTATGTACTTTCTTAGTAGTATCTACTGTTTTCTTTCTGGCTAAGATTCCTGGGAAATATGCGTTGTCCAATTAAGCTTGTTCGCCAACGTTACTTCCTGCTTCTCGTCAGGAAGCAGAAACAAGCTAGGCTACTGTGAAGCGAATCAACATGCATTATAGCCTACATTCATTGCACTACAGAAAACTAAACTAAACCTAGCTGTCCGGTAACAAAACATTTCCCGCAGGTAACGTTCTACACTACTGGAATAAAAACTCTGCTGTGCAGAAACTCATTAGTTACGCATCCGGCAATCCAGTGTTGAATAGCCTAACGTTAAATGTATTTCATAGAATACTAATAGCCCTATTTTTAAACTGTATTTCCATATTTTACTGATGCAAACTATTTAGGCTGTACTAGCTATTTAGGCTGTATGTCTTTCAGCTAGAATGTCTTTGCGTCTAGCCCATTTTGCATGTATGTCTCCATGTACTAGACTTGGTTCTTTAATTTACATGCTTCTTCATGATCCATAGCTCAGGTGGTGCTGTTCATTGAATTTCATTACACATTAAATACTGCTCATCTACAAACTCTTTTAATGTAATTGTGTGCTGTCTGTAATTGTAATGGGGCGTGACGTGTGAGGTAGGAGGAGCCAAACGCAGCAAGGGGATTCTTTAAGCCCTAGGGCCACTAAGGCGGGAAACCCCGCAGTTAAGGGAGGAGACAAGACAAGGAACACACACACCACAGCTACAGACCAGCTCACTGTTACACACCAATGAGTAGAAGCACAAACGCCTGGTTTCACAACAAGAAAACTAATCAAAGGCGAAAATGGAACAAAGAACGCTACTCTATACTTCTACGAGCTAAGTAACTAAGTAGAAGCGAAACGCCCGATCTCCCTATGGGAAGACATGTACCGAAGGGCGAACAGAACTACAGTTCCGAACAGAATCGGCCAAAACTCCATATACGGAGAAAAGCACAAAAAGACGAAATAGAGCAGAGATCCGCGGTCCCATACTTCTATGAGATAAGTAACTAAAAGCAAGCCGGAAATAACAAACGCCCTGTCTCGGCAACGAGACACATAAGAACAGGCGAGTAGCATAATGGCACAAATAAAACATACAACCAACAAACACTGAAAACTAATGCAAATTAGTATGCCAGGAGGCGAAAGGAACGGGGATCCAACGTTCCAAGGCTACTCTCGGACTCGTAGTCAAACGCAAACATGTCCACAACATCGCCCAATCCTCCTCACAGGAAGACATGCGCCGAAAGGCGAACAGAGCACAGCTCCGAACACAATCGCCCAAAACTCCACATACGGAGAAAAGCACACAGGGACGAAAGGACAGCTGCACCGGAATTACCGGCTATCTGACTAACATGAGTGTAGAGAATAAACGCCCTGCCTCTTGGTAAAGAGGAATGTAACGAGAAGGCGAAGGAACAGAGATAACGTTCCGTGGCTACTTCCATAAGCTCGCAGTCACATGCAGAACATAAAGGGGTAAACGCCCAATCTCCCAGGAGGGAGAAACATTTTACGGGCGAGCCGACGGAGCACCGCAGTCCCATAACTTTACTAGCAAAATGACTAAGCTTAAATAGAAAAACACACGCCCTAGCCTCTCAGTAAGGGGAAATGTAACGAGGCGAAGGAACCGATAATTAAAGTTCCAAGGCTATATTGAGGCTCGCAGTCACACGCAAACATGTCCACAACATCGCCCGGTCTCCCTATGGGAAGACATGTACCGAAGGGCGAACAGAACTACAGTTCCGAACAGAATCCGAACAGAAACCAAATCTCCATACACGGAGAAAAGCACAAAAGACGAAAGGACAGCTGCACCGGAATTATCGGCTAACAGACTAGTGCAAGCTCAAACACTAATACAAGCCCTGCCTCTCAGTATGAACAAATGAAACGTACCAAAGCTACTAACTGGCTCCCTGTAACAAGGAAATGAGTAGAAGCTAAAACGCCAGGTCTCTCAGTAAGAAAACCAATCACAGACGAAAATGGAACAAAGAACTGCTACTCTATACTTCTACGAGCTAAGTAACTAAGTAGAAGCAAAACGCCCAATCTCCCTATGGGAAGACATGTACCGAAGGGTGAACAGAACTATAGTTCCGAACAGAATCGCCCAAAACTCCATACACGGAGAAAAGCACACAGGGATGAAATAGAGCAGAGATCCGCGGTCCCATACTTCTACGAGATAAGTAACTAAAGAGCCATCAAGAAATAAGCCCTGCCTCAGCAATGAGATGTAAAAATAGGCAAGTAGCCCAAATGGTACGAATCACTCACAGCCAACAATACACCACAGTACAAAACAATAAACAAACAATCTCGAAGACCCGCACAAAGGAAACGGGAGGCTTAAATATCTCTAAAGGTGACCACGCACAGGTGTGGACGCTAACAGAAGCTCCGCAATCCAAACAGGGCGGAGCAGGCATCCACCAAACGGACAGCGCCCTCGCGTGGCCACCAAGGAAAACGACCGCATAGGAAAAAGGGTTAAAAACCATGACAGTAATAGGATAACTGTTCTCATTCTTGTCAATAGAGGGCGTTATGGTTAAGCGAATGTCTGCATACATTTCTTTGGAATGCATGTCTCTCTCCGTGTTTATCTTCATGCATTATTCATCATTAGTTAGCTATAAAAAATAAGTGATATCAGATCAAAAACGTCTACGACGTAAAAAAAGCCAAGTTACTCACGCATAGCCTACATAGCGCTGTCTATAAGTTCTTAATTCCAACTTGCAAAAACTAGGCCTGCCTTTAAACGTCTTGATATCAAAATGTGGCCAAGTTACAACTAACAATATTGCCTATCGTAGCTCACACTAAATAAACTAGCTCTATTCCAAAGCAATGCTATCCAAACTTTCCTAAATTATTTAATGCAACTTGGCCCTATGTTTCTTCATCTTACCATCTCAAGAGAATGTGGTCAATGAAACTGTATGTGCCACATCAAACTGCAAAATGAAAATAATTTATAGTGGAAATACTCTGATTCAGATGTGTTGCACTTAGAAATTAAACAGAAAAAATACTACACTATAGGGCATGTTTGAACAATTGTCTGCATCCACTGCTTTGGGTCTATGAAAAGCACAGAATGAATAAAATGTATTATAATTATTATTATTATGTATTTATTGATTTATTTGGATTTCTATCAAAACCTGTGTGGTCCTACAGAGCATAGATATCCTTGTGTTCACAAAATTATGTTTGCAAATATCATAAATACTATTATGTTAAGAAAATTGGTACTATTACTTATTTGCCACCATCTGACCCACAAACATGTCTGGATACGTTTGTAAAAATGCTTTATGTACGCTATTTTCTAGGTAAAGATATTACTCATTTTTATCTGCATTTATTTATTCATCACCCCTTTCTCTATTGTACATGATGTTTCTTCATATAAATGTCTGTTTGTGAATTGTAAAGAATGCTGTAGCAGCAGTTAACATTTTAAAACCTGTACATTTTCTAAAGTAAACTTGCAAACAAAGTACAACCATATCCTTCCTGGAGTGTAATTATTCATCAACTGTTAAAAACATTCATTGAAATCATATGTTGTTCCATGAGGCACAATCTCTTCATATGCTAAGATGAAGAAACACAGGGCCAAGTTGCATTAAATAATTTAGGAAAGTTTGGATAGCATTGCTTTGGAATAGAGCTAGTTTATTTAGTGTGAGCTACGATAGGCAATATTGTTAGTTGTAACTTGGCCACATTTTGATATCAAGACTTTTAAAGGCAGGCCTAGTTTTTGCAAGTTGGAATTAAAAACTTATAGACAGCGCTATGTAGGCTATGCATGAGTAACTTGGCTTTTTTTACATCGTAGACGTTTTTGATCTGATACATTTTACTACAGCAAGTTAGCCACTAATGTTACTGTTCAACTGAAAAAATACCACCACCATTAGCTGGAGTCTCCAGAAAAATGGGGGGAAAGAAGCATTAATTTAGGAAAACACAGCCCTGCATTTATCTACTTTTGGTATCATGAAAACATAGGCTATTAGCTAGCCTAGCCAGAGGTCTGCAACACTTACTCATTTCTCCTCCTGGTCCTCTAACGTTAACCTTTAAGGTTATCCTGGGTAAACGAGTGGTGTAGCCTAGGCGTGGTAACTACCGCAATGCCAACTGTAATGTAAATGTTTTCTGCAATGAGTGGGACCGGGCAGTTTTCATGCTGAAGCAGTCCTGAGTTGGTCGCGCGTTCAGCTCCAGATCCAGCCGTGTATTCGAGCTCAAAACAGAAGCCTTCCAAAATCTAGTAATATATTAAAAACATTGCAATTTTTGAAATGCCAAAAAGGCTTAGCTACTGCATGCCAAACTGATTTGCACCTTTCTTTAATGCCAAGAAACCAGTGGCTAACAACAGCTAATGGCACTAGCCCAGAAAATGACATCGTTAACATTGCTTCTGTAATCAGATGTTCAGAGTGAAACCATTCAATTACGGTCAGCTCGCTAATGTTAGTCTACTTTTCATGGTTATGGATCATTATGTAGTTGACATGGTTCCTTACCGGGGGATTCAATATAGCAGATGAGATGTCAGGGAATGATACCAGAGGCCACTCAGATAGCATACGGATGTGGGCCACTTCCGGCAATGATGCGGCACTGCTGGCCTTCTTCTGGCCCGGACAAAATGGATGTGAGCCTGAAGTGGCCCACATGTAAAATAGCAAATATGGCCCAAATATCCCAAATCAAATGTGGGCCACCTTTGGCAAAGATGCGGTACTCTTGGCAATGTGTAATCTGGATGTGGCCCATGAGGTAAATGGTGAATATGGCCCAAATATCACAAAACAAATGTGGGCCACCTTTGGCAAAGATGTGGCACAGTCGACAAAGACTAATCTGGGTGTAAACCAAGTGCCATCACTGGCCCAGATCTGGCAAACAGGAGCGGACCGCCCGAGTGCCATCACTGGCCCAGATCTGGCAAACAGGAGCGGACCGCCCAAGTGCCATCATTCCACGCGGTATGTGGGCTGGATGAACATGTCGGTGTGGGCCGGATTTGGGCCGCAGCAATTTTGCTATCTGGGCACTGACATAAGGACAGCACCTGAGTCTTCGAGGAAGGGTAGAGGTATACCTCTACCAAAATTGAATCTTTATCTGATATCTCAGTGTAAGGGGGAGTGTAAGCGCCACAACCAAGGGATCTGAAAGTGTATTTCGTGAGAAATACGCCAATAAGCGGACAGCTCCGCAGTAAAGGGAGAAATTCAACAAAATAATGGGAATTAAAACCTCCCGGCGTAAGCCAACACAAAACAACCCCAAAAGAGGGCAAACTCGGCGATCGCGAGTAATAAAACAAAGGAACCTCACACACTCACACAAGAGGCATATAACTGGAGGTCAGAGAAAAACAAAAGAAAGCCTGTGTAACAAGGGCGAAAGAAACTTAATAGAAAAATAACCTGTTACCTACAGCTCTAGGTGTGAAGGAGCTGAACAAAAGGTAACAGGTAGAGGAATATAAAAGGATAAAGAGAGAAAAGGAAACAAAAAGACTAAATAAATCTTTATCCTAACTCTTAACCGGACTACCTACGTTTCTGAAGAGTAACAACCAGAAAGGTAGAGACCGATATCCTTTACCTTACCGACTCCGATAGTCAAATAGCAAAGACAATATCGAAGCGTCGGAAATGTGGAAGTCCTGGGCTATTTATAACCGGCAGGAAATCCAAAACAGGTGAAAGGAATAATTGCCGGGCGAGATTCAAACACCGAAACGGAAGCGGAAAAATCTGATAGATTGCCCCAATGTCGTCAAACGAAAGAACGACCGCAGAAACAACAGCAGGCTGCCAGAAACCATGACACTCAGCCCAGAAAAGATTTTGGCCAGCCACAAAGAGAGACTTAATTTGTTGCATCTTGATCTGTTAAATAAGGTTAATGTTTTGTTTTTTCGGTGGAATAGAACAGAATAGAATAACTTCTATTTTCCCATGAGGGAACTTCAGCCACCAGCAACAACAAAAAAGACAGATAGTGGGGCAGACCCACAACACACACAAAAAACATATCAAATAAAGACGTTCAATAGAATAATTGAATTTATCAAACAAATTAAGTGAATTGAAGTGAATGTGAGTCGAGTGGAATACAGCCAAACGTCATGATGCAAAATTGAACATCAAAAGCAATAACAGCTCCCCATCCGGCCCCGTTGTCCCGAAATGTCCAGTGTCATCAAGCAGTCCTACAGTTGTAGGAACAAAAGTGTCGACATATAGCGTTACAAAAACTTTCCTCCATACCAGTCGAAACTAAGTTGTAACGGAGCACCAAACTGCCTCCGCCTCGCCAGTCGTCGCCTCACTCCTCCCCCGTATTCTCTTCTCCTTCCCTTCCCTGGTGGCCTTTTGGTTGCCTGCAGTCCTGGATCAGTCTTGATATCTTCAACTCCGATGAAGACTGATGGTAACTTTGTAGCGCAGATCTAACGGACATTCCCGAGTATATGTTGTGAATGCGTCTCCATGGTGACGACCACAAACAAAATTATCCCGACTGGCAATATTATCAGAACGAGCAGCAGGAGTGCCCTGAAAAATCTCCAGCCCGCTTCCCCCATCCCACAACAGACACACAGCGCATGAAAAAAAACAAAAGAAAAAAGCCAGTGACAACAAAACACATTCAAATTAACAAACACGAAAATGAGAGACAGCTGGACTACATGTTGCCATTACAGTGCCACGTAACGTCATCAATGATAATAATTACCCTTTAAGGGTGCCTTATGTAGTTACCAATGAGAGAAAAACTATGTCATTAAACATCAACCTACACTGACTACTAAGTAGAAGCACTTTATTAAACACTCTTGATTCCTACATTATCTACAAGAGTCAGAAATGAGAATCTTTCCTTTCGCTGGTCAAATGAGGAGAGCAGTATGTTTGCCTGAAAAACAATGTCACTATTGATAAATGACTTCCGAATGCACACTCCATGATCTCATTCATTAAAAAGGTCTTTGGGAAGAAGGTTTTGCCAAGACAATGGGTACGTTTACTACATGCAGGCTGTAAGTCTGCGAGCCCCAAACCATCACTCTGCGGCCAGATATGGAGTAGATGTGGATGGATCACTTTAAGGGTTATTTCTCCTGACTCATTTTCCTATAGCACTCTATGGGGAAAAAAGTCAGGAGAAACAACCCTTAAAGTGATCCATCCACATCTACTCCATATCTGGCTGCAGAGTGATGGTTTGGGGCTCATTTGATACCTTAGACCCTTGAAGACTTACAGCCATTTAGCCAGTCATGTGTTCCATACTGTACCAGCGTAATTTACAATTAATTGAATCTAGTCTCACCCCCCAATTCCCAGATCAATTCAAATGCAGAGAGGTTATAGTATCGCTTGTAACAGTACCTGAAAATAAGATATCAAGAGTCTTTTGATGTTTATGGGTCACAGACTTCAGGAAGTAACAGCATGCAAAGGATATGCGACCAACTATTAAATATGATACTTTAAAAATATGTTAAAGCAAAGGGTATGAATACTTATGTAAATGAGAGATGTCAGTTTTAGATTTTTAATAAATTTGCAAGAATTTCTAAAAACATATTTTCACTTTGTCATTATGGGTTATTGAGTGTAGATTGATTGGCAAAAATGGCAATTTTATCCATTTAAAATTAAATCTACAACACAATAAAGTGTGCAAAAAGTGAAGGGGTATGAATACTTTCCGTCCCCACTGTACATGCTCCAAAAAATCAAAAGTTTGGGCAAAAAAACCTGGGTCCCTATCTTGGCAATCTTGGCGCTTGGTCTAAGCGCATGGCGTAAAGTCCATTTAGGGCATGTCCAAGTCCACTTTTGCTATTTTAACGGCGTATTTTTTGGGCGCTAAGCACGGCGCAGCGTGCAAGTGGGCTGAATCTAGTCTCTTCATTAATTATAGGTGTGTCTTGGGCGTGACATGCAATAAACCAATCAAAATGTCATATCCCGTTCCCTTTAAAAGCCTGCTTTTCCACCTTGGCGGATTGCTTATATGATGGCGAAACAGACATGCTCGTGCGTGTTTAGTGCGATCAAGGAATAGGCTAAATGGAGTATGATCAATATTATTCGGACTAACCATTAGCCTATGAGTTCCCGGTAATTCCCGACAGGGCTGTTATTTTACAAAATATATGCGGTTAAATTTCGTTAAAAGGACCTGCAACAGCTGAGAATAAGCTATCAATGGCTTCAGTCTCACCTTAGAAAACGCCAAATTGGCGCTGCGGTGGTACAACGGTAAGTGCGCCGACTTTCAGTCGGTGCAGTTGTGCTCCGAGGATCGGGGTTCGCGCCCCGGTCGTAAGCGTTAGGCGTTATAATGAACCTAGCGCCTGGTGTAAGATAGCAAAGACACTTGCGTTTGGGTTAGCACCGCTTTGCGCCGGGTGTAAGATAGGGCCCCAGGTGTGTTAATCGGGATTTTAATACTCAAACGAGCCCCAAACCATCACTCTGTTGCCAGATATGGAGTAGATGTGGATGGATCACTTTAAGGGTTGTTTCTCCTGACTTTTTTCCCCATAGAGTTCTATAGGAAAATGAGTACGGAGAAATAACCATTGCAGTGATCCATCCACATCTACTCCATATCTGGCAACAGAGTGATGGTTTGGGGCTCGTTTGATAGCTCAGACCCTTGATAACTTACAGCCATTTAGCCAGTCATGTGTTCCATACTGTACCAGTGTAATTTACAGCTGAATCTAGTCTCACCCCCCAATTTCCATAGAGATCCATTCAAATGCAGAGAGGTTATAGTATCGCTTGTAACAGTACCTGAAAATAAGATATCGACAGTTTTTTGATGTTGATGGTCACAGACTTCAGGAAGTAACAGCATGTAAAGGATATGCAACCAAATATGAAATATGATACTTACGTTAAATACGTTAAAGCAAAGGGTATGAATACTTATGTAAATGAGAAATTTTAGTTTTTTATTTTTAATAAATTTGCAAAAATCTCAAAAAAACTTTTTTCACATTGTCATTATGGGGTGTTGTGTGTAGAATTTTGAGGGAAAAAAATGAATTTAATCAATTTTGGAATAAGGCTGTAACAGAACAAAATGTGGAAAAAGTGAAGCGCTGTGAATACTTTCCGGATGCACTGTATGTGCATGGGGTCAGGTTAGCGGTGAATATTCTATCTCTGCATTATAAGATTTATCCACATGAAATGTCTTGAGGTAAGATGATTGTTCTTAGTATTTGTGTATTTTTTTCGCCAAATAAGCATAAGCAAGCCAGATAGCTAGCTGGCAAATGGCAATAGCCTATTTTCAGATAAAATAACTATCGACGTTTGACCCATTGATTTTACTATGGGATAAGGTGATCTAGGCTAGGCCAAATAAAATACCATAGCTCTCCCCAACTAACCTGATAGCAGCTCCAACGACATAACCCACACCAAATTTCAGGCAGACATGGTGAATGTAATTAACAGACGGACATCGGGAGACAGAGCACCATTGCTGTGGAACAGCCTCGATGTACGGTCTGCGGGCACGTTTTCTCTTTTTAAATCCAAGTTAAAAACTCATCTTTTTAGTAAAGCCTTTATAGTCTATTTTTTATTAATATGCCTTTTATTGAATTATTATTATTATTATTATTATTATTATTGTTATTATTATTTTTTGCTTTTACTGAATAGTTTCTTCATAGAATTCCCTTGTATGTTTTATTTGAATTCCATTTATACTAATCGTTTTTGTTTTGCGTTGTGTATCATTTGTGGTTTCATGTTTTATATATAACTATGTCTTATGTACTGTTTTTCTTAATATATCTTTTTTTTTATTTGGAAGTATGTGAAATAAGGTAGGCTAATTTTAAGGAATTTAACTGAATTTAATATGGTCTTCAGTTGGTTGTTATTATAGCTATATTTTAGCTATAACCACTTGGTTATCATTAAATCCAGAAACCCCAGCATTAAAAAAAAAGTATTCTAAAAGTAATCTAAAGTATTCGGATTACGTTACTGATATTGAGTATTCTAACGGAATACGTTACTGATTACATTTAGAAGCATGTAATCTGTAATCAGTATCTGATTACATAGTAAAAGTAACCCTCCCAACCCTGTTAGGAAAAGCCACGAAGGGACGCCATGTCGCTTTCATGACGGCAGAGATATCAAAATATTTTAAGTGAAAATGGTCAAAACGGTTCTACACCTTTTAAACACAAGGCTGTCGCCTGGTCTCGCAGTGCCACCTAGGGGCGGGACAGAAAACTTTGTTTTCAGCAACCACACTAATTAATCTGAAAGATTGTCAGTGTGCAGTCGGAATAAGAGACAGTGTGCAGTCATATTTAATTTTACTATTATTTACTATATTTTTACTATTTATTTTACTGTTTTATTTTTATTTTACTTTTCATGCATAAATTGGTGCCTTTGCCAGGGATAAAAATCATGGCCAGAATGCACCAGAATGCACCAAATTGCACCATTAAATTTTTTTTTTCAAGAACTGAATTGTGAACAGATGGAATTATTTTATCCCATTGGCAGATTTTTTTTTCATGTGAAGGAGATAATAAAAGCTAAAAGGTGAATGCAATCCAACGTTCCTTTAACCATTAAAGTTATTTTAAGTACTTTCTACACCTCTCAGCCCCGTATGAAAACCTATGTAGCAAAAGTATTTTTGCCTTACTATATACACTCTGAGTAAGCAATTAAAGGAACTGATTAGGATTGTATGCTGACTTTATAATCTATTCTTTTGAAATAACCCCTGAATTATAGTTGTAAGTATTCGGCACTATCTGGTATATTTTTAAGACTGCTAATTAAAAACTCGATAATAGCCAGATGCTAATTTAGGCCTACACTTTGATGTATTGCACATGTGGGATGCAAACACAAGCTTCGCCACACAACCTGGACACCAGTAAAAAAAAAAGTGCAGTCAAAAAATTTTTTCTCACCAGCACCCATGTTTTATAGCTGGGGCGTAGCCTGCCCTCGCTCCAAAAGTTCAGGGCGTAGCTGTATAGGTTTCAATTTCATCACCGGGAGGAATACGTCAGCTGGATGAAGTTTCTGGCTAATGACAGACTGGACGTGCAGTTCCTAACGTTTTACCAGTAGAGACACTTTTGAGCCAGATCCTTTGGGTTTATGCTGTTTTGCGCTGGCTGCAGAAAAATGTCATGATTTGGACCAGGATCAATCAATAACTCTTGGAAAAAAACAAATGTATCAGTTCTCATCTAAAATAAGTGGTTTTAGTGCTTTGTTACCCTTTAAGGATCAAATCTGATCGTACACATATTTCGTGAATGAGGCCCAATGTTATTGTAAAAATGTGAATTTTATGTGAATTCCATTAGAATTGTAGACTAATTAAAAGTGATTAAGCACCATCAGTATCCTTTTCCAATCATTATCAGGCTTTAGTAGACTGACAAATCTACTACAAGCATTGTTTGATAAATGTTTTATTTAGCTATTCTGGGAAAAAGACATAAAAATAAACAAAGCTCATCTTAGAAATCATGGCCTAAGATGGCAAAACATTTAGCCTTAATGCCATAGTAATGTGTCTCCCCTGTGCACTGCACTCAATGGGATGGAGGAGGAGATTATAAAACATGAGACATTGTGGAAAATAAATACACTAAATGAAGTTAACCATCTGTTACACTTGACAGTTTTTCCAAAACTAAAAAGAGAGAAGGTGACAATAATGAGAACGCGATTGTGTGATTCTCGCAGGAGAAAATGTGTCGTCCACACTATGCGCAACACATAGGTTATACACGCTTTGACTCATTACAATGGCAATTTCTTCTTTAAGAATCTGCGGGTGAGTACTGATTTACTCAAGTAAATTACTCAAGTTAACGGTCCCACCCCTAGTTTGCTACTGTACAGTTTGTGCAGGCCCAGATATATTTGACTGTGCTGTGAAGCCCAAAAAATGACCTCTGCCACCTCTGAGTTCAAATCTCAGCTTCTCATGTCATAAATGCCATTCATACAGAACCTGCTCATTTAAACTGGTCTGGCCCTTTTCTGTCAAGTTCTCATCCTAATATGGAAATGAAAGGGTATTGAGTGTAGTGTTTTTAAACATAATGGTCTTGGGTTTCATGCCAGACCACCTACCATGCATGTTACTTTCTGCAACCAACTAGCTACTGTACCCTTATTTAATCTGTATAAAGTGTTTATTATGTGTGTGTTGTGTATATATACAGTATGTGCTGTATATTATTGAAGAAATAAACACGGTGCATCTGGGTTTTGACTGCACAAGTAATTTCATTCCAGTATTGCATGTTAAAAGTATCATGTAATGTAATATGTTGTACAAAGTATCCTCTACCATCATGCATTATGATATCAGTCATTAACCATGGTGAAGACAAGAATGGCATTAAACAGTTAACTGGAAAGTCTGTAGTGTATTATCTACCATTTAATACAGTCACGCATGAAATAGTCAAACCTTGGTCAGTATTGCTATCAGAGAGGCACAGATCACAGATCTGATCTGTTGCACTGTTGTGTCCTGTGATAAAGTTACCTCTGAAAGCCTCATTCCGCAGAGTGTCATGGGAGGGGTGTGACTGTGATGGGCGATGTTCATTGGTCTGCAAAAATGGTTTACAGAACAGATGTTTTAAAGCAGAGAACTGGCTTGGAGCAGTGCCTCACAGGGAGAGCGAGGGAGGTAGAGCAAGAGGGCAAGGGTGGGGGTGTTGGGGGGGGTAACAATGTGTCTGAAAACGATGGGGATGCATGACAGCAAACGGGCGACGGCAGTCTAAATGGAAGCCAGGTGGCAAGAACTCCTTGAGCAGCTGGATCCCATCAGCTGGATGGCAGCCTGATCCCCCCTCTGTAAACATGCTGTACTTTCAGCTGGTCATCATGGCCGGGACGGTCCTCCTGGCCTATTGCTTTGAGTGCACGGACACCTTCGGGTTGCACATCCAGGGCTTCTTCTGCAACGACGCCGAGCTGATGAAGCCCTACCCCGGGACAGAGGAGGACAGCTTCATCCCACCACTCATCCTCTACTGTGTGGTGGCAGCAGTGCCCACGGCAGTTGTGAGTACAGCCCGTGCCTCCCCTTCCCACATAACGTCGCTGCAATGCCAACCTCTTGGATTTCTGCAGCACCAAAATGTCCAAATGAAGCATTTTGCTTGCTTTGAAAAACACTTAAAGGTATACTATGTAGTTTCAGAACACTAGATGGCGATATTGAGCACGTAGGAGAAAAGGGCTCCCCGAAAATTGCTTATCACGTGTTCTTCTCAGATGCGCACGACGACGCATGAGCATTCTGGTGACGTTTCACACATATTTTCTCTGACCGTGGACTCAATTCAATTCGCTTTATTGGCATGAAAAGACATTGAATCTGTATTGTCAAAGCATACTGCATTAAAACAGTCTAACATACATCTAACTCTGAACAATACAAAACAGCAAAGACTAGAAACAAACGAACAGTAACCATACATGAAAACAAGAACTTTTCTTTGATTATGGATTTAGAAATAACACTAATGTAAAATAATAAAGTACAATTAAAAATAATAATAATTATCAATAGAAATGATAATAATGATGATGAGAACGACACATATGATCTTATAAAGTGAATATAATAAATATAAAAAATTTAAATGGGTTTATAATGATCTCTGTCACTCACTGTCCCTAAGACGATGGCAGGCAGGTATATATTGTGCTGCCAGGTCACAGCACGTCCTCTCCTCTCCTAAGGATGGGGAGTTTTTGGATGTCTGTAAAAAATTTTAATTGAGGGTATCTCTGTTTATTTTGGGAAAATATTTATATATAAATATTAGGGGTGTAACGGTACACGAATGTGGACGCTTTGAACTACGCTAACTATTTTCCTAATATGTATATTAAATATTTATTAGGGGTGTAACGGTACACAAAAGTCACGGTTCGGTACGTACTTCGGTTTTTAAGTCACACTTCGGTAACAGAGTGTATAATTGCTGCATCGTGGATCGTCTAGGCTACACTCTGACTCAGATAAGCGTTTATTTTTTCATTGCTTTCAGCTGTTGTTAGTTAATTGAACAGATTGGAGTCACTCGGTAGCTTAGTTTATTTTTAATTGTTTGCAGTTAGTCCGTAGCTTGCTTGCTGTAGTTGGGCCAGCTACCCGTCTTTTGTGTTGCTAATTTAGTTGGAACCAGTTTCACCTTTGTGTATATTAAGCGTGTTTGCAGTTCATCACCTCAGAGTGAGTTCTAATTCAACTAGTTCTAATTAGCAACACAAAAGACAGGTAGCTGGCCCAATTACAGCGAGCAAGCTACGGACTAACTGCAAACAATTCAAAATAAACTAAGCTACCCAGTGACTCCAATCTGTTCAATTAACTAACAACAGCTGAAAGCAATGAAAAAAGATACGCTTATCTGAGTCCGAGTGTAGCCTAGATGATCCACGACGCAGCAATTATGCACTCTGTTACCGAAATGTGACTTCAAAACCGAAGTACGTACCGAACCGTGACTTTTGTGTACCGTTACACCCCTAATAAATATTTAATATACATATTAGGAAAATAGTTAGCGTAGTTCAAAGCGTCCACATTCGCGTATTTGCGTGAGGAATGTTTTGGTCCTAAGCTAAAATAAGAGTTTACCTGGAAGCCTGCCCACATGGCCTGACCATGTCAATCAAATGAGCAGGAACCGCCCATTCATGACGTTTACACCATTTTAGTTGTTTCTGGCTTTAAAAATGGCGGCGGGATGTCAATAGTGGATGTCAAAACATTAACAAAAAAACACTTCGCGAACGACTTATGAGGTAGGAAATACATTCAACATGTTTATTAGACCACAAGGACACATACAATGTTTTTTGGGGAGAAAATTTGAATGTAAACAAAGAACGAGTTGTTTACAGTGAAACTACATAGTATACCTTTAACATTTATTTCTAAGTCAAAGTTTAGGGTAAATGTTGATTGAGTCCAGGCCACTGTGAGGTGAAGATGCTTGAATAGTATGTTGGGCACTCCACTAATATTTTATGGGACTTCAAATAGGAAAAAAGATCAGGTGGTAATTGTAATTATAACATTAAATAGTAATTATTGTGATTTGTGTGTTGTACCATCATGTGACATATCATGGTCTCATCTGCTGTCTTGAACAGTTAATTGTAAAGGAACTGTGACTTGTTAAGTGCACTGAAAGCAGTTTTTCTGTTGGATTAGCACTATTGCACAGGCTTCTGATTCTGTAAAAAATTTTATATGGAAAAACAAGCATGTTAAATAATTTTACATTGGAGAGTTGTCTCAGCTATTGTTTGTTTCTTAAAAGGAAGTTTTAAGGAAAAGCAGCTCACTTAAACAAATCCAGTCCTTGCACTTGACTGGAATTTTAATTAATTTGTTTTTTGTTTGTTGCAGATTTTCATTGGAGAGATCTCAATGTATGTCATGAAATCCACCAGACAAGCCCTCATTGCCCAGGAGAAAATGATCATTACTGGAGAATGCTGCTACCTGAACCCACTTATTCGGAGGATCATAAGGTTTATTGGTGAGTTATGAGACTGAGTAGTGTTGTATATTATTTACCCTGAAGTATTGTGGATACACATATCCATTCATAGACATACGCACACGCACTCGCACTCGCACACGCACACTCACACTCACACTCACACTCACACACGCACACTCACACATAAATAAATATAACACATTGTGGCCAGTATTTCAGTGCAGCATGCATGTCATGCTCACTGCTCCCTTAACACTTTTATAAAATTGAGCATGCGGAATTGCTAAAGCATAACAAGGACATTGAGAGATGGATGTGGCTTACCTGGGCGTATTTTAGAATTTAAAAAAAGCTTATTTAAGTATAGGCTATGCTGAGGAGTATCTTGTTAAACATAGTGACAACTACGTATTTATGCTTTGCTGGAGCCTCTCAGTAGCATGCTATTTTCAGGTTCTAGGCAGAGTTCAAAGTCTCCACAGATTTACTAAATGACAGCTCTTTGTTGTTTTCCAGGTTTAGCTATATTTTCATTGTGAGGAATGCTGCATTTTTAGAATCATTGAATGTTATTATAGGCCAAGTACTTGCTCTTAATTTATTTGTTGCATAAGCTAATGTATTTTATGATAAAAAATTGTATTTACACCTCAATAAAGAAGAATCTATTTCCAATTTTTCTATGTCTATGGAATAGATATTTCACAACAAAACATTCCAAAACTGTGTATTGAACAATCCTTTTCATGTGTTAATAATGTAATGATAAGAGCACACCAATGCACAAATTTTACTTAAGTAATTTAAATTTATTTAACAAAATTTTCCCCTGTTGAACTGCAGATTTGCAATGGCTTGGGGTTAGTTTTTATTTTTGCTTTTCTCTGTCTCTTTCTGCAGGTGTATTTGCTTTTGGGTTGTTTGCCACAGACATCTTTGTGAATGCCGGTCAGGTGGTGACCGGGAACTTATCTCCATACTTCCTGAGTGCCTGCAAGCCAAACTACACAGGAACAGAGTGTCGCTTCAATCACCAGTTCATCTCCAAGGGGAATATCTGCACAGGTGACCCGGCTGTGGTGGAGAGGGCCAGGAAGTCCTTCCCGTCCAAAGATGCCTCTCTCAGCGTGTACTCCGCTGTTTACGTCACTGTGAGTCCTCACAAGACTTCATTGTTCAAAAACATAGCTCCTCATATACACTATATCGCCAAAAGTATGTGGACACCCCTTGGTCTGGGGCTGTTTTTCATGGTTCAGGCTAGGCTCCTTAGTTCCGTTGAGGGCAAATCTTAACACTGCAGCCTAAAATGACATTCTAGACAATTCTGGGTTTCCAACTTTGTGGCAACAGTTTGGAGAAGGCCCTTTCCTGTTTCAGAATGACAATGCCCCCGTGCAATTGACTGGTCTGCACAGGGCCCTGACCTCAACCCCATGAAACACCATTGGGATCAATTGGTAAGCCGACTGCGAGCCAGGCCTAATAGCCCCACATTAGTGCCCGACCTCACTAATGCTCTTCTGACTGAATGGAAACAAATCCACGCAGCAATGTTCCAGCATCTAGTGGAAAGCCTGTTATATCAAAAATGGGGACCAACTCCATATTAATGCCCATAATAATAATAATAATAATAATAATAATACATTATATTTATATAGTGCTTTTCAAGGTACTCAAAGTCGCTTTACATAAGTACACACAGGATAAAACTAAATTTATTGGATCAATATAAAAGATTTAAGAAATAGAGAAGTAAAGAAAAAAAGAGAAATATAAGTGAGAGGTAAAAGGTTAGTTATTAAAAGCAATTAAAAGATTTTGGGTTTTAGGGGCTTTTTTAAAGGATGGCAGAGTGTCTGCCTTTCGGATGTGACTGGGGAGAGCATTCCAGAGGGAGGGGGGCAACAGCAGTGAAGGCCCTGTCACCCCAGGTCCGGTGCTTTGTCCTGATGGTTTGGAGTACCTGAGGTGACAGGTAGGGGTGTGGTGGTGTTGGAGGAGGTCAGAGAGGTGGGGGGGGTTGTTGATGGCTTTAAAGGTGATGAGTAGTAACTTAAAATCTATCCTGTATTTGATTGGGAGCCAGTGGAGGTCATGGAGGACAGGGGTGATATGATCAGTGCGACAGGTGGAGGTGAGCAGGCGGGCAGCGGAGTTTTGTACATATTGGAGTTTATTAAGGATTTTGTTTGATGAACCATATAAGATGCTGTTACAATAATCAAGGCTGGATGTTATGAAAGCATGTGTCAGTGTTTCAGCAGCAGAGAAAGATAGAGAGGGTAGGCGGGCAATGTTCCTTAGGTGAAAAAAGGCAGTTTTAGTGATCTATGATTTTGGAATGAGATGTTGGATGAGCAGGTGTCCATATACTTTTGGCCATGTAGTGTACATCAATCTCATAAGCAAAGGTCACACAAGAAATTAAAATCAACATTTTTTCTTGACACACTAAAATGTATTTCTTAAGTTGTTTCTCCATAGAAAAAAGTAATTGCATTTGTTTTTAAATCAGAATTTCCAGGTCAATATACAGAATGAAACAGAAACAGATTGAAAAACAATCTTAATAAAAGAGGGGTAAATTAAAAGACATTTCTGGGAAATGAGACAAAAATTCCAGTTGTTGCAGATTGCATGTATTGCTTGTAGGAATACGTGTATTTTAAGATTGTATTTTGACTCTTTGTTTGAGCATTGTTTGTTCATTATGTAGCTGGAATATTGTTTTTGTTTTGAAAAGTACACTGACAGGCTGAAATATAGATTGTAAGCCCTAATATATTTCATTAATAATAATAATATTAATAATGTAAGTTTGCACAATATCACACTATTTTCATTAATAATAACAAGAATGTGTATGGTCATTTCAGGGCATCATATGAGTCCGAAGCAGTATGTAGCCATTTGCTGTATATCGTTGTTATCTCAATGGGATAGCCACAAAGAGAATAAAACCCTAATCTGTCCCACAGGAAATATAAAATTGCTGATTGAGAGGTCTAGATCAGGATTGGGCAACCCAAGTTCTCAGGCAGCTTGTGACCTGTGAGTCGCTGATACCATATTTTAGAATATTTAGTGCCCTGAATAAAATTGATAATTGTATTTTGTAGGGGTGTGACGATTCTCCAAATCCACGGTTCGGTTCAGACCTCGATTTTTGAGCCACGGTTCGGTTCATACCTCGGTTTTTTTTGTTTTGTTTGTGTAATGTGTAATATTTACAAAATATACAGCTCAGGGTTTTTCCTACATAGTAAATTATTTGGCGGCCGCCAAAATTATTTCACGGACCGCCAAAGGGAAATCGCAACCGCCAAAATTATTAATTGCCAAAACGGAAAAAAATCATATCCGAATGAATTTAATTACATTTTTTGGGTGCAGTATGGTCTTTCGGCCAGCGGATGGCGATATATATTGTATTAGTCACCTTCAATATGTCAGTACTAGGAGACGAGTAGAAGAGGCATAGAACCATAGACTGTAGCCTATAGAAATGCGGCTCAGCTATTCTGTGGCAGAATGCGACTCGGTAGAGAGACATAGCGTGGGCAGCGAGTTGAATGGAACACGCTCCAATTTTGAATTAGGCTACCTTTGAAGCCCTAACTTCTGAGAAGGTAAAAGCTTTAACCCGATCCACGCTGGCGCCCCATAACTATAGTGGTAGACTTATCGGTCCCAATTACAGTAGCCTATTCATGTTTGTCTTAAATTATAAACTAGGCTACAGCTTTAAGAAAACCCCAGGATTGATACTACTGTGCAATACATTAAGAGGGTGCTGTTAATAGCCAAAAGCGCTTAGGACCCTCATCTTGCCACAGCCACAGACTGTAAAATGCACCGTTTAAGAAAATGATCATGTTCAGATATAGTTAGAAACAATACAGTAGGCTACCTGATGCACTTTCAGTTTAGAAGACACCATATTTTTTTCCTCCAAAATCTCTCGTAGCTATAAATATGTTAATGAAACCAAATATCTTACCTGTAGGCTATATGCAGGTAGGCTACCACTGTGTTATGATTAACCCTGAAGAGTTTATCTTCTACGTTTCGCCAAAGTCCCGTACAGTCGATATTTCCACAGTGACCTATCGCATTTAGGGCTGAAATAGTCTATGTTGCTGTTATGTAAAAACACAAATTGTGTTTTTGTATGTTTTTTTTGTTTTTTTTTTAAATGTGGGGACACTTACTTTTTATTTGTTTTAGCGTGTTGTTTATTTATTTTTCTGTTTTTGCGCTATCAAAATAGCCTAAATGGTGTAGTATTCAAATATTCAAAAAGCTTCAAGGACCTTTGATTTCTAAAACCTAACTCCTAAACACAACCCTACTGGTACTTTACAGCCAAAGCCTACATGGGCTCTTTGTACTCCAAAAACTGTATTTACGGTAAAATTAATGCAAAAAATGTTGCTGCTCACGCACTGCGTGTGCTCGCATTGGTACTGCCAAAACCCATTTCTCTGCCAGGAAAAACCCTGCAGCTTGCCCTAACTTTAAATAGAATAATAATTTTGTGATTTACATGTGTTATAGTGTTAATTGTGAAATGAAAAATTAGTTTTCTTACATTAGTAATGTAATGAGAGCTCAATGAGAGCAGTGGTGGCAGCAGGTTGGGGTTGGGGGAGGAGGTGTGTCGCGATTCCGTCTTCCAGAACCGCGACACAAGATCGTGGATGTTTGTATCGCGGTTTCGGTCTCGGTTTCAGAACCGTTACACCCCTAGTATTTTGGCAAACATTATCAGGTAATGCTCAAATACGTGCTTCAGGAGGACCCTGAAGGACAAATCTGGATTCTCAAATGCAGCCCGTCTTTGTAGATGGTTACCTAGGTTACCTGCAGGTCTAGATCTATTACTGAGAACATTTTTGACAAAAAAATGCCTATTACCTCTTCTGCATCCTCACATTGCCTTTCTGTCAATGGTCAGACACACTCCACTACTTCCCAACACATCCAAAAAACAAGTTCATCCACCCAACATGGATTCCTCCTGCTGCTTCACAAGACTTCTTGGTGTGGATGTGACTACATGTACACACGGTAGCATCATCCAGCCCATGGAAAGTTATTTCACCCACTCCGCTTCTCTTACACATTTGTTTGTGCACCCCTTTCAGATGTACATCACCAGCACCATAAAGACTAAAAGCAGCCGCCTGGCTAAGCCAGTCCTCTGCCTGGGGACCCTGTGCTCAGCGTTCCTCACCGGCCTGAACCGTGTCTCAGAGTACCGGAACCACTGCTCCGATGTCATCGCAGGATTCATTCTGGGAAGTTCAGTGGCTCTGTTTTTGGTAAGCAAATACTGCACAGACCCCATGACGAGTAGCGGAGCAGGGAGAGGGAGGGGGCCTTCTGCCCCTGGGCCCACTGACCTAGAGGGCCCACTGGAAGGGTGGAGTTGCACTGTATTTGTTCGTAAACTGCCACTGTTTGATCAGTTCAAAGATGGAAAAGGAAAACCAGCACTCACAAATCTGAATTATTTTAGATAGGCAGCAGGTGTCGGTTTGAACATATTTGCGTAATCAGCCTTTGATGAAGGCTTTGTAATTGAAACATTCAGACCCTAAAATAACTAAGAAGATTTTTGTAAGTGAGCGCTGATTTTCATTTTAAGATTTGTAAGGGGTTGGGTTCGGAGGACTAGATGCGACTGAAAGGGGATCTGAAAGTTTTCCCATGAAGCGTGAGGACAACCACTAAAAGGTCAAAGAGAGTCCGTGAACGGAGCAGAGAGAAATAAACAGAAAGGGAAAACTCCCGGCGTACAGCCAAAATATAGCAACCCAGAAAAGTGGGCAAAAACTCAGAGAAAATTAACAATAAGGGAAAAGAATCCTGGCATAAGCCAAACAAATAACAACCTAAAAAACAGGGCAAAGCTCGTAGACTCGAGCAGAGAATAGAAACAAAAAGAAGAGAAATGCCTCAAGCTCAATAACTATCAAAGAGCTAAAATAAAAGGCAAACGGAAACGAGGAGGGTTACTGTCTAGTAGCGAGACAGGGAAAAGAAAACCAAGGCAGGAAATAAAGTGTAAAGGAGAACAGAAACCTAAAAACGGAATTCTCTAACACTCTACAGGCAACTCCCGCGTGTTCTTTTGAAAATCAAAAGGTCAAGTGGTCGCCTGAAATCCTATACCATGTTACCTGGCTTAGCGTGGCAATGATGACACAAAAACCCAGAACAACAAGGAAACAGAGCTTAAGTAGGGCAGAGCGCACCTGTAGGAAATAATTAATTAGTCCCGGAGAACGAGAACTAAAGACAGGAGTGCCCTCTCACAGCCCCGAGAGGCAACACCCGAAAACAGAACCAAGCAGGCAGAAAACCATGACAGGAATCCCCACTAAGGAGCGGCCTCAGACGGTCTTTCAGAACCATGCCTGCGAAAATCGGCTATGAGCCACTCGCCTACTGGCCAAAATACGACGAACGGTGTATGCCGGCTGGCCCTCGATGAGACGAGGAGGAGGAGGAGCTTCCTTAGATGGGGCCAACAGACTCACAAGTACTGGCTTAAGGTGAGAGACGTGAAACATGAGGTGAACCGTAACAGGGTTAATCCTCCGGACTATGTTGAATGGCCCTACGAATCGTGGGGCGAGTTTACGGGACTCGACTTGCAACGGGAGGTCCCACGTAGACAGCCACACCCGTTGACCCACACGAGAAGAAGGCGCCGGACAGCGTCGCCTGTCAGTAAGGGGACTAGCCCAGGCGAGAGTGGTCCTGGTAAGTAGCGACAGGATAAAGGCTACCGGGAATCCTGTAATGAGAGGCTGGGATTTAAAAAAAATCAAACATTGCGTCAGGACACTTTCCCGACTTGACAGTTGGAGCTTTGGCTCCCTCACAGTGAGTGGGACGGGCAAGGGAGGAGGGCCCTCATGGACGGGTGCTTGTGACACTGGGGTTTTGACTGTGACTGTCAGTTGGCGAACACTCTCAGCCAACTCACGGAACCAACCCTCCTGGACACGCAGCTGATCAACTAACTGGCCCTGTTGTAATGACATGGCCTGTTGTTGTGCCCGAATGCCCTCCTCATGGGCGATCAATGCCGTCATTTGATCCTCTCCTGACGGAGTCGCTGATACCGCCATTTTGGTTTTTGTGTACTGTAAGGGGTAGGGTTAGGAGGACCAGACGCGACTGAAAGGGGATCTGAAAGTTGTCCCATGAAGGATGAGAACAACCACTAACAAATAACAAATAAACAGAAAAGGAAAATAACTCCTGGCATTCAGCCAAAATATAGCAACCCAGAAAAGTGGGCGAAAACTGTGGGTGATTTCAAGCAGAGAAAATAAACAATAAGGAAAAAGACTCCCGGCATAAGTCAAACAAATAACAACCCAAAAAACAGGGCGAAGCTCGTAGACTCGAGCAGATAATAGAAACGAAAAGAAGAGCAATGCCTCTAGCTCAATAACTATCAAAGAGCTACAATAAAACAAACGGAAACGAGGCGAAACCGAGGTTACTGGATGGATCACTTTAAGGGTTGTTTCTCCTGACTAATTTTCCTATTGAACTCTATGGAAAAATAAGTCAGGAGAAGAAATCCTTCAAGCTATCCATCCATATTTACTGTATTTCTGGCAGCAGAGTGAAGATCTAAGGCTTATTTGATACGTCAGACCCTTGATGACTTAAGGCCAGTTTATAGTCCAGCGACAGAGTGTCGCTGCGACCGACGACATGCCATTGATGTCGCTGATCGCAGCGACATTTGGTTTATACTTGGGCGACTGTCGTCCTGTGGTCGCTGCAACGGTCGCTGAAGATGACGCTGAGACATGAAATAAATTCAACTTTGACCCTGTCGCTGCCTCTGTTGTTATGGTAACATTTATCTCGGACAGCGGAGACTTCACTCGAGCTGTGAACTTACTAGCTAGCACATAAGCTAACTGTTAATGGACAGATTTCTTTGTTTGAAAACTTTGTGCGTGTAGCCATAGGGTAGGCTTACCTACCCATAGCTTACCTACCTAGCAAGCGCGTGAATATCATTATAAATTAGCACAATTTAATATTATTATTAATAGCCTAATCATAATAACGATGTAATTTCACCGATTGATGCTTTGCTAGGGGTTGAGAAAACGTTACAATCCAAAACAAGAAGCAGCTCGCTTCCAATACTACAAGTTAGCCTACCAATAACCTATTAGTCTGTAGGCTATTGTGAATGGTTACAAAGACACATTTGCAGCTTGACTACACATTTGTAGCGTTGTAGGCGCCTGCAAATGCATTACAAAGTTATTTGCTTTCACAGTAGGCTAACTTAGATTTTCCAGATTAAACTTTGTGCAACGACTCGAGTCGTTGTGCATCTGATCCGTGGCATTCTGATAGCGAGTGAAATAGGCTACTCCACATTCTTGAACCTCATTCTCTAACTAGAGAATTGTAGGCTGCTCCCCCAATGAGTCCCGTCTTGTAGCTAGCTATTTACATCCCTAACGTAGGTTATGCCCTCCATGTTTTCCAACTAAATAACGTTTAATATGAGGCGTTGCATCAATGTTGAGGTTTAATTACAAACGTTTTATTTGCTACCTCGTTCAAAACCCACATAGCCTACAAGTGTATGAAAGACAGTGAATGATATTTCAAACAATAGGCTACGGTGCCCTCAAAATTGACATTTATAAACTATTTCAGAGGCCTCCGATAAAAAGAGGTAAAGCAGAAGACATAATGAGATGTAGGCTAGCCTATTAAAGCTGCTTCTTCCTCCATTGTCCCCTGAGTGTAAACTGTCGCTGGAATGTTGCTGGAGTGCGTTTATACTTTTTGCGAACTACAAAGACCAGTGTATGTAGCGCGACAATAGAATGTTTATGAAAGTTCTGCGATTTCAGTCGAGCGACACACTGTCGCTGGACTATAAACTGGCCTTAAGAGCCATTTAGCCAACCATGTGTTCCATATTGTTCCAGTGTAATTTACAGCTAAATCTAGTCCCACCCCCCAATTCCCACAGAGATCCATTCAAATGCAGAGACGTTATAGTATTGCTTGTAAGAGTACCAGAAAATAAGATATCAAGAGTCTTTTGATGTTGTTGGGTCACAGATTAGTGAATTAAAAGTGAAATAATCTGTCTGTAAACAATTGTTGGAAAAATGACTTGTGTCAAGCACTATATTGCAGCCAGGATCAACTTCCGACTTCAACTGTATATGACAAATCTGATACATATTTTACATACTAGGGGTGTCCCGATTCTCCAAATCCGCGATTCGATTTGACTTTCGATTTTAAGGTCACGATTCGATTCGCTTTTCGATTTTTTTCCAGCACTATTTTTTTTCCCAGCACTATAGCCTAACTAATGGCTATGCCATTGTTAGACTATCGAGTCTTGATTTGTAAAGAAAAATACTTGTTTCTCAATAAGTAACTTTTATTTGAATAATAACAATTATAAATAATAACAAAAATATGATAATATTTAAACACACCTAAACAGTTAAGAGCTTTATCAAAACTAGACTCTAGAATAATAAACAGTTGAACATTTACCACGCTATTAACAATTTACACATTGGTTTTATGCCCTGACAACGGTCATTTACATTTTAAAATTCTTCTTTAAAAAGATGAGCGTGTTCACATTCTTTGAACAGTTAAGAGCTTTAACAAACTAATATCTGAAATAATAAACAGTTGAACATGTACCACGCTATTAACTATTTACACATTTTTTTTCATGCCCTGACAACTGTCATTTACATTTTCAAATTCTAAATGAGAATGGAAGAGTTGCCTGTGTCAATGTTTTTTTCCCAGTCAATGCCTGCGAATGTGTCCTGTCATATTTGACGTGTTGCCTGAGGTGGCGTATGGTACTCGCGTGTAGCATAGCCGACAAACTGTCGTTTTTTTGTCAATGACGCGTTCGTTGTTTAATGTTGCCACACCGGTGACTTGAGGGAAGCAGGAGGATTTTCCAGTTCTGTTTCTCCATCTCCGACTCCGGCAGTGGCCATGGTGTGTCGAAAAGTAATGCAGGCTACCGGTAAGCTAACGTTAACTAGCAGCTGTGTCTTCTTTGAAATATCGTTGTTTTTTTTTCTTCGGACGCACGCCTGCGTGGACGAACAAAATGCAGTGGAAGGCGTCAAGTTTCGTTTTGTCGGAAACGCTTACATTAAAGATGGCCAAGTAGGCTACTTTTTTTTACATTTTACCCATCACATGAAAGGCTAAGAAGAGCGCGCGGGGGGCGGGGGTGGAGAGAAAAAAAAACTGGGAGAATCGCGAACCAGCTTGTGATTTCGAAGTTCGAAATCGAACGCTCATTTCGATCGATTTTCGATTTCGAATCGGTATCGTGACACCCCTATTACATACATATATAATATTTCCAATAAAAACCAACCATTTTCCATGTTTGTATAACAGGAAATGTCCATGGCAAATGTTTGTAGTTGCTGGTTGTATCTACACTTTTAACGCATTATTGTTATCATCTCCTGCTCTTTGAAACACTTTTTATTCACTGCATTTTTTCCATCGGGAAGGAGGGGTTGTTGTTAGTGATATAGGAGCCCACTCCCACACTCTCGGTCCCACTATCGTGACACCCCTCCTCCGCCCCTGCCCATGACTCACTACTGCTTTTGACATGTAAAGACAGTAAAATTATCTAATTTTTCTTCATATCAGTGACTTCTAAAATCATCTTTTTTGTCAATCACATGGAAATGGTTTTCCAGAGGTGCTTTTTTCCACTGGTGTTCTTTTTTTCCTGAAAATTTCACGTTGCCTCTGAAGTTTGACTGTTTACTACTGCATCAGGTATAATTAAAGTATAAAAGACAAGAAGAAAGGCAATACACCACATTGTGGCGATGATTGTTATTGCACTCAAAAAAATATTTAAAAGAGTATAGCCGTACCCAAACATATTGCAAAAGGAGTTTTTCAGGGCCAAAAAGTAGAATGTCCTTGACTGGCCAGGTCAATCACCCTGTCCTGAATCCAATTGACCACTTGCTGAAGACAAGACTGAAGGGAAAACGCTCCAGAAACAAACAGGAACAGAAGATGACTACAGTACAGGCCAGGCAGGGCATTTGGTTGTGAAGATGCCCACCCAACTTCATCTTGATTGTAGCTTCAATTGAACATATCCAGCATCTGGTGATGTCTATTGTTGAGCAGAGGAATTTCTCTCCTTATAATGACCAGGCACAACCAGGTAGATCCAAGAAGAAAAGGATTTAAATTTATGCAGAAAGAGTCCAGTACTTGCACACACAAGGTGATCAAGCATGAACTGAAGAGACGGAGGCAGTCTCCGCCATATTAAAAAAACTAAAACATAGATTATCTTACTTCTGATTTGTGCATAGTTAATACATAGGCCTAGAGTGGAATATAACAACATACATAATTATATCGCTGTTGGTACATTGTTATACATTAGCATATCATGCATATTGGATGAGCGCACAGTGACCCCCAGCCCTTAACGTGACACAAATAGTTTTCAATAATTATTTGGTCTTCCAGAGTCGTTTTGTTTTCAGGAGTGTCTCTTCTGGCTCTCTAGCGATAAGATGGGCCTTGAGCCTGGGATGTAAGTGGGTCAGAGGCCACAGGCCTGCAGTACAGAGAGGAGACAGACAGAAGGGAGAAAGAGAGACAGAAAGAGAGACAGAAAAATGCACGTACACACAAGCTATAAGCTATATATTTTGTCTTTGTTTGCGTTGGCTGACTGAGAGATAACAGAGACCTTCCAGATAAGAGAAGCTGCAGACTGCTATTTCTCTGTCTCTTGAGGATTTAGAGTATTTAATCTAAGTTTCAATTGGTATGATTGTACAATGCTTTATTACTGTGATTACACTAGTGTGAAAATATCCTTCTGAAAACACCCTTCTCTTCATTATGATGTCCCTATGTATAAAAAGGCTGTAAGTCCTACACATATCACTCGATATGGATGTAAATACACCTCAAATTAAAGCTAACGGTCTGCATGCATATTAACCTCATATTCATTACATTTCAAATCCAATGTGCTGCAGTACAGAGCCAAAACAACAAAAAATTGTGTCACTGTCCCAACACTTTTTGTATATATATATATATATATATATATATATATAGTATTTGGACTTAATGTGTATAGTATATATATAATATTTAGTATGGAAGCATTTGGACAGTGACACAATTTCAGTTGTTTTGGCTCTGTACGCCAGCACATTGAATTTGAAATTAAACAATTAATATGAACTGTTAAAACTGTCAGCTTTAATTTGAGGATGTTTACATCCATATAATAATAACAATAAAATGTATTTCTGTAGCACCTCTTATACATGGATTGCAGCACAAAGTGCTTTACATTATAGTAGACAAAGCATGTGTAAAATAACATTATGACAATAAAAGGCTAGAAAGAATAAACATGAGCAGATAATAAAAATAGTTTAAAAATAACATTAAGAACACAATTAAGTTTAAAATAATTCAATAAAGCAACACTTTTACAACAGCTATAGAAAAAAAACACTTTCAAAAGAACATTTAGAGAATATCATAAAAACAAGATAAAAAATAATTAGATAAAGAAATACTCTAAGATTTAAATTGTTCCAAATAAAAGCCAAGGTAAAAAGATGAGTCTTATGTTGCTTTTTAAAACTGTTCACAGAGCTTGCCTGTCTAATTTCTAATGGTAGGATGTTTCATAGTCTTGTATCTTGTACCGCTTCTTTTTTGTGTTTAACTTTGGGTATACTGAGTAGGCAGGCCATAGCGGACCAGAGAGTTTTGCTAGGAACATATTGAGACAGGAAATCTCTAATGCATTCTGGTGCTAAAACATTAAGAGCTTTAAAATTAAATTTCTAAAGGAAATGGGGAGCCAGTGTAATGTGGTTGGAACTGGAGTAATGTGCTGTCTCTTTCTTGTTCTTGTCAAAATTCTGGCAGCAGCATTTTGCACAAGCTGAAGTAAGTCAGTTGTCTTTGTGTTTTCACAGCCCAGTGAAAAGTGTGTTACAATAATCTAAGCAGCTAAAAACAAACCTGTGAATCAATCTTTTTGCATCATGCAATGTAAGGAAAGGTCTTACTTGTGCAATGTTCCTGACTTAACAATAGGCGGTCTTATCGATATGTGGTTTAAAACTCAGGTCAGAGTCTAAAATGACCCCCATGTCCCTTACTTTAGGCTAACTCTCGAGAGCAAGATGGCCAAGTTTGCTAGATAATTTCTCTCTCTGTGTTTTTGGGCCAATTAGTAGGACTTATGTCTCATCTAGACCATGATGCTAGACAGGCAGCTAACCAGTAAATTGAGAAGATCAGTATTATCAGACTCTACAGAGATATAACATTACATTACAGTCATTTAGCAGGCGCTTTTATCCAAAGCGACATACAATAAGTGCATACAGAAAGGTTGTCGAAGTAACTACAGAACAGATGACAAAGCACATCCTTCACATAACGTAGCAGCTATCCCTAGTAATGAACATTGAATGTAGTTCACAGTAAGCAGTGGGTAAATCAGCTATACTATAATTCTATTCTAAATACTATTATAAACTATAACAAACAGACAAGAAAACACAGGGAACAAGTACCATGAGAAAAGGTCCTAGATTCGTATATCAGTCAAGGTAGAGTGAAGAGGTGTGTCTTCAGGCCACGACGGAACGCAGGCAGTGTTGGAGTAGAACGTAGGGGAATGGGGAGTTTGTTCCACCACTGAGGAGCTAGGGTGGAAAAGCTCAGCAGTCGGGACGAGTGAGAGCCGTTGACACGGAGGGGGGAGTGGCCCTGCTGTAGAAGAGCGAAGTGGTGGAGCAGGTACATAGTGCTGGATTAAGTCCTGCAGGTAGGCGGGGCCTGTCCTATTGGCTGCAGTGTAGGCCAGGGTCAGAACTTTGAACCTGATCCTGGCTGCAACTGGCAGCCCGTGGAATGACCCCAGCAGGGGGGTGACATGCAAAAATTTCAGGATGTTGAACACAAGCCGGGCAGCTGCGTTCTGGATCAGTTGAAGAGGCAGAATGGCGCAGGCTGGTAGGCTTGCGAGCAGGGAGTTGCAGTAGTCCAGGTGTGAGGTGACCATAGTCTGGACAAGAAGCTGGGTGGAGTAGGTGGTCAGGTATGGTCGAATCCTCCTGATGTTGTACAGGAGGAACCTGTAGGACTGTGTCGTTGCCCTGATGTGCTCTTTGAAGTCCAGCTGGTCATCCAGGACCACCCCCAGGTTCCTTGCAGAGCGGGAGGCAGCCACCATGGTCCTGTCAACGGTGATGGAGAGGTCATGTAGTGGGGAGGTCTTGTATGGCATGAAGAGGTGCTCTGTCTTGTCAAGGTTGAGCTTCAGGTGATGGGTAGCCATCCACTCAGAGATGTCAGCCAGACAAGCAGATATCCTCCCCTTAACCTGTGGGGTAGAGGGAGGGAAAGAGAGGAAGAGTTGAGTATCGTCAGCATAACTATGGTATGAGAAGCCATGTGAATTAATTACTGAACCAAGAGACTTAGTATAAATGGAGAACAACAGAGGACCCAGTACAGATTCCTGCGGGACTCCTGTAGAAAGGGGATGGGGTGCAGAGACGGAATCCTTCCAAGAGACTTGGTTCGCAACATGGTTCTGCTGGATCTGAGAGAATCCACGGGCAGGGGGGTGATGGTCGAGCTGGTTTGGAGACAAGAGGACATAGTGAGTTGAGAGACTGAGAGAGGCAGGAGTTAAATGTGGAGGTGGCAACATCAACAGGCATATTAGCAAAGGAAGCAGGAGGAGGAAGTGCAGAGAGAGCAGAAGAAGTGAGAGAGGAGTGCGAGAGGGTACGGAGATTTCTCCTGAACATTACAGTGGGTGGATTGTTAGCGGAGTTGAGGGAGAGTGGGCAGGAGAGAATGAAATAAAGAAATGGTCCGATACGTGGAGCGGAGTCAGCGTGAGTTCAGACGTGGCGCAGCTCCTGGTGAGTACAAGGTCTAGTTGGTTACCAGCCTTGTGGGTGGCAGGCGATGGAGACTGAGTGAGGGCGAAGGACTGGAGGAGTGAGGCGACACTGGATAGCTGGGAACTCTCTGGTTGGAGGTTGAAGTCTCCCAGTAGGATTACAGGGGTGCCATCCTCAGGGAAGGAGCTCAGGAGAGTGTCCAGTTCATCCAGGAAAGCGCCAAGCAGACCTGGAGGGCGATAGAGAACAACAATGTTAAGTGTAGATGGGTGAGTTACAGTGACTGCATGAAACTCAAATGAGGAGATATTCAGGCAGAGTACAGTGGGAAGAGAGAATTTCCAGGATGTGGAAATGAGCAAACCAGTACCCCCACCTCGGCCAGAGGCCCTGGGGGTGTGAGAGAAGGATTAGCCAGCAGACAGATCAGCTGGAGTGGCTGTGTTATCTGGAGTGATCCAGGTCTCAGTGAGAGCCAGGAAGTGAGGGGACTTCATCTTGGCATAGGCAGTGATGAAGTCAGCTTTCTGGACAGCTGACTGGCAATTCCATAGTCCACCCACCACTGAGAGTTCCTTATGAGAGGACAGGGGTGGGCAGACCAGGTTAGCCAGGCAGCGCCTGCGGTGGTTGGGCCTCCTGGAGTGAGGCATAGAGCACAGAGGAATGGGGGTTAGACACATGGTAGGGGGTGATAAGACAAGTTAAATAGTGAAAGATCAGAACCAGAGGCAATTCTAGTGGCTCTGGGGGCCCCAGGCAAAAACATACATGGGGCCTTTCGGACTGATTTTTTTTTTTCCAAAACGACATTCATAGCCGTGACCTTACCCTGAAGTTGATTTGATGGAGGTATCTTTTGTTGTGGTGGTTGAATGGGTAAGTGGTGTGTCGTCTTCATTGAAAATGCAATCGCCTGAGAAATGCGCTCTACACCGCTTTCTGTGGGGCTTCAGGGCAGGGGGCATCACCAGAGATATATGTTTAGGAGGGCTAGTAGGGGGGTCTGGGGGCATACACCCCCAGAAGAAAATTTTCAAAAAAGCAGCCACAAAATGGTCATTCCCCTAGAGTATTGAGAGCAGCAAAAGGCCTAAATTCAATAAATAATTTGCCATTGTTGTTGAATATTTCTTTAATTGCTTGGATATACAGCAATTGGGTCAGGCTGATGTAGCTATGATACCATCATCTATCAACTAAAATGTATGTCCATCGGCGATGATGACAATGGCAATGTGAATTCTAGTTTGACAGCTTATAGCAAATTGCCTTATAATGCCGGCAGAATTCATTTAGGCCTGCCCTGTAGATTAAATTTAACCAGCAATTTGGTTTTTATTGAAATTTAAAACCAGATTCCATAGCATACATCTAAATGTTCACGTAAACATTGAATCAATTTTCACTTGTGATCACCCTTCATGAGCAGGAAAACATGTTGAGACGGGGGATTCCCTCCGTTGTTACTCTCATATAAGCTTCTCCCTATCATTAGAAAAAAACCTTGCACTTCTGTAGCTTTATCAAAATATCCTAACTTTTAGAGTCAATTAAGTTACCTATGTAACTAGCTAACTGTAAACTATTATCTGTCTGTATTATCCAGGCTATCGCATTAGCCAACTGTGAACATAAAACCAGAGAGGCTAGCTACTCGCTAGCTATGTTGCAGATTGGTAATGGGTTCCGTTTCAAAATGTATTTATAACAATAACCGGCAAGCTTCACAAATTCTGTTTAGGCATTTTAGGGGAATAACTAATAGGCTATCTCATATAAACCTAAAAATTAACTAGTAATGTTAGACTATATGGGCCATTCTACAGAAGTCGTGCAAATTGAGGGTTGGAGAAAAGTGTAAATTTGTATTCTTTTTGAAAAATTCTTTTATAATATATATGTTACACTTTGTCTTAGATACATAAATATACTAGATGTACAGTACAATCACATGTAATTTTTTCAAAATAAGGATGAATTTACTGACTGCTCCTAAATATGTCACAACCGAAACATGGTGTAAACCCTGCTTTTGAAATAAAATTACATACCCAATTGATAAGTTTAATTCACCCCTTTGAAAATTAGTTCTGAAAAAAAATCTTGACTGCTGTTGAATTTGAATCAATTACCCTGAATTTTTAAACCAATAAAACATTGGATTAATTAAATTTAATGAAAACTCCATCCAAATGTTTTCTATAAAATGGACAGATTTGATCACATGAATTTGATAGATTCTTATTTATGAGATTATATATACCCTCACCAGCACAATATCTTGGATATTTGATTGATTATTCATATTATCTAAAATTTTAACAAAACAGCAGTGTTTCGGTTGTGACCACATTGTTGCGGTTGTGACATCTTACTGAAACCTGAATTCCAAAGGTGGGACAGTATGTAAAATGCAAATAAAAGCAGAAAGCAGTGATTTGTAAATTCTCTTGTCTATATATTTAAATGATATTTAAAAAATACTTAATGTTTTACCTTAGCAACTTCATTGATTTTTGTAAATATACGCTAATTCCGAATTTGATGCCTGCAACACGTTCCAAAAAAGTTGGGACAGGCGTATAAAAAAGACTGGGAAGGTTGTGGAATGTTCAAAAAACACCTGTTTGGAACATTCCACAGGTAAATAGGTGATTAGGTAACAGGTCACGCTATCATGACTGGGTATAAAAGGAGCATCCACGAAGGCTCTGGCATTTACGAGCAAGGAAAGGTTCGCCACTTTGTGAAAAACTGCAAGAGCGAATAGTCCAACAGTTTAAGAACAACGTTTCTCAACACACGATTGCAAGGAATTTAGGGATTTCACCATCTGCAGTCCATAATATTAGTAAAAGATTCAGAGAATCTGGAGAAAACGGGCAAGGCCGTAAACCAATATTGAATGCCCGTGACCTTCGATCCTTCAGACAGCACTACATTAAAAACGGCATGCTTCTGTAATGAATATAACCACATGGGCTCGGGAATACTTCAGAAAACCATTGTCAGTAAACACAATTTGTCGCTGCATCTACAAATGCAAGTTAAGACTCTACTACCCAAAGCGTAAGCCATATATCAACAACATCCAGAAATGCCGCCGACTTCTCTGGGCTCATCTGAGATGGACTGACGCAAAGTGGAAATGTGTGCTGTGATCTGACGAGTCCACCTTTCAAATTGTTTTTGGAAATAATGGACGTCGTGTTCTCCCGGCCAAAGAGGAAAAGGACCATCTCGATTGTTACCAACACAAGTTTCAAAACCCAGCGTCTGTCATGGTATGGGGGTGTGTTAGTGCCCATGGCATGGGTAACTTGCACATCTGTGAAAGCACCATTAACGCTGAAGGGTACATATGCATTTTGGAGCAAGATTTGCTGCGATCTAGACAATCGCTTTTTCAGGGACATCCCTGCTTATTTCAGCAAGACAATGCCAAGCCACATTCTGCACGTGTTACAACAGCATGGCTTCGTCGTCAGAGAGTGCGAGTGCTAGACTCGCCTGCCTGCAGTCCAGACCTGTCTCCCATTGAAAACGTGTGGCACATTATGAAGCCCAAAATATGACAATGGAGACCCCGGACTGGTGAGCAGCTGAAGTCTCATATTAAGCAAGAATGGGAAACAATTCTGCTTTCAAAACTACAACAATTAGTGTTGTAGTTCCCAAAAGATTACTGAGTGTTGTTAAAATGACAGGTGATGTAACACAAAGGTAAACATGCCCCTGTCCCAAATTTTTTGGGAGGTGTTGCAGACATCAAATGTAGAATGAGCTGAATAAAGAATGAAATGTAGAATAAAGTTGATTAGTTAAAACATGAAATATCTTGTCTTCGCAAATCATTGCTTTTCGGTTGTGACAATTTTGGCTCATTTCGGCCAAAAAACAAAAGATTTAGCAAGCACATTGTTAGCAACCACTTCTCTGTGCAGATGCACCTTCCTTTTAATCAAATCTACAGTTATGAAATCAACTTTTTTTCTCTAATATGAAGACTTGGGTGTTTGGGTGTGACTTCTCTTAAAACCACAGACTAATTTTGATACTTTGAAGGACAATTATATGAAAACGCTAAAACCTAGCTACTCACCATGTGGCCTTGATTCATATGAAGGCTGTCTAATTTCCTGGTTAAAAAAAGGGGTGTGTGGGCCGTTGCGGTAGTACAGCGGTAAAAGCGCCGACTTTCAGTCGGTGCGGTTGTGCTCCGAGGATTAGGGTTCGCGCCCCGGTCCTGCCAGATCCGAGCATGGCCGGCGCCCTGTGGGAGCAGCAATTGGCGGCTGCTTCCGGGTGGGGGGAGGGGCTCGGAGAGAATCGCTGCACGCATAGTGGCCCTGGGCGAGCTGGAATCACGGTCAGGAGCTTGGAGGAGTCGCGCCCTGAAGAGGACGTGGCGCCCTCCCGTCCTACCGCTGGCTGACGGGGTTGTGTAGCGGTGATTCTCTAGCGGTTGCTACATGGGGGGAATTGAATTAGAATAGGGTTTCAATTGGCTACTAAATTGGGGTGTGTGGCTACAAGCAGGTTCACTGCACAGACTCAAAGTGTACGTTTCGGTTGTGACGTAAAAATTGGGGACAGCATTTTTTCGATAGGTTTTTTGAATTATAAAATTTATTACAAAATAGATTGCATTATTTTAACTTATATTTGATAAAAATTCACATGCTTTATTGAATGAAACAAGTCAAATAATTGGCAAAAATATTTTGGCTATTATTTTTTAATGCACCAGTTTAAGGGTTGATAGTGGGGACAGCCATCTCCCAATAGGAATTTATACTCCCAAGAGTATAAGTGTTGATTTTGGATAAATGTAACTATTATTACTGCAATTTATATCTTGGATTATATTAAAACATAACATGATCTAATGAATTATATAGCATTGAAAGATTTTATTGGTCAATTTCTTACTTTTATCAGAGAGGGACAGCAATTTGCATGACTTTTATAGAATGGCCCATATCGGAACTGGACAGGCGAGAGGAGCCAGGAGTTTCAGCAACTAACGTTAATATGGTTCCCATAAGAAACTCTTGCGTTTTTCTACCAAACTAAAGGGTTTAGAGTCATATTTTCAACCTAGTTATACCCATAATACATATACAAATAAGAATAAAAGCATGACTTTACTTTATACAAAATTGAGTTGTTTTACACATGTTTATTAGAGTCAACAGTACTAGGCTCTGGCTGGTCAACATATGACTAAATAGTGGCATGTGTACAATGATGAATAACCTACAAGGAGCATGCACGTTTAGTTTGAACTTAATTTTTTCTAGTCTATGTTATGGATCCAGCTAGCAGTAGCACATGAGAGCAGACCTATGGAGCAAACGTCTTCGTAGCTAACATTAACAGTCCCTGAATGTTTTAACCCTCTAGAATGAGTGCTTACACGAACGTTAGCCTACTGACATTCCGTTAGCTAAGTAGCTTATATGTTGTTACTGAACTTCCCGAGCACAAGTACCCATCCAGTAGTGATTGTTACAGCAGCATTAGAACATTAACTTCTACAACTTACTCTCGTAGCGGTCATTTGAATCTTCTTGTTTTTTTAAGCGGTGCAGCCGCTTCTATACGTGACGTGTGTCCGTCCGTCCGTTCGTAGCATGAGATTTAAACCAATCAGGAGTCGCCTATGCGTCACATGCCCAGCAATACAAAAGTAGCTTGAGAAAAGCATGCCCAGCTTCAGACAGCTCTATCTCAAAAAATATACGTCACCGCTTTATTCACACCGTAGGAATCCTGGGAACCACATGAACATTGATACATATTATGTCTGTGTACCTTAAAAACTGTAGTAGTCGTCACAAGTTAGAAAATGGGTTTGAAATTGAAATAACCAACTGCCGCTAGAGTGGAGTTTTGAACATTCCACCTGTTAGCAAGGTGAGTCGCCGTAGCAACCCCCCGAAGCAAAATCAATAGAGTACTCAAGTGACTACGTCATGCTGGTTTCGGAAGTAAATTCCCCATTCATTTTGAGCGAAGACATTAACTAAAGCTTACTTTTAAACCGTTTCTACTGATTATGTCTTACCGTCAATTTCCCGGATTGTTCAATATAACGCCCGTTCGCAAACTATGTCGTTTTTCTGGACCAGCTTCGAGTATATTTTACGTTTTAGTATATTTTTTGTGAACATCCCAGCGCTGACACTGTTTAAAAACTACACGTCCCATAATTCCCTCTGAACGAGCAGACTCATCTCCAGACGTTTTCATATAACGTTAGCCAGCAGTAGCACACAGCTCCGTTTTTAAACACTTCTTTCTAACGTTAGCTAGCTAGCTTGAAGGACTAAAAGCTAGAATTGCTTTATGTGGTTAACCGTAGCATAGTTTCTGACCTTGTCGGGTGGGCTTCTCTACTTAGCAAGCTAATGTTAGCTTGTCTTGAGCGGCACTAGCCTACTCCCATCTGCCACAGAGCAGACAGACGAGATGATGATATCTTATTGGTCGAGAACCACCCGTGCGTTACTGGATATGCAGTCCGTTAAAGTGGACTACAAGTCGAACTACAATCATTAATGCATTACTTTAAAAAAATTTAATTGGAACATGCGATATATGGTCTATATCCTTGTACCACACAGGCTAATCCAGGAACGTTTCGGCTCATTCTATGAATCAGATTTCAAGAAATAGTCGATAGTCTCCGAAGCCCATTCTATTTTCCATAGGGAATTTACTTCCGAAACCAGACTCCGCCCACGACTGACGTACTCACTTGAGTACTCTATACAAAATCTACCACCAGTGTTCTGCTGGACCCAGTCAGTTATGGAACGGCCCAACAATCCATGCACCCTCTTGTTGAGTTTAGAATTCCATTGTTATTGTTCAAGTAATAACTGTGATCTTTCCTGTTTGTTATTTTAATATGATTGCTCATAAACCTGCACCGCTTACTTCACCACCTGGGTGTGATTTTTCCTTCTCTTCTGATAACCGGTGGGGTACATCCTTTTCATTTTGACAGCCGCCTATTCATTCAAACAAACTGTCGTGCTACTAACGACATGGGGCCCCGTCTAGGGGGGTTTCCGAGTAGGCTACACACTGCACTGTCCATCGGATGTTTCAAGGGGGTTCCCACATTTTTAGATTGTCATTGTCGTAGGACTAATGTGATCAGCGTCAGGGGCCCCCTCAAAGCTCGGGCCCCAGGCAATTGCCTGCCTTGCCTGTCCTGTTGCGTCGCCTCTCATCAGAACAAACAGACAAGTCAGACAAATTGGTGACGAGGCAGCCTCTGCTTTAACTTACACACTATTTGCTAATTTCTTGATTGCACTCAGCTGCTTGCAGGGCTAATTCACTCAGGTGTAGCTAGTTTAAATTAGCAACACAAAAGACTGGTAGTTGGCCTAATAACACTTAGCAAGTTACCAGATTTAATAATCAGACAATTAAGATGGATAAAATGGATCCATGGATAAAAGATACACTTTTAGACTCCTAACATAACTTCATAAATATTGGTGCAAGTGGTAATTAAGGGGCACATACGCTAATTTGACCATTGACCGCAAGATAGACATGGAACAAAAAGACTCCAAGGGAGAGGGCACAGAAGGAGAAGGAGAGGCATAAAAAGAAAAAGAAGTTCTCAGCAGCAATAAGGAAAAAGATTAAGATGAGAGGAAAAAGATTAAGCTCTTATTTACATACAGTTTCCATCAGATTTATTCCACAATGCTGAAAACATGAATAAACAGTTTTAATTCTCATGAAACTATGCCTATATTATAAGGATAACTGATGGGGACAATTTGTTGACATGAAATGTGAGTCCATGAAGTATATTTTCTGTCCACAGTACCGTTTAGTATTGTTTTAAGAATGACATTGAATTTCATCTTTAAAAATAAAGTATTTTTATTGTGGATTTTTAATGTTATTCATTATGACCCAAATCAAGAGCACATTTTTGTGGCAGCCTATGACAAATGTGAGAAGGACTATTGACATCAAATTGTACTCACATACAGTATATTAATTTATTGTGTAGCAATAAAGTATCTTGGATCTTGTAAGTGGTATTCTATTCATTATGTACAGTATATCTGGGTAATAGACCTTATCATGACACACATTTGTTGTGTGAAGCATGTAGAAAAGGTAAAGTTGGACCAGACATTCAGGACATATGTTCATTATGTTTCTCCCTAACAGACTATGTGGAACCTGATGCCAAATGATACAAGGTTAATAATTTTACCCACACGCCCACTGATGTATTTACGCCCACACGATGGAAAAACGCCCACTTTTGTTCTGCAGAGACCCCTACTTGGATTTTGCTGGCAGTCTATGGGCGTAGAGAGGGCGATGCATGTCGCCCCCTTCAGCTTTTTTTGTGCTACTAAAAAACCTGACTTAAGGACACGCCCACCTTGTGATTTATAGTTTTCTATATAGTTTGGTGGTTAAACTAGCTAGCTAGCCACCTCGGCTAATAGCATTGCTGCAGTGACAGTCTAGCAATAAGCTTACTTTACATTAACGTTAGTTCTAGCGATTCGTCGCCTACGGATCAGAGGAGGACAGCTCGTCTGGACATCGACTGGACTTCCACATTCGCCTTGGTCATCAAGCTGCCAACGCCTTTGCCTCGCTCCCCCTTGTGGTTTCAGGTGACAGCCCTATCCAGCGACCAAATGCACTGTACGGATATCTCACATTTCCGGGTAGGCAAACCAGAAGGGGGGAATACTTTTTTTCTGGTAGCTTAGTTTGCTCTGGTTCTGCCCACTGAACTGTGGTTCTGCCAAAGCCCATACAGAGAGAAAACTTACTATACAATCTCTATTTCTGCTTTAATCTTCATTGAAAATGGCTGCGTTCAGAAGCAACTTGCAGTGTTGCTCCATCTCCAAGAGAAAATAACCCAAATGTAAGATAGGAAATTATCTTACAAATTTCTGTCAGTGCTCCAGGAGACAGCCATGTCCAGGAAAAGGTTTTTATCAGAGCTGCTCTTAAACTAGCTAATGTTACCAAGCTAACGTTGTCTAACTTTTGAGTGGTGGATTGCAATAAAGACACTTTCGTTTGCTAACTTACTCGCTAGTAAAAAGCTTCCTAGCTTCGGTCGCTAACGTTAGTTAAAACTGTTAAGCTTATCTCAGTGCTCCAGGAAACACATGTCTAGGGCATCGCCGCTAGCTTGCAAGCAAGCAAAAGGTTTTTTTATTTTTTATTAGAGCTAGCTACTCTTAAACTAGCTACCAAGCTAACGTTGTCTAGCGTTTGAGTGGTGGATTGAAATAAAGATGCTTTCGTTTGCTAAGTTTTTTTTTATTTTATTTTTTTTATTTTTTTTTTACTACTAGTAAAAACTAGCTAACATAGGATTCACTCACTAGCAAATATGCTAACGCTGTCAGGTATTTGTGGTTTCCTTTCAATCAGCACCCAGTTAAAGCATTGAGAACAAGGTGTGTGGACTTCTTAGCCAATTAGTGACTTAAATTAATCACTTGTGCTTAAACGCACCAAAAACCAGCAGACACTGCGGCCCTCCAGGACCGGATCTTGACACCCCTGCTGTAGGCTTACCGTAGGATGCTAACTAACGTTATTTCATCAAACTATTGATAAAGTAAAAACAAATTTTTATGACATTTCAGCGTCTTAGCTAGGTTATTGACATATTAGTCACATGTTTGTGAGTGCTTATGTAACATTTCTCACATGAAAATAAAAGATTAAAACCAGTGAGCTGGGCTGGGGTATAACCGGCTTTTGCTTTCGATGGCTAACTGAACCCAGCTACGGTAGTACCACATAGCCTGTATGCCTTCATTATGCTAGCTTGTCATTAAGCTAACGTTAGCTTGGTAAAATATTTGGTAACCGTCAATTTTCTGTAGCGTTTTGTATCTCCTGCTGCAAATGTTATTGTTTTGTTGCACAGAATTAGAAGCACTGTGAAATGTCAAGATTAATTAGCCAGGTAGCCACATTAGTTAGCTAGGCTATGCATGCTAGTCCTTCCTCTGCTTTTCTGCCTACCTTCATAATTAAAAATAAATTTCTCAAATAAGAACACGTAATACCTTGTCAAGCCTCACATCACCCTGAAACTAGTGAGCGATGCAGATAATGTCCGACATTGTGACTTTCGGGAGTGATATTAGGGGCTGGGAAAAACATCTCGTCCAGCACAAACATAGCAAACAAACGAGACTGAGTGATTCAGAGTTAGCTAGCCTACTTGGGGAGTGACGTCACCCATTATAAAAGTAATGTTTTATAGGATAAAAATTGCAAATGTGTTTCTTTCAACGGCACAAACGTAGCACAAACAACGAGAATATTTTGGAGTGATTCGGAGTTGCTTGGGGCGGAGAGTGACGTCACTCATTATAAAAGTAAGGTCTTTTAGAATAAAATTAGCAAACGGTACAAATCAGCACAAACGTAGCACAAACGAACAAGACTATTTTGAAGTGATTTGGAGCTACTTGGGGTGGAGAGTGACATCACTCATGAAAAAGTAATATCTTATATCAAAAGAATAAAAATAGCTAATGTGTTTCTTTCAACGGCACAAATCAGCACAAACAAAGGACAGTATTTTAATTAATGTTAATCACTAATCACATGGGGTGCCAACTGTCCGAAAAGAGTATTTCTATGGCATTTTGCTTTTCTCTTGTTATCTCACACTGAGACATTAGCGTTACCTAGCTTGCTACCCAGATACCGGGCTCCCAGCATAATATGCTGTCGGGCTGCTAGCTGTTTGCACATTGGTTTACAAAAGTTTTTTGTGGTTTTCTGCCCTCTCAGGAGCAAACATAACTGTTGTTCGATTGTTAGCCTCCATTATTAACTAATTTAGCTAACTGTGCTTTAGTAAAATCTCATTCCGGTTAAGTTTGGTTGTATTTTTTGTCTTGAGATATAAAGTATTAGTAGAAGGATTTCTTTTTTGTTCGGTTATTGTTGTTCAGTAAACCCTAACGTTGACGTTAGTGGATTAATTTATAACCTGATTGCTCCGCATTTGATCACTCCTTTTTTCGTGTGTTAATTAAATGTTTAGGTAGTTAAAAGGGTTTTGTTTGCTGCTAGCTGTTCAGAGCCACCTCCTGTGTTTTAAGTTGTGGTCTTGGTGTCTCTGTCGCAACAGTACTTTAAGACTTAGGGAGAGATAGTGATAGCTAGTGGGTCAAAATGTGGCCAAAGCTGTGCGAGAGTTGCAAGATGATCGCACTCCTGGAAAGCAATTTCTAGGGAGAGTTTGTCTGCCACCGTTGCCACCTAGTTGAGCACCTTGAGATCAAGATACTTGATCTCGAGGGCCAACTTGCTGGACTCTACAGTCCGCAATTGGTAGAGTTCCAGGAACGAAGTAGTTTGTCCTTTAAGGAGATGGTATGCACGCCGCAGCCGAGAAGGTGGGAGACTCCAGAGCAGGCAGGGAGAGAGAGAGTTGGTACAAGTGCAGAAAAGAGCATGCCTACCACACAGGGACCATTTCTCCAGAGGTTGTGGTGTCCAACCGATTCCAGCCCTTGCAAGAATTGGACCTGGCCCTTGACCCTGAGAGTGGGAGGACTGATGAGCCTCAGGGCACCCAGATGGCCACATCCTCCAGGAAAAGGGAGTTACTGATAGTGGGGGGACTCAATTCTTAGAGGTGTAGACAGTATAGTCTGTTCACACGACAAGGAGTCTAGTATGGTCTGTTGCCTGCCTGGTGCCCAGTGTTATGTCCCAAAGTTCGCCGGCGTTATAATAACTCGGTGAACACAATAATGGACAATAACACACAAAATATAGTAAATAGAAACAGCCAACGTCAAATTACAATACCAAAAAAATAGTTTATTACACAGAAGACATAAGACAAAATGCACAATACATTACCATAGATAAGTTAGCAGGAGGTACAGGACAGTAGGCAGTATAGAACTAAGGTAGCCTAACCTAAAACAATGCTATCCACTTACTCTCTACCGAGAGACGGGAAAAAGTGAGTTTTCCGGCAACTGCTTCCTGACCTGAGCCAAACTAAAAAGGTGTTTATCAAAAATAATGAAAATATCTACTTTTCTTTTCTTGGACAAACAATCTCAACCAGAATAATATGACGCGTGCTGGTAAAACTTCCCACTTCTGCAATTCTGAGTAGAGCGCAAAATAGGGAGGAAGACGAAAAAATGTGTTTTTTCTTTTTTTTCCATATAATGAAAGTTTGGGGGCCCTATCTTGGCGATTAGTCTAAGCGCATGGCGTAAAGTCCATTTTGGGCGTGTCCAAGTCCACTTTTGCTATTTTAACGGCGTGTTTTTTTGGCGCTAAGCACGGCGCAAGGTGCAACTGGGCTGAACCTAGTCGCTTCATTAATTATAGGTGTGTCTTGGGCGTGACATGCAATAAACCAATCAAAATGTCATATCCCATTCCCTTTAAAAGCCTGCTTTTCCATCTTGGCGGATTGCTTGATGGCGAAACAGACATGCTCGTGCGTGTTCAGTGTGATCAAGGAATAGGCTAAATGGAGTATGATCAATATTATTCGGACTAACCATTAGCCTATGAGTTCCCGGTAATTCCAGACAGGGCTGTTATTTTACAAAATATATGCGGTTAAATTTTGTTAAAAGGACCTGCAACAGCTGAGAATAAGCTATCAATGGCTTCAGTCTCACCTTAGCCTGCTTGTTCAGCGAATTTCGTTTGATTATGCACTGAAAGTGTCAAACATCAATTCCAAGAGGCTGTTCTCATGGAGTTCTCGAAGTTCAAGCTTCATCCAAAGTTCATTAGGCTACCTGCATAGTAGGCTAATATTGATTAATAACATAGCCTACATACCGTTATTTTGCCTTAATGATGACACTAAATAGCCTACAATAAAGCTGTCAGGTTCGCAACCCATATGTTCACGCATATTTCCCCTTGTTTAATAATGTCCTGTTTATGGAAATGTGACCAATCTGTTTTACTCGTAGCGTAATCCTTTAAAACAATCCACTTTCCCAGGAAGACCGTGAAACGTGCGACTTACAGCAGGGGAAACAGAACATGCAGCGCACGTGCAGAGAATGGCATTAAAATTAATTGTGAATTAATTGTGTAACGTGCTGCAAATTTGTTTTAGTTTCTAATTAGACGCTTAGTTCTCTTTAAAATCGTTTTGTTCAGTTATGGAATAACGGGTGAAATCAGCTGGGTTTTAAACGGTGAGAGTATGGAAACCTGGTCACTGTAATTAAAAAAATATGAAGGTCGAAGAATAGCTAAGGTTACAATTTAGTTAACATGGTGACATCTCCGTTTTTTAACCATAGGCTATCGAAAAAAACCTTATGCATTCTATTTACTTACAGGCTGTATTCATAGATAAACAGAGCTGTATTGTAATGACATCTGAAGCGCATTTTCAGAACTTAAATGTCCGTCTATTGCCGTGCGCGAGTTTTCCATTGAATGACAATTCGCGCATTAGGGTTGATATAGGTGTTATCAGCTGCTTTTTAATCCTGTACCATCGCACATCGCCTGGATGTTGATGGAGTGGGCTGAAAGCAATTTAATGTGCATGGCATTCCCCTTCGCTGAGGGAAAGGTAGGCTATGGACCCTTTTATTATTATGTATTTTTGTGTGTAACAGACAGGAGGGTACGCGCATTGTGCACACGCCTTTGTAGACGCACTTATATGCGCCGTTAAAATAACATGTATACAACTGCGACATGACTTTAGACCAGGTTAGTGGTGGTTCTAGCGCAAGCGCTTTCTGCTGGCTCAAGATAGCAATACGCCAAAAAGAATCCTGGCCACTCCTCATCTTAAGACCAACACGCCCAAACGGCGCTAGAGTACATGCTAGTTAAACGGCGTGAGCGTTAGGCGTTATAATGAAACTACCGCCGGGTGTAAGATAGCAAAGACACTTGCGTTTGGGTTAGCGCCGCTTTGCGCCGGGTGTAAGATAGGGCCCTAATTGTTTTAGAATTTGCTTAATATAATATACAACGTATTTACGATCTCTCAATACCTGTAATACGTAACACAAATATGCTTGTTAAACCATGTTTGCCGGGAGCATTAACACCATCCTAGTTTCGATTGGCTCTGAGGTTCGGTATGCCTTGCCCATAAAGAGCCTACTTCTCTGAATAATGTAGCTGCCGGTAGAAGCATAGACAACAGAGAATTCATGGAATCCTTTATCCTACAATTCTGAAAGATGGTAATAAAAAAACAAACACGGCATAATCATCAGCAGAGAACAGAGACATGCTTATTTTAGTAACTATATTGACATGTATTAACGTTAGGCTAATGATTCAGAAATGACTCAAACGTCAAAGATTCCAAGTAAAATGAGTCGAGTACGTACACGATTCACAGTAGCTACTTGCTCCATCTGGACTTCTGGCTTTCGATATGAATACCATCAGACAGAACTGTTTTGTGGCCGAACGGAATTGAGTTCAGTAATTCTGTAGTTCTTACCTATTTTGGCAGTTCCTCTCCACAAATCTCAGCTGGCTCGGGCAGGCGATGAACGGTTCGCCTGTAATCCATACTTTAAGCGAGCTATAACCGACAATTTCAATACAAACTACTGACTTCTTCAATACACCCCCGGCCAGTGCAGAGTGCATATGTTTCATTGTCAGAGCGAAGAAATATGTGGCGTCCATGTAAATTTTTCACTAGTTCGTATAGAAATTATGGCCTATAGCTCGCAAAAAGTATGGATTACAGCTGAGATTTGTGGAGAGGACAAGTGCCAGAATATGTAAGAATGTTCAGAATTACGGAACTCGATTTAGATAACATTTTGCCTACTTAACAACTTTCTCACAGCTAGCATACTCAATTGTAGCCTATAGAAGAGCGTTGATTCCGATTCGGACACATCCTTTGTTTACCAGAAACCAAGTTAGCTAACAGTTAGCCATCTAGCTAGCCGCATGTCCAAACACTGTATTGTGGCGGCTACCTCTGGGACATACATATATAATTCACCTCCTACTGTCAACGCGGCTACGTCATAGACGGTAACTTCTATGACGTGTTCTTTGGGTTGAATGAGGTTTATAAATAAAGAACGCAGCTGCGTTGCAGTTGGCTCGACCAGGAAAGAAGTCTCAGTTTGGTAATTTCCCGCACTCCTTCATTGGTGACCCCGATCCGCCTTTGGACGGTTCCAAGGATTACTTTCGAACTTACGCATCATGGAAGCGGCGAATGCAGTTTTGGGAACAGCAATCTGTGGCTTGGTTCGCTCAAACGGAGGCACAGTTCGCACTCCGGAGAATCGGCGATGATAATACGAAATATTATTATGTTGTTTCTGGTCTCAGCAGTTCCACCGCGGCTAGAGTCGTGAGCCTTCTCGAAGACCCACCGGAGGAAGATAAAAATATGCAACGTTGAAGTCTTACCTCCTGGACACATTCGGTTTGACTGAATCCGAGCGCGCTCGTCAGCTGCTCTCTCTGCCTGGCCTGGGTGATTCCAAGCCATCGGAGTTGATGGATTATATGTTGACTCTCCTGGGAAATCATAAACCATGTTTCCTGTTCACGGAGCTGTTCATGCAACAGCTTCCTACAGCAGTGCGATCTGCCCTGGCTAACACGCCCCTTAAGGATTTCCGGGCTTTGGCTAGGGAAGCTGACAAGTTTTTTTCCGCTGGCCGGCAGAGCTGAGGGGCCGCCCTGGGTCCCGCCCACAATGACTCCACACTGCCGGTGGACGCAGTGGCCATTACCGGCACTACAGCTACAACCCAACAGCGAGGTCTGTGCTTTTACCATGCGCGTTTTGGCTCCAAGGCTACCAAGTGCCGCCCCCTTGCACCTTTAAGGCGTCGGGAAACGCCAGGGCCGGTGCTCACTAGCTGCCATGAGCGGCGGCCGTACGGGGAGCTTGTTATTTATTACTGACACTGATTCTGGGCGGCGTTTCCTCTGTGACACTGGTGCGCAAGTGAGCGTTCTGCCCGCAGCACCCTTGGACATACAGAGTGATGGACATGGCCCCGCCCTTCAAGCCGCCAATGGCAGTTCCATCCGCACTTTTGGGAAGCGGAGCGTGGCGCTGTGTTTTGGGGGACAACGATTCGTTTGGGATTTTGTCACAGCTAAGGTGTCCACCCCCCTCCTCGGCGCGGATTTTCTCTGCGCTAACAGCCTGTTGGTGGACGTTAAGAACCGGCGGCTCGTCAACGCTGAGACATTTACCTCGCTCCCGTGCTCACTTAGCTGTTCTGGCACGTCAAACCTGTCTAGCGCACTCTCATCTGCTGACGTGTTTTCCCATCTCCTCACCGAGTTCCCAAGCCTTACTGAGCCCACCTTTTCTTCTGCCTCCACTAAGCACGGGGTAGAACTCCACATCCCGACTACCGGCCTGCCTGTCCATGCCCGTGCTCGACGCCTCGACCCCGGGAAACTCGCTGTTGCCCAGGCGGAGTTCCGCACCATGAAGCGCCTCTGCATTATTCGCCGGTCAAACAGCCCCTGGTCCTCACCCCTCCACATCGTGCCGAAGGCTGGCGGCGGGTGACGCCCCTGTGGGGATTATAGGCGCCTTAATGACGCCACGATCCCCGACCGATACCTGATTCCTCACATCCAGGATTTTTCCGCCCGCCTGGCCGGAAAAGTCGTCTTCTCCAAGGTGACCTTGTGCGCGGATACCACCAGGTTCTTGTACAGCCGCAGGACATCCAGAAGACGGCAGTGATCACACCATTTGGCCTTTGGGAATTCCTGCGGATGCCGTTCGGCCTGAAAAACGCAGCGCAGGCTTTCCAGCGCCTGATGGACACGGTGCTGCGGGATCTACCGTTCCTTTTTGTCTATCTGGATGATATTCTCGTCGCCAGTGCCTCCATGGCGGAACACGTGTCTCACCTTCGAACCCTCTTTGAGCGGCTCAGCCAGCACAACCTTATTATTAATCCAGCCAAGTGCCAGTTCGGACTGGCTGCCATTGACTTCCTCGGGCACCGCATTACCAAGGATGGTGCGGTGCCACTGCCGTCGAAGGTGGAGGCTGTGAACAGTTTTCCCCGGCCCCTCTCCGCGAAGGCCCTGCAGGAGTTCCTGGGCATGGTGAACTTTTACCATCGTTTTATTCCCCATGCAGCCCAGCTCATGCAGCCCCTTTTCGAGGCCCTCAAGGGCATTCCCCCCAAGAAGGCCATCGATTGGTCTAAGGAGATGGACAGCGCTTTCTCTGCCATGAAAGGGGCTCTGGCCAACGCAGTCATGCTGGCACACCTTATACCAGGGGCGACGATCGCCCTCACCATGGACGCTTCGGATTACTCCGTCGGTGCCATGTTTGAGCAGTGCATTAATGGAGCCTGGCAGCCTCTCGCCTTTTTCAGCCAACTGCGTCCCAACGAGAGGAAGTACAGCACTTTCGACCGTGAACTCCTTGGCCTGTACCTGGCCATACGTCACTTCTGTTTTCTGCTGGAAGCCCGGCCATTCACGGCGTTTTTGTTGACCACAAACCATTATCGTTTGCAATGGCTAAGGTGTCGGAACCATGGTCTGCCCGTCAGTAGCGCCAGCTCGCTTTCATCTCCGAGTTCACTACGGACATCCGGCATGTTGCGGGCAAAAACAACCGCGTAGTCGACTGCCTCTCCCGGGCCGTCGTCGGCGCCGTCCACCTTGGAATCGACTAAGCCCGCATGGCAGTCGATCAAGCCTCGGACCCAGGTGTACAGGCCTGTAGGAGTGCTGTCACAGGGCTTCAGCTGCAGGACATTGCGTTCGACGACGCCGGCAACACCCTGCTTTGTGATGTTTCCACGATGCAACCACGGTCGGTTGTGCCCGGCGAGTGGAGACGACGGGTTTTTGATGCCATTCATGGTCTTTCCCACCCGGGCAAGAAGTCGTCACAGAAGATGGTGTCGGCTAGGCTCGTTTGGCACAGCCTCAAGAAGGACATCCGCAACTGGGCCAGCACCTGCATTGTATGCCAACGCTCTAAGGTGCATCGTCATGTAAAGGCCGTTGGCGCCTTTCTCGGTTCCTGAGAGGCATTTTGACCACGTGCACGTGGACCTGGTGGGGCCCCCGCCACCCTCCCATGGTTTCGCCTACCTCCTCACAATGATCGACAGGACCACGCGGTGGCCGGAGGCCGTTCCGTTGGCATCGACAACGTCTGCCGATGTGGCTCGGGCATTCATCGCCACTTGGGTCGCCCGGTTCGGCGTACCGTCTGATGTCTCCTCGGACAGAGGTCCCCAGTTCATGTCAGAGCTTTGGAATGCGATCGCCCAGGGCCTGGGAGTGAAGCTCCACCGTACCACCGCTACCGGGGCGGCAATGTAGTATAATGGTTAAGGAACTAGCCTTGTAACTGAAAGGTTGCAGGTTCGATTCCCAGGTAGGACACTGCCGTTGTACCCTTGAGCAAGGTACTTAACCTGAATTGCTTCAGTATATATCCAGCTGTATAATTGGATAATATATGTAAAAGAAATGCTAAAAAGTTGGAAGTCGCTCTGGATAAGAGCGTCTGCTAAATGCCTGTAATGTAATGTAATGCTTATCACCCCCAGGCTAATGGCTTGTGCGAGCGGTTTCACCGCTCAATGAAGGCCGCCCTCCGGGCCAGCCTCCAGGATAACAGTTGGGTCGACAGACTTCCTTGGGTCATGCTGGGGCTTAGGACTGCCCCTAAGGAGGACCTACAGTGCTCGTCTGCTGAGCTGGTTTATGGTCAGCCTCTGCGGGTGCCGGGGGATTTCATTCCTAATGCCATAAGCCCTTGGTCCGCATCACAACAGCGAACCGCCCTCTTGGACAGCGCCAGGGCGTTTGCACCAGTGCCTACATCACAGCACGGTCTTCCGCAGTCCCATGTCCCTTCTGACCTGAAGGCGGCGGAGTACGTTTTCATCTGCCACGATGCGCATCGAGGGTCGCTTTACCCTCCCTATGATGGCCCGTTTCGCATCTTGGAGGCCGGGGACAAGACTTTCCTAGTGGACGTCGGTGGTAAGCCGGACTATGTTTCCCTGGACCGCCTCAAACCAGCCCATCTGGATCTGGACCAGCCCATTAAGTTAGCTCAGCCCCCACGGCGGGGTCGCCTTCCATCTGTTGCGCCACCGCGGCGCTCCCTACCTTCTTGTGGTCCCCCTGTGTCCACTCCGGCCCCCGCTCTGGCCTTGCAGACTCGTTTCGGTCGGGCGGTTCGGCCTCCCCCTCGTCTGGCGTTGCCAGTTCTGATGAATTCTGGGGGGACGGATGTGGCGGCTACCTCTGGGACATACATATATAATTCACCTCCTACTGTCAACGCGGCTACGTCATAGATGGTAACTTCTATGACGTGTTCTTTGGGTTGAATGAGGTTTATAAATAAAGAACGCAGCTGCGTCGCAGTTGGCTTGACCAGGAAAGAAGTCTCAGTTTGGTAATTTCCCGCACTCCTTCAGTATCATTTTAAAGCATGTTCGTTGTGATATTCTTATCTGTCTGTCTTTGTTTAACACAAACCAAGCCCTTGCTTACTAAGCTAACAGTTAGCTTTCTAGCTAGCCACATGTCCAAACAATGCATCTGCAAGCGTGTTTCTTGTGATTTTCGCATCTCTAACTGTCTTTGTTTAGTAACACAATCCTCTGAAATCCAGTCTGATACTCTAGTGGGGGAGTGGTTGGGGGTGGGGTTAGCCAGCTACTTTTCATGCCCATGAAGTTTGCTAGGCTGAGGTGTGAATCTTTGCAAATCTTTGAGAGCTGTTTTCTCAGGAAAGTGTTTTAAGGTGTACCAACATTCAAAGAAGCATATCTTCTTTAAAGATATTGCAGTGTCTGAGATGTCATTTGAAAGCTCAGGATCTGTACTTTCATAAACTATAAAAAACTGAAAAATGACCCCGTGCTACTTGTGGACCTTTTTACCAGCACCAGTCACAGATACACCAACAAGACAACTTAATCTATTGACAAACATGCGACAAAACAACACGGTAGCAAATGAATGCTGCAAAGAAAATGAGCCAGCAAGCGGAAAAGGGGAAGAATCTGCATAGCGATCCAGCTTTTATTCATCTGGCCATCAGGTCACCACAGATGCACATCATCACAGGCTTGCAGACTCCACAAAACAACGCTGTGTAACACCCAGGTTGGGTCTCCTGGAGCGTGCAGACAAGCTCCTGGCCAGAGCAGGGAGGGATCCAGTGGTCATGGTCCATGTTGGAACCAATGATAAAGGTAAAGGTAGATTTGAGGTTCTGCAGGACAAGTTTGCAAAATTAGATAAGATTAGGAGCAGAACCTCTACGGTGGTCTTCTCCGGAATTCAACCTGTACCACGTGCAAGCAGAGGGAAGCAAAGATTAATTTGGAGGTTTAACACGTGGCTACAAACCTGGTGTAGGAAAGAGGGGTACAGGTTTATGGGGCACTGGGACTCCTTTTGGGACGGGTGATCTGTACAAGTTTGAAGAGTTGCACCTGAACCAGAGGGGTACTACTGCATTGGGCCAGCGTATGCTTAGGGTAGCACAGGATTATTTAAACTAGGGACTTGGGGGGCAGGGAGGATAGAATGTGAAAAGGGCAGGGAGGTGCAGACTGCCCAGATGGAAGCTGTCTATAATAATAGAGAGAACAATGATATATTTTTAGACCAGAATTCTAGTAAGGGTGGCTTGGGGCAGCAGGGAGTGATGGAACGGGAGTGGATGTGTAGACCTAGTGGAAGGAATAGTCTGAAATGTCTTTGTTTAAATGCTATAAGTATTAAAAAAAAATTTGAACTTGAGTCTGTTATGAATACTGGGGGTTACAGAGACATGGCTTGGGTAAGGGGATGGAGATTAATATAATATAAAGGGGAACAAGCTTATTACGCCGCTCCCTGGAACCTGTCGGCACCTGGCTGATACCTGTCAGTATCAGCCCAGATGAGGAGACCCAACCCCCCTGTTCCTGCTCACCCCTTCTCCGCAGAGGTGGAATGAATCCCCGGAGTCTCCGGCCGCTAAGACGCGCACCCCGGGAAACTATTGTTCCAGACCCGGTGGCTCCTACCAAGATTGCCTTGGTTGACGTGAGATCGCTAGTAAATAAGTCTTTCATATTGAAGGATTATTTCATTTCCCGGCAGCTGGATTTTTTATGCATGACAGAGACTTGGATGCGGGTTGGTGAGTTAAGCCCTTTTTCAGAACTTTTGCCGCTTGACTGTTCATATTTCAACTCGCCAAGAACGACTGGTCGAGGTGGAGGTGTGGCGACCGTGTTTAAAAACAGCTTTGACTGTCGTCAACTTTCGTCTCCCTCTTTCACCAGTTTTGAACTTAATTTGTTTGAGCTGGGCCGCTCCCACCCTGTCCTCTGCGTGCTGATATATCGCCCGCCTAGATACAACAAAAACTTTATCAATGACTTTTCTGAACTCCTGTCTGACATAATGCCAAAGTATGACCGTGTCCTGATCCTAGGAGATATGAACATTCATGTCTGTTGTCCTACGAAGCTGTTGGCAAGGGACTTTTTAAATCTTATTGACTCTTTTAATTTGGTACAGTTTGTGACTGGTCCCACACAAAAACATGGACACACCCTGGACTTGATCTTATCCTGTGGTTTACCTGTCTCTAACGTTGAAATTTGTGATGTCATTATTTCTGGTCATAAGCCTGTTTTATTTGAGATTTCTATCCCGTGTCATATTGCTATACAAAGTGCACCTTCCCGGCCTTGTCGTGTTATTAAACCCTCTACTGTCGCTCAGTTCTCTGTTGCTTTTAATATTGCAATCGAGAGTGTCTCAGAGTTCTCAGACTGTAACACAGAGGAGATTAACTCTAGATTTCGCTCCATCTGTCAAAACACGCTTGACACTGTCGCTCCACTCAAAGACAGGCGTCCCAAGCCTAAAACCGAGCCATGGGTGAATGATATAACTCGGGCTGCCCGACAGGAATGTAGGAAAGCTGAACGAAAATGGAGGAAAGATAAGCTGCAGGTTTCTTATGATATTTTAAAGGATAGTTGTTGTAAATATCAGAACATTGCCAAAGCCCAGAAAAATAAGTATTTTGCTGACATTATTGAAAACAACTGTCACAAGCCCCGTGTCTTATTTAACACTCTTAACTCCGTTCTAAACCCCCCCCCCCCAATCCAGCTGTAGTGTAGCCTCTGCTGAAACATGTGAAGCGTTTTTAAATTTCTTTGTTGACAAGATTGCAACTATTAGAGCCTGTATTTTACCCCTTTCTTATGACCCATCTATTATTGTAAATTGCTCTGCTGTTTTTAGTCATTTTGAGCCAATGTCACTCTCCTGTCTGAAGAAAACTATTGCTCAAATGAAGCCATCTGGCTCTCCCACTGATGTTCTCCCCCCTCGGTTTTTTAAAGAGGTCTGGGACACCATTGGACCCTATGTCCTAACATTAGTAAACAGTAGCTTGTCCCTAGGAGAGGTACCAGCAAGCTTGAAACAGGCAGTGGTACAGCCCTTACTCAAAAAGCCTAGTCTGGACACCTCTGTCTTTTCAAATTTTAGACCTATCTCTAAGCTCCCTTTTATTTCTAAGGTTTTAGAGAAAGTGGTAGCCATCCAACTACAGTCTTTTTTAAATACAAACAGAATTTTTGAGGTATTCCAGTCAGGTTTCAAAGCCCTCCACAGCACAGAGTCAGCTCTACTGAGAGTGTTTAATGATCTTTTGTTAGTAGCTGACTCTGGGAACTCCATCATCCTTGTTCTATTGGATCTCACAGCTGCTTTCGATACAGTAGACCACTCCATCCTCATCTCCCGCCTTGAGCACCATGTGGGCATCAGAGGTACTGCTCTAGAGTGTTCCATCTTGGCGCCCCTCCTCTTCGCTCTGTATCTGCTCCCCTTAGGGTCTATTATCAAGAACCATGGCAACTCGTTCCATTTTTATGCAGATGATTTACAAATATACCTGCCTTTATAGTGTGATGACCCCAACACTCTAAAACCCCTGTTAGACTGTCTCAGTGACATAAAAGCTTGGCTGGCTCTGAACTTTTTAAATTTCAATGACAAAAAAACCGAGGTCATTATGTTCGGACCAAGCGGGCCTGGTACCTCACCTCCAGACATGGGCCCCCTTGACTCATGTGTCAAACCCATAGTTACCAACCTGGGGGTGAAAATAGACAGTGAGTTTAAAATGGACAAACAGATTAACTCTGTGGTTAGGTCCAGCTTCTTCCAGCTGAAAAAAAACTCTCCAAAGTCAAGCCTCTTCTCTCTTTTAAGGACTTTGAGAGAGTTATGCATGCCTTTGTGACAACACGGCTGGATTATTGTAACGCGCTTTACGTTGGCGTTGGCCAAGCCTCGCTGTCGCGTCTTCAGCTGGTCCAAAATGCTGCTGCTTGGCTGTTGACAAGGACACGCAAACGGGAGCACATCACTCCTGTCCTCACCTCCCTTCATTGGCTGCCTGTGCAGTCTAGGATACATTTTAAGATCTTGTTGTTTACTTATAAAGCAATGATGGTCTGGCCCCCACCCTACCTCACCGAGATCCTGCACCCCTACACCCCATTACGGTCTCTGAGGTCTGTTGACCAGTCCCTCCTTGTTGTCCCCAAATCCAGGCTAAAGAACAGGGGGGGGGACCGTGCGTTTGCGGTTATAGCCCCCAAACTCTGGAACGAGCTGCCCCCCCACATTAGGCTGGCCCCATACGCTCCCAATGTTTAAATCCCACCTAAAAACACATCTGTTCTCCCTAGCATTTAAAAAAATTTACAGTCTGCTGCCGCAATCTGTTTGTAGTTCTGTGTGCATTGTATTGTGATTATTAACTTATGTGTTTTCTATGTGTGTGTGCATTGTATTGTGATTAGCTTATGTGGTTTTTACTGTATTGATTGATTGTGAAGCACTTTGGTCAACTTTGTTGTTTTTAAACGTGCTATATAAATAAATGAATGAATGAATGAATTAGGAAAGATAGATCCAGTAAGAGAGGTGGGGGTGTAGCCCTCTATGTAAAAGAAAATCTTAATGTGCAGGAAATTCCAGAAATTGAACATCTCATGGCTAGCGAGGATATTTGTATTAAGCTCATTGGGGAAAGTGTGAAGGGATTAAAAATAGGTGTATATTACAGGCCGCCAGCTTCAGACAATAGTGTTAATACAATGCTATTTGGAAATATTAAACAAGCTTGTCAGGGAGGCGAGACTTATTATGGGTGACTTCAATTACCCTGCTATTAAAGGAGCTATATGTAACAAATTTACTGTACTAAATCATAAAATGACCATGATATGTCATCAGAGATTAAGGAAACATGCTAAGTCGAAATACTGGCTTCTCCGACAACAATGCTACAGCCAGTATGTTCTCCTTTGAAATTTCCATTCCGGGTCGGAATGTCTGTATTTGTTTTGGCCTGTGTGATTCACTATTCTCCAATTTGACTCCGAGTCCACTGCCATTACAAACAACCAGATGTACTCCGGCACTCCGACAGCCGATTTACAAATGCCTAAGCTAAGTTCACATCGTTTCCATTTAGCTAGCTAGCTAAAGATTTATATATATATATATATATATGTGTGTATATAGTTACTCGCTAAACATACCACTGACGTTAGCTTATATCTGTGTGACCGTAAACATAGCCAGCCATGCATCTAGCTAACATTGACAGAGTTATAAAAAATCCACATGAGCTGGTTTATAATTTGGCAAACAATAAATAATAAACAAATTGCAAACGTATACATTAGCTGATCAACTTACAGTGTAGGACTCGTCGTCGCTTGTCATTGTCAAAATAGAATAAGCTCGTCTCAAAATATAATGTTGCGGTCGGCTCGTCTTGCGCTCGTGTTCATTCAGTGTCTCGACTCCTCAACCTGGCAACCCGCGTGAGCTTTGAGTCTGGGGAGGAGGGAACGGGCGGAGACAATTCTCTCCAATATTGTGAATTTGGATTGCAGTACCCATTTTAAAACGCTCGGTGTCAATGTTACATATAGCTCCTTTAATTGGGAATTGATGACAGGACAAGGAAAACTTGAGTAAGAATTTCTAGATGTTGGGAAATGACAATTTTTTCACACAGTATGTCTGTCGGCCTACAAGAGGGACATCAATTCTGGTGCCATGTAATGATCCTGACAGAATTTGCAGCACAGAGGTAGTGGAGCCACTTAAGACAAGTGACCATTGTGCAGTTAGTTTTGAGGTACTTTGGCAAATTAAGAGGGTCTCCTCTAAGTCCAGGATTTTTAACTTGACGTGCCAACTTTAACAAGATGCGAGCGTATTAAGTAATATAGACTGGGCACAACGTCTTGACTGCAAGATTGTGAATGAATAAGTGGGGCAGGTTCAAAAGGGTTATTGTTGATGCACAAGGTAAATTAATTCCAAAGGTAGAGAAAAGTTAGTTGAACAAGCAGTCTCCACAGTGGATGAATAAGCTATACGGACGAGTTTGAGCGAATTGAATAAACATTATAAGATATGTAAAAAAAGACAATACTGAGAGTAATAAGGTTAATTATTGTAATATGCGTGCTAAAGTTAAAAATGAATTAAGGGTAGCTAAAAGGCTGTTTGAATGGCAAATTGCTCAAGATGCAAAAAGTAATCCTAAACGTTTCTTTAAATACTGCAGTAGGAAAATGAAAGTTAAGGAGGAGGTTAAGTGCATTAAGAACAAGGAGGGGTTGTTGATTTTTAAAATGTAAGAATGAGGATATTGCTGATGCCTTACACAGTTACTTTGTTGAGAGTTTTACCAGAGAGGAGGTTACTAATAGGCCTGAAGGAATAGTCAGTACAGAATGTCTTAGCAGATATTGAGATAGGGGATAGAGAAGTACTAGACAAATTACATAAATTGAAGACAAATAAGTCAGCAGGCCTCTGATAGAATATACCCAAGGGTACACAAAGAGTTAAGTGAGATCATCTATAAACCCCTGGCAGGTATTTTTAGATGGTCATTAGAAACTGGAGAAATAACAGATGACTGGAAGCAAGGTGATGTCATGCCAATATATAAGGAAAGTGGACCGGACTGATCCAGGAAACTATAGGCCTGTCAGTTTAACTTGTATTCCATGTAAAATACTGGAATCTATCATTAGAGACAAGTTGGAATTATTTCGCCACCGTACTTCCACAGAGAATATTAGGTCAGCACAAAGTAAAGGATTCAACGATAGTTTGACTTAAAAAATGATGGTATAAACACTCAAAATAACCCCCGATAGACTGTAGTGGTATTTTATTTGCTTTGGGTGCACTGTGGAGTGTTTAAGTCCATTTGGTAGTGGATGCTACCCGGTTGCCATAGAGTTGCACTAGCATTAGCAACGTGTGTATGTCCAAAAGAAGGGTCAGCATGGGAATTAGCTGAAAATGGTTTCCATCAATCAACTACATCATTGGTAAGTCGTAATTGAGGACATTATTTCCAAAATTCCGAACTATCCCTTTTAAAATTGCATAATATAAAGTTGTTTGGCGGAGGTATGCACTCTACTAAGTGCCATCTTTGTAGTTTTTATAAACTTTTTATTTGCTTTCCATTTGTACTAAAATGCACCCGCGAATACCTTCCTTTCGGGTTTAGTAAATCACTTTACATGTGCTAAAATAATCTATTTGCATGACCAACTCCCACTATTTCATGAAATAATGTAGCGATGGCCATTTTTGCATATGAATTCAGGCTATCCCACAGAAATGAACGTACCTTTCAATTTTAGCACACGCAATCTCTTTACACCTCGTTAGTTGATCACCACAATTTTTTGTCGGAGGTAACAGTTTTACACGTGTTTTGTTAAGTGCAAACCTTTAGTAAATCAACCCCTAAAAGTACTGTGTGCAATTCTAGGCACTGTATTACAAAAAATATATAGAGGCTCTGGAAAAGGTCCAAAGAAGGGCAACTAAGATGGTTCCGGGTATGAAAGATAAAAGTTATGAGGAAAGACTTAATCTCTTTAAGCTTAGTAAAAGGAGACTTTGGGGTGATTTTACAGAGGCTTTTAAATTCATAAAAGGATTTAATAAAGTCAACTACAAGAGGTTGAGTTCTGTTAGTAGAACGAGGGTGCATTGATGGAAATTAGCAAAAGGTAAATTCCGCACAGACATTAGGAAGTCTTCTTCACACAGACAGTAGTCACTGTGTGGAATAGCTTGCTATGTAGCTAGGTTATGTAGTAGAGGCAGAAACTCTGGGGTGTTTTCAAGACCAGGCTTGATATGGTGCTGGGCACTATGTAGTTTGTAGGGCAGCGCTAGGTATCCTGTAGTGGTAGGAAGATGGCGAGCATTGTTGGGCTGAATGGCCTGTTCTTGTCATCATGTTTATGTTATGTCCACCCCTCTACACTGTAAAAAAATATCCCGTTAAAAAACAGTAAAAAGTCTGGCAGCAAAGTTGCCAGTAGACTACCATAAAATAACAGAACATTGCTGTAAATGTAATTACAGAGGATACCCCTAAAAATTACAGTAATTTTTCATTCATTCATTCTCATTTGTTGACAAAATCACATTATTAAATGGTATTTCCCCATAACCTACGAGCAAGACCATTTAAATAAAAATAACAACCTTCAATTAACAGACATAGTCTGTCTTTTTATATTTATGGGTTATTGCTGTTATTTTAAAAAGAGATCTTTTATATAAGCATATTTCTGTAATTTTACAGTAATTCTGCAATTTTTTGAGAAAACTTTGGGAAAAATCCAGTAAAATTTACAGTAGATTGTCTGTTAAAATACTTTTTTTTTTTTTTTTTTACAGTGTAGATGTCTATATTCCGGCTTTTGCTCACTGGGGGTTACATGAATCTTGAAACCAGGGCTGGTTCTAGACTGCTTTGATTGGGGGGGCATGAAGAGATGTTGGTGGGGCACAAGGGGGGGATGTAGCGGGGAGTCTGGGGGTGCTCACCCCAGAAAAGTTTGAGCCTTTTAAAACTCATTCCCTGCATTTCTACACAACCTCACACAGGGCATTTTCTAAAATAAAATGTTTAATTTATGAACATTTTGAAGATTTTATTTTATTTTTTTCAAAAGCCCTAGATGAGATTTGAGATGCTTTCATATGAAGCTAAAGTATAGGCTAATCAGTATATTAGTGGATAAGATCATTTTATTACATTTGAAACCCACCTCCACCCCCCCTCATCTTATAGGACAACTTTATTTATGCCCATTAATACCAAATCATTATCTAATCTTATATGGAAACAAGTATATTAATGCCCAATTAAATCAAATTATTATAGAATCTTACTTATTCCTTATTCCTTCATCATTTCATTCTCTTTGTGCTATTTTTGATTTACATGTGAAACTAAGGTACTGTAATTGGCTCACCATTCATTTATATACAGTATATATATATATATATATATATATTTTTTTTTTTTTTTATTTTTTATATAGGCTATATTTTATGCCTGAGACGCTGGGGGGGCTTGCCTCTGTTGATGGCTGCCGTAATATATGTGAAGTATTCCAAAGTTTGAGGAAAGTAGGGCTGACTAGCCAACACGCACGCAGTTAGGCTAGCTAACACACACACACGGGCACGCACACACTTGCAGCCAGCTAATGCAATGCTGCAGATGTTCCGCAGAATCGCAGCTATAACAACTAGGCTAGATGCAACATGTAATCAATCTATTTAAAATCGAATCTCCCAGACGGAGATTCTCGCCGCTGAGTAAGCTAGGCTAGCGAATATTATATCCTAAACAATGCATAACAGTTATCAAGAAGAGACAGCATAGATTGATCAAAGAAACTGACCTCTCTCTCTCTCTGTGTCTCCATGTTTTAATCAATCAATCAATCAATATTTATTTATATAGCGCATTTCACAACAAGTTGTCACAATGCACTTCACAGCAAAACCCAGCCTAAACCCCCCCACAAGAGCAAGCCAAAGGCAAGTGGCAAGGAAAAACTCCCTGGTGTAACTAGGAAGAAACCTTGGAAGGAACCAGACTCAATGGGGGAACCCATCCTCCTCTGGTCGGCTCAGGGTCCTAGGGCTTAAAGACCAACATGGTCAAAACAGCCAATGTCCATGATAATATAATTTGCAGCAGCTAGATGACAGTCCAGATGTGGCGGCAAGTGATGGTGGGGAACCGGGCGCCGATGGCGGGCGGGGAGCAGCTGGCAGCGGTGGAAAGGAGGGAGGGGCAAGCGGGCAACGGACAGGAAGCCGGGACAGCAACTCTCGAGATGCGGGGCATAAGCCCCGCCCGGCAGAATGTAAAAAAAGAGAGAGAGAAAACAGTTAGGGGAAGTGTAGGGAAGTTAGGGAAGTTTTATATGGCCAAACCAAACCAATCAGATATTAGAGAAATAATTATTTCGATGTGGCATTTTTATGATTGGCCGAATTGTCTGTAGCTCTAATAGCCTACTATAGCGCCGACTTCATATTGTCAGATTTGATTTTTTCTGGATTTGGCTTTGGGGGGGTGTAGGAATTCTGTCCCTCTGTAAAGTAAAACTCATTCCAAAGTTTAGGTCAATAGCAATTTAATTACAATGCAAAATAGTCTTCATTACAGTATGCAAGATACCGGGTAATAGTAAGGCAGTTCAATCACAAAATAGTGTTGTGTGGGCTACAAGCTTTATACCCCAAACCTGAAATAAAATGCTGACATAAAATGCAGGTTCCTGTCCCTGATTGGGTGACAGGCAAACAAATGGACATTGTATGTGGTGTGGGAGGGAACCAAATGGTTATTGTCACCTAGGTATGCTGGCTAACTCCCGTCTCACGTCATCACCAGGATTTGTTTCAAACCCCCCCTTGATCATTGAGTAAGGCTGATTGTGTTAGGTCACCATCCAAGAACAGTGAAGCAGGAAATGTATTTTTCCCTACAGGAGCATTGCCCCCCCCCCCCCCCCCCCCGTGCCCCCTGCTAGAACTGCCCTGCTTGAAACACTCATAGAGTAACCTAAATCTATGGAGATAATGCATGCCTACATATTGCTAAGTTTGTTTACGAATTAATTACTTTAACAACCACAAAACATTTGTCACTTGACATGATTGAGCCTGATTCTGTCTCTGACTCCACTCTTCACACTCAGATGAAGCAACAATATGTACACAAAATGCAGATGAAACGAGTCGATCTGGCAACCAGTTGACGGGTGTGTGCTTCGAACAGCAGCAGTTCCGGCTGTGTTGTTATGATGAGACACTAAAGGGGGTAAAATGCTATATCTATAGCTTTTAAGGACGTTTTTGTGTATTTCTCAAACGGATTGTTCCAGACAATAAATGACCACTGAATTTTGAATGGTACATCTCTATGCGTAAAACCAATGGGAGGATTGGATATTTCTTTCATATTTAGTAGAAGATAGTAGAATGACCGTCACAGTTATTAGCAGCCTTTGCTGTTTCGCCGTTTGGTTTTCTTATTGGCATCGTCGGGATGCTCTATCGGGTTTTTTCCGCCTCTGTCCCGGTGTTTGTATCTCGCCCCGCAATTATTCTTTGCACCAGTTTCGGGTTTCCTACCGGTTATAAATAGCCCAGGACTTCCGCATTTCCGACACTTCGATATTGTCTTTGTTGACAACGAAGTCGGTAAGGTATAGGAAATTTGGTCGCTGCATTTCTGGTTTGTACGAATAGGAAACGCAGCAAGTCCGGTTAAAGAAATTAGGATTAGATTGGTTTTCTCTTTTCTTTCCAATCGTTTTCTTTATCCTTATTCTTTTTACCTGTTTCCCTTTGTTTTCAAGCTATTTTGCCTATAGAGCTTTGGATAACATGTTTTATTTTCTGTTCATTTCTTTCACTCGTTTTCTCGAGTTTTTGCTTTGTTTCTCTAACCTCCTGTTACGCCTAGTGATTTAGTGCGTGAGGTTCTTTTGTTATTTATTCTCGCTGTTTATCGAGATACATTTTTGAGATTGCTTTGATTTGCCTTTTGCTAAGGAAGTTTTGCTCCCGTTCTTTTGTTTATCTCCTCCCTGGTGCGGTTCTTCCGCTTTTGTAGCGTATCTTTCTAGATACGTTTTTAGAATCCTTAATATCTGAGTTGAGCAAAATCTTGGTGCCGGTGCCATGACCACTAGGGTGTCTGCGCAAATGGGTTAACAATGTGCTCAAAGAACTTCATGATCAGTGAGGAAAGAGCTACAGGTAGTCATAGGGTAGTCATTCAGGGTTTAGGGGATTTAACCTTGACAACTGGTAATACAAATGACTCTTTCCAGATTACAGGGACCTGCTGTTGTAGTGACATCTGGAAGATAGAGATATAAAAAATACCAATGAGTTGGACTGCACAGCTCTAGCACAGCTTTTAACACTCTACCTCCAATATAATCAGGGCCAGGGCTATTCATCTCTTTGATGTGACTGAATGTTTAAAAAACCTTATTATAATCAATAATAACAATATGCAATACACTGCTACAGCGCCACCAAGTGGCCAAATTGTGCCAGAACAGCTTGGCGGCCATTTGGAGCTACTCCCTACTAATCTGCCAAGTTTCAGGCCAAAACTGAGGAAAGAGGAAAGGCTAATTCAAGATTGCGATGACCCATGAGGTGAACACACATGTTCCAGATGAGGATGTTGCTCACTGAAGCAAGTTTCAAATTTTAACAAAAGATTTTTTAGTGAATTTCTGAATTTTTTTAAATGTATTGTGGTCTACTGTATATCACCACTATGTGTTTGAATTGGGTCAATACCTTAGGTTGAGTCTCTTATGTGAGTGCCAATATATCTACAAAAATACATCAATTCACATACATCGTTTGGAAGTTATTAGCATTTTTGTGATAAGCCCCACCCACAATGATTTTTATTGGCTTACCTTGGCCAAGGTTTTTGGAATATCAGCTGTCTTTTAGTAACCTCTTAGAGGACCTTGTAATGAACAAATCATTGAAAGTTGCATGTGGATATGTCAAACTGTCTAGGAGGAAATGCCTTCTAAAGGTTTTTAAAAAATTTAAAAGGCAAATTCTATGTGGTGGACATTATGGGCCCTATCTTACACCCGACGCTAAGGGACGCTAACCCAAACGCAAGTGTCTTTGCTATCTTACACTCGGCACATGGTTCATTATAGCCCCTAGCGCTCACGTCGGTTAAATACCAATTCATGTTGCACCCATAGCAAGTGAACTGGGCGTGTTGGTCTTAAGATGAGGTGTGGCCAGGATTATTTTTGGCGTATTGCTATCTTGAGCCAGCAGAAAGCGCTTGCGCTAAAACCATCAAAAACCTGGTCTAAAGTCATGTTGCAGTTGTTTACATGTTATTTTAATGGCGTTTATGAGTGCTTCTATATAGGCGTGTGCACAACGCGCATACACCCTCCTGTCTGTTCCACACAGGGACTGGCACAAGCATGACTAAAAATATCAAGATTACAATGTGAAATTTTATTATTTTGTAGCACATACCTGTCCCTAAGCGAAGGGGAATGCCGCAGTAAATTGCTTTCAGCCCACTCCATCAACATCCAGGTGATGTGTGATGGTTCGTGTAAGGTTACATGTATACTATAGACTATTCACAATTATCTTGGATCAAGCTATGACTTAGCCTATCTTTGCCAATAATTCCTGTAATCTTCTGTGGGGTCAATCTTCTGTTACGGGACAATGGCGATCCATTAACACCTATATCAAGCCTAATGTGCGAATTGTCATTTACACCAAATGCGTGAATTGTCATTCAATGGAAAACTTGCGCAGTGCAATAGACTTCTGAAAATGTGCTTCAGATGTCATTACAATACAGCTATGCTCATCTAGGCCTACAGCCTGTAAGTAAATAGAATGGATTTGACTGAAAAAAGTTCAAAACCTTGTCCAGTGAATATTGCATTTATTGTTTTTCAAATAGCCTATAGGCTACATTCCCCGCTGTGCACAAGGTTTTTTCGATAGCCTACGGTTAAAAAACGGAGATAAATTTCACCATGTTAACTGAATTTTAGCCCCATTCTTCGTCCTTCATTTTTTTTTTTAATTACAGTGACCACGACCAGGCTTCCATACTCTCAGCTTATTAAAACCCAGCTGATTTAACTTGTTATACCATAACTGAACAAAACGATTTTAAAGAGAACAATTAATTCACAAATCATTTTAATGCCATTATCTGCATGTGCGCTTTAACTTCATGCAGGAGGAGGTCTGTTTCACCTGCTGTAAATTGCACTTTTTCTTCCCGGGAAAGTGGACTTGTTTTTAAAGCATTAAGCTGCTGGTAAAACACATTGGTCACATTTCCATAAGCAGGACATTATAAAACAAGGGAAAATATGCGTGAACCTCTGAGTTGCCAACCTGACAGCTTTATTGTATTTAGTGTCATCATTAATGTAAAATAATGGTATTCATGTTATTAATCAATATTAGAATGCAAGTAATGAACTTCGGCTGAAGCTTGAACTTCAAGAACTCCATGAGAACAGCCTCATGGAATTGATGTTTGACAATGCCTCATTGCATAATCAAACTAAATTTGTTAAACAAGCAGGCTAATTTGGTGTTTTCTAAGGTGAGACGGAAGTCATTGGTAGCTTATTCTCAGCTGTTGCTGGTGCTTTTAACGAAATTTAACTGCATACATTTTCTAAAATAACAGCACTGTCGGGAATCACCGGGAACCTGTGCCGGTGTTAAACCCTAATGCTAAAGGTTATTATTGTGTATATCAAAACGCGTCATAATGGTTAGTCCGAATAATATTGATCATACTATTGATCCATATAGCCTATTCCTTGCTCACACTACACATGCACGAGCATGTCTGTTTCGCCATCATATAAGCAATCCGCCAAGGTGGAAAAGCCGGCTTTTAAAGGGAATGGGATATGACATTTTGATTGGTTTATTGCATCCTACGCCTAAGACACACCAATAATTAATGAAGAGTCTAGGTTCCGCCCATTAGCACCTTGCGCCTCACTTAGCACTCAAATAACGCGCCGTCTAACTAGCAAAAGTGGACTTGGACATGCCCTAAATGCATTTGCATTGGAGTACAGCCTAGCGTTTTAGACGATGCGCCAAGATCATCAAGATAGAGCCCTATAACTTCTAAGCATAAAGCATATGTGTTGTCCATGAGAAGAGACATCTTGTGAGCTTGGTTTCAAGTCTCTAGCCCACAAAGGGAGGGAGTTATAATTGTTTAAATATTGGAAATGCAAATGATAGTTATAGCGCCCCTCAGTGGCCAATTACAATTAGTACTAAAATTGCGTTGTGGCCATAAGGAGGTCCCCTCCACCAATGTACTCAGTTTCATAGGTCTCATTCATGCGGTTAGGCCAAAACTGAGGAAAGGGTAAAATGGCTAGTAGCACTTATTAAATGGCGGCCAAGCCAAGATGGCGGTGATCCATAAGGTACAGATATATGTTCCAGAGGAAGCAATTGATCTAAAATCTCTAAAAGACAACAGTGATTTCTTTGTGAATTTCTGAATTAAAAAATAATATTGTGCTATATAGCGCCTCAATTGGGCCAAATACTTTAGGTTGGTGTTCTTGATATGACTGCCAATGGCCAAAAAAAAAGTCGCTGTTGCACCCGTCATGCATAGTGCCCACTGTACAAGCCTCTGGAGGCCGTGTTATGATCTGGGGTTATTTCAATTGGTCAGGTCTAGGCTCAGCAATGTTATGCAGCAATACAATTAAGTCAGCTGAGTACCTGAATGTACTGAATGACCAGGTTATCCCATCAATGGGCATATTCCAGGACGACAATGCCAAGATTCATCTGGCTCAAATTGTGAAAGAGTGGTTCAGGCAGCATGAGGAATCATTTTCACACATGAATTGGCCACCAGAATCCTGACCTTAACCCCATTGAAAGTCTTTGGGATGTGCTGGAGAAGACTTTACGGAGCGGTTCGACTCTCCCGTCGTCAATACAAGATCTCGGCCAAAAATGAATGCAACTCGGGACGGAAATAAATGTTGTGACGTTGCATAAGGTTGTCAAAACAATGCCACGACGAATGCGCGCCGTAATCAAAGCTAAAGGCGGTCCAACAAAATATTAGAGTGTGCGACTTTTTTTTTGGCCAGGCAGTGTACCTACCAAATATAATTAATTTATTTCAAGTCCCTTTTTTTGTGATAAGCCACACCCACATACATTTTTATTGACTGACTGTGGCCATGGTTTTTTTTTTGGATTATCTACTTTCTTTGCAGTAACTTTTTAGAGGACATTCCAATGAACAAATTGGTGAAAATTCCATGTTAATATGTGAAACGGTCTAGGATAGCAGTGTTTCCCCGAGGATGGAGTTGTAGCAGCGGAGGTGAAGCACTTATATACATATATATATAGATATACATATAATTTTTAAAAAAAATTTGTGCCACTCAGAAACCTCCCGGCAGGGTGCGCTTTGTATGTGTGCCGGCACCAGAAGGGCTCTCGAGGCCTAAGTACATACAGTACAGTCAAGGACAACTACAGGCAGGGGCGTAGGTTTCATTTGAACATTGGGGGGGGGGACCACAAACAGTAAATGTTCTTTGTGATGATAATGGAGGGGGACACTAAGTTTAGAGGGATTATTTACCCTCTTAAGACAAATTGTCAGAAATAGTTATGCATACCATGAAGACTATGCCATGTTCACACTGTGCTTACAGTGCTATCTTGCAAACAATAATACAAGGTAACATTTTTTTAAATTGATCAATTTAAAGACTGAGGTGAATCAATAGGCTCCTAATTCAGTAGTTGAACACATGTGTTTTAAGTTCCTTAATTATTCCTTAAACTTATTAACACAATGCAGGTTTGGCTCATTATCATTTGCTTTGTCTTTTGAATTGTTCATTATTTACCAAGTCTCTAGTTTTAGTTGCCAATGTGTCCACAATTTCACCAATTAGGAGCCGATTGATTCACCTCAGTCTTTAATTTGTTTAATTTGATCAGTTAAAACATTTTTACCTCTCTTTTTGTAATTGTTTGCAATATAGCACAATGTGAATATTTGACTTTTATTATTCATGACATGCATAGCTATTTCTAACATAATGTGGCTTCAGAGGGGAAAGAATCCCTCTAAACATGAAAAACACCTAATTAAGAAAAATCAACAACCTGTTCAAATTCTGGGATTGCAATTGTGAACGAAAACCAGCATATGCAAGGGGCCCCAGGACCGAGTTTAAGAACCACTGCCTTTAGTTATGGTATTCACATTTCTCTGAACTTCTAAATTAGGCTAATTACAGTGTCTTACAGTGTCGCCGCTTGCGAATACATCAGCCTCTCATGTTGCACTGCAGGGCAATAAACATTTTAAGGAACCAAATAGCCTACATTTAAGAAGCTACAATTGTTTTCTGATGAACCCTGAAGAAATTCTCTATTCAATTGTCCAGCAACGTCGACATTTCCACAGTGCTACCTAACGTTATCGCACTCGCGGCTGTAATACATTGCTTGTTGTTATGAAAAAACATGTACTTTTTTTAACGTATATATAAGGCATAGACTGTAGAAAAATAAGGAGTAGCTAGTTAGCTAGGTTAGGAACAGCGCCGACAGTATCCTCGCCTACCTGAATGGGGAAACTTCTGGGTCGGCGGTTCTTTTATTCACTGTGGGGATTTTGATTTGATTTTCAGTTGAGAGGACTGTTTCAGGTTAAACGTAGCAAAGGCTGCCTACATACCAACAAACCATCTGCTCTACCCCCGTAACGAGCGTCTCGATTTCATACTCCGTGAAGTTCCTCGTCTTTTTTTGCTGTCTGACTTCTCCATTGCAACCAACCTGATTATAACACATCCATAACGTTACACAAAACACTGGCTAAAACACTGGGTTATGGGAATTAAAGTCCATAGTATTATCGGCTTGAGCAATCACCCCTAATTGTTGACTACATATCCCATTTGTGCTTTCATAAACTCGAACTTGTCGTGGCCATGAAATAAACCATTGCTACTGTTTGAAGTAGCGAGGGGGTGGGTCAATAATTGATACTATGTTTACGGGCGTTACATATCTTTCCGCATAAATTTAAGTCATTTTTTTACCGTTGTTGCAGCCTTTATTGACTGTAAGCTTTACATGGGAGACGGATCAATTATGGTTGGGGGGGACAATTCGACTCTTTCCAAACATTGGCGGGGACACATCCCCCGTTTCCCCCCATAATCCTACGCCCATGACTACAGGGCTGCGTTCAGATCCGAATTTAATTCTTTCTTCCTGTCGTTCCCTTCCCTTGATTCAAGGGAATTCACATTGAAGCAAGGGAAGGGAATGACAGGAAGAAAGCATTAATTTTTGATCTGAACGCAGTCCCAGCACTTCAAAATGTTGTACATCTATGGCCTTCTCTCGTCAGAACAGCTGCATTTGCTAGCTAGCACTGGCCATACGAACTTGCTGAAAGTTAGCTTTGCTTAGAAAGTTTGGACACAATCGCATTTCAAATGAGTTTATGACAGCAACTTTTCCATGAAAGCGCTTTACGTTTAAAAAGTTTTTACGTTACTCTAAAACGTTTACAAGGCCGTTTACTCCAGCATTTTGAAGGGGAGAGAGTGGGAAAAAAAAGTTTAAAAAAAATAAATAATTCAGCAGCGGTGGTCATATTTCTGCAGCGGCGTAACACCGCTGCTAGGTGCATATAGGGGAAACACTGGATAGGGATGTAAATAACTAATAATTTGGTATTCAATTACTCACTTTCTCTATTCGAATAGTATTCGGTTACTCGTTTGAAGGGAAGGGGGGGGGGGGGAAGAAATGACAGTAGCCTATGCTAAAGTTCAAACCAAGAAATAATGTGTATTGTATTACTTTTACCATTAAGCAACAAAAAGTATAGAGTAATATTAAGGTATATAAATTCAGATAAATAAAATAAAATAAATAAAAAGATACATTAAAATGCGTTAAATTGCTCTATCAAAATCAGTCGCACTGACCCCCAAACACATTTTGGTCTTTATATACTACCTGAGGGAGGAAAATGTAAGCTTTCTAATGATACCAAAATGATCTCTCTAATCCAAATATCAAGCAAGTTATGTTGCGTTACATTTGGAATACCATCAAACCATGTTTTTGAGAAAAACGCCTTCAAAGTTTAGCCACGAAAGTTACTAGCTAGCTATGTGTTAACGTTTCTGGATAGAGCTGGGTCTCATAACCGAACTCCGGTGTTTTGTCATGTTACGTTTAAATGCTTCAGAACTATATTTTTAAACTGAATGACATTAACACACACAGATCATGAAAGCCAAGACATTTTTTGTGTAAAATGAGATTAAACCGAATAACTTACATTAGCTTGTCGCCGCGAAAGTAACGTTAGCTGATGTTATTGTGTGACTACAAGCTGGCTCCAAACTATATATGCAAAGGACCAGTGATAGCTTGTGATAAGACTTTTGAAAGCTTCAAAGCTATATTTTCACAATGCATTTGACATTAAAACACGCATATCATTAAAGCCAAGATATTTTTCAAGTAAAAACAGATTAAACCCAATTCAATTGTCCCCTTGAAAGCAGACGGTGTGATTGTGTGACTGGTGATGGCAAGTGAAAGGTGGCAACACAAAACAACGCGATGCTACGGCGCTAGCTTGTCATGCTACGTTTAAAAGCTTCAAAACTATATTTTTAAACTGAACATGACATTAACATGCACAGATCATGAAAGCAAAGACATCTTTTGTGTAAAATGAGATAAAACAGAATAACTTACATTAGCTTGTTGCCACGAAAGTAGCTGATGTTGTGTGACTGCTTAGCCTACAAGCTGGCTCCAAACTATATGCAAAGGACCAATGCTAGTTTGTGATATGACTCTTGAAAGCTTCAAAGCTATATTTTAACAATGCATTTGACATTAAAACACGCATATCATTAAAGCCAAGATATTTTTCAAGTAAAAACAGATTAAACCCAATTCAATTGTCCCCTTGAAAGCAGCCGGTGTGATTGTGTGACTGGTGATGGCAAGTGAAAGGTGGCAACACAAAACAACGCGATGCTACGGCGCTAGCTTGTCATGCTACGTTTAAAAGCTTCAAAACTATATTTTTAAACTGAACATGACATTAACATGCACAGATCATGAAAGCAAAGACATCTTTTGTGTAAAATGAGATAAAACAGAATAACTTACATTAGCTTGTTGCCACGAAAGTAGCTGATGTTGTGTGACTGCTTAGCCTACAAGCTGGCTCCAAACTATATGCAAAGGACCAATGCTAGTTTGTGATATGACTCTTGAAAGCTTCAAAGCTATATTTTAACAATGCATTTGACATTAAAACGCGCCTATCATGAAAGCCAAGATATTTTTCAAGTAAAATCAGATTAAACCCAATTAATTTGTCGCCTTGAAAGCAGCCGATGTGATTGTGTGACTCATGGTGAAAGCTGGCAAGACAAAACGACGCAAAGCTACGGCGCTAGCTTATCATGCTACGTTTAAAAGCTAAACTATATTTTTAAACTGTGACTTCCGACTGATTATGATAGATCACCACTTGTCAAGTAAAAATTAACTTAAAATCATATTTTTCCCCCTCAAAAGTGGAAAATATTAGCTTGTTTTAAGTCTCATTACAAAACTAAAACACTTGCTAAGACAGACATTTTTTACAGTGTAACTATGGCATGTGTAGCTCATAGACTGGGTGTAGCTTTGCCAGACAGCCTGCTTTGCTCATATCTGCCATGGAGTTTATTTGTCTAAAGCACCCTTGTGCAGTCAGGAGGTGTAACATAATTTTTATTATTCATTATTTGTTTGCATAGAGTTTAAAATTTTGAACGAGTAACCGATTACCCGAATAACCGTTTACATCCCTAGTCTAGGATCGAGGAGATGCCTTAAAGTCATCTGTAAGTCATCAAGGATCTGTGGTATCAAACGAGCCTCAAACCATCACTCTGCTGCCAGATATGCAGTAGATATGGATGAATCACTTTAAGGGTTTCTTCTTCTGACTTATTGTTCCATAGAGTTCAATAGGAAAACGAGTCAGGAGAAATAACCCTTAAAGTGATCCATCCATGTCTACTGCATATCTGGCAGCAGAGTGATGCTTTGAGGCTCGTTTGGTACCTCAGATGCTATCGCTTGTAAGAGTACCTCAAAATAAGATATCAAGAGTCTTTTGATGTTGTTGGGTCAGTATGTCATGGCATGCAAAGGATATGCAACCAAATGTTAAATATGATGACTTTATTTAAGTTTGTTAATTTGTCCAATTGCCTTTTGTCCCCTAAAATGGGAGGACTGACTATAAAAATGGTTACAATTGCTACTTGGTTCACCTGATATGTTGTAAACACCCTCAAATTAAAGCTGACAGTCTGCTCTTTAACCTCATATTCATTTTTTCATTTCAAATTCAATGTGTACAGAGCCAAAACAAAAAAAAATTGTGTCACTGTCCAAATACTTATGGACTGCACTCTATATATACATGTACTGTATATACAGTGCCTTGCGAAAGTATTGACCCCCCTAGGCATTTTTCCTATTTTGTTGCAGTACAACCTGTAATTTAAATAGATTTTTATTTGGATTTTATGTAATGGACCAACACAAAATAGTCCAAATAGGTAAAGTGAAATGAAAAAAAAAACTTGCTTTAAAAATTTTTTAAAAAATAAAAAACTGAAAAGTGGTACGTGCTTTAATGTATTTTTAAAGTATCATATTTAATATTTGGTCGCATATCCTTTGCATGCTGTTACTTCCTGAAGTCTGTGACCCATCAACATCAAAAGACTCTCGATATCTTATTTTCAGGTACTGTTACAAGCGATACTATAACCTCTCTGCATTTGAATGGATCTCTATGGGAATTGGGGGGTGAGACTAGATTCAGATGTAAATTACGCTGGTACAGTATGGAACACATGACTGGCTAAATGGCAGTAAGTCATCAAGGGTCTAAGGTATCAAACGAGCCCCAAACCATCACTCTGCGGCCACATATGGAGTAGATGTGGATGGATCACTTTAAGGGTTTCTTCTCCTGACTTTTTTCCCCATAGAGTTTTATAGGAAAATGAGTCAGGAGAAATAACCCTTGCAGTGAGCCATCCACATCTACTCCATATGTGGCCGCAGAGTGATGGTTTGGGGCTCGTTTGATCCCTTGATGACTTACTGCCATTTAGCCAGTCATGTGTTCCATACTGTACCAGCGTAATTTACATCTGAATCTAATCTCACCCCCCAATTCCCATAGAGATCCATTCAAATGCAGAGAGGTTATAGTATCGCTTGTAACAGTACCTGAAAATAAGATATCGAGAGTCTTTTGATGTTGATGGGTCACAGACTTCAGGAAGTAACAGCATGCAAAGGATATGCGACCAAATATTAAATATGATACTTTAAAAATACATTAAAGCCAAGGGGGTGAATACATATGCACGTACCAGTTTTTTTTTTCATTTCACTTCACCTATTTGGACTATTTTGTGTTGGTCCATTACATAAAATCCAAATAAAAATCAATTTAAATTACAGGTTGTACTGCAACAAAATAGGAAAAATGCCTAGGGGGGTGAATACTTTCGCAAGGCACTGTACATATATACATATATACAGTACCCTCCACAATTATTGGCACCCCTGGTAAAAATGAGTAAAAAGGATTATTAAAAAATGGGCCTTTAAAGTTTGTGCATATGGGCCAGTTTTACACAGCCAGACCAGATGCCAGTTTAGTCTTCAATTGTTGTTCTGTTGCATTTGCTTTTCCAAAGACCACTTTCTTAAGACCTATTGATTTTGTCCCAGTTTGAGTCTTGGCACTTGTTTTAAGTAAGTATTGACGGTTGACTCTGATGTAATTACAAGGCTATTTTGTTTACAGGCAGTCTGTGTGGTCCATAACTTCAAAGGAGTCCACTCTGCTCTGGCCAAGCTGAAAACTAAGGAGCACCGCGTCCTCCCACGGATAATATTTCCACGGGTAGAGAGCCCCCTGGAGACCCTCACTGCACAGGTAAAATCCCACGTTTCCTTCTGTTTACTCAATTCAGTTTTTAAGATCTTAAAGGTTGTATCAGCGATTTTGGGTGGAAACATAAATGATCACATTCATCTGATTTTTCCTCACGATCCGCTAGCTGCCCGCCCCATAAGCAGGCCGTCAAAAAACCGCGTCTCTGTAGGCAGCCTATGCTCCAAGATCGTACACAAAAACAATGGTACTACCAACTACTCAAAACCAAAATAAACAGTATTCCAACCAATCACAATGATCTGCACAAACGTGACGTCACTTCTGAAGCGAAATCCCAAACAAACATACTTATGAATAATTATGTTATGTTTTAAAAAAATAGTGTTCAAGCATCCAGAATTATAACCACGTTAATAACGTTTGTAAGAAACCAAACCGTTTGTAAATCCGTCAAGATTTCAGCGAGATAAGAGTATTAGCGTTTGTGCAGATCATTGTGATTGGTTGGAATACTGTTTATTTTGGTTTTGAGTGGTTGGTAGTACCATTTGTTTTTGTGTACGATCTCGGAGCATAGGCTGCCTACAGAGACGCGGTTTTTTGACGGCCTGCTTATGGGGCGGGCAGCTAGCGGATCGTGAGGAAAAATAAGATGAATGTGATCATTTATGTTTCCACCCAAAATCGCTGATACAACCTTTAATGTTTCATCTAATGTAATTTTATCCTGCTTTGAGAATATGGCATGGACTCCAGCATTTGTCCCAGCCCTGATTTACAAGTTATTGCAAGTCTTTTTTTTCTTCTTCACAAACCCAAGGTAGCAACCTCAGGCTTTCTGTAATCTGATTAGTGGTGGTGGATTTCAGTATTTGCTCTTGTTTGACATTGTTGATCTTCAGTGCTTAAACCAACCAATGCCACTCCAATATACAGTGAAACAAAAAATGACACAAAAAATGTGTCACTGGCCAATGAATTATGGTGCTCACTGTATATTAGTTGGATTGTGGTATATGTCTAGATTTAGCTAGCTATTTTTTTTATATCATTAACAACAGCATTCTTGCTAGCTTTCTAGTGACATGCCTACATTTACAGTTTGTTGGCTATCTGAAGGTAGCTATCTTCTGCTAGCTGATTTCCGCTCCCCACCCACAGAGGTTAGCTAGCTAAGCTAGCAACATGTTATCTCTCAAGGATCTACACTAGGGAAGATGGCTTCCTACAACAGTTAGAACTCACTTCAAAGCAACATGCTTATTTGAACTAACTTACAAATAAAAATACACATGCAAAACATAGTAATGGTGATAGAATCCAGTTCTTTTTTCATAGAATCCAGATTTATAATATTATTTTTTCTTGCCTACTTTTAGCTGATATGTTTCACCCTTCCGCTGGGAGATGGCTATGTTTGTATAAACTGAGTATGCAAGGAGGACTGCTTGCGTATACCAAGCAACTCGTATAACTATGTTCAGTATAAATCAGGCCTTTTCACAAATCACACATATAAGTATCATCACACCATTATGACTTGCGTATCACATGCATTATCCTAATCAGTGGGTTACTGATTCAACTTTTAAGCAGGTGATGGCATCCCTGTGCATACCGTGTTTATGAAGAAAAACAAAACAAAACAAACCTTTTTTTAAAGTCAAAGTTAAAAGGTTGTTAAATCCAGGCCCAGGAGTATGTGTAACAATTCTGCTTTAATTCCTATTTTATTTAACATACCTTTGCAAATTGCCCAACAGAACCATTCAGCATCCATGACAGAGGTCACATGACTCCAGGGCCAACACAGAGTGACGTTTGCTTCCCCGGAACACACCTAGGCACAAATGTTTTGTACTGTGTCACACTAAAAAGGACAGTATTATGTTGTAGTTAGAAGCTGTTTTTTGTACATTTTGTATAAGAGAGTGCTGTAGCTTACCCTAAATAGCTTTGAGAAAGATATTGATGTTGTTCTGTGGTGTTTGTACAAGGAAAATGTCTTATGACTGTTTATGTAAATCTTTGAAAAAATCTCACCTTTTGTATTCTTTTTTTAAATCTGTTTTAAAACTCAATATTTGACCAACGTTGCCTGCAATTGGTTCAGGGTTGCTTTAGTATTCATACAAGCTAACTAAGGGTTTAAAGCAAACATGTATTTCTTTATTCTGTTGTACATTTTCCTTTGGGATTTTTAAAACATGCCCTTTTCACAGCATGGAAGTAAAGAAAACTATGAACAACAATCCAAAGCATATTTGTGTATTGTGATTTTTAAAGCCTAGTTCTTCCAAGTATTTTTTCCTTTGTAAACAAGTTGTCAACAAAATGAATGATTCTACAGAAACTATATTTTTGAAATGTTTGGACATTTTTTGAGGTTTAGCAACAATAATATTGAAAAGCATTCAGTTAAAATATTTAAATACAGTGTTTAAATGCAATACAGGGTAGCATCACAGTGTTTATCATGTAAATAAAGCAGGACTCCTCTCATAAAACAAACAAAATGCAGACTTTCGCTATCAAATTATGCACACTTTACGCTGCTGAGAAACAGTGGCAAGGCTCAATCTTCAAGTTTCTACAGATATAGTTTCACATATTTTAAAATATGAAGCACAATATATAAATTTGCAAAATATTCAGCAGAAAAATTGTGAATCTTGGCCTTCTGTGTTTAGAAAATGGATTTATTTCCTTAGGTAACAAAAAATGAAGTAAAGTAAGTTATAGCCAACAAAATATGATATAATGTTGAATATGTTGAAAATTATGTCATGGTAGTTCATTGTGGTTTTTGATAATATTCTGTACCATGCAATAGACAGGGCTCAGGAACTTCTGGCATATGGGGAAATTGTGGTGCTTGAGGTTTCATAGACCAAACTTTGTTTATTTATTTTAAATCAGAAAGTATTTATTTGAGCTCAGCTGATTCAGAGAACCACAATAGGGCTTGCCTCACACCTGGACTAGAAGTAATTTTGGACAGCCAGGTTTCTGTTAAAGTTGGTTTGATTAGGAGAGCATGTGGATTTCCCTAGTAAATGTATGCCCTAATAGAGTGGAGATAATGGGGTTAGGGAGATAATGACCTTACTGAGTTTATAAAGTCATAGAAAGTCATTTTACAGTTATTTCAGACTATGTATTAGGTTTACAGTTTAACTATGTGAATCTCTGTAGAACCTGGGTTTTCAACAGGGGGTCTGCCTTGGGGGTCCTTGAAGGTACTGTAAGGGGTCCCTGGACAGACTTGATATGCAATGACGAAATATATATTTGTTAAAATATTTCAAAATATAAAACCTTTTTTAAAATATAACCCTGATGATGGCGGTCCCCAGAATGTCTTTGAGTCTGCAGGTGGTGAAAACCCCTGCTCTAGAAGTAGAGTACTATGCACTAGGGGGTTTGATGGTTGGACTGAATTTTATGTATGAAAGCACTTTGAGAGAAAAGGAGTTGTAGATGTGAGTTATCAATGTTTTATTTCAAACCAATTTCCTCAAAATAACCTAGTATTTTTAATCCATAATACTGACTACCATACTCTGTATATATTTCAGAACAATAAGCTGTGCTAAAAAAGTTCTCAATTATGGGAGCAAGTGGGCTTTAAAAATGGAAAGCTTTTGCATATTTTATCACCTCACAAGTTTTTTTAATTCTTTTTGGGTGAGCAGCTAAAGAAAAAAAAAGATTTAAATCATGTTCTTTGTGCATTGCGGTTCACTCTTTATTTGGCTATAAAAAGCCATTGTAATGCCTGCCACCTCACAGATATTGAGTCACTGGATTTCTTCTTTCCTCCTTCTTCCTGACATAATGTTTTGTTTCGATAGATTTGAAAACATACATTAGAATATGTTAGATTTTCAACCAATGTTGTTTAAAAAAAAAATTAAATTCTTAAATTCTGATTAGATAATTGTTTGTTGTCTATTGATCCTAAATCTACTGTTCTCTGCTTCACATAGAAAATGAGTTTGGCCACGACTGCTTTGCCAGCTCTTTCCAATGACATGATGTGTTTAACAGGCCTGGGAACACAAGGGGGGCTGAAGTTACCTCATTCTTTTCCACAGGAAATGTGAAAAAAAATCCAGGTCTCTAAACTTTCAGTTGCTGAATGGGTCACAACCTGTTTTCTTTTTCTTTTTTAAGTTTGGATGGATTATCTACTTTTTAAACAACGAATGATGGGAGACTACCTTTTCTAATGCGACTGATAGAAACAGTACTGAATTGTGTGCTTTTTCATAACAAAAAAAAAAAAAAGAAAGAGAGAATCAAAGTAAAATACAGCAAACTAGTACTCACTATTGACACAGTAATATGTAATGCAACCCATAAACCAAATATTTGGAATTGATTATTCATCATCTAATAGAGGCCTATATTTATTTAGCATCTATTATGTTTTTATATTATTATAGTTATTATAATGCTAAAGATTAGTGGCAATAGCAATTACTCAGCAGAAAAAATTATGTAGAAGTCCGAAGAAGCAAAGCCCCCAATTTACAAATGAAAACTGGCGTACCATAGCGCTGACAGATTGAAAAGTTTTCTGTGGGATCTCAAATCAATTCAAATTAGCAACGAAAGAAGCCATGGTTAAAGTTGTATAATGTGGACAATTCCCCGTATGCTGTGTGTTTTGTGTCAACATTTACTGTATGCCTTTTTTTTACATTTGCACATTTACTGTATGAATTTTTGACTCAAGTTATTTCCTGCCTTTTTTTTGTTTCCTTAAGCTTGATTTGAATGTTGCCCTGATGAATTGCATTCACACAGTAGTTATGTTGGGTGGGAACAGGGCGGGTTGTTATTCCGCCACCCAGGCAAAACTGAGCTTCTCCCATAAAAGCACAAGGGAGCAGATTGTGCCAAACTTGGATTGGTAGGTAGTGTTACCTGACAGGCCTCCAGACCATGTTAATGTCAGACTTTCACGTTCCACCCAATGTGCAGAACTGAAATAACAAATTAAAATTCCTGAATGGTGGTGCTAAATAATGTTCTATGGGTATAGCTGGACTGTAGCAGTACAATGTATCTCAACAAAAATGTACAAAAATCCCAAGTTACTCATGCATAGAAATTACTGTCTATAATAAAACTAGAAAAATCTTCTATTAAAAATATTGATATCAAAATGAGGCCAAGTTACAACAAACAATACTGACTATCTTAGCTCACACAAATTAAACATGTAATATCCGCCGTTTCCCTCCAGTCCACCTCCCTTTCGTTTCCTTCGTTTCCCATTCCTTATGTTTCATGTCGTGTTTTTCAGTTTACCTTGTCTGTCTAGTTTCCGTGTTTGTTGCAGGCTGGGCATGGTCCTGGTTTAGTTCCTGGTTTCTCCCTGGATTAGTTAGCCTATCACTCTTCCTCTCGCACACATTCCTCACTCCCTTTCATTATTCAATTAGCCTTCTCACCTGTTCCCCTCTCTATTTAGTTCCCCTGTTTCACAGCCTCTTCGCCAGTTCGTTTTCAAAGCTCCGTCTTGAGATCTTTCCCGGCCAGTTTGTTTGTCACTTGCTTGCTAACTTGATTGTTTTTGTTCCTCACTCCAGCCCTCCCAGCCTGCCTCCTGTTTTGCCCGCTCCAGCCCTGACTCCTCACCTGCCCCGTTTTAGTTCGCCAACTCCGCTTCCAGCCTGTAACCTGTAGTTTTTCCCTGTTCGTTTGTTTGCCTTCTACCTTGCCTTGTTCAATAAATACACTCCTTTGTGGAGTTTACTTCGAGTTTTGTCTCAGAGTCTTGCATTTGGGTCCAGTCCAGTGTTCAACCATAACAAAACAAGCTCTATTCCAAAGCAATGCTACCCAATGCAGGTGTGCCGGAATCATTTTGAAAGTGCGGGGGCCAAAGTTTATTTTCATTCATATTATATATATATATATATATATATATATATATATATATATATATATATATATACAAAACCGTGTGCAAATTGTGAAGAAAACCAAGGAGGCATCCGTGCACATGTACACGTAGGTTATACAACATCTGCACGCAAAGTCTTTTACCGGAATTTATACCATGGTATGGGTGAATACTCGATTCTGATTGGTCAATGACTGGTGGTTATTATGTATAACCGGTCAGTCATCCGGGTCACAAGTTTAATCACAGTTACAAATTTTCTAAATGCGCTGCCTCAGTGGCCTGTTAAACAGGGCGCATTAAGTAACCATAGCAACATGTTGAAACAGAAACAAGATGATCGGAGGCTGCTAATAACGGTAAACTTTATAACAAACTAACTTTGTAACAAACTAACGTTAACAAGAGAAAAACACAGAATGGATGATTTGGACATTTCTTTCAATTTATTTGGAGAAAATAGCAATTACGATGAATGGTCCATAGCAGAGGAAAAATAAATTGAGAATATAAGAAAGAAACCAAACGAAAAACGGCACAAGGAATTAACAACGGAAGAACTTAAAAAGCTAGAAGAGAGAGAAGAAGGATGAGTTTAACACCAAAAGGTCAACAAAATGGGCAGTTAAAACACTGATAGACTTTCTTTATCAAAAACAAAAAGAGCACGGATTTGGATATGTACTCTGTGAATATCCTAAATGAGACCTTACGCAAGTTTTATGCCACGGTACAGTCCACTAAGCAAGGGGGAGAGTACAGTGTGGCTAATTAACCGTCATTTTAAAAAAAATCTATATCTTTACTGATGTTGAATTCAAGTCCAGCAACAACATGTTTAAAGCCATCCTGAAACGTTACAGGAAAAGCGACAAAGACAAAAGTGTCCATCATCCTCGTATAACCGAGACTGACCTTGCCAAGATAAGGAATTCAGCTGCACTGTCTCCCAATACATCTCCCGTATATACACTAACCACAGCCTATGGAGCACTGCTGTGGGTCGGCTCTCGGACGCGGGGCTGGAAAGTCGCCAAATAATGTCGGTGACAGGTCACCGTTGTGAGAGCAGCCTCCGATCATACTGGGCTCCATCCGCTTCGGAGAGGAAGACGTGGAGCCAGATTTTGTCGTCCTCTCATGCCTCCACAAGCAACGTAGCCCATCGATTGTTCCTTGTCCAACAACCACCTCCCAGTACCTTGCCTGTTTCTATGTCAAATTTCACAATAAATGGAAATGTAGAGTTTAATTTTCACAAAGCCAGTTAATAGCCTAGCCTATGGTTTTAAAGAATGCTATTCTTGTTTTGTTGCAATAAAAATGAACCAATAAATTATCTATTGCCTGTTTCTATGTCAAATTTCACAATAAATGGAAATGTAGGGTTTAATTATTCTTGTTTCGTTGCAATAAAAATTAACCAATAAATGATCTCATCTGTTCCCGGTTTTAAAGACTGCTATTCTTGTTTCGTTGCAATAAAAATTAACCAGTAAATTATCTATTGCCTATTTCTATGTCAAATTTCACAATAAATGGAAATGTAGGGTTTAATTATTCTTGTTTTGTTGCAATAAAAATTAACCAATAAATGATCTCATCTGTTCCCAGTTATTTATAATTTAACGTTACCACTCAATTGACTGAAGAGTGGTTAAAGGTGCAGTAGGCTATTTATTCAGTTTGGAAATATTGACATAACATAGGCTAGTTACCTAATGTAACGTTAACAACATGCCAACTGGTTGTGAATGCGAGTAAATAAAATAAAAAAGCACGTTAATTTGTGCATTAAAAAAACGTTATTATCTAGCAAACATCTAACAATTGCATGGTAGGCTAGCCTATACAAACGAGAAGGAACAACTTTTTTCCTGACAGAATCAATTGTTTTCAGAACTAACGACGAGAGGGTTTGCATAGCAACGCACTTAAATAGAACTAGTAACGAGAAATAGAATTAGCGACGAGGGGGCTTCAGTTCAAAAATAACTACCAACGAGCAGTTATGCTTGACAACGGGGAGAAAGGACAGCGGAAGGATATATAAATATCAGCTGATTAAATCCATAAAAATCAATCAATATGAAAGTAACTATATATAATCATTGTTGGTAACCATGGTATAAGCGCAATAATCCACTCCGAGGTGTGGATTACACGGTTTTAACCGCACTCCGCTTCGCGTCGGGTGGTTCTTCGCCTCAACATCATGCGGTTAAAACCGTTTATACCATGGCTTGGATAAATACTCGCTTCTGATTGGCTGGAGGGTGGGCATTTAATTTGTGTAACCGCCTGGCAATGAAGTAGCGCTGGCAACATTTTAATCACCGTTCTAAATTAATACGCCGTCTACGTTATCTGCTGCCAGCGCCATTAGAGTCGACACTTTTATGAATGGTAACCATAGCAACACCAACAGCTGATTAGTAAAGCCGGCAAATAACGCTAAATTCGCTGATTTAAAATGTTTGTATTTGCCAAATATCTTAGTTACAACAACTTTAATCTAGCAAAGAAGTTTTGTGATCAGAGGTGCAGTATTTATTCAGTTTGGAAATATGAACGTAACATAGTAGGGCTTTACCTACTGCAGTGGTTCTCAACCCTGGTCCTGGGGACCCCCTGTGTATGCTGGTTTTCGTTCCAACCACAATTGCAATACTTGAATTTTAACAAGCTGTTAATTTTTCTTAGTTAGGTGTTTTTAATGTTTAGAGGGATTATTTACATTCTTAAGCCACATTATGTTAGTAATAGATATGCATGCCATGAAGAATAAAAGTCCAATATTCACATTATGCTGTATTGTAAACAATTAAAAGGAGGTAAAAAATGTTTTAACTGATCAAATTAAAGACTGAGGTGAATCAATTGGCTCATAATTGGTGCAATTGTGGACACATGGCCACTAAAACTAACCATTTGGTAAATAATGAAGAATTCAAAGACAAAACAAATGATAACGAGCCAAACCTGCATTGTGTTAACAAGTTTAAGGAAAAAATTATGAAGGAACTTAAACTTGTGTTCAATTACATAATTAGGAGCCTATTCACCTGAGTTCTTACCTCTTCTTTGTAACTGTTTGCAATATAACACAATAAGCATAACGAACATGGTAACATAACGTGGCTTAAGAGAGTAAGAGTTCAAAGTGTTCTCTCTATACAATAAAACACCTAATTAAGAAAAAATAACAGCTTGTTAAAATTCTGGTATTGCAATTGTGGTTGGAACGAAAACCAGCATACACAGGGGGTCCCCAGGACCAGGGTTGAGAACCACTGTGGTAGCACACTGACATGTTGTATGGTTGCCATCCTGTTCAGATGGTGTTGAATGATGGTCAAGCACAGGATTGCTTGTTTCAAGAGGGGTGTGTCTTGGTTTTTTGATTTCTTAGTCTGTTGAGAGAATCACAATGCCTTTGAATAATAACCCTGAGATTCAGATGACATATTACATGTTTAACAAATACTTTTTAAATAACAATCATGTCTAAACAGTGCTGAATGCTTCATGAAACCTTCCTCTGAGTTGTTAAGAGTAACAATGAGAAATAGCAGGTTATATAGGCTATATAGCCTAATTATACATCAACCTAATTAGTTTTTTTTTTTAAACCTAAGTAACTTGAACATACTGTTGCTAGACTTACAGTGGAAACAACTGTTGAAAAGAGCTGTTTGGGCATGAAACCCCCTTTTCAGTCAAGCTATGGCTACTTAACTAGTGTGAATTGGGTATGGAGCAGCAGTGAAGATGGGTTGGGGTGAGAGGGAGCAGAGGGGAGGGGAGAAGAAGAAAGGGGTGGAGGGTCAGTGATATTTCTGTAGTGGGTGTAGTACACATCCAGGGCAGGATCTATAACTATTTAATCTACTGCCACTTGTTCTATTTTCTTTTACAATGTAAAAGAACAGTCAAATGATGGTTGGTTACCTGACGAGGACCTAGTAAAATAATGCAACCCCCCCCCCCTTCAAGTTCATTACATTGTACATAGTTAAGCAGCCCCAGTACCTTACCTACGTGGTCCTTGTAATTCAACAGTTAGGCCATGTCAACTTGTTTATTGAGATTTTGATGATTTTGAGATTTCTAAACATAAGATGTTAAAAGAGAATGGAAAAAAAATAATTTATTGCAAATCCTCAGCCTGAAATGCAGCACATTAAACACATCTCCATTTTCAAACAAAACGTTTACCAAAAAAGAAAGAAAAGGTGATTTTTTTTCCTCAGAATAAATTTACTTCAATTAAAGGTTGCTATAATTAATATAAAGTTTGGCTTAAAATAATAAAAGTAAAAAATAAAATTTTATAGATAGGCTATCGTTGCTAGGCGATAACGTCGTCCTGGACCAGAACCGCATGTGCGAGTGGCCTCATACCCAACGAACGACAAGCTGAATTCGGTAAGTAACATCTAACTCAATATATTATCCTAGTAGTCATAATTACAATGTCACGATAGATAAATATGACTTTCCTCAGTCAGTCAATATTTTGGGTCAAAATGTATCTTTTGCTCCTGCGGCTTCAATTGTTACCGTTAACGTTAGTTCTCAAAGAATACACAAAGTTAATTTTAGATTCACCTAGCTAGCCTATAGCTAACGTTAGCTTTTAGCTGCCACTTGACCCAACTTACAGTGTAATATTAACTAACATGGCCATTAGAATACAAATAGCCTGTAACGTTATGCCTTTATGGTTATTAGAGTCAATATAAGTAGCCTACTTATTACAAATATATAATCTGCTCACCGGACAGTGGAGTTTCTAACCGTAACGTAATTTAGCTAGCTAACGTCATTACTAAAGAAAGCTTGCTAAATGCATTTTCTTGTCTAACATATTAATATTGTGCCTGCTGTCTGGGACCAGGGACAGGCTGTGAAATTTTAATAATAGGTAACGTCAAATTATCTAATTTTAGCATTATGCTAATTTTTTGCATTATTTTCCTTGTAGCTAACGTTATAGCTAGATGGCAATCTGATTGATCACCGTTTTCTGAGGTGAAAAAATGGTCAGCAGTCGGCAGTAACCGTTAACGTTATAACAAAAGGAGCACTGATATGAGGGGAATGGGGTTAATGTTATGTTACCAGAACAATTAAGGGACTGGCTGTGAAATTTTAAATCATTATCGCTACTAACATTAACATGAACTACTTTAACATTGGCTACTGCATTTCATTTGCCCAGTAACATTAGCTTGCAATCTATTTCAATATCAAAAATATTCTAACTAGAAGATAGATTGCGCACTCACGGCAAGTAGACCGCTATTTTTCAAATTTGATATGTTTCGCGCCTTTTCTGCTTTCACTGTGTGAAGAAGATGGAAAAAACCGCCACAGGGAGCCTAAGTTGACACATCACTGCCCTGGTCCGTGCTGGAAGAGAAATGTATTCATTTATCCATCGACTTTTCTGCTATTGACAAATGTATCATACCAGTTTCTCGGTTCCATAAGATTATTAGGTAGCTAACATCCAAACTATCTAATTTGTGAAAGCAACCTCAAATTTATAATCATTTAAGTAAAGGTACATGCTTTCTCTTCTCTTTTTCCTAAATGATTCTATTACTTAAACAGTACCATAAATAATTATAATAGGCTATAACACATCATTTATTAGAATATAATATTATAATTTGATATAATTATATTAGTAGTTATATAAATTATAAATTTCATTCTTACTTGTAGAAAGTATTTAATTCTTATAAAGGAATTAAGAGTTGATGCAAAAGATTAAGTCTGTTTTGACCAGTGATGGTCTTAAATTTTCTAAACTGGCCCAAGCAGTGGTTGCTATTTCATTAGGAAGGGCTATATTTGTTTATTTGTCTGAAAATTATACATATATAGACATCACATTTAGAATAACACCTATGCTTCAGTGATGCAGATGATGCCATGGCATTGCCATGTACAGTATACTGTGCAGTGCGACCCAGGGTTATGTGACCGTGGTACTCGAATATACTTTTCAGTGTTGGCAGGTCTGTGTGGGTAGTATTTCTGTTATTGAAAGTATATGCTTTCGCATGAATATCTATAAATTTCCTCACACATGCTTATTTTGAATAGATTTTTACTATAAAATGCAAGGTGTATTATTTTGTCCAGCTTTTTCATCATTCACTTTTTCATCAAACATTCTTTGACAGGTAAAGAATCTATCTCTGCGCGGAGAAACAACCACGAAAGATGCCTCCTTAAAAAATGACCTAGCCAAAAATATAAATCGTAGGGGCATCAACGAATAAGGATTGAAGAACGGGATACCATCAATAGTAAGTGTTTTTGGTTTGCATTGTGGGTCACATACAACTAAGGTTTTATGTGCCTAATGCTTTTACTAATAATTATGTTGTTATGTACCTCTTTTTTTTTTTTTACATTGTGTCTATTTTATGGGGCCATACAACATAATTGGCTGACCCCCGCTGCCACTGACCAAGAGATGGGTGAAAAAAAACATTGGGTGAAAAGATGGCTGCAGCTTGCCAGTGACAGGGAGGCGGGCCGCTGTATAAGACAGCGTCACAAAGCTGCTGCATGCACTACTACACCACCAGATTACAGACTGTACTAAAGGAAAAGACCGACATGTGTATATCATTTTTCTTTTGTGGTAATCATTAAGGTGTCTGTAATGTACTTGCAGTGCAGTCTGTAAGTATTTGGACAGTGACACATTTTTTGTTGTTTTGGCTCTGTACTCCAGTACATTGGATTTGAAATGGAACAGTGCAGATATTGAGCTTTAATTTGAGGGTGTTTACATCCATATCAGGTGAACCGTGTAGCAATTGTAGCCCTTTTCATACATAGCGCCCTCCCTCCCACCAATTTCCAGAGAGATCCATTCAAATGCAGAGAGGTTATAGTATCACTTGTCTTTTGATGTTGAGTCATGGCATGCAAAGGATATGCAACCAAATATTAATATGGTGACTATTTAAGTTTATTTTAATTTGTCCAAATATTTTTGGTCCCCTAAAATGGGGGGGACTATGCATAAAAATTAAACTCTGCACTTTAACCTCATAGTCACTGTTTAATTTCAAATCCAATTTGCTGGAGTACAAACCCAAAACAACTAAAAATGTGTCACTGCCTTACAGACTGCACTGTAGCTCTTGATTTTATCTACATCGTAAAATCAGATTTTTGATTTATCAGTGTTAGTGGAAATTGCACTTAAATTCAAGATGTTTGGAAGTGGAATGTTTAGATTTTAAACGAGGAAATGTTATGTCAGCATTGAATATCTTTTGGAAAAGCAGTTGATTGTATCTTTTTTGACTAAATTGGGCCTGCCGTATTGTTGTTCTTTTCAACTTCTGAATTTTGTACTCAACAATTTTTAATAAAATCTTTGAAGTGAGAATTGAGTTAAGAATTATTTCTAATAGGATCGGGTACATTTCACCATGGTATGGCATTTGTCTCCGCACTTAGACAATGTAGTTAGATGAGCTTCAACTTAACTCTTGTTAGATTCAGCTCATACCCAGAGCTAAAACTAATTAAAAATACAGTTGATGCAAATGTAGTAAGCATGTTGTCTAAATGTCTTGGGTATGTAGTTGTATGTTTTTATAAAGCTACTATGCCAATAACAATAATACCATAAAAATTAAGTTTTAGGGTAGAAAGTGGCTAATTTAAGATTTATCTGTTAAAGTGCTGCTGGCTCAATTCTGGCCCATTTCATGCCCAAGATCAGCACCAGCATACCACCATCCCATGCTGGTCACCAGCATACCAGCACCAGCATACCCCCATACCAGCACCCCATAGTTCCTGTTTTTCTGGCAGGACAATCTTCTGTTAAGGGACAATGGCTATCCATTAAAAACTTATAACACATGCTGATAACACCTGTATCATGCCTATAACAACGTGTGAATTGTCATTCAATAGAAAACTCACAAAAACACGCACTGCAATAGACGGGCATTTGGAGTGTTGAAAATGCCCTTCAGATGTTTGGATGAGACAGGTGGAACATTACAATACAGCCCTCTTCATCTACAACATGTAAATAAATGGAATGGTTTTGATTGAAAAAAGCAAATATTGCATTTATTTTTTTGTTGGGATTTACTGTGCATTAGATTTTTTCGTTATGGTTCAAAAAACGGATATTAATTTAAAATTCACCATTAAACCCTATTCTTCGTTCTTCATATTTTTTTATTACAGTGACCAGGTTTCCATACTTTCAGTTATTAAAACCCTGCTGATTTATATGATCTGTTCTTCCATAACTGAACAAAACTAAAATTTTAAAGAGAACTAAGAGTTTAATTAAGGAAAGTAAACATTTTCAACAATTAGAAACAAAAACTAATTTGGAGCACATTACACAATTAATTATGAGAATATTAATGCCATATATTCTCTGCATGCATGTTTCACCAGCTGTAAATGGCTCTCATATTAGCAATCCGCCAAGGTGCAAACACAGGTGGCTTTTATTGGCAATGGAAGATGTCACTCTGATTGGTTTATTGAGAGAGCCAACTAAGGGCCTGCAGAGCTTGCATGAGAGGCAAAGGTGGTCGACTTTAGCCCTGAGAAGCGTAATTGTGGGTGCCAACCACCCCATCTATTAGCCAGGTTCCTCCCAAGATTTCATCCCATCGGGGAGTTTTTTACCTCATCTTTACCTGGGGGTTTAGGCATGTTTTTTGCACAATTTTCCTTCTGTTTCTCCATACAGCGTCTTTGAGACAGTTCCCTGTAAAAAGCGCTATACAAATAAAATTGAAATTGAATTCCTGCCGAATATTGATGGCCTTGGCAATTGGGCTCATGGTCTTCTCTGTCATGGTTTGGCAGCCCTCCTCTTATCTCTACAGTCGTTTCCTCTCTGAGCTGCGTGAGGGCGCTCTTGAAGTACTTTTCCGCTGCCCGTGCCGGGGTTTCCTTCTCACTCGGCACTTATCCGGCGCACCTGTTTTAGGTTTCCTGCTGGCTATAAAAGCTCAGTGCTTCCTTCTTCCGGTGCTTCCATGTGGTCATTGTACTTCACCATGAAGCCGGTATCGGTATAGGAATAAGGAGACCACTTTGCTCCATCGCTTTGCTTTGGAGTAACGCGGGACTTGCCTTTAGGTGTGTTAGAGTTCCTTTGTAGGGTTTTGTTTTCTCTTTTGTACTATCTGTTCCTTGATCTGATTTTCCCTTCTGTTCTCTCTGAGACAGTTTCCTTCTTTACCGTTTTCCCTTACATCTCTTTTTTGTGCTCTCTCTTATTGAGAGCGAGAGGTAATTTTCTCTTTTCTTTCTACTACTTGAGCCTATGAGTTTTTTCGCCCAATTATCTGGGTCGCTATACATTTTTTTGTTTCTTTACCTCCGTTTAGTGCTTTCTTGTATTAAGAGTTAGAGGTAATTATCTTCTTCCCTCACTCTGTTCAAGTCTTGAGTCTTTGCCTACCTTTTCTGGGTTGATTTTTTCGTTTGGCTTTACGCCAGGAGTTTTATTTCCCTATTCTTTCCTATTTTTCCTATCCTTTTCGCGGATCATCTCCGCTCTTGTGGTTTTTCCTCTACGGGAAATACTTTTAGATTCCCTCTCTGTCACGTCTGGTCCTCCGAACCCGTCTCCTCACTACATTCTCATGTTCAGCAAGAAATGCAAGCTCAGTCGGATTGAACCTGTTACACAACAAAATAAAAGTACAAACCCCAATTCCAAAGAAGTTGGGACAGTATGTAAAATGCACATAAAAGCAGAAGGCAGTGATTTGTAAATTTTTTTACATATATTTAATTGAAAACAGTACAAAGAAAATACATATAATGTTTTACCTTATCAACTTATTTATTTGTATAAATATACGTTAATTCCGAAATTGATGCCTGAAACACGTTCCAAAAAAGTTGCATTCGCCGTTTTCCCTTGCTTACTTAGCTTTAAGAAAATCCCGTGAATTCTGACGCAGAATTGTTTAAAAGGGCAGCCGCTTGCGAAAACCTCAGCTTCTTCAGTTACACTGCAGGGCAATAAAGTAGGAGGGTGCTATTAATAGCCAAAAGCACTTACGACCCTCGTCTCGCCACAGCCACAGACTGTAAAATGCACCATTTATACACGCTAAAAAAATCATGTTCAGATATAGAAACAATATTTTTTTAAAACATTGTAGCCTACAAATAAGCATTCGCTGTTTTCCCTTGCTTACTGTAGAACACACTTAATGGGTTGCTCAGTTTCGCTCACTCTGAGCCGGTCGGAGCGTTGCTGAGCACTTTTGGATGTGGATCAGAGAGGAGCAATATGGAAGTACGTCGTTAGCTATGGACCCAAGTACACGGACGCTTATACACTTCGTAATATAAAATAACAATTTAACGGTAAAATCAACGTGTTAAATAAAGCAAATTTGACTGACACAATCATTTTGGTACTACTTTAAATAATTTCCATTGAAAAATACAGCTTCAGTGTGTGTAGGCCTGTGTGTACGTGAGCACACTCTGCTGACAGAGCTGTTAGTACTCAGACAGTTGTTGACAGTTGCTCAGCGCTCACGTAGAGCAGAACGTTCAAAATCGGCTCAGTGCTCTCACTGAGCATTCTCAAGGCCGTTTTACACCAGTAGCGAATTTTGGCGAGCGGAAGCGAGTGGCCGTTCCATTTCCACGGCCATAGTAATTGATGTATATATTTAAACCCAGGGCTGAAGCGGAGCGGTTGCACACCGGTCTTGCCGTTGTGAAGCTTTTTTTTCCGTCTATTCTTTAAGTCTATTTTTTCGGAATGCGACCGCAAGCAAACCGTATGCCAAGTTCACATAAATACACTGTTTAAATGCACTTTAGAAGCTTATATTTTGGATCAAATAATCACAATAGCATATAAATCATCGATGTTCACCTAACCTTCCTAATAAACAGATCCTGGTGTTGTTAAACAGATTAAGTTGAAAGAGTTGTTAATGTGCCTGCGTCTCTACTCACGGCCTGCGTTTAAAAAGCAGTTCTGGTGGGTAAAGCCATTCCAAGTGCGCTCTGCGTGCGCATCTGGTGTAAAACGGGCGTCACTGTGACTGCTCAGTTACTTAACGCACCCATTGTCGCAAGCATTAACTGACTTCTCAAACATCTAAGACTCAAATGAAGACAAGTATGCTACTTACTGTACTGTGCTGCATACTACCACCTACTGCACTGGAGTGGGTATAGCAGTGCTTTACTGGCAAACACAGCTCTACAGAAGCGTCCTCCTGAGCAGGCCAATTCTAATTATTCAACATTCAATTGTATATACAGTGCCCTCCACTATTATTGGCACCCCTGGTAAAGATGAGTAAAAAGGGTTATACAAAATTCACTGGTTGGTGAATTAGCTTAAAGTCACACTGAAAAAATGAGAAAAATCCAACCTTTAATTGAAATAAATTTATTTCATCAAGAAATAATTATTTTTAACAAAAACATGTGTGCCACAATTATTGGCACTCCTGCATTTATATATAGAATAAAGTAATCATTTTTAATATTTGGTCACATATCCTTTGCATGCCATGACTTCCTGATGTCTGTGACCCAACAACATTCAAAAGGACTCTTACAAGCGATACTATAACGTCTCTGCATTTGAATGGATATCTATGGGAATTGGGGGGGTGAGACTAGATTTAGCTGTAAATTACACTGGAACAGTATGGAACACATGGTTTGCTAAATGGCTCTAAGTCACCAAGGGTCTGAGGTATCAAACAAGCCTTAAACCATCACTCTGCTGCCAGAAATACAGTAGATATGGATGGATAACTTGAAGGGTTTCTTCTCCTGAGTTCAATAGGAAAATTTGTCAGGAGAAACAACCCTTAACTCCTTTGCATAGAAGGTGACGCCGGCGGGACCTTTTTGCTCAACTGAGGCATTCGTGGCTACTGCAGCCAAACTATTAGGGGAAATCACAAACTTTATTGGTAGACGGTTCGTGACGATTTCTGCCGAATACGGAGTTTCAAATGTCACTATTTCCCCATAGCAAGTCCACTTAACAAGCAACCCCCACCTAGTCTATACCTACCCATGCGTGACATAGTGGACAATAGCGTCTATGTTTGAGTTCATAAATATATTTATTCATCATATAAAATTTTAATAACGTCATAGCAACAAGATAAACCAAACAATAGCCTGATCGTATGCCAGAAAAGCCGTGAAAAGCCCTGCTCACTCAAATGCAAAATAAACTGTGAAAGTACTGTCTCATTCTACCATGTATTCTACTAGCAATATATGCTACTAAATATGAAATAAATATACAATCCTACCATTGGTTTTACACATCGAGATGTTCCTTTCAAAATTCAGCGGTCATTTATTGTCTGGTACAATCGGTTTGAGAAATATACAACACTTTATACCGTTGGTCTCGCTGGCTACATATGTACGTTCGTGTTTCCACTCGAGCACTGTCTTTCCAATATGTTTGATAGCCCTATTGTTATTTTTGCATGCTGAGTGCATTTCACATACTGTAGTGCAATCGCTAAATGTATTTTTGATGTAGGCTACCGATGTTCATTGAAGATAGAACATTTGGCAGCATTTTGCAGATGGTGGAATACTATTTTATGTTCATGTTATCGTACATAATATAGGCTATGGCGTGTATACTTGTCTCTTAGGGCATGACAAATGCTCATTCCAATTTACTGTGTGCTGATATGTGGTAGATTAAGGTAAAAAATTCCTTGGAGTCATTATGAATAGGAAAAATTAAAAATTAAAAAAACTACAGAAAAATGCAATCCCAGGACAAAAGTATACATATGCCATCAGAAGGAGCAAATGTATATGCTTTATAATGGACAAAACTAATTTTATGACATGTTTTGCATAGGGGTTTTGGACCCATAGATATCTACCCCCCTATAATGATGAAAATATAGTAATTGCCACTTGGAAATTATGCAAAAGTGAGTTTTATGAGCCAAAACTGTTGATTTGTAGTTAAATATATCATAATGTTTTATTTAGAGTAGTGCACAATTTAGCCATTTGGATTGATTTGGAGACACTAATGGACAACAGGGTACACTGCTATATTTTGCATCATAGACCTTTAGTAGTTCTGCATATCATCCTCAGATTTTGCTAAACTTGCGGACATGGAGTTTATGATCCAGGAAATGTATATATATTACCAATTTCACTTATGTAGCTCTAACTAAAAAGGTTTTCCAAAGTTTCTTTACATTTGTGGCATTTTATTTTGACTTAAATTATGAAAATAAACAAATCTAAGTTTGTATTGTAAATGGTACACCTGTCCTGTTTCATTTAAGCCATTTACCAAGTTTATGTGATGCTCACACCTGGAGTTATAAAGCCTTAAACAGAGCACCCCCTAAATAGGTGAAATTTGCCATCTGTGCCAAGGGGTTAAAGTGATCCATCCGTATCTACTGCATATCTGGCAGCAGAGTGATGGTTTGAGGCTTGTTTGATACCTCAGACCCTTGATGACTTACAGCCATTTTACCAACCATGTATTCCATACTGTTCCAGCATAATTTACAGCTAAATCTAGTCCCACCCCCCCAATTCCCATTGAGATCCATTCAAATGCAGAGACGTAATTGTATTGCTTGTAAGTGTACTAGAAAATAAGATATCAAGAAGATGTTGTTGGGTCACAGACATCAGGAAGTCATGCCATGCAAAGGATATGCGACCAAATATTTAAAAAGATCACTTTATTCTATATATAAATGCAGAGGTGCCAATAATTGTGGCACACGTGGTTTTGTTAAAAATAATTATTTCTTGATGAGGGATTTTTTTTTCTCATAATAAATGTACTTCAATTGAAGGTTGGATTTTTCCTCATATTTTCAGTGTGACATTAAGCTAATTCACCAAACGGTGAAGTTTTTATAACCCTTTTTACTCATCTTTACCCGGGGGGCCAATAATAGTGGAGGGCATTATATATATAGAAAAGCATAGTACGAGAGATTCAAGGGAAAAAATACCAAATGGGAGGACAGCGGGAGAAACCCAAGAAATACCGGAGGGTTGACAGGTATTAGTGTGTTGTCATGTCTCTTCCTAAATTAAAATCAGGGCTGTGTTTCAAATTGCATATTTGCACACTTGCGTACTCGTGTACTTGTAAGTGTACTTGTAAGTACACTTCCAAGGGCACTAAGAAGTCTGTAGTACTTATGCAAGAACGCAGAGCACTTAAAAACCTTAAAATCACGTAGTTATACTACAATGTCATAACTTCTGAGAAAAAAATTACAAAAACTCTTCTGACCTTAGCAAGAAACACATCCGGTGCAGGTTAACTTTAGACTGCCCCTGACATCTGAACATTTGACATATATGCTACAGCAGAAAAAATAGCTTTTTATACAAATTTGTGGTGAAGGGATGTTGGTATAGTTTTATTTATAAAGTAAACAGAGGAAATGCTTAGCGGTATGTTGCCTATATTAAGGTTAAGATGAGGTAAAAACGTGATGATCTTGGCTAACATTAGTTAAGATGAGGTATAAACGTGATGATCTTGGCTAACATTAGTCATTTCCAGTCAGTAACGTAACAGGGCATGCATGCACTTACTGTTATCTTGTTGATTTTTGAATATATTGAAGGTATTTATGCTTGACCATAGATTTGTCTGCTTTATCTGAACTAATACATTAATGATTTTACTGTAAATAAATCCAATGCATTAATTTCACGGGCATCTAAACTGATATTTGCCATGGGTTGTATCTTGTTTTTATTTGTTTTGCAATGTTATCCATTTACTTAGTTCATCCATTCACTATGTTATACATTTTCTTTAAATAAAGTGTGTGTTTCATTGAACACATAAATTGTATATTTCAGTGTATGTGTCTTTCAATTTTGCATTATATCAACCGATTCTCAAGTAGCCCATTAGGAGTATGGATAAATGGTAATGTGAAATGTCAATGAACCTAACATTCAAATTATTATTTTTTTTTGCATTTTCCCATACATCACTAAGAGGTGTGGCAGCCATCCGGAGGCAGCCCACGGAATGGTGATTAAGGGGAAATATGTGCCAGCCCACTGGCTCCACCCCCTTCCCTTATTTGGGCTGGCAGGAAGTGATTCAGCACACCAGCAGCCCATTCTCTCTCTCAGGCCCAGGGATAAAAAGCCAACAACGAAATCACTTCGGGACAAAGTACCGTGAGGGAAACGCGTTGTGTGAGAGAGATAGTGAAATTGTGTTTGGATTTTTGGATAACGACTTGGACTGTTTTGGAGAACCCCGTTTGGGATTGACCCTTTTTTGTATGAGACACCGGCTTGGATTTGGAACTTGGATTACGAACTGGGACACTGAGAACGGATTACGGAATAAACAAGTAAACCTTTTTTTCCCTTCCCCCCGTTTTTCACATTCCCTTTTCCCCTCCCTCCTGTGAACATTTCCCAAATAAACAGCCTTTTTGATTGCATTTGCTTGTGTATGCTGATTTTATTATTAATCATTGGTGGAGTTGAAACTCAACACCCCGGGTTCTGCTACAGAGGTTATAACTTTTGAGCAGTAAATGATAAATCTCTTCTGATTTGTACTCTTATAAAATAGTGAAGATACCACACAGTTTGTCTCTCTCGATCTTGAACATGAAATGTTTAAAAACCCAGGTTTCTCATGGAGAATAGCCATTTAGAAAGTTTTTTTTATTATTATTTATTTTGTGAATTGTTTTAATAATTGATATTTTGTTAACCCCTTGGCGCAGATGGCAAATTTCACCTATTTAGGGGGTGCTCTGTTCTAGGCTTTATAACTCCAGGTGTGAGCATCACATAAACTTGGTAAATGGCTTAAATGAAACAAGACAAGTGTACCATTTACAATACAAACTTAGATTTGTTTATTTTCATAAATTAAGTCAAAATAAAGTGCCACAAATGCAAAGAAACTTTGGAAAAAAATGTTTTTAAATAGTTTTTTAAAATTTTGCTGAGAGCTATATAAGTGAAATCGGTAATCTATATACATTTCCTGGATCATAAACTCCATGTCCACAAGTTTTGAAAAATCTGAGGATGATATGCAGAACTACTAAAGGTCTATGATGCACAATATAGCAGTGTACCCTGTTGTCCATTAGTGTCACCAAATCTATCCAAATGGCTAAATTGTGCACTGCTCTAAAAAAAATATATATATGATATATTTAACTACAAATCAACAGTTTTGGCTCATAAAACTCACTTTTGCATAATTTTCAAGTGGGAATTACTATATTTTCATCATTATAGGGGGGTAGATATCTATGGGTCCAAAAGCCCTATGCAAAACATGTCATGAAATGAATAAATTAGTTTTGTCCATTACAAAACAAATACATTTGCTCCTTCTGATGGCTTAAGATAAAAACCATTGATATCACAGTGTTACATACACCTAAATATGTTGCCTAATCATTCACTCTTGTACCTCAATAAAACATCACTTGTCCCTGTACTCTACAGGTAGATATCTATGGGTCCAAAAGCCCTCACTTGTCCCTGTACTCTACAGTATGTATACTTTTGTCCTGGGATTGCATTTTTCTGTATTTTAAAAAAAAAAATTTAATTTTCCTATTTATAATGACTCATTATATCAAAAATACATTTAACGATTGCACTACAGTATGTGAAATGCACTCAAAATGCGAAAATTACAATAGGGCTATCAAACATATGTGATGCGGTATGTCAAAACCAGGCGGAATTGGGCAAGAGGTCAATTTTGAGTTATTGGTATATTAGTAAAACATAGACCTTGCACTTTACAACTCCGCTTTCTTTTTTCAAATCGGATATTCCAAAGCGAAGTTATTAAGATTTTAAATTGGACCGTCTGAAACATCGAAACTGAGAAATAGCCCTTTAAAGTTTGAGTTTAAACAAAACAAGTTGGTTAACAATGTTAGCGTACCGAACCCTGTTATCCGGCGGAAACCAGACATTTTTGTGATCAACATACGATACTGATATTATTCTGGCACATACCATTGAACATATTATATTTATTAGGTTCACAAAACGATAAGCTAACTTTTAAGCCAATAACCATGTAGATGTGACCGGTAGTTTTTTTGTTTTAACGTCTTTTAGATTAGAAAGTACTGTCAAAAAAGGGGCGCCCTTTATCGGGCGGCTCTTGTAGTGCATAAACAAGCTCACGATTATTGTTGTTTTAATAATCAATTAATAGTTTATTTCATCAAGAAAGATACCGTTTGAATAACCAATATGTTGGCAAAATAGCTGGCTAACTGGATAGTTTACCTGACAGTCCGAAAGATGTCGATATTGGGTTTATTTCTTCACAAAACGATAAACTAAGTTTTAAGACAATATTAAACATGTAGACGTGACCGGTAGTTTTTTGTTTTAACGTCTTTTAGATGAGACAGTAATGTCAAAAAAGGGGAGACAACTATCGTTTATTGGCTTAAAAGAGATAGGCTCAATCGCATTGGATTTATTTCTTTACAAAAACGATGTTAACTTTTAAGCCAATAACGTGTTTTTTTTTTTCGTTTTAACGTCTTTAAGATGAGACGAGACTGCCAAAGAAAGGGCGCCCATTATCGGGCGGCTGTTGTAATCCATAAACAAGCTCACGATTATTGTTGTTTTAATAATCAATTAATAGTTTATTTCATCAAGAAAGATACCGTTTGAATAACCAATATGTTGGCAAAATATCATCATGCGATTTTACGTTAGCAAGTGAGCTAGAAGTTACGCTAAATTTGGCGTCATTTCCAAGCAAAATCTCGAACAAGGCATCATTTTGTGAAATGACATGCCTCTCTAAAAGTGCTTAAAAAAAATACTTTGTCGATGAAATTTCAGTTTGAAACTTTTACAGAACATTTTTAATATTTGTAGCATCATAAATGTTCAAAAATCTCAAAAACGCTAAAATTCACCCCCAAGGCATTTTGCAGCTTTTCCTCTGTTCGTAGCTCTGCCCAATTCCGCCTGCTTTTGACATACCGCGTCACATATTGGAAAGACAGTGCTCGAGTGGAAACACGAATGTACATATGTAGCCAGCGAGACCAACGGTATTTTAGACACAAAAATACTTACGTATCGCAAAAGGGAAACTCCCCTCCATAATGCGTATTCTATAGAGCTTGCGTAATACTAGACAGTTAAAACGAAAACTGCCGTTACGCTGGGCTGTAGTAAATTGCTCAAAGCACCCAAAAAGACTTGGCATATACCATTGCTAAGGTTATAATGTACTCTATTGGATAAAAAAGCCGACAATTAAACCAGAATGAGCTGTAAAGAATGAGACAGGCTTACAGGGCATGGGGGTATTACGCGGCGACGTTTCAGATAGTGTAATAGCGGTATAAAGTGTTGTGTATTTCTCAAACCAATTGTACCAGACAATAAATGACCACTGAATTTTGAAAGGAACATCTCGATGTGTAAAACCAATGGTAGGATTGTATATTTATTTAATATTTAGCAGCATATATTGCTAGTAGAATACATGGTAGAATGAGACAGTACTTTCACAGTTTATTTTGCATTTGAGTGAGCAGGGCTTTTCACGGCTTTTCTGGCATACGATCAGGCTATTGTTGGGTTTATCTCGTTGCTATGACGTTATTCTAATTTTATATGATGAATAAATATATTTATGAACTCAAACATAGACGCTATTGTCCACTATGTCACGCATGGGTAGGTATAGACTAGGTGGGGGGTTGCTTGATAAATGGACTTGCTACAGGGAAATAGTGACACTTAGAAACTACGTATTCAGGAGAAATCGTCATGAACCGTCTACCAATACATTTAAAACACAGAGTTTGTGATTTCCAATAATAGTTTGGCTGCAGTAGCAACGAATGTCTCAGTTGAGCAAAAAGCTTCCGCCAGCGTCACCTTCTACGCAAAGGAGTTAAATTAAGCATATTATTGTATATACAGTTGAAGTCGGAAGTTTACATACACTAAGGTTGAAGTCATTAAAACTCATTTATAACCACTCCACAGATTTCATGTTAGCAAACTATAGTGTTGGCAAGTCAATTAGGACATCTACTTTGTGCATGACACAAGTAATTTTTTCCAACAATTGTTTACAGACAGATTATTTCACTTTTAATTCACTATATCACAATTCCAGTGGGTCAGAAGTTTACATACACTAAGTTGACTGCCTTTAAATGTGTAATATTTGGTCGCAGACTCGCACATTCTTTGCATGCCATGACTTCCTGATGTCTGTGACCCAACAACATCAAACAGCATGCTGGAACAGTATGGAATACATGATTGGTAAAATGAGGTATCAAACGAGCCTCAAACCATCACTCTGAGGGTTGTTTCTCCAGACAAATTTTCCTATTGAATCTATGGAAAAATAAGTCAGGAGAAGAAACCCTTCAAGCTTTCCATCCATATCTACTGTATTTCTGGCTGCAGAGTGAGGATTTAAGGCTTGTTTGATACATCAGACCCTTGATGACTTAGAACCATTTAGCCAACCATGTGTTTCCATACTGTTCCAGTGTAATTTACAGCTACATCTATGTAGAGACGTTATAGTTCAAATGCAGAGATGTTATAGTATCGCTTGTAAGAGTACCAGAAAATAAGATATCAAGAGTCTTTTGATGTTTTTGGGTCACAGACATCAGGAAGTCATGGCATGCAAAGGATATGCGAGTCTGCGACCAAATATTAAAAATTTAAAGGCACAGTGAACTTAGTTTCTGTAAACTTCTGACCCACTGGAATTGTGATATAGTGAATTAAAAGTGAAATAATCTGTCTGTAAACAATTGTTTGAAAAACTACTTGTGTCATGCACAAAGTAGATGTCCTAACTGACTTGCCAACACTATAGTTTGCTAACATGAAATCTGCGGAGTGGCTAAAAATGAGTTTTAATGACTTCAACCTAAGTGTATATAAACTTCCTAAATTTTCAACTGTAAATAGAAAGCTCCAGTTATCCTGCTTAAAATGGTATATTATCTTTAGAAGTGTAACATAATATGATCACACCACAAACAGTTTTGCATACACGTCATATTTTCAATGAACCTAACATTCTACACCGTTTTTTTTTTAGCCTTTTCTTAACCATCACTGCAGTGGTTATAACTTTTGAACAGTAGAAGATAAATCTATTTTGATTCCTATTCTATATGAATCACACAATGGTGAAGATATCATACACTCTAAGTTTCCCTCTATTTTGAACATGAAATGGGTAAAATAGTAGGTTTCTCATTAGAAAATAGCCATTTAGAAAGTTTTATAAATTTAGTTGGTGAATGTATTTCCATAATTGATGATATTGGCATCAAGTAATCCTATTATTCTTTATATCAATTGAAAGCCCCAATTATCCTGTTTACAATGGTATACTAAGGTTTAGGTATCTGATGTAATATGATCACACCACAAACATTTTTGCAACGCACATTAAGAAATAAAATGGAATAGAATGTTGACCCAATATTCGCTCAGACTGGAAAGGGATAACTAACAAAAGAACCTCACACACTAAATAATTAGGCATAACAAGAAGTAGTGAAACAAACAAAACTCAAAAAAACGAGTGAAGGAAAAGAATATAAAAGACCTGTTAGCCAAAGCTCTTGTGGCAAAAGAGTTAAACACAACTGGCAACAGGTGAAAAGAATAAGGTTAAAGAATAGGGTTGCAAAGGGTCGGAAACTTTCTGGAAATTTTGGAAACTTTCCATGGAAAGTTTCGGGAATTTTCAATGGGTTGGAAATTTTGGGAATTTTCATTTTTATCTTAGAAATGGAAAAATAATGTTATTTTTGTTAGAAAGCAAGAACATTATTGTGTTCTATAATACTCTTCACATAAATAAAAGAGTCTTCACATGCTTTGTGGGCTGGCTAGAGCCTTCATATAGCTTAATTGGATCAAATATAGGATATGTGCGAATGGTGTACCACTATATACACAATGTATACAGGGTAACATTTGTTTCAAATGATGATGTCATGACTGGTAATGTGAACTGCTCCCAAATTTACTTACTAAAGTCTCTGTCTTAAAGAATATGATTGTGTCATTTTGGTATACCCCCTTCTCATCTATCATTTGGTAAGGTCTATAATTAGATACAGTCAGAGCCATGGGAATTCCATGTTCCATTTCTTGATTTTAAAACTCACTCTGTTCACTAAGTAGCTCCAAGATTGAGTACAACTACAAGTTGGACATAAAGCTGCTGTATTTACCTTCAGAGCTGCTATTCCTATTGGCTGAGTTTACTTATACCATGGTATGGGTGAATACTCAATTCTGATTGGTCAATGACTGGTGGTTATTATGTATAACCTTCAGTCATCCGGGTCACAGGCTTGATCACCGTTCTAAATTAATGCGCTTGCCTGCCTGGCCAGCTAGTACTACACAACCTGGGAATGGCAAACATGACCGGGTCAATTCAGAGTCCAAGACATTCTAGAAAATAAGTGGAATAAATAAAGTGAATTAATAAAGTAAACGAATGTATCCTACCTACTTTATTTTCCTCAGTGACTAACGTTACTTTAGCCTACGGCAGACGGCTACTTCGCCTCGTAGGAAATAGTAGGCTCTTAGGCTACGATAAACCTTTGTCATTGTTTTTAAGATAATGCAAATGCAATACGTGGCGAGGTAACTATATAGCTAGCCATAGTTACATTATCACGGAGTTAGCAAAGCGCATGGTGTTATGTGCAATGTGTAGCCTAATCTTTTTTTTACTGCGAGCCATATAGATCCATCTCTAAGGTAGAAGTTAACGTTGCCATAGCAACAGCATACATCTGATTTATAAAAATCGGTAAACAACATTAATCTACAGATAAAAAAAGTTTGTATTCGGCAAATATCTTAGTTACAACTACTTTAATCTAGCAAAACATTTTTGTGGTTAGAAGTGCAGTATTTATTCAGTTAGGAAATACGAATTTATCATAGTAGGAATTTGCATGTAAATTAACGTCGGCAACACGCTGACTACTTCACAAAGCATGCTAATCTGTAGCCTATAGGCTATATGTAGAAAACTTTTTATCCCCCGAAAATTCTTTGATAAGTTACATCTAACAAACTGTAGTATTTTTTAGATGGTCCCATGCATAGGACATCATGATGTGAATCTGCTACACACTGCGTGACCAAACCATTTTTAAAAAGCAAGACAGAGACAGGGAGGTAATGTTGAATCTGATTGAGTTATGGTTTCATACAATTTTCTTAAATAATGTAATGACAAAAATAACCAAAATTGGTGCCAATTGTTTGTTATAACCGAGAAGGAACTATTTTTTTCCCCCATAGAATCAATTGTTTTTAGAACTAACGACGAGAGGGTTTGCATAGCAACGCACTTAAATAGAACTAGTAACGAGAAATAGAATTAGCAATGAGATGTTTTCTGTTCAATTAGAACTACCAACCAGCTGTTTTGCTTGACAACGCAAAAACAACAAGCCCAAAGAGCTGCGGAAGTATATTTAAATTTCATCTGATTAAATCGATAAAAATCTATAAATATGAAAGTAACTATATGTAATCATTGTTGGTAACCATGGTATAAGCGCAATAATTCACGGCGAGGTGTGGATTACGTAAGCAATAATCCACGACGAGGTGTGGATTACACGGTTTTCAAACCGCACGACGTTGAGGCGAAGAACCACCCGACGCGAAGCGGAGTTAAAACCGTGTAATCCACACCTCGGAGTGGATTATTGCGCTTATACCATGGTTACCAGAATGGTACATTTGGTAGGCCCAGTGCAGTGGAAACTATTTAACTCAAAGTTGGCAGGGTCACCAATTTTAGTTTGTATTAACAGAAATTTGTGTTATCAGTTTATTACAATGCATAACGATACATGCATGGGACTTTAAAAATATGTTGTGTTATCAGGAATATAATTTTGTGTTAACAATGTTTGTGTTAAACAAGTTTCCATCGTGATAGTATTAGATGTAATTCATGGACATGGTTGTTTCATATATCAAGTATATCTATTGCACATATAAAGTATGTATCCATTATACATGTTCACAAGTTGTTCATTATGTCAGCTAATTCTTTATTCAAGAATCTTGCTGCTAATTGCAAAACAAAACCATATGCTCTTTAACTATTTAATATATAGTAATGAATGCCAATAATCTTCCCTGGGTAATTTTCAAAACAACATCTATTATTCTACTGACCAATTTTAACCTTGTTTGTGTAGGTGAACATTTTACCCAAACAGTTGAGATAAAAATGTTTGTAGCACTGATAAAAACTTTCAAGAATAAGACTTCAAAATGTTTGTAACTTTTAACAAATGTGATTTTCAAGAATAAGATTTAATCACATGTGACTTGGGGTATAATACTATTCCAGTGCTTGTTGACTCATGGGCATTATGTGTATTGTTTCTACAGTTTTTTTACACATGTCATAAAAAATGTGTAATGATATGTTCCACAGTTCAGTAAGTAATAAAAATGTTTAGATTACTTACAATCAGTGGTTTTATTGCTAAAAACTATTGAAGCATGTTTCTTTTTTCTTAAAAAACATTGTTGAGTTAACCAGAGAACCAGAGAACCTTAATCCAATATCCCTCATCTTTTTCTCACATCAAAATATCAAATTGTGTGAAAATTCCCAAAGTTTCGGAAAATTCCCAATATTCCCACAAAATTCCCAATATTCCCGGTGGACATTTACCGCGTTCAAAACTCCCGGGAATTTTGCAACCCTAATAAAGAAAGATTGGAAAGGAAAGAGAAAACTAATCTAATCCTAAATCTTATAACCAGACTTGCTGCGTTTCCTATTCATACGAACCAGAAAATGCAGCGACCGAAATTCTTATACCTCACCGACTTCGTTGTCAACATAGCAAAGACAATATCAAAGTGCGGAAATGCGGAAGTCCTGAGGTATTTATAGCCGGCAGGAAACGCAAAACAGGTGAAGGGAATAATTGTCGGGTAAGATACGAATACCGGAACGGAGGCGGAAAAAATCCAATAGAGCGTCCTGACGATGCCAAAAAGGAAACCAAAATGTAGAAACGCAAAGGCTGCAAATAACCATGACAGGACCCCCCTTCTAAGGCGACGGCTCCAGGCGATCCCTCAGCCATGCTTCTACGAAAATCCCTAATTAGAGTAGGATCCAAGATATTCCTGGAGGGAACCCCAGCAATGCTCCTCAGGCCCATGAGCCTCCCAGTCCACACTAAAAATTGAGAACCTCTGCCCACACGTCTCTCAGCCAAAATATACCGAACGGTATGCACCGTACCTCCATCCACGAAGCAGGGGGGAGGCGGCGGCTTATCTGCCAGAGCGAGGGCGCTAACGAGCACAGGTTTCAGGCAGGAGACATGGAAAGCAGGATGGATGCGCATGCGAGGAAGGCAACTGGAGACGAACAGTAACCGGGTTCAGTTTTCGAATAATTTTAAAAGGACCCACGAAGCGCACAATAGAGAGGAACGCACATGCCTCCAAACCGCTCGACACCTGCGAACGAAGGAAGCGGCGGAGGGAACCTCCGCGTCTCTCTCCAGCTCAGGAAATAAGGGAGGCAAATAACGCAACTGAGCTTCAAAAGGAGAGACCAGTGGAAGCGTTATGCAAGGTGTTATGAGCGTATTCGGCCCAGGCGAGATTCAACTTGGGATTGGACGTGGGATTGGACGCAGCCAGACTCCAAAGGGTGCTCTCCATGCTCTGGTTGGTATGTTCAGTCTGTCCATTGGTTTTGGGATGAAAACCCGGAAGAAAGACTGACCGATGCCCCCAGCTGAGTGCAAAAGGAGCACTAAAATTTAGCGGCGAACTGTGGACCGCGATCTGACACCACATCCAGGGGAAGACCGTGCACCCTGAAAACGTGGTCCACCATTAACTGGGCCATCTCAGGAGCGGACGGCAGTTTGGGCAGAGCGACAAAGTGAGCCGCCTTAAAAAACCGATCAACCACCACCAAGATAACGGTGTTCCCATGGGACCGCCGGCGGCAAACCGGTTACAAAATTGAGAGTGATGTGGCTCCAGGGATGACTAGGGACGGGAAGTGGAAGTAAGAGAACCGAAGGGGAAAGTTGCCCCCACTGGAGAACCCGAGATCGCAACCAGGACGGAACAAACAGGCAAAGGTGGGGGACCCCCACCGGGGCCGGGGTCGGAACACAACACCCTCTCCACCGCTGCCCTCAATAGTCCACATAACAGGGGCCACAATTTGAGAGGTGGGAACCACAGACTCTCAAATTCTATGTCAGACCGATCAAAAATGCGTGACAGCGCATCCGGTTTAATATTCTTTGACCTGGGGCGATAGGTGAGAATAAAATTAAACCTGGTAAAGAATAACGCCCAATGAGCTTGATGTGAGTTGCGTGTCTTAGCCTGTTGGATATACTCTAAAGTTTTTATAGTCGGTCCAGGGTGCTCTGCTCCTTCAAACCAATGGCCACCACTCCTCCAACGCCAATTTGACAGCTAACAGTTCACGATCTCCAATGTCGTAATTTATCTTGGCCAGATGTAAGAACCCCGAGAGAAATATGCTCATGGGTGTAGCTTGCGGTCCAGCGGAGAGTGCTGGGACAGAATGGCCCCAACCCCCAGCTCAGAGGCGTCGACCTCTACCACAAAGGGGAGGGAGGGATTGGGAGTTATAAGGATGGGCTTGGAGCAGAACCTCCTCTTTAGCTCGGTGAAAGCTGCTTCAGCCCTAGAATTCCACTGGAAGTGGGCCAGAAGTGTCTTTTTAGTGAGACTGGTAAATGGGACGGCAACCGTGCTAAAATTATGGATGAACCGCCGATAAAAATTGGCGAAGCCCAAGAAGCGTTGTACTTGCTTCCACCGAATTGGGCGTAGGCCAGTTCTTCACCGCCAAAATTTTCTCTGGGTTCCATAATTACGCTTACCGTTTGCCACAATGAACCCCAAAAAAGAGACAGAGCTGGTGTGGAAAGCACACTTCTCGGCCCTTAACAAATAGCTGGGCCTTGAGAAGTGCCTCCAGAACCTGCCTAACGTGGACGATGTGGGGATGAGAGATCGCGGAGAAAAAATTAAAATATTTAAATTTTAATAAAAATTTAAGTAGACAAGAACAGATTTCTTCAGCATCTCTCTCAAAACATCGCTGCCTGGAAGACATAGGGGGGCGCTAGTGAGGCCGAAAGGCATGACTCGGTACTCGTAGTGCCCGTGGTGCGTGTTAAACACTGTCTTCCACTCATCGCCCTCACACATGCACACAAGGTTGTAGGCGTTGCGAAGGTTGAGTTTGGAAAAGACCAATGCCCCCTGTAAGCGCTCAAATGCGGAGTTCATGAGTGGGAGAGGATAACGATTTTTTATGGTGATGTCATTGAGCCCCTCGGTAGTCTATACAAGGTCTCAGTCCCCCGTCTTTTTTTTTTGACAAAGAAAAAACCAGCACCGGCTGGAGACGTAGATGGTGTGATAAAACCATTGGCCAAAGATTCCTCAATATACTGCTTCATAGCAGCACTCTCAGCGACCGATAAGGAATACAGTGAACCCCTGGGAGGAAAAGTACCTGGGTACAGCTCAATGGCGCAATCATATGGTCTATTGGGCGGCAATCTGGTGCCGCGTTGTTTACTAAAAACCTCGGCGAGGTCTGAGTACTCCGCTGGAACGCCCGCGGGTAGAGCAAATTCGAGTGCCCCTACCACCTCCGCCGCACCGGAGGAAGTGTCAGACAGCCTGTCCCACTCAAAATCAGAGGTGGAAAAATCCCCCCTCCTCCATGGAACCCCCTTCCGCAAAGGGGTCCCAGGAAAGACTTTCCTCTCTACTCTCAGCGAGGGAAAGAGAGTTCTCCGAGTCATAGTGAGACTCCGCTTCCTCTGAATCACTGTCAGAGCTGAACTCGGAGAGATCAGGGGCATGGCCCGATGAAGAGAAGGCAACTGAACGACAATGTGACTGGCACTGAGGGCCCCACTGACGAATAGGTTTCCTATCTGTACCCCAACAGATATAAGGGTTATGTACTCTTAACCTGTCAGGTATTTAAGAGACCTCTGGGGCTCTCTTAACTTGGCTAGGAGTAGGCAAGATGGCATAGCTGCGAAGACAGAGACGCACACGCACCTTCCAAGACAGGAAGAATGTTTTACAAATGTTTGATGATGCACGATTAATCAAACATTATCGCTTAGATCATCAGGGAATCATCTTTGTTACCGATCTTGTGTGGGATGTAATATCACCATCAACTTTGAGAAGTAGCGCAATTACGGCAGAGATGCAAGTCATTTTAACACTGCGCTTCCTAGCCACGGGGAAAATGCAGTTATGCAATGCTGATGATTTGGGACCATCACAATCCACCATCAGCAGGGTAGTGGCAAAAACTGTGTCAGCCCTTGCAGCACCTCACATAGTTAGGAGGTTTATAGAATTTTCAACCTCTCCTCGGTTAATCCGCCAGAAGCAAGCTGCATTTATGCATCTAGCGGGCTTCCCGGGGGTGCTTGGAGTAATTGATGGCACCCACATCCGTATAATTGCTCCAAGCGTAGATGAAGAGGCTTTTGTAAACAGGAAGAGGTACCACAGCATCAACACCCAGGTAGTCTTTGACGCATATTACAACATTTTAGATGTTGTGTCCAAGTGGCCAGGATCTACCCATGACGCACGCATCCTGAATGAAAGTGGATTGCAACAGCTGTTTGACAGGAACATTATTCCACCCGGGTGCCATCTCCTTGGAGATAAAGGCTACCCACAACTACGCTGACTTCTCACACCATTCCCAAGACCACAACCAGGGGCCCAACAAAATTACAACAGGTACAAAAAAAAAACCTATGAATTATAATAATGAATCATCTCACTAGTTATTTTTGAGGGTCATCTAAACATAATTGGACTTTTCAGGGCTTACCAATGCACCCGAAGCATTGTGGAGAGGGGCATCGGCTAATGGAAATGCTGGTTCCATGTCCTTCATGGGGAAAATCGCCAAACACCACAGAAGGCCAGCAATATTATAATGTGCAGTCTTGCATAATATATGCAAAGTGCGCAACATTCCTCTCCCCCCTGATGAGGGAGATCATAATAATGATGATGACGACCCTCCTAGCATCCCATTTGCCCATCTGATGCCACTGTGTTTAGGCAGCACTTTGCCAACCTTCATTTTGGGTAAGAAATACATTTTTATTTTGTCACACTCCCACCCCCAATCTATTGACTATAAGTGCTGAGTGGATTTTAAAAAAGACAGCAATAGGCAAGATTTCATCTTTTTTATTTTTAGTTCATAATAATGCTCCTTCATCCTTAAAGCTTTTATGCTCATCCACAACTCTTCTCTCCGCAGTACATCCATGTCTTCCACCTCGTCCGGGTTGAGCTGTAGAGTGGCAGTGGCCAGTGGGGGCTCAGGGAGCAGGGGCTCTGGGCCTGCTGCTGGAGAGGGAATGCCAGATGGGCCTGGAAGCAGTGAGGGGAGAAGATGGTGTTTTCATCCGCATTACTGAAAAACAGAATTAATTTTGTTTAGTTCGTTTATTCTTGTGAATATGCATTTCTATCAATACAATAATTTGTGAAAAAATGTGAGTATTGAGCTACAGTTTCTTTATAATAGCATGCCAACCTTACTACGATCTGCAGTTTGAGTAGTGCAGCATCCTGACAGTCGCCCACCTCCACTGATAATGTGGCATTATTTTCTCCGAGGATGTGGAGAACTACTTCTGCCACTGCGCTTAAAGGTTTAGGTGCAGGACCTCCACCTGAATAAAAAAAATATAACTTCATTAATGTTCATCAGCAATATGTAACAAACGTGTCTCATAAATAACTAAGTAGAGTAAATAAATAAATAGATAAATACATACATGAATACATAATTAACGTAGACTACAAACCAGTGCCAGATGTTGCCCTTCTTGAAAGCGGAGATTTCCTGACGTTCTTTGGATAAAACATTGTACCATTTCTTTTCGCATTCATCCGGACTCCGAATGGTGGAGGAGAAGCTTGCATTAATGCTGTCTGCGATCTGCTTCCAAACTTCTTTTTTGTGTCGACTTGTAAATTTTCCCTTAATTATTTCCTTCTTTGCCTCCACCTCTACCAACATCACCGTTTCTTCCACAGTCCAATTCGGCTTTCTTTTCACATCCATTTTGCTTAGACTAACATTAGACAACAAGGGAGCTTTAATAACGAGGGTGTGTTTAACTTAATTAAAAACTTGTGTTGACCCATCAATAGAACACAGATTTCCAAAAAGCTGATTGGTTTTTATCTCTTAGCAATTTCGGCAATTGATGACATCATCTTAATCCTTTTGTTTGTGGCAACCTGTGATTGTCGCAAAAACACACTTAAGCGTTACACCTTTAGAATGTCTCAAGACTTATCTATGAGAAAGTGTGAGCTGCTTGATAACTATGTTTTACCGACCACTTTAAGCGAAGAATGATTTCACTCTAAAGTAAGCTCTTATGAGATTCTTAAGTGTAATTATTAAGATGTTTGATACATACAGCCCCTGGTCTCTAATAGCTTCAATCTATATCTATCAAATAATAGCTAATAGCTTCAAAATTCATTAAATCATTACTACTGTAAACGAAGGGGTAAGTTGAAAATTCTGATGTTTTTTAGTCAAATTGTCCCACAGTGCTAAACAAAAATTTTGGGTTGCATTTGTTTTTGTTCAATTAATTTAGAGAAAAAGGCTTGCATCTAGCAGATGCAAGAGCTTGCTTGTACTGGAGGAGGCTATCTTTCCATGCAAGACGAAATACTTCTAGTTTTAGCTGACCGCCATTTTCACTCCAGTTTTCTTGTGGACTGCTTCAGGGCACGGGTAGTGTCATTGTACCAGGGAGTACGGTTTTTTCCGACAAAACTTTCTTCTTTTTTGAAGGGCAACCATATCAAGGGTGCTTCTGAGAGTTAAACTTAACACGTTTGTCAATTCACCCAGCGATACTTCAGTAGTATTTTCTTTGCTTGAAAGGAATGATTCCGGAAGCATATTTATAAACCTTTGAATGACGTCAGCATTTAACGACCGGCCTGTAATAATGTCTTTGGCTTTGATATAAAAGTGGTGGTTGCCTCTATTTCAAAAGTAATAAGGAAATTATCAGATAATACAGCGGGTCATGGGGTGCAATAGTAAGATTCATAACATTGATACCATATGTCACGCGCACCCCTGGGCAGAGATATAGCAAGCCCTGCAATATTATCAATTGCCCATAATTAATTAATTGGAAAGGCGACGTTGTCTTAAAAGGCATGTAAACATATCTCCGAGAAAACACCCAACCCAGAGTGGAGTGCAGCCTAACATAGACACGGCTTGCTTACATGTGCAATATGAATGAATAAAGTTCCACTTTACCGGAAAAGGCGCTGGGAAAACACGGCGGGGAGCTTCTTTGGAACACGGGCCAACCCCTCCTGGCCACACCTGTGGCCGACCAGCCCTTGCGTTCAGTGACGATGGTTTTCAGCTTGGTTGCAGTGCATTAGCCAGCAAGCTAACTGGTTCAGTTTGGTTTTCTAAAAGGTTCACAACTTCGGTTTCAGCTCGTTGATTTGTGCAATATTGTTATCTTGACTGGAGCCTGGTTAAAGGCTGATGATAGCGTTGTGGTAAAGTTGAGACCCTCAGCACCTGTTGGTCTGATCCGTCTTCCTTTGTTGTCCACCCCTTCGCCAAGACCTCCCACAGAGAAATAGCATTCTCCGCACCCACTTCCGGGTCACAGGTCAAACCATCCCAGCATCAATCATTCAAACATTCAATATTGCACATCAAGCCAGCTGAAGTAATTTATGAACCCACTAATTCTAGAGGGGAAATTAACTAGATAGATTTGCATCAACTGTATTTTTAACTAGTTTTAGCTCTGGGTATGAGCTGAATCTAACAAAAGTTAAGTTGAAGCTCATCTAACAACATTGTCCTAAGTGCGGAGACAAATGCCATACCATGGTGAAATGTACCCCGATCCTATTAGAAATAATTCTTAACTCAATTCTCACTTCAAAGATTGAGATTGTTCACAAGATTGATTGTTGAGTACAAAATTCAGAAGTTAAAAAGAACAACAATACTATCAGCAGGCCCAATTTAGTCAAAAAAGATACAATCAACTGCTTTTCCAAAAGATATTCAATGCTGACATAACATTTCCTCGTTTAAAATCTAAACATTCGACTTTCAAACATCTTGAATTTAAGTGCAATTTCCATTAACACTGATGAATCAAAAATCAAAAAAAAAAGATCTTACGATGTAGATAAAATCAAGAGCTACAGTGCAGTCTGTAAGAATTTAGGCAGTGACACATTTTTAGTTGTTTTGGGTCTGTACTCCAGCAAATTGGATTTGAAATTAAACAGTGACTATGAGGTTAAAGTGCAGAGTTTAATTTTTATGCATAGTCCCCCCCCATTTTAGGGGACCAAAAATATTTGGACAAATTAAAATAAACTTAAATAGTCACCATATTAATATTTGGTTGCATATCCTTTGCATGCCATGACTCAACATCAAAAGACAAGTGATACTATAACCTCTCTGCATTTGAATGGATCTCTCTGGAAATTGGTGGGAGGGAGGGCGCTATGTATAAAAAGGGCTACAATTGCTACACCGGTTCACCTGATATGGATGTAAACACCCCTCAAATTAAAGCTCAATATCTGCACTGTTCCATTTCAAATCCAATGTACTGGAGTACAGAGCCAAAACAACAAAAAATGTGTCACTGTCCAAATACTTACAGACTGCACTGCAAGTACATTACAGACACCTTAATGATTACCCACAAAAGAAAAATTATATACAACATGTCGGTCTTTTCCTTTAGTACAGTCTGTAATCTGGTGGTGTAGTAGTGCATGCAGCAGCTTTGTGACGCTGTCTTATACAGCGGCCCGCCTCCCTGTCACTGGCAAGCTGCAGCCATCTTTTCACCCAATGTTTTTTTTCACCCATCTCTTGGTCAGTGGCAGCGGGGGTCAGCCAATTATGTTGTATGGCCTCATAAAAAACACAATGTAAAAAAAAAAAGAGGTTCATAACAAAATAATCTATTAGTAAAAGCATTAGGCACATAAAACCTGTTTTATGTGACCCACAATGCAAACCAAAAACACTTACTATTGATGGTATCCCGTTCTTCAATCCTTATTCGTTGATGCCCCTCCGATTTATATTTTTGGCTAGGTCATTTTTAAAGAGGCATCTTTCGTGGTTGTTCCTCTGCGCAGAGATATATTCTTTACTTGTTAAAGAGAGTGAATGATGAAAAAGCTGGACAAAATAATACACCTTTCATTTTATAGTAAACATTTATTCAAAATAAGCATGTGTGAGGAAATCTATAGATAAGTCATGCAAAAGCATATCATTTCAATAACAGAAATATTACAGACACAGACCTGCCAACACTGAAAAATATATTCGAGTACCACGGTCACATAACCCTGGGTCGCCACTGCACAGTATACTGTACACTGGCAATGCCATGGCATCATCTGCATCACTGAACATAGGTGTTATTCTAAATGTGATGTCTATATGTATAATCTTCAGACAAATAAACAAATATAGCCCTTCATAATGAAATAGCAACCACTGCTTGCGGTCAGTTTTGAAAATTTAACACCATCACTGGTCAAAACAGACTTAATCTTTTGCATCAACTCTTAATTCCTTTATAAGAATTAAATACTTTCTACAAGTAAGAATGAAATTTATAATTAATATAACTACTAATATAATTATATCAAATTATAGCCTATTATAATTATTTATGGTACTGTTTAAGTAATAGAATCATTTAGGAAAAAGAGAAGAGAAAGCATGTACCTTTACTTAAATGATTATAAATTTGGTGTTGCTTTCACAAATTCGATAGTTTGGGTGTTACGTAATAATCTTATGAAACCGAGAAACTGGTATGATACATTTGTCAATAGCAGAAAAGTCAATGGATAAATGAATACATTTCTCTTCCAGCACGGACCAGGGCAGTGATGTGTCAACAGGCTCCCTCTGGCGGTTTTTTCCATCTTCTTCACACAGTGAAAGCAGAAAAGGCGCGAAACATATAAAATTTGCCGTGAGTGCGCAATCTATCTTCTAGTTAGAATATTTTTGATATTGAAATAGATTGCAACCTAATTGTGACACTCTCCATTCCCGTCCCCGCTGTGCTCCTTGTTTTACCCTTTTCCCTCACGTTTCTTGTTATATTTTCATGTTTCCCATTTGTCTTCCTCGTGCAGGCTGGGCGTGGTTTTCCCTCTGTGTCACTCATTTCCCCTTGCATTTTCTCTGCCTATCTCATTCCTTTTCCCCGCTTGCATTCCTCACGCTCTCTTCTCTGTTAATCACTCTCGCATACATTCTCACGCTGCACACAGTCATTAGCTCATTAACGCTCATATATATTCTCCCGGGTTTCGTTGTCTTGTGCCAGTTCATTAAGTCTTGTTGTTGAATAACTCTTGTCTTGCCTAGTCTCGTATCAAGAATTTAAGCCTTGCCTTGTCTTGCTTTTGCTGCTTCTAAGTCTTGCCTTGCCTAGCGAATTAATGCTACTTATTTTGTTCATGCCTTGCTGTGTTTAACGCCTTGTTCTGCTCTGCTTGTCTGCCAGCCTGCAGCTATCCTAGCACCACTCCACACAGCCCCTGTCTCCCACATCCCGCTCCTCCTCTGCTACACCAACCCAGGATTCCGCCACCATCCAGCCCCTTGCCTACTCCCACTCCCGTTCTACCCCCCTGCTAACGCCATTCCAGGATCCAGTCCCTACCCTTATCTCTCCCTATACTTCTGGAGTTTGGAAGAAGTAATAAATGATTGAATTATTGGATTTTCTGTCTCAGAGTCATGCATTTGAGTCCAGTCCCTTCTCGGATCCAAAACACTAATGTTACTGGGCAAATAAAATGCAGTAGCCAATGTTAAAGTAGTTAATGTTAGTAGCGATAATGATTTAAAATTTCACAGCCAGTCCCTTAATTGTTCAGGTAACATAACATTAACCCCATTCCCCTCATATCAGTGGTCCTTTTGTTATAACGTTAACGGTTACTGCCGACTGCATTTTTTCACCTCAGAAAATGGTGATCAATCAGATTGCCACCTAGCTATAACGTTAGCTACAAGGAAAATTAAATACACTAGTCAATGCTAAAATTATATAATTTGACGTTACCTATTATTAAAATTTCACAGCCTGTCCCTGGTCCCAGATAGCAGGCACAATATTAATATGTTAGACAAGAAAATGCATTTAGCAAGCTGTCTTCAGTAACGTTAGCTACGTTAGTTACGGTTAGAAACTCCACTGTCCGGTGAGCAGATTATATATTTGTAATAAGTAGGCTACTTATATTGATGCTAATAACCATAAAGGCATAACGTTACAGGCTATTTGTATTCTAATGGCCATGTTAGTTAATATTACACTGTAAGGTGGGTCAAGTGGCAGCTAAAAGCTAACATTAGCTATAGGCTAGCTAGGTGAAACTAAAATTAACTTTGTGTATTCTTTGAAAACTAATGTTAACCGTTAACAATTGAAGCCGCAGGAGCAAAGGGTAAATTTTGACCCAAAATATTGACTGACTGAAGACAGTCATATTTATCTATCGTGACATTGTAATTACAACTTCTAGAATAATATATTGAGTTAGATGTTACTTACTGACTTCAGCTTGTCGTTCGTTGGGTATGAGGCGACTCGCACATGCGGTTCTGGTCCAGGACGACTCCGAGTCTGAGCACGTTATCGCCTAGCAATGATAGCCTATGTATAAAAAAAATTTTTTTAACTTTAATTATTTTAAGCCAAACTTTATATTAAGTAGCCTATATCAACCTTTAATTGAAGTAAATTTATTCTGAGGGAAAAAAAAATCCCTATGCCAATAATTGTGGAAGGCACTGTATATATATATATATATATATATATATATATATATATATATATACAGATCCTTTCCAAAAAATTAGAATATCATGGAAAAGTTTTTTTTCCCCCATAATTCCATTCAAAAAGTGAAACTTTCATAGATTATAGATTCATTACACACAAAGTGAAATATTTCTCGCCTTTATTTGTTTCATTTTTCATAATTTTGGCTTACAGCTCTAGAAAACCCCCAAAACAGTATTTCAAGAAATTAGAATAGTGTGTCAAAAATCAGCATTTACTTCAGTTATTTCAGAGAATGAATGTTTTCCTCCTTAGTGACACTGGGCATGTTGGTCTTAAGCAGTTGTTTGCGACATGACTTTAGACCAGGTTTGTGGTGGTTCTAGCACAAGCGCTTTCTGCTGGCTCAAGATAGCAATATGCCAAAAATAATCCTGGCCACTCCTCATCTTAAGACCAACATGCCCAGTTCACTTGCAACGGGCGCAAGAATACATGGTAGTTAAACGACATGAGCGCCAGGCGTTATAATGAACCCAGCACCGGGTGTAAGATAGCAAAGACACTTGCATTTGGGTTAGCGCCGCTTTGCGCCAGGTGTAAGATAGGGCCCCATGTATTCTTGCGCCCGTTGGTCTAAAGTCATGTCGCAGTTGTTTACATGTTATTTTAACTGCGCATATAAGTGCGTCTACACAGGCGTGTGCACAACGCGCGTACACCCTCCTGTCTGTTACACACAGGGGCGCGCACAAGCATGACTAAAATATCAAGATTACAATGTGAAATATTATTATTGTGTAGGCTATATCAAAAAATGCATAATAATAAAAGGGTCCATAGGTCAAAGACCACATAGCCTGTCCCTCAGCGAAGGGCAATGCCACGTTGAATTGCTTTCAGCCCACTCCATCAACATCCAGGCGATGTGCGATGGTACGGGACAATGGCTATCCATTAAAAAGGAGCTGATAACACCTATATCAAGCCTAATGCGCGAATTGTCATTTAAACCTAATGGGTGAATTGTCATTCAATGGAAAACTCGCGCACTCCAATAGACGGACGTTTGAGTTCTGAAAATGCGCTTCAGATGTCATTACAATACCAACAACCTTGTCCAGTGAATATTGCATTTATTGTTTTTCAAATAGCCTATACAGCAGATTCGCTGTGCATAAGGTTTTTTCGATAGCCTATGGTTAAAAAACGGAGATAAATGTCACCATGTAAATTGAATTGCAACCTTAGCTATTCTTCGTCCTTCATATTTTTTAAATTACAATGACAAGGTTTCCATACTCTCAGCTTATTAAAACCCCGTTGATTTCACCTGTTATTCCATAACTGAACAAAAGATTTTAAAGAGAACTAAGCGTCTAATTAGAAACAAAAACAAATTTGCAGCACGTTACACAATTAATTCACAATTCATTTTAATTCCATTATCTGCATGTGCGCTTTACAGGAGCAGGTCTGTTTCCCCTGCTGTAAATTGCACTTTTCACGGTCTTCCTGGGAAAGTGGATTGTTTTAAAGCATTACGCTATACCAGTAAAACAGGTTGGTCACATTTCCATAAGTAGGACATTATAAAACAAGGGAACATATGGGTTGCCAACCTGACAGCTTTATTGTATTTAGTGTCATCATTAAGGCAAAATGACGTTATTTATGTTATTAATCAAAATTAGAATCCAATGAACTTCGGATGAAGCTTGAACATGAGATCATTGCTTCATTCCATAATCAAACGAAATTCGTTAAACAAGCAGGCTAATTTGGCGTTTTCTAAAGTGAGCCAAATTAGCCTGCCATTGGTAGCTTATTCTCAGCTGTTGCAGGTGTTTTTAACTAAATTTAACCGCATATGTAAAATAACAGCACTTTCGGGAATTACCGGGAACTCATAATGGTTAGTCCAAATAATATTGATCATAGGCTATTATCGATCCATATAGCCTATTCCTTGATCGAACTAAACATGCACGAGCATGTCTGTTTCGCCATCATATAAGCAATCTGCCAAGGTGGAAAAGCAGACTTTTAAAGGGAATGGGATATGACATTTTGATTGGTTTATTGCATGTCATGCCCAAGACACACCTATAATTAATGAAGAGACTAGGTTCAGCCCATTTGCACATTGCGCCATGCTTAGCGCCCAAAAAACACGCCGTTAAAATAGCAAAAGTGGACTTGGACACGCCCTAAATGCACTTAACGCCATGCGCTTAGATGAAGCACTAAGATCGCCAAGATAGAGCCCTTTATGTTTAGAAATAGACTTCAAAATCTCAATAAACAAGTTGACATAGCCTAACTGTTGAATTAGCTACAAGGACCACGTAGGTAAGGTACTGGGGCTGCTTAACTATGTACAATGTGATGAACTAACCTGGCACGGTCATCCAGCTTAACCTGCCAGACCACATTAGTTGGCCAGCATAACCAGCAAGATGTGGATTAGTTGACCAGCAAGACCATGCTGGTTGACCAGCTTCACCAGCAAGACCATGCTGGTTGACCAGCTTCACCAGCAAGACTATGCTGGTTGACCAGCTTCACCAGCAAAACCATCCTGGTTGACCAGCATGGTCATGCTGGTCCACCAGCTAAACCAGCACTAACCAGCTTGAACCAGCATGGAATTCATGCTGGTCTAAGCTGGTTTTTTCAGCAGGGTATGGGATCACCCTGTTTATCCACATGTATGTTAAAATCACCAACAATCACAACCTTATCTGCTGAAATAACAAGGCAAGACAAAAACTCAGCAAATTCTATTAGAAAATCCGAATAGGGCCCAGGTGGTCTGTAAACAGACACCACCCCCTCTCCTGGTTGGCGCGATACCTGAGTACTTAAAAAACCTATAGGAGACGCTTCATTAAGTGCAACATATTCACCACGGGCCATATTACAGAAACTTCGTAACTCTGGAATCCTATCTTATCTGGGGTGGCTTTCCCGATTCCGATGTGTCTTGAGAATTGACGACACACTTCACAATCTTTTTGAAGACGTCTTGAAATTTTCACGACTCTTTCCCAAAGTATATCGTGGACTGAATATTTCAAGACACACTTTCACAACAAACTTTGAGTAACACAGACCTGACAGGTCGATGTAGAAAAGTCGAGTCACACCACAGAAAGCATCACACATCGTTATCAGCCACTTTCCCAAAAGCATTGTAGAGTTATGATAATATTTGAATATTTTTTTTCTTTGCTTTTCGTTTTAAATCTGAACAAACCTAACTGACAAAAAAGACAGAGACAAAGAGAAGAGCGAGAAAGAAAAATAAATATAATAAGTAAATAATAGGCTCGTCAGGCAGCCTAACTCCTTCACTTACAATGAATTCATCTTTGGCGCAGTGGTTAGCGCGGTGTCCTCTCCCCCTGAAGTTCAGTGGTTCGAGCCCCACCAGAACCTCGTTCGTTACACAAACAACGAAAGAAAAGCAAAATAATCTAATATTGAGCACTAGACGTCTATTAGATCATCTAAAGAGCCGCTAAATCAGATCTAAGATCTTTTTTAGCCCGGCTAAAAGGCGTCTACAACATGCCATTTGACACATTTTATTTAACCATTTTCATACGTGATTAAGTCCAAAGAGAAAGGATGTGTTGATTAATGTGGATCTATTTCACTACAAGCCATTGCTTTGACAAGCGATGTAGACACAATTTAGACACGCGTAATGAAAAAGTTAGACGTGCCATATAACACAATTTATTTAACCATTTTCATAGCTACATGATTAATTTGTAAGTTCAAAGAGAAACAATGTGTTGGCATGTTTTACATGTCTTAACTATTTATGCTATTGGCAAACTGATAGGATCCATTTATTGCTGTCTACATTTATTGAAATTATTTTGCCTATTGTGAATGTACAATGTACATG